>JAQISU010000073.1:743750-1487500 GCA_029339505.1 Unio delphinus | reverse complement strand
GCTCTAAAAGTAAACAATATGCCTGAATGATTTTGTTAACAAAGGAATTTGCATTAGATGTTCTTTCGAATTAGTTTGATTAAACAACTTCAATGGTATTAGTTAACGTGCTCTCAGAGGTTATGAACCATTCATTAATACGTGATGATAAATCTCGTAAAGGAGAGAACGCTGAAAAATTTTCAAGAGTTGCATGTTCTAAATGCCCCCCCCCCACCTCCCCTTTAATTTTCGTTATTTGAGTATAACATTACTAAGTAAAATCAAGATTTGTGCTGACACATCAGCAGATATTATTTCCTAAATACACCAATAGGTGTATTATTAACACTCGTAGGCTACACATGAAATTCTATTTTTCTGAGTAAAACGCAGTATGTATTATCGAGATATTAATTTCGAAGTAAGCACTTTTTTTTCCATTTTAGTCGCGTAAATACTAATTTGCAGGTTTTATGGAATGATGAAAATTAATTTTCAATATTTTGAGTATGTTTGCAGACTTGGCTAACATAAATTGGGAACTTTTGATAGTTGGCAGAATGACAGTGTATATTTCGAAGAAAGTTCCAGGTCCGGTTATCCACAGTGTTATGTCTGTCCGACACCACCATAATTTGTTCATGTAAGTTGAATACACATTATGATTTTTACAAATTTACTTTAGTCACGATGATAGTAGAGTACACTGAATTGTTTTTCCTGAATTGGTGATACTCGCCCAGTGTTGATATAGAATGGAAAGAAACGTATTTCACAGTTTTGAAGTATCTTTTAAATGGCACAGTAATTATTAATGGAATGAAGTTTTAATAAAATAAAAGCACCACATCATCTAAGAGATGTATTCAAAGTAAAGCTCAGCTAAAAGATCATTAGTAAAAATCGACAAATGATACTAAAATGTGTATTTTTAAATTCTGTTTCGTGATGAATGTGCAGGGACAATCAAGAAATAATTAATCTAATTAATGTTTCAGTTCGTTTTTCGCATGTGGTATATAGAACGGCCCAGACCTTTCCGTATATGATGCATGCAGTTGCTGAAATAATGTAATTAATATACATTTTTGTCCTCTCTCGAGCATACTTACTCGTATAATAACTGGACAAAGCTGAAACGTATGGGCGAATTTACATTGTTTACGAGATATGTTACGTCAGCATGTAGAGTGATATAATGATACAATTGACATGCAAGTTGACTTTGATGGTAATGTTATTTGCAGGGTTTATGAATATTTTTACAACATCTGTCAGACTTTAATAATTAACTTCCTGTGATCTTTATTCATCCATTGATCTGAAAAGAAGTCTTGCAGCCGCTAAGGGTACACAATACCATATTAGACAATTGCTGCTCGCAGACTCCGCTTGTGAGTAAAATCTGTTTGATTAGTCAATTATATCTGGTATGGCAGATGTCTGACAAGGTTCCTAATCTACATCACTATCAACATATGTACTCAATATTTCGTATATCATGCAAAATATAGACAGCGTTACGTTTGGAGTTGACGTTCATGGCTAAACTTAGACAAAATTGCAACTGATCAAAAGAGTCGCATGTTTGAATTGTGATGGGTGATATTACGATTACGTTATATATTGAGGTAGTGCTCCATCACTTTGTTACATCGAGTGAGGAATTAACTGGCATACTATAGCTCATAGGGAAAAAGAGAGCACGAAATGAATTCGTGTTGCCGATTGACATTTAAACGTATTGGATATAATCACTATGATGATTGGTACCTTTTTGTGTGTCACTCAGCAGCCCATGTCCTCATACTTTTCTCTGACATCTGTAAAATTTGTTTTCCTAACAAATTATATTTAACTAGTTTAACTAATCATGTATGTATATATCTTATGTCTGTATCTGTCTCTGTCTCTATTTATCTCGACCGCTCATGTTGCCTAGTGGTTAGAGCGTCTACCGTGGAAGCGTGAGGTCGTGGGTTCGATCCCAGGCCGAGTCATATCAACGACTTACGAAAATGATACTAACAGCTGCCTCGTTCAGTGCTTAACATTAAGAGCTTAGTGTTAGGACTGGTCGGCCCGGTGTCAGGATACTGTGAATGGGTGAGACATCATGCTACGTGTCTGCGTCGTGATGCCCCAGTGCTAGACATTATTATAAACTGACTCACTGCAGACATCGTAGCGATATGACTAATAAATTGTTAAAGCTACGTTAAGAATCCTAATCACACACACATATTCTCTCTCTCTCTCTCTCTCTCTCTCTCTCTCTCTCTCTCTCTCTCTCTCTCTCTCTCTCTCAGACAGTGTCTTTATGTTCACCTTTTTATCGATGAACTGTTAAGATATTTTGACTAATAATACAGTTGTGTCTTTTGGCCCGTTGATTCTTCTGTTTGTTTTACTTCTTGCACAGATAAAACTCAGAGAGAAAAATCCTAACGGTTCCTGCTGGTCAATATATCTGCAAAATCGAAAACTGAAGGTATTCACACTGAATACTGATAATTACATTATCCCGTCATACCTTTCTTAAAGAATGCTAGTAAATCTATCCTGCATTTGGCGTTACTTCATTGTTCTCAACTAAACACTTTTGGTTGAATCATCATCGAAAATATTATAGTAGCTGCTATATGGGCTGATTAGGTAGCCCCTTTACGTACGGTGTTAACACGCTCAAGTCTTGGAAAGCTTTTGCAAAGTGTAGGGCGTTCCATCAATAAAGAAAAAGCATGAGTGGAAAGCACTACTGATAATAACGTTCATTCCATGCTTCTGGAAATGACTTCATTCAACAGACGTACACTTGTATCACTCGTACATTTTGCTTTGATCATAATGTAAAAAATGGAACATTAATAATACATATAATTATATATCTATTTAATACTCAACTTAACCTTTTGCATTATTCCGGTTCGGATATTCCAAACTATATAAACACGTTTTGGGAAGCAAGCAAGTGCCCGTTTTAATGTTAAAGTGATGACTAGGAAACCACAAACTAATGACTCATAATTGAATTATTAGTGAACATTTTCTTTTCATTTTTAGTTTTAATATCGATAATAATTATAATATTTCATGATGCTAGAATTATGTGTGAGTATCTTTTGTGTATATGAGTATCTTTTATGTGTATGAGTATCTTTTATGTGTGTGAGTATCTTTTACAAGTGTTTCTTGGGATGAATCAAAATTAACATGTACCTTATCATACAGTGAATAACAAGATCACTCTACTATGGCCATTCTCGGTGTACCAAAGGACCTAGCATTATCTGAGCACGAGAAGCAGTCATTAATTTACTTTTTAGACAGCAGAGATAATTGCTCGGAAAAAAATGTATTTTACTTTATCTGTATGCGTGTTATGAAACAAAACAAAACAAAGCTGAATTACATTGTCATTGGAACATGATATATCTTAAAACCTGATTGTTGCTGCTAGATGTGAATTTAAATGATGTATTCTACATTGTGCTAGTTTATCCCAGTAACACGAATGAGTATTGCCAATGTTTTTAGGACTAAAACTTGTATTATTTTAGCTGCTAACTTTAAGAAGGTAGAGTTACCTTCACCTGCTAGAGGTTTACAGGGTTAAAAAACAACTTATCGAATATGACGACTAGACAATGTGTCTTTTGGTTCATCTACAAAATGAATGTGCAATATTTGAATCCAGAAGTACTTGAAATTTTATATTAAAAAATACGTATAGAAGCAAGTTTACGAACAATGCTTAGCACACGAGTTAAAATGCTTAGCAAATGAGTTAAAATGCTTAGCACATGAGTTAAAACTATCAAAACGTTTTCTTGCAATTTTACTCCTCAATATCTAGTTTCTAAGTTGTCATGGTCCTTTTATGTCATGATATAAATCGACTAACACAAATCGGTATTTCAAATTAAATTTTGTGTGTTTTAATTTTCACCATTTTAATATAGCAGTAACGAGGATTTAGTATAGCGCCTAATCTTCATCAGCTCAAAGCGATTTATAATAGTAGTTAACACGTAAGGACACACACACACACACACACACACACACACACACACCTGCCGAAATTGATAACGCTATGGAAATATTGTTAAGCCCGTCATCTGTCCTTGCAGTCGAATTAGGTGAGTTTTAAGAAATCAGTGTCGTGTCGAAGTTCAACAGGCAGATCGTTTCAGATAGCTGAGGTTAATTAAGCAAAAAAGAAAAAACGTTGTGCATAAGACTTCGTTTTGATAGTGGGAATAACAATACGAGTGTTCGAAGAGGATCATAAATATCTAGAACCAGTCTACGCATGGTGAAGTTGAACAGGTCTTTTGACTGGTATAGCATAGATAACAGAGTTTTTGTTTGATTCTATATTTATGACTTTTATAATTATTTATGCAAAATATAAAAAAAGAAAAATGTCAATATCTAGCCAAGTATTTTGTCCCTTCCTTCTTCCCAATAAAAACTGGTGGGAACACTGTCGCTGACTCTTTGACAAACAAGTATTCTGTGTTATTTACTATAACATAATGAACAATTAGTTATCAATCCACATATAATATAAAAATAAGGTTGACATATGCAATAATTCTGCTGGTTGAATAATCTGAATGATGATATGAATAATATTAATATGAATGTGGCATAGGAATAAATAGGAATATTATTAATAGAAATGTGTGTGTGTGTGTGTGTGTGTGTGTGTGTGTGTGTGTGTGTGTGATTTACAGATCAGTAAGAGGATAATCAGAAATACCTTGACAGTAGAGACAAGGAGAACCGGTTTAATAAGTCGAAATAATATCTTTTTATGGTCTTTGTAGTTAGAGCTGTCTCTTTTCTATGTAATGATTTTTTTTTACATGGTTTTATATATATATATATATATATATATATATATATATATATATATATATATATATATATATATATATATATATATATATATATATATATTTATATCTTAACATGCATGCTAAAGCCGTACAACGGTAACTATCCCATATTTATAGTATACAACGGTACCTGTCCCATATTGTTACTATACAAAGATGCCTGTCCGGTATTTGTATTATACAACAATACCTGTCTCATATTTATATTATACAATGTTCCCGTACTTATATTATGCAATGGTACCTGTCCCATTCTTATATTATTAAACGATAAGTGTCCCATACAAAGATATATTTCCCATAGTTATATTAACGTTTCCAAATATTTAATAAATCAGATCGCGTGAACACACTAATAAGCTGACGCACACAGATTTATGTTCTTGTGATCAGTTGTCAATCAAATATATTTTTTTTCCATTCATGTATTTTTAGTAATGATATTATTTAGTATCAAGGTTGTTACATATTGTTCAATTTGTTTCAGATGGATGTTGTAGCTGCTTGCGTTAAACGATTATTGATCAGGTACTATGCGTTTAGAAAATAGGTTTAATATTTGAAGTTAGACACGACGCCTGTACTTAAATTTTTCTAACTCTGGCACATTTTATTTGTTATATGCCAATAAGATATTCCATCTCATATTGCACAGTGCTTTGTACCTGTTCACTGAATTATCACTGTAAACACTTAAAAATTAATTATCATAAATGCAGAATGGCTTTCATGCTAAAATAATACTTTGTAGTGTAGTAAATATTCGTAAACCAGATAGTTAAGAAGATTGCCATGGCAACCGTGATGCGTTTTGTACGTGTTAGTATGTTGAATATGACGTCAGTATTTAAACTCTCACAAAATTGAATTAAAAAATTCTTTTCAATTAAGGATTGAAGTTAGTTTCATACGTACATGTTAGGTCGGGCGTACAGATGGCTTGGGAATTCTTTTATCTAATTGCAGTTATGTGGTGATATTTAAGGATAAAAAACTAGGCGTTGGTGGCCGAGAAAATCCAATCTATGTTCACCGTTTAATTTTTTCATAGCATTGTTCAAATGTTTAGCTGGACATGATGGCCCAGACTACAGTAATTTCATCGACTTGAGCAATTAAAAAATAACGAATTTCTAATCCCTAAATGAAGCAAAAATGGTATGAGCATGATAACGAGGTTGCAAAAGTTCATCTTGATCAGTAATTGACCTTTTGCTATACGCCATGAATAAAAACGTTACATATGCGAGCTAATTGGTACCATGGTGTTTGTTAAGTACATTAACACGCTACATACACAATCGGGAAGGGCTAATGTAACGTTCATTCATGCCATTCTTAGCTAATTAATGAATTCGTAACCTGGCTTGTTTCTGACATTGCTGAAACTATTTTAATTACGGCAGGCCAGGGCATTTATACCAGATGACATTTTCCTTATGTGTTCGTTATGAACTAAACATGCAAGAAACAGGCAAGTTTCGCAAGCAGAGTTTTGACCATGCCTCACCTGCCGTTGTGAAGCAAGGAAGATGGTGAATGAAGAAAACGGGTTGTCGTCTATTGCAATTACCATGAGAATTAAAAATTAATTTTAATTTTTAAAAACATTAAATAATTGATAATTATATAAATCATTTATTAGGATTTGTGATATAAATTTGCGGTATCTATGAACATATGTATGCGTAAGTACTTTTGTTATTATTCAACAAAGTATTGACATGTTGAAAGCATGCACACATATTTAAAGAAATTGATTTTAAAATTGGTTATACAGTATTAAATACCATATTTTAATTTTCTTGTAAAATAACGTTAGCATACAATGATACTGATTAGTACCGTGATTCGTACTAAAAATCATGAATGAAGGAAAACTAAACAGATACTGCAATAAATACAAAACAGAAATAAGTAATAATACAACCACAATTACGTGTTGTCTCATTAAACGAACGTATAATGTTGTTGTGGTTGAGAAACAACACGAGATCAGATGAACTCTGCAATTTATTAAAATCCTCGATTATTAAAAAGATATTAATTTAAGTTGTTGTTGATATGTTAATAATACAACTGATGATGATTTAGATAATTTGTCTGTTCTTGTATTAATAAAATTTCGATGCTTTTCATTTGATTTATTTCCATTTGTTTCAACTTTTTAGAGGCTACGATGATCTTTTTAATGATTTCATTTCTGTATTAATTTTTGTTTATGGTTTTAATTCTTTAATATAAGTTTTGATAATGATGTTTTCCTTCGAAATGAGGCTAATTCATTTTTAGAACGATTATTCAACACTGAAATGATCTACAAACGGCAGAAGGTGGTGAAGATTTTAATAATATATTTGAAGTTCTTGTTTAAAACGAAGATGGCTACAATCAACAGAATAGCAATATGCCAACTGACACTCCTTTTTCAAAGACATTGTCTACTGATGATGTCGAAACTCGTAGGCATAATTGTAATGCAAAATAAATAAATAACACCAAAGAGAACAACACGCATGACGTAACAATAAATCACAAAAGGAATATCAATTGATAAGAAATGATTTTAAAATTAAAAGTAGCAGATGACTCTTACTATCATTGATGAAAACAATTTAGAATATCAAGTAGATGTAATCCAAATAAAACTTTTAGCGGAAAGCACAATACGAACACGAAGAGCAAATCAATAAACAATATGTTCCATGATGATCAACGATGGAATAACAGCCAGACTTATTCAAATTACCGATTCTGGAGAAACCATGATGCCTACGTCTGCAACATATGAATACCATAGTATCATAACATATCAAAATGGAGAACGCCAAGCAAATTATCCATTGGAACCTACTGTTAAGGTAATATACGACAAGCCATAAATGTAATTCCCAGGGAAATCATTAATGCAAACAATCAACAATAATGAGCCGTTGGACCTGCACTTTATGAGAAGCAGAAAATTTAAAGGATGATTATTACAAGGCATGACAAAATGAAGAACTTCATCTAAAGAGCCAAGATTATATCATCAAGAAAATTAATGAAGAGAAAATGTAAAGATTGCAAGATTTTTAACAGTTAAAATATTATCTGTGAAAAGATACTGAAAAACAGACATAGAAGTTCAGCCAAAATCACCATGCAAGCAGAACGTAACATTGCAATCACTGTTGGAGCATGTTGAAGGATTGAACATTTCTGAAGCATAGATGTAAATACGGTGTTGAAAAGATCAGATTAAATGGGAGCAAATATTTAAATATCGGAAAAATTGTTAAGTGAGAAAGGTGTGATGAATGTCGTTATAATCACATGTATAGGTAGTATAATCACAGGTATAGGTATTATAATCACATGTATAGATATTATAATCACATTATCACATGTATAGGTATTATAATCACATGTATAAGTATTATAATCACATGTATAGGTATTATAATCACATGTATAGGTATTACAGTAAAATTGGTTACTGTGTTTATAGTAAATTTAATTTTAAAAAAATTACAATCCACCTTTTTCAACTCCGACTGCTTCCGATCTTTCGTCTTCTTCTACCCTTGTTCCACCTACTCCATCACCTCTTTATTTCAATGGAATAATTTCCTGTTGTAACAAAAAGGCTTAAACAGTAGTGAACACGTTTGTTTCATTTAGCTGAAGTATTGTCATAAATAACTGACGGTAATAAGCTGGACTTTCAATAGGGATGAAAGAGATTCTGCAATAGCTGATAATTTCCTTTCAGAGGTTCTTAATTTACATGGCTTTTTGGTTGGATCTTTGATCAGAGGCGCAACAAAAAAATGGGCTGAATTGCAAAGCCTTTGTTTAAAAAGCCCATTATTCCGGTTCTCACATCCACCAATGAGATTATAAATGCGTTTACGCTTAGTTTCTGAATTCGGCTGTTTGAATTATCTGTATCTTTGATTATATGACTGACAAGGATTTTACCTTATCTACCTGTATGTGATAATTTGTTCTATTTTGTAATCCTCTATCTTGTAACAAATTTTCAGAGACTGTTTATGCGCTTCAGAACAATGTTTGTTTAAACAACTGCATTTCTAGAAATGTTCGTCGTAGTTTGCAATATAGACCATGCTATCAATGATCATAACCTTATTGCTAATAATAAAAATGTAAGATCGCCACAACATAGTATTTAGCGTTTACAGTTTTTAATATGAAATATTGTACGATTAATAATTTTGCTAATTGTTCATATCTTCTTTAACTTGAGTATTGTAGAGTGGAATAAAGATTAACTATTGATTAAATGTTCCAGTTACAACTTAAGTACCTGATATAAAACTAGCCCATGCTCTTTGATTTGACAATGCAGTATTTCCAACTTAGTCATTTTAGACTGTTTCTAAGCGAACGTGTCCAACTAATATATTTATTACATTAAGATTGTAACAAAAGTTAGTTTTTTTTAACTTTAATAAGCCACAGTCTCAGTTCACTAATATCGTCATCAATGAAATCCATTTACTAATGTGTCATCGATGATCTCCATCTATTTATGCCGTCATCAATGATTTCCATTCACTAATACCGTCATCAGTGAATCCATTTACTAATGCCGTCATCAATGATTTCCAGTCACTAATACCGTCATCAATGAATCCATTCACTAATGCCGTCATCAATGATTTCCATTCACTAATACCGTCATCAATGATCTCCATTCACTAATACCGTCAATCCATTCACTAATGCCGTCATCAATGATCTAAATTCGCTAATGCCTTCATCAATGGTCTTCATCCACTAATGCCGCCATCAATGATCTCCTTTTTACAAATGCGGTCATCAATAATCTCCATTCACTAATGCCGTCATAAGTCATAAGTGATCTTCATGCACTAATGCCGTCATCAATGATCTCCATTCACTAATAACGTCATTAATGATATGCCTCTTGTTGTGATTCGTTAGATCCGTTGATTTTGTTTTCAATTATAATTTTTCATTTCGAGATGTTCAGTCATGACTTTTGTAGAGTAATAAACATATAAAGAGAATGATACATTGTTCGATACCTATGGTGTTATTATTCAAATGAAATAGATTGTCATCTAGTAGAGGTATGTTATATCTGATAACAGTTTTTACGTTTGACTGTAAATGTAAAGCTAATAACAGATTTTACGAAATAATAATAATAATAATAATAATAATAATAATAATAATAATAATAATAATAATGAGGACTTTGTATAGCGCCTAATCTTACGAAGCTCTAAGCGCTTTATACCATCAATAATGATATGACTAAACTGCAGAACAACAAATGACAAAAATAATGAAATTGGAAAACATAAAAACATGCTGTAAACATATAAGATACAAAACATGATTAGGTCGCTAAGTTTGTCCCTGCAGTCGAAACAGGCGAGTCTTAAGAGCACTCTTAAAAGGGACCACTGTGTCTTTGTGTCTAATTTCAATGGGCAATCATACACAGTACAATACATTAAATGTTCCTAAGATATGCCACACTCATCCTTTTCCAGTTATATGGATCAGTTAAATTATTTTGTCAACATCTCATATAATACTGAAGTTTATATTTGTTATTGAGTTATCACTCGCAAATCTTAAATAATCTAAGTAATAGGTAATGATTTTCGTGGGAAATATTCATATCCAATCTAGTAAATTTTCATCCTTGTTAGTTTGTGCAAAAGCTTTCTTAATTGTAGCTTTATACAACAGAGATGCCGGATGGCTGCCATGTTGAATCATTACGCATCCACTTTTCTACTATTACAAGATAAATGGCTAGATGCTTTAACTCTTGAACTAACCTAGATATCGGACACATAAAGCCGTTTTGTGCTGGGCTGGCGATTAGAGGAACACCAATGCTCTGTGTACGTCTTCTAGGCGTTGAACGTAGATCTAAGTTAGCTTTGCTGAAGTGTCGAAAAACGAGGCAATTCTTCATGAGTTGTACATGCCACCGTAAATACATCTTGTGAAAATTTACTACCAATCATTTTGGTAGTGACTCAGTACACGACTGGCAGTGATTAGAAAATGGCCAGGAAGTACGGTTTTCGTTTATTATGCATGATACATTTCGGGTATAGTGCCAACGGAAGCAATATATAAGAAAAAATGTATTGCCCGAGAATTCTTTGCATAGTTAATATTGTTTTTCTTATACTTGTCTTGATTGCAATTAGTGTCAAGGATGTCTAAAAAGGAAAAAAAACGAGATTAAAACTAGTCGCATATATCATATAAACATATTTTACTATGCAGTCACGCAGGTGTTATTTTCTCATGTAAATGGAAATAATGACTCGCATATAGGTGTGACCAATGCCTTCACTTGATTCGATGTCAGCGTGTGTATTCGTGTGATTTCAAATTTTAACGTAGCTTTAACAATTTTTCAGTCATATCGCTACGATGTCAGCAGTATGATAGTTTATAGTGATGTCTATGTCTGGGACATCATGCCACATGCATGTAGCATGATGTCCCACCCAGTCACATTATCCTGACCTAAGGTCGACCAGTCCTAACACAAATCTGGGATCGAACCCACGACATACCGCATCGGAGTGGTCCATCGATATCAGCGACTCATGGATAGTGAGATGTGTGTGTGGTAGCAACTTTCAATCCATAATGCCCTCTTTTGCAGGACTGTTTTCAGAGTTAATGTACACGAAGCTGGCTTCACCCACACGACTGGAATGGAGTGAATGGATGCAGGTGGAATTACCATATGTTATGTTTTGATACTAGCAGCCACACACAAATTTTCGCTAATTGTAATTCATGAGCCGTTACATGCATAACTTATTCATACTTCGAACCCTTCAGAATCTTTTGAGCTTGGTATTCTAATTTTCCCTGATGTAGCTTGTTTCGAAAGCATATTAAAGCCAAAATACTTTTAGTTTCAAAACGTAAGATTTTTTCTACTCAATATTTTATTTCACTTTCTATGCAAGATATTTCCCCCCCCCCATTCAACTAACATCTTAAGAGAACTGAAATTAAAATTGATCTTAGACTGAGGTCCTCCAACATTTAATACAGTAAATCTCCAACATTTAATACAGTTAATCTCCAACATTTCATACAGTAAATCTCCAACATTTAATACAGTAAATCTCCAACATTTAATACAGTAAATCTCCAACATTTAATACAGTAAATCTCCAACATTTAATACAGTAAATCTCCAACATTTAATACAGTTAATCTCCAACATTTCATACAGTAAATCTCCAACATTTAATACAGTAAATCTCCAACATTTAATACAGTAAATCTCCAACATTTAATACAGTAAATCTCCAACATTTAATACAGTAAATCTCCAACATTTAATACAGTTAATCTCCAACATTTAATACAGTAAATCTCCAACATTTAATACAGTAAATCTCCAACATTTAATACAGTAAATCTCCAACATTTAATACAGTCAATCTCCAACATTTAATATAGTAAATCTCCAACATTTAATACAGTTAATCTCCAACATTTAATACAGTTAATTTCCAACATTTAATACAGTAAATCTCCAACATTTAATACAGAAAATCTCCAACATTTAATACAGTAAATCTCCAACATTTAATACAGTAAATCTCCAACATTTAATACAGTTAATCACCAACATTTAATACAGTAAATCTCCAACATTTAATACAGTAAATCTCCAACATTTAATACAGTAAATCTCCAACATTTAATACAGTTAATCTCCAACATTTAATACAGTAAATCTCCAACATTTAATACAGTAAATCTCCAACATTTAATACAGTAAATCTCCAACATTTAATACAGTAAATCTCCAACATTTAATACAGTCAATCTCCAACATTTAATATAGTAAATCTCCAACATTTAATACAGTTAATCTCCAACATTTAATACAGTTAATCTCCAACATTTAATACAGTAAATCTCCAACATTTAATACAGTAAATCTCCAACATTTAATACAGTAAATCTCCAACATTTAATACAGTAAATCTCCAACATTTAATACAGTTAATCTCCAACATTTAATACAGTAAATCTCCAACATTTAATACAGTTAATCTCCAACATTTAATACAGTTAATCTCCAACATTTAATACAGTAAATCTCCAACATTTAATACAGTAAATCTCCAACATTTAATACAGTTAATCTCCAACATTTGATAAAGTAAATCTCCAACATTTGATACAGTAAATCTCCAACATTTAATACAGTTAATCTCCAACATTTAATACAGTAAATCTCCAACATTCAATAAGTTAATCTCCAACATTTAATACAGTAAATCTCCAACATTTAATACAGTAAATCTCCAACATTTAATACAGTAATCTCCAACATTTAATACAGTAAATCTCCAACATTTAATACAGTAAATCTCCAACATTTAATACAGTTAATCTCCAACATTTAATACAGTTAATCTCCAACATTTAATACAGTAAATCTCCAACATTTAATACAGTAAATCTCCAACATTTAATACAGTAAATCTCCAACATTTAATACAGTAAATCTCCAACATTTAATACAGTTAATCTCCAACATTTGATAAAGTAAATCTCCAACATTTGATACAGTAAATCTCCAACATTTAATACAGTTAATCTCCAACATTTAATACAGTAAATCTCCAACATTTAATACAGTTAATCTCCAACATTTAATACAGTTAATCTCCAACATTTAATACAGTAAATCTCCAACATTTAATACAGTAAATCTCCAACATTTAATACAGTTAATCTCCAACATTTGATAAAGTAAATCTCCAACATTTGATACAGTAAATCTCCAACATTTAATACAGTTAATCTCCAACATTTAATACAGTAAATCTCCAACATTCAATAAGTTAATCTCCAACATTTAATACAGTAAATCTCCAACATTTAATACAGTAAATCTCCAACATTTAATACAGTAATCTCCAACATTTAATACAGTAAATCTCCAACATTTAATACAGTAAATCTCCAACATTTAATACAGTTAATCTCCAACATTTAATACAGTTAATCTCCAACATTTAATACAGTAAATCTCCAACATTTAATACAGTAAATCTCCAACATTTAATACAGTAAATCTCCAACATTTAATACAGTAAATCTCCAACATTTAATACAGTTAATCTCCAACATTTGATAAAGTAAATCTCCAACATTTGATACAGTAAATCTCCAACATTTAATACAGTTAATCTCCAACATTTAATACAGTAAATCTCCAACATTCAATAAGTTAATCTCCAACATATAATACAGTAAATCTCCAACATTTAATACAGTAAATCTCCAACATTTAATACAGTAATCTCCAACATTTAATACAGTAAATCTCCAACATTTAATACAGTAAATCTCCAACATTTAATACAGTCAATCTCCAACATTTAATATAGTAAATCTCCAACATTTAATACAGTTAATCTCCAACATTTAATACAGTTAATCTCCAACATTTAATACAGTAAATCTCCAACATTTAATACAGTAAATCTCCAACATTTAATACAGTAAATCTCCAACATTTAATACAGTTAATCTCCAACATTTAATACAGTAAATCTCCAACATTTAATACAGTTAATATCCAACATTTAATACAGTTAATCTCCAACATTTAATACAGTAAATCTCCAACATTTAATATAGTAAATCTCCGACATTTAATACAGTTAATCTCCAACATTTGATAAAGTAAATCTCCAACATTTGATACAGTAAATCTCCAACATTTAATACAGTTAATCTCCAACATTTAATAAGGTAAATCTCCAACATTTAATACAGTAAATCTCCAACATTTAATACAGTTAATCTCCAACATTTAATACAGTAAATCTCCAACATTTAATACAGTTAATCTCCAACATTTAATACAGTTAATCTCCAACATTTAATACAGTAAATCTCCAACATTTAATACAGTAAATCTCCAACATTTAATACAGTTAATCTCCAACATTTAATACAGTAAATCTCCAACATTTAATACAGTTAATCTCCAACATTTAATACAGTTAATCTCCAACATTTAATACAGTAAATCTCCAACATTTAATACAGTAAATCTCCAACATTTAAAACAGTTAATCTCCAACATTTGATAAAGTAAATCTCCAACATTTGATACAGTAAATCTCCAACATTTAATACAGTTAATCTCCAACATTTAATACAGTAAATCTCCAACATTCAATAAGTTAATCTCCAACATTTAATACAGTAAATCTCCAACATTTAATACAGTAAATCTCCAACATTTAATACAGTAATCTCCAACATTTAATACAGTTAATCTCCAATATTTAATACAGTAAATCTCCAACATTTAATACAGTTAATCTCCAACATTTAATACAGTAAATCTCCAAAATTTAATACAGTAAATCTCCAACATTTAATACAGTCAATCTCCAACATTTGATAAAGTAAATCTCCAACATTTCATACAGTAAATCTCCAACATTTAATACAGTTAATCTCCAACATTTAATACAGTTAATCTCCAACATTTAATACAGTAAATCTCCAACATTTAATACAGTAAATCTCCAACATTTAATACAGTAAATCTCCAACATTTAATACAGTTAATCTCCAACATTTGATACAGTAAATTTCCAACATTTAATACAGTAAATCTCCAACATTTTCTCCAACATTTAATACAGTTAATCTCCAACATTTGATAAAGTAAATCTCCAACATTTAATACAGTAAATCTCCAACATTTCATACAGTAAATCTCCAACATTTAATACAGTAAATCTCCAACATTTAATACAGTTAATCTCCAACATTTGATACAGTAAATTTCCAACATTTGATACAGTAAATCTCCAACATTTAATACAGTTAATCTCCAACATTTGATAAAGTAAATCTCCAACATTTAATACAGTAAATCTCCAACATTTAATACAGTAAATCTCCAACATTTAATACAGTAAATCTCCAACATTTAATACAGTAAATCTCCAACATTTAATACAGTTAGTCTCCAACATTTAATACAGTTAATCTCCAACATTTGATACAGAAATCTCCAACATTTAATACAGTTAATCTCCAACATTTAATACAGTAAATCTCCAACATTTAATACAGTAAATCTCCAACATTTAATACAGTAAATCTCCAACATTTAATACAGTCAATCTCCAACAGTTGATAAAGTAAATCTCCAACATTTAATACAGTAAATCTCCAACATTTAATACAGTAAATCTCCAACATTTAATACAGTAAATCTCCAACATTTAATACAGTTAATCTCCAACATTTGATACAGTTAATCTCCAACGTTTGATAAAGTAAATCTCCAACATTTAATACAGTAAATCTCCATCATTTAATAGAGTCAATCTCTAACATTTGATAAAGTAAATCTCCAACATTTGATACAGTAAATCTCCAACATTTGATACAGTTAATCTCCAACATTTGATACAGTTAATCTCCAACATTTGATACAGTAAATCTCCAACATTTGATACAGTAAATCTCCAACATTTGATACAGTTAATCTCCAACATTTGATAAAGTAAATCTCCAACATTTAATACAGTCAATCTCCAACATTTGATACAGTTAATCTCCAACATTTGATACAGTAAATCTCCAACATTTGATACAGTTAATCTCCAACATTTGATAAAGTAAATCTCCAACATTTGATACAGTAAATCTCCAACATTTGATACAGTTAATCTCCAACATTTGATACAGTTAATCTCCAACATTTGATAAAGTAATTCTCCAACATTTGATACAGTAAATCTCCAACATTTGATACAGTTAATCTCCAACATTTGATAAAATAAATCTCCAACATTTAATACAGTAAATCTCCAACATTTAATACAGTTAATCTCCAACATTTAATACAGTAAATCTCCAACATTAAATACAGTAAATCTCCAACATTTCATACAGTAAATCTCCAACATTTAATACAGTCAATCTCCAACATTTAATACAGTAAATCTCCAATATTTAATACAGTCAGTCTCCTACATTTGATAAAGTAAATCTCCAACATTTGATACAGTAAATCTCCAACATTTAATACAGTTTATCTCCAACATTTAATACAGTTAATCTCCAACATTTGATAAAGTAAATCTCCAACATTTAATACAGTAAATCTCCAACATTTAATACAGTCAATCTCCTACATTTGATAAAGTAAATCTCCAACATTTGATACAGTAAATCTCCAACATTTAATACAGTTTATCTCCAACATTTGATACAGTTAATCTCCAACATTTGATAAAGTAAATCTCCAACATTTAATACAGTAAATCTCCAACATTTAATACAGTCAATCTCCAACATTTGATAAAGTAAATCTCCAACATTGGATACAGTAAATCTCCAACATTTAATACAGTTAATCTCCAACATTTAATACAGTTAATCTCCAACATTTAATACAGTAAATCTCCAACATTTAATACAGTAAATCTCCAACATTTAATATAGTAAATCTCCAACATTTAATACAGTAAATCTCCAACATTTAATACAGTTAATCTCCAACATTTGATACAGTAAATTTCCAACATTTAATACAGTAAATCTCCAACATTTTCTCCAACATTTAATACAGTTAATCTCCAACATTTGATAAAGTAAATCTCCAACATTTAATACAGTAAATCTCCAACATTTAATACAGTAAATCTCCAACATTTAATACAGTAAATCTCCAACATTTGATACAGTTAATCTCCAACATTTAATACAGTAAATCTCCAACATTTAATACAGTTAGTCTCCAACATTTAATACAGTAAATCTCCAATATTTAATACAGTTAATCTCCAACATTTAATACAGTAAATCTCCAACATTTAATACAGTAAATCTCCAACATTTAATACAGTAAATCTCCAACATTTAATACAGTTAATCTCCAACATTTAATACAGTAAATCTCCAACATTTAATACAGTAAATCTCCAACATTTAATACAGTAAATGAAATGCTATTATGGGAATGGTCACCCGAAATAACAATTCAACTCTGTGTGTGTGTGTGTGTGTGTGTGTGTGTGTTTAGGATTTTTAATGTAGCTTTTGAACTCAACTGTTCTACCTATCACAAGATCGGAAAGGTCTGAGTAAACTCCGACTACATTTATCTAAGTCACTTAAATGATAAACTCGGTAGCATTTGATTATATTGTAGATGCATGATTTAATTTGCTTTATTATGTCACTACCTTTTACATCAGAGACGTAATTGTATTTCGAAATATGTAATAGAAAGAAGTGAAACTAACAATTTAAGTAAAATATAGAAGTTATTTTTTTATATACTATGCAAAGTGAAACCTAAATCGACACATGCTTAATTGAAAATTAAATCGCGATTAATCCTAAATGTACTACGGCAAGTCCAAAAATATTCCAAATGAACTCCAATAGTCTTGAATGTCCTGATGTACCATTATAATGAAGTCCAAAATATCTTTGAATGAATTAATACTAACTCCAAATTAATGCTTCAATCCAAGGTCAATGAGCACTTAGTAATATTCAATGAACAAGTTTTTTTTAACAATTCCTCTCAAATTATATCCGAGAACAACTATAAAGTCGATAACAAATGCATTCCACCGACTCATCTAAAATCGGAATGAAGTATTTGCTTACCAAGTCCATATTTATATACGTTTTCACTTGACCTAGATGTTAGTCAATCTAATGAAAACTTCCAAGCAGATTGTAAACAAGTCTGGTTCTAGAATAGTCTCATATTACTATATGAAAAATTAATTTATTACCTGCAATCTTGGACAAACGTTAGCTATGTAAACATCATGTGTACATTATCTCACTTACAATCATTGACAAACGTTAAGTACCGAACTTGAAATTACATATACATAACAATTAATATACATCACACAACATTATGATAGACTCCTGGAATTATGTTAGTTACACAAACACATTGGATTGCACTATTCCATCATATGTGATAAGTTTAGGGATAAAGAACTATACAACTTCCTGATCAAAGGATGTTTTAAACTTAAGATAAACCACTTTTTTAATAATTAAGAAACCTATGTGCCATACACCCAAATGACAATAGTTTACTTGTTAGTGAACTTGTTTCCTTTATAATTCAAGGAATATGTTTCATTAAGCACCTACATAACAACTTATTTTTTTCCTTTCGCCAGATTGTGTAAAGACACTTTCAGTATATGTAGTATATGATTGTTATTTTTGTTGTACGATATCACTGTAGAAAGTCTTTAAAACAGTAAAACCACGTTTTGCATTGAATTGAGGAATTATGTCTCTTATTTTATTACCTTAATTATGTTAAAACAATAAAATCTTATAAATCTGTGTCATTTTTTTCAATAAGTGTATGCTGTTGATTGCTTCTTTGAGTATACTAATTACGTTACAATCGATACAAGTCGTACCTTGAAATCGCTACCAACAATACTGATTATCTACGTTTCGATGCTATTGTCAAACACAGAGATAATTCCTTGCGAATAAGTTTGAGTCGGCTTCTACTGGAAATAATAGGTTTACGAAGTTTCTCTGTGAAAGAGTGTGGCATTTATAGGAAGTCACATCGTGTTCCGCGCGACTCGTTGTTGCGCAGAGAGATATGGTGAAACAGAAACATTGCAATTCTTTGCGAGAATCATCTGCGGTTTTCATTAGAAAGGGTATATTGTCGGTAGCACCATGTTAAAGCAAGTTGAATAATGGACATGAGCAGGCAATGATTCCATTATTCTGTACGGCGTGTAGAGTGTTAAGAAAAGATAATTGGTTCGACTTACAAAAGATCTGAAATCTGTATAAATTAATCAAGTACGGACTTCCTTTTGGTCCCCTATTCAGATAGGGATTTAAGAGAGATTCAGCGTAAAATGTTAGCCACATGAAACAGTCATATCGTATTGGCAAAATGACAGGGTTCCAAACAAGACTCTGAAAGCTAGAATCTACGGTATTGGTTTTACTGGACGATCCACAACACGGTGATCATAATTCTAGTTTGTATTGGAGTAGAATATAAGAATCCGAATGTTACCTAAAGACACTAAATTCATATATAGCTCCGTAAAGCCAATTCACATATTATTCACACTCTTTTTGTCAGCTCCACTCTCAAGCTAGTTTTGTATTACATGCATCAGGTCGTCAGCAAACGCTTGTAAGACCTCTAGATAAAACAGATCTAGCGGTAGATAATAAAGACACGACATTATTTCGTGCACGGTATAAAACAGATCTAGCGGTAGATAATAAAGACACGACATTATCTCGTGCACGATACGTGTGCCCATTAGTATATTAGGAACTACATTGTCAACAAATCGTGTACACGCACGTAGTAGACGCTTTACGATTTGGTTGATTCAATTTGTTTCTGAATCAGTTAAATAAGAAGTTTTGTTGACTTCCACATACTAGATGCTTTGTCAAATGGCGCGCTAGCGTTTTTAATACACGTTTCGGTTTTAGGCTAGCAATAGACGCCGGACAGGCCATACAATTGTTGGGTCCCTAAAAATCATGTAAGTGACAATGCATAAACTATCTTCTTTTGCCGGAATCAAGAATCGCAAAAATATACCTAAAATTTAACAGCCTGAATTTTCTTAAAACTTTTAATGTATATTCTTAGTTCGGCAAATCCGAATTACATAAGCCATGTCATGGGTTCTCAAGCTTAATTACACATTTGAAAATTGTGCTGTAATTTTGACTATATTGCAAGTGCAATTAAAGAATCCTTACTGCATGTAACATCTCCCTTTTAGTATGAAGAGTTAATTGGATTTACCTACGTCATCCAGAGAAGGACCTGCCTCGATATTATGACCCGGTGTGAGTGAATGGACAGAATATCAACTGGGCGAGATTATTGGGAAGAAGAAATGTAATACGAGCACCTTAGACAAGAAAAATAACCATTTTAATTACTACATTACAAGAAAACTTGTAGTGAATCTTTAAAAGGTATTTAAATCATATATTTAAAAAAGCGGAAACGAAGAAAGTATGAAAAAGAGTGATGTTTCCAGAAAAAGTGCAGTTGCCTCCTGAAATTACGTGATCAGTTCATTTGATAGAATGTCCATAAAGATCTACAAGTAACGCAGTCAAATGCAGCGAAATATAGAAGTCGTCATTTTTGCAAAACAAATTTTGAATACCACCCCCACGCCACCCTGCCCCCATCTATACAACAGATTGTGCCATTTGACAAATAAAGTAGCAAGGTGTATGACAACAAAGGTCTGAAAGGGTAGCAAGTCTCTGGTCCATTGTAATCAGCTGTTGATTGTAAATTATAATTACTCTGCTTAATTCACCAATCGTAAATTGGAACATTGAGGAAGGAACCTAATTTCAGGTGTCCGCAATGCCTCTTCAGATAGTAATTGAATGTATAAATATATACACTCATAACAACGATAAGTATTTAATATTTTTAAATGGTTATTTTAAATATTTTGTCATGATCGACTATGCAGTATGTTACAGCTGTCACAGTGTTTATTTCAAGCCCCGATGGACCCCCTTACATCGATCATATCATTTGCCTTGTAATTACGAAATCTTATTTTATTTTGCCGTACACGCAGCATCCTCCATTGGACGTTGCTTATTGCAAAAGTGACATCATTCACAATAAAGTGATGACAGGATTGGAGATATATGATAAATATACAAGTACGGCAACTTTCATTTGTAGGTAAGTTATTGTCTTTTATTTGTGATTCGTTTCATGCATAAAAATACGATTAGACAGTATATCACACATTGACAACAATGTCACCCTGGAACAAGTCATAAATAAGGTGAAAGCTTTGTTGCGGTACAAGAACGTCACGGAGCGACAAAAGTAAGCATTTGTGCTTTTTTTATAATGACAATGACATTAAAGCTTAGGTGTTTGGCTTAGTCAATGTCAGGATCAATCATTATGTACAATTTATTTGATGGAACCGTGAATATACACGTCAGTATATAACGTCAAAGGGCCAAATGATGAAAATAGAAAGGGATTATGAAATATATGTTGGAAACACCTGATCACAGTGATAGAAAAGCATGGTCTACTTGTTGCCACCACAGCGATAAATTCCTGACAGAAATCATTACTCATAGTTGTTGATTACGAATGTATAAAACTTCCCCAAAACTATTGTGTACGTTGAAAAGTAAAGAGAAATATTTGTGATATATTACAGAAATGTAAAGAAATACGTCCAACAGAAGTTGAAAGAAAAACAATATACATAATTTTCCTGTTAAATCATTCTGCAAAAAACAAACAAGAAAGTCAAATTAAATAAACGATCTTTCGTGATTTTAATGTGTATGTGTGTGTGTATGTGTGTGTGTGATATCATAATTTTTAACGTAACTTTAACAATTTGCTGTCATTTCGCCATGATGTCTGCAGTATGGCAGTTTATAGTGATGTCTAGCACTGAAGTGTTACGTTGCAGACATATAATATGATGTCCCACCCAGTCACATTATCCTGACATCAGGCCAACTAGTCTTAACACTAACCTTTTAATGCTGAGCGTCGCGCGAAGCAGCTGTTAGTACCATTTTTGTAAGTCTTTGGTTTTCGAACGAGCTACCTCCAGCTTCAAAAGCGGAAGCTCTAACCACTAGGCCACCGGTGTTTGAATTATCACAATAATTAATGTAGGAATTCCATTACAATATGAAAAAAAAAAAAACAAATAAGGTGATAAACTGCGACTGCTAATGACTGACACGGATTCATTTGTTCGAAAATGTCAAAATAAATACTTTTACAGTAACGTTTACGATAACATAGTGTGATAAGATTCTTTTGTATACTACTAGTGATTCTCCAAATGAAAGTGTACTGGGTTTGCCATAAATGACTAAAATGATAGCTATCCTTTCCACATGATGAGCTAATTATCATTTTAATCAGTAAGTTAGGTAGACAAAGTATAAATTTTATTCATTCACAGTTGATGAAGATGAAAAGAAAAATTTGCATATGAACTAAGAAATGCTAATCATAACTAATTAACTTACGAGATGTACAAAAATTACGTTTTTCAACGTAAGCAACTACCATGAAATCAATTTACTCACGTCATATAATAATGAAATGTATAGCTTCAGATTGAGAAATGTAGCTCTGAGCTATCACGTACATTAATGTAATGGTGCAAACTTTTTGTAGGTGTTTAGTCTTAGCATATTTTCTGGTAGTCAGCGCGACACATAACCATTAAGATTGACTATGGGCTAGGGTCGCATTAAATGGCTGCCGACTAAGGATGGAATATACTCTGTTTGGAGCACGATTGGAGTTTATATAAGACCGCTAAGATAAAAGTCCGACATATCTATTAACGTAGCATGAAGTAGATGAAGCGACAAAGTTGAGACATGCCAGGAACAATATTGGGCCGTTGGATATATGTCATAAAATTAAATTGTCCAGGACATGTTATTAATAAAGGCGAACTAGAGAAAATTATTCTGACTTCAATGGGATTGTAAAAATTGTTGGTTACTTGAGAAAGTTAATCCTGATTGGCTTAGCAAAACACGATGGTGTTTTCCCGACGATTTTCAAATTAAGAATTAACTTTCCTTGCAAAATTCGTCACTCCAAGTGTTTCTGATGAGCGCTACGTCTGAAAAACTCCGAAGAAATTAACAAATATTTTTTTCTTGCTAAATTAATTGTCACACGAACAAGGCTCTAGAGGAATCTGAAAAATCGTCAAAGGGACAAAGGTCTAGAGGACTTTGTGAGACACGGAACTAGGGAGAAATATTCATCGAAACATTCATTTCATTTTTATGTTTCAATTTTTCTTGAGTTTAAAAGTTAATCTTGCATTCATTGTCTTGAATTTTAAATGATTGCTGTTCGGATTTAATGGTTTATGTATGGAAGAAAGCATGTATTGTAGGAATAGTATGTATTACTCTGATATACATTGTGAGAACTAATTCATATGTGTTAAATAATCTGTATCATGTATACTAAGAATTGACTTGCTATGTCTGTGTCAGTGAATCGTTAATTAACAAGTAATGTAAAAAAGACAAGACGTGAAGTCCATTAATTCGTTTGTGTAATTGGTTGAGTATTCTCCTAACCTAGAAATTCTGCGTGTATCAACTAACATCTTGCAGTTAGTAATTCACAACCCCCAGTAGTATGTCATAGTTCATCTCAGAGGACTAAATATGACATGGTTCCTGTTAGGAAGGCGGTTAGCAGCTACGAGAAGAGACATGCTTTCTTGATAATAGATTATGTGTATTAGGTTGCGACCTGACCAAATTAGCTTAGTAAACTGAATTACGATAAGGTGATATCCGACGCACAAAGAATGGGGATACTATTCAAACTCAGGAGAAGTGGCAAATATTTGGGACCACAAAGCTCTGCACATGTGCTCCATATTAAGAAGTAGTGCAGACTACACCAAAACTACTTTTGTTTAGCAGAAGAGGATTGGGGGGGGGGGGAATTACGGCAATGCTGGTCTGTCATCAACTGGACCAGAAACAACCAGGTTATGCTGACATGCCGTCAACTTGAGTTGATTCAGTCAATCCATTATATGATGAGACTGGTTTTAATGGTATAGCATAATCGCTGACTGCAAATTGCATACATTGTTTCATTATATTTCTAAGGGAAAGTGGATCATTCAGATGCCATGTTCTAACTTCCAGTTTATTTTGTTTATGTCAATGATTAAATTGTTGTATGTTACATACCTGGGCTTTTGTTGTTTATCATATGCCTTTGATAAAATCTCTGTTATTTTCTCCATTAATTTCAGATTTTATTTTATTATTTGCTTGATACAGGCAATAACACCATGTTTGATCATCTGCTAAATAACGATAACCAAAAACACTAAACATATCACACTCTCTCACAATATGTATTATTTTCGGGGCAAAAACTTTTTGCGGATTATCTGTACATAGAAATGAAAAGGACACTCGACAGTTATGAAGTTTTACTTCGGTTATGTAAGACTTCTAAAAATGGAAGTTGCTGTTTTGCTTGGCGCTCAACATTAAGAGGTTAGTTTTAGGGCTGGTCGGCCTGGCTCCAGGAAAATGTGAATTGGTGGGACATCATGCTATATATCTGCGTCATGATGCCCCAGTGCTAGACATCACTATCAACTGTCACATTGCAGACATCCTGACGATATGAATAAAAGCTTTAAAGCTACGTTAAAATCACAATCACACACACATACACACATTTCGTAGTCTACAATCTTTTTGATCATCATATACGATGAAGTCATTTTCAGTAGAGTCAGTTTTCGAATGCTTTTTTTCATCTAAACTCTTTGATTTTGTTATACTAATGAATGATCCGATTAGCACATATTTCAAAATTATACCATTAAAACCTAATCTAGTGAAATCAGTTGCCTTTTTATTTACGTGATTCTCACAGTTAGAAAGAAAATATTGATTTAGGATACATACCAACCATTCATTCTGACTGATTGTAAATTTTAACTTAAGGATACCATCTTTTGGTCTTTAAGTAACCTGTTAGTCTTATTGCACAGTCCGACTATACCGAAGTATTTGACAAAGCCTGTTGAATAGATTTATATCAGATTTAATGCATAGCAATGCACTCCACAATTAGTCACTCCACATATTATGATAACATGATGTTCTGTTAAATCCATTCATACGTAGGTAAGATGTGTGCTATATATTTGTGTCAAAATAAATTGAATTGTATAGATATGTTTGAATATTTAAATGGTCGTCAGTCACGAAAGAAATATACATTTTCTATTCATCTTTAAGTCTCTGTTGACTTGAATTCGGATTTACTCTTGGGATATATTAAAATCGTTTACAATGAACTTATTGCACTTCGTTATCATTAATACTTCTCAATTTAAGTTTTGTTTTATTATTAAAACTTAACAATTACATATTAATTTTTGTTTGCTTTGTTGTTCATATAATATGTTTTACAAGCGTCCTTGACATATTACATCCATTACAATTCATAGTAATAAACCATGTTCTATAATAAACTAGTTTACCTATATTGGTGAGCTGTAAACCCTTTGAGGACCTTTTTCTCTAGTCTTTTTCACAATATCAAAATGCCCTTCAAGCTCATCCTCATGGAATAAAGTGGGATGTTTGTTAAAACTGTAGCTGCTTTTTGTTGGATGGTTATCTCTATAATCATATAGCAGAAAGGAATCCCATCTCCTTCGTTAACTGATAATACCAATGATTAGCAGGTAATCATTTCGTACTGCAACACAATTCGATTTGTTGTTTTCTTGATTCTACCATATATTTTTTCTCTACGTTAAGTGGAATGATAAATCTTAAATGGCAAAAACGTGCACTTGTCAACATAAGACAGTGACCTCAAAGCATCTAGAAATAAAGTGCTATTCTATAAATGTTTTCCGTACACCATAAACCGTACGGTTTCAGTACCAATATCGTGCACTTACGCACCGCTTAGTCATAAGTGTCGAAACTGTACTTACCTCATTAGCTTCATCAATAATGTTACCTCTAATCGTAATAGGTAAATGCAGATTTGTCAATATCAAAAAGTGACTTAAATTGAAATTGTCCTCACTTCCGTGTGATATGGTGATTTTTTTCTCATACATCCTACCCATATTGTCTACCCTTGCATTAGTAAGCCCCCTACACCCTTCAGATCTTACATTAAGAAACTATCCCGTAGAATTAATGTATTTGGATTAGCTTTGATATTGCTTTTTAAAACGTTCGCTTGGGTTCATTACCGCTGGATGTGCATGTAAAGCTATAATGTGTTGGATTTGGGTATTTTATCTCCTTGTGGTGTAATGTCTTGCTTGTTGCGTGTTATCTTCGTACATTACGATAGCCATCTATTATTTACCTAAAGACCAATAACCGTGAATATAGTATTTGGTGTAAGTAACATGTAGACTGACACCGATAACAAATCTAATCGACATGTATTCGTATTGTACATGGTCATTATATACTTGGAGGAAAACATTGAGTTTCGGCTGCCTTTGCTTTTCAAGATTTGTTTTTCACATTGTTTAAATCAGTTTTCTTTTCAGCAAATTGAGTAGTAGCTTGTAGACATGAAGCATCGTCCAGGTTGTGTAAGTTCTAAGCAACCAAACCTTGTTCTTTTAGTCTATAATTTAAGTAGTCAAGCGTTGTTTTGTTTTGTTCGTCTGTTTTCATTGAATTGAATCAGAGTTTCGGCTGTTTTATCTGGTAGTTTTCTATTTTTTTGTTAATCGTGTCTAACTCTTTACTCATCAGATACATTTGTATCAAATAAATTGAACATACAGTTACTTTCTGTAATGATAGGTCGGTAGCTGTTATTTCTTCAATCATAATTACATCTATACCCGTCGACTGTATGCATGAGTAATACAATCATTGCTGAATAGTTACAACATACAAATAATCAGATTTACTGCTATGATCTTTAGTTGGTCTCCTAAAAGTAAAATATGGTCTAATTGCATATAGCATGCATTTGATTTATAGAAAGAAAAGTAATATTCTGATTTCTTTTCTCTTAGCTGTGGAAATAGTGCTTTGCGTGTTTCCTTCCAATCTGATGACTGTTATATCTATAATGGAATTTAACATGTCAAGAATCAATCAAACTAAGTAACAGAAAAGAGCAAAACTCAATAGGCTGTGTAAAATTCAATTAATCTATATTTTCCCTAGAATACAAATTAAAATTTATAAAGAAATTACGCTTTAAATTAAATCCCAAATAGCTCTGAAAGTTCTACCATAATTCCGAATGTATGAAATTCCAATTAAAGTCTAGCTGTTTTCCAGATAAATTTAAATATTGAATGTATTTATGTTAATGTGGCCTCAAATGTGCTAATGTGACAATGGCATGGAATAGTGTTAAGTGTTACATTCCTTGATGTAAAATAATAATAATATTATCCGAAAGGTCATTGAATTAATTCTCGATATTTCCAAAATAATGGTTCAGTCCGAAAATGTTATTGAACACTTTGTAATTCTAGTGAATAATAATAATATATATATATATATATATATATATATATATATATATATAGAGAGAGAGAGAGAGAGAGAGAGAGAGAGAGAGAGAGAGAGAGAGAGAGGATGGAAGACGGAAAACTTATCTGGAAAGAAAGAGAGGGGGAGGGGATGGAAGACGAAAAACTTATCTGCCGGTTAGAAGCAGAAGTATATTACACATAATGATGAATTTGGTCAATTCTAACTAGCTACCACTGCTTGAATTACCAAAAGTTTGATTCTCATTTTTTAAAAATCTGTGTTCTACGAGCTCAATAGATATCGATTGATACAAATGATTGCGCAGTCATTCATTGGCTAGTTCGTCTTGCTATATTATTTGGGCCTACTTTCTTTCTTTGAACCAGCTTCGAGTACTTCACCAGCATATGTATTCTTATGATCAGTTGATCCATATCTAACTACAAGAAAGTCAAATAATATTTCCAAGATTTTGTAATCGCTACAGATTACATTTTGAGCTTATGCTCACAACAGTAACAAGATGAGTTAATTGCTTTTGTCAATGCACATCTTGCGTGTATTCATATTTCCAAATGTAAGCATGCATATCGAAATGTGGTATAAATAAAATGTATATCATGTGGTCTCTATCATGGATATGCCATTCTGTGTCTAAATATTTCATCATAAATTGACCAGCCCAGTTTCAATTCAATGGAAATTGTATACATTTCGAAATATATTAAATACATACCGTTAAGTACAATTACCAGCACATTCCATTCTTCCGCAGCATTATTGGCTCTTCCAGACTGTCACCGAGTCATGTCTTACGAATATTCTTGCTTATTGTTGTTGTTGTTGCTGTTATTATTATTATTATTATTATTATTATTGTTAAACCGATATAGAAAACGATTACTGCTTGAATCTATAATTTATAGAAGTCAAAAATCTTTTTACCAATCAGTTATATTTATTTCTTTGCTAATATATGTGCTATGTGCATAACAGATTATGTCGACTAAGCAAACGGACGACAGTGCTGTAGAATTGCACATTACCTGATGCAATTCAATACCTAAGCAATTCACCAACAATAAGGGATGGTACTCGTGTTAGTAAAGCTGTTGATATTAGGTATCTTTCTCTTTGCCAAATTGTTTGAATCAACTTTCGTCAAATTTAATAATAATAATAATAATAATAATAATAATAATAATAATAATAATAATAATTGAAAACTTATGTCTATCAATACTGTATTAACATGTATGTTGTTATAGATTGGTCGGAGCATACACTTCTAATGTATTGGAAAGACAGCCATCCTGAATTTCAGTCATCCAAATACCGTGATGAAATACTACCCTGTCGTTATTTTAGAAACTAATTATTTGGTTCCTTACAAAAATATGACTCAAAAACCTGCTTTCAGTTAACAGTATATTTTTAGTTTGAATATGTTTAACTAATATTATTTTAGGCGTATATACATTGAGAAAGCAGTGAACTAACCGCATACTATTTCGTTTTGTAATAGGTTGGGGATGGGGGTTGGCTTAGGATGAATTGGAAAATCAATCTGTGTACAGATTCTGGTTTGACAGAAAATGGCGAGATTGCTCAGATTGTGCTCTGATACAGAAACGATAAGACACGTATACCACTCATGAGTGGCTTCTTTCCTTTTCTAAGTTTTACAAAAATGTAAAAATAGAGCTTCATTAATGGCAAAACGATAAATACTCGCACATGTCAACATAAAAAATACGGTATCGGCCTTAAATTACTCGCGCGATACGTGGTGATGCTCATACCGGAAATGACATGTCACAGTCACACACGGTATCAGAAAGAAAGCGTATTCACTCTTCACCACATCACCTTACGGTTATATATCTCTTAATATCACTATCTTTACCAATGTCAGACTCTCAACACCGATTTAAGGGATAATGGCTGCCATATGTCACTATAAAGCATGTCATATGTCACTATAAGATCTATGACTTACTGACAGACTGATTAACTGACTGACTGATTGTCTGTCTGTCTGTCTGTATGTATGTATGTATGTATGCATTCACAGCGCCGGTGCAAGCCATTTTGGTGCCCTAGGCGAGATCAGATATCTGGCGTCCCCATTCCACTCACGTCCTCCCCCACCCGCGCATCATGAAATAAACCCTTAGCCAAGCACCCAAGGCGATTGCCTAATTCGCCTTGCGGAAGCGCCGGCCCTGTGCATTCATGTGTGTGTGTGTGTGTGTGTGTGTGTGTGTGTGTGTTTTATGCGAAGAAAAGTCAGTGCACCAAGACTGACACAGATTTATATATGCACTCCTCAAAGAAGAAAGCATGCATGCAGACAAAATAACAGTGAGATGTTTATTGTTTTGTCTGAGTTAATCCGTCCATTTTTCCTGTGGGTGGCTGCCTCCTGCAATTAAAAGCTCACTAGATTAGCCTATTCCTCAAAATGATTGAGTGATTCAGGTCTATTTGGATGGTCTATGGCAGGGTCACCAACACAGTGCCCGCGGGCACCTGGTCGCCCCCAAAGACCACATGAGTCGCCCGCAGGCCTGTTATAAAAATAGCACAACTCAGCTGCGTTTAAAATTATATTTTGTTTTGTTGCTATTCTTTTTTTTAAAATCACATTTGCATTTATATAGATTTAAAAAAATGACAATATCTTAAAAATATGTTTCTTATACATGAGTTTAGATAAGTTTAGGTGAACTCTGACGTACTCCATCCAGTTCGAAGGTCAGTATTGTGCGTGTGACAATACAGTGCTCGTGGAGAGTAAGCTAGCGGGCGCAGCGAAGATTGGAGCTGAACGCAGTTTCTTACCCCAAAAACATGGCAGAAAAAAGAAAGAAAACCTACCACTTTCACAACGAATGGGAGTCGGAGTTCTTTTTTACGACTGTGAAAGAAACCTGCGTGTGTCTTATATGCGGAGCGACTGTGGCAACGGCAAAGCGGCACAATGTGGAGAGACACTTTACTACGAAAAACTTTACTACGAATCACAAAAACTACAATGCTAACTACCCACCGGGAAGCGCACTACGGGCAGAAAAAGCCCTTGAGCTAAAGACAGCTTTGGGTAAGCGACGGGCTTTTTTCACAAGGCCGGCGAAAAAGTCACAAAAAGCAACCAAAGCCTCTTTTAGAGCTACGCATTTCCTGATCAAGAAGAAGAAGGCATTTTCAGACGGAGTTGTCAAAGAAGCAATGATGATAATTGCTAACACTGTACTTAAAGACGAGAAATATGGAACCGATGTAATCGCCACTCTCTCCGACGTCAAACTGGGGGCATCTACGATGGCTAGACGAGTGTCAGCTTTGTCCAGTAACTTGGTCGATCAGCTGGACCAGGATCTGGCGAGGTGCAGGTGGTTTAGCATCCAGTGCGACGAGTCCGTGGACAGCAGTAGTACAGTGCAGCTGATGGTTTTTATCCGGATGGTGTTTGAAGATTTCTTCACAAGAGAAGAACTCCTGACACTACTGCCCATAAAGACAACTACGATGGGAGTTGACATTTATAACACAGTGAAGGAGTTTTTCGTGCAGAAAAAGGTACCATTGGAAAAGCTGATAGCGGTGACCACAGATGGGGCTCCTGCTATGATTGGCCGACATGCAGGTTCATCGCTCACTGTAAAGGTGACCCAGACTTCCCAAATTTCTGCATTACCACCGCATCATTCACCAGCAGGCATTGTGTGCCAAATTGATCGGCTTTGGGCACGGGGTGACTCCCGTTGTGAAAATCATAAACAATATCCGCTCCAAAGCAAACAGCACAGGATTTTCAAAGTGCTATTGGAGGAGCTGGCAGCTGAATATGGTAACCTGCTACTACACACAGAAATCAGATGGTTCAGCAGAGGACGAGTTTTACTTCGTTTTTTTTGTCACTTTTGGGTGAAATAAAAGAGTTCATGCAGTCCAAAGGCGAAGACGTCTCACTGCTAGAGGACACAGAGTTCTTTCATGACCTTGAATTTTTGACGGACATTACTGGGAAACTAACCACTTGAACTGCGAGCTGCAAGGTAAAGGCAAGACTGTTGTTAATATGATAAGTACTTTAAAGCCAAAATTAACATTTTCTCTGTGGATATACAGAGAAATAAGGTGCCGCACTTTCCCTCTGTGCAGTCAGTGCTGAAAGACAATGCTTCTACATCTGATACATTTGACAAAGATGCAGACAAATACTGGGAAGTCATAAACAGACTTGGGCAAGAGTTTGAGAATAGGTTTTGTGACCTTGATCAGCTTGACCCATGTGTATCATTCATTTCCAATCCTTTCATGAATGTGGACACAACAAGCTTTGCTGAGCAACTAAGTACAACGTTCAACTTTGATGCTGGACAGGTGGAGATTGAAATAATAACATTGCAAAATGACCTCCACCTCAAAGCCTACCAGGCTGCACCAAACTTTTGGTGCCTTGTTGACACAGAGAAGTACAGTGGTGTGTGTACAGCAGCTATGAAGGTTGCCAGCCTGTTTGGTTCTACCTATCTATGTGAATCAGCATTTTCTGACATGAACTTCATCAAGAACAAACACAGAACACGCCTCACTCATGCACATCTGAAAGAGTCACTCACAGTTGCAGTGTCAAGTTACACACCAGATTACAATACAATGGCAAACAGCATGCAATGCCAGTCTTCCCACTAACAAAGAAAATGATACCAGATGTCAGTGGCAACATGTCAGTGCCATGGCAAAGTTTAATTAAAATATTGAAGAATTGTTCAATTTAAAATGTGTGTTCATGACATGTAACAGTTATTATTTTGTTAAAAATACAGATTTGGTCATTAGTTCAAAATGTGACAAGATTTATTTAAAAATATTTAAGTTTTTTCACTACATTACAGACATTACAATGTACATAATTGATAACTTTTTGAAACATGGTGCAACATAGTTCATGATTTGTTTAAAAGGTTTTCAGTGGCTAGTGAAAATGGGACATTTTTCCTAAGAAATGTAATGTAAGTGATCATCTGAAAATTTAACAATTACTGAGATAAATAGAAATAAAGTGCTGAATATTGATATCTGTTTCCCACCTTGTCATTGTTGGTAATTATTGTGAGCAATCATTAACGTGATCTGAGTCTTCAAATTATTAATAATATATAAGGCAAACTAAGCAAATTTTTTTATTTCAGAAGAGTGTATCAAACTGGTAGCCCTTCGTGTGACTCAGTACCCATGAAGTAGCTCTCAGTATCAAAAAGGTTGGTGACCCCTGGTCTATGGATTTCATTTACTCAACCTGCTCAGCTTTCCTTATCTCCCCTGTTCATGAACGTACTATCAGATATGGGAGAAAGATGCCTTTCCACAGCAGGAGATAGTCACTTTATTTTAGCATCAAACAGTATCTACAAGATATTATGTTAAGGTACACTTGTATTTGAGTATATATATATATATATATATATATATATATATATATATATATATATATATATATATATATATATAATTTAGAGTTACTCTTAGGTCCGATAATATCAATGCTTGCATTCAACCAGATAATAAAATGTATCGGATGTTTTTACGCCATGAAATGGAAAATTGATTTAAACGTTGTTCTCGCTAGGATAAATTTCAGTTTAATGCGGGAAAGGAATATCATCATCAGGCAGTAAATGTCTGCCAGTCCGCAGAAAATTAATTGGCATCGACACGATATGATATCAAGCTGCAAAACATTTCAATAATTTGTTACTGAACATGGATTACTTCAAATACTTTAAGTACATCACACATAGAAGGCTTACTGAAATCTGCGTATAAAGTTTATTTTCTAGCCATTAAAAAGCATAGTTTTCGGTGCCTAACAGTATCGTAACTTGCTTTTTACTACATTGTATGCATATATGCATATGTATCTTGCAATTCGTGTATTTATTTAAAGTTGCCAGAAGTGTTGATTTTAGCTTGTTACTTACGTTTGCTGTTGTTGTTTAGTTCATAGGATTCGAACCCGCACCCTTACGGTTGTGTGTCCCGCTGGCTTAACACTAAGCCATCGCTCACATATACATTGACTATATAATGTTGAAAGCAAAAGAAGTAATGATGTTGATTGACTGAAACACAACTCTGACGTTTGAATCACTGAGTAACACTTGAACGGTATAATCTAAAACAATGTTAAATTGTTGGTATTGAATAACCCATAAACTTGACAGGCATCTAGTGAATCGTACATGTGGGAATTTTGAATCATAGGTATATACATTTTCCTGGATCAAATCCATAACTTAAAGAAATTAATATAATGGGTATTATTCGCTTTAGTCTTTATATGTGAGCCAATTTGCTTCACAAAGACTTTGTTAATGGACATTCAAAATTCTAAATAATTGCCCAGGGACGCAATTCATGATTTGTGAAATAGCATTCAAAATTCTAAATAATTGCCCAGGGAAGCAATTCATGATTTGTGAAATAGCATTCAAATTGAAGTGACTTGGACCTTAGCAATAACTTGATAGTTTACTTGACCCTGCCAAATTACCTGATGCAGCAAATAAAATAATTGTATTGAGAATAGCTGATAACCAGATTCTACTCACATATAGAGAAAATCATTTGAACGGCATAAAGAAGAGGAAGGAACAGATTGACAATAATTTAGCTGACATTGACATGAATAGCTGTACTGAGCTAATACAACCTCAGAACTGCACAGTCTGAATGGGAATAGCAGAAAAACATATTTTGGAAGATCAAGACTTGTTCAAAGATTTAACACGTTTTACAACAGCGCACATGGCTAGTAGTCAATAAGGGAAAGATCAGATGATTTATCTAACATTAGGTAATATTTGCAAATGCTTGAACAGATCATACATTTCAAGACATATTATTTGTAAAGTAACAAGTATAAAGTTGTTATATATCTCTGGAGAACAAAAACATGGTGCAATCTCAATTTTAGATGTTACAGTGTTACATGTTTAGGTTCTATAAAGACACTGATAACTCTCTACATTTATAGGTCTGTATATCATAAAATCCTAATGCTCGGTGTATTGAACTTTAATGTTCACTGCTTATTCAAGATTAGATACTTCACATCTCTCTCTCTCTCTCTCTCTCTCTCTCTCTCTCTCTCTCTCTCTCTCTCTCTCTCTCTCTCTCTCTCTCTCTCTCTCTCGTTTGTAACTCCGTAATGGTATTCTCAAGTCTTTCACTAAAACAGAGCCGGCTGTCTCCACAACCTGATGCAGAACATGTTGGTCGTGAATTTCCAAAATCGATAAACTAACGAGATCATTGGTTCACATAGTGTTTGATTCGAACAAATTGATATTGGCAGTAACCTTTAAAGTTAGATTTGTATCAGCTTAATTTTATTTGCTGTCACTGTTACTCACCTTTAAAATGATGATCTCTCACTAGAGAGATCTTATTTTAATTTTGACATTTTTATTTGTTTGTTTGTTTGTTTGTTTGTTTGATTAGGATTTTTAACGTAGCTTTAACAATTTTTCAGTCATATCGCTACGATGTCTGCAATGAAGCAGTTTATGGTGATGTCTAACACTAACCTCTTAATGAGAGAGAGAGAGAGAGAGAGAGAGAGAGAGAGAGAGAGAGAGAGAGAGAGAGAGAGAGTAAATCTAATGCTAGAATTGTTTTCATGACAAATTTCTGTGCTAATAAGGGATAAAGCTAATAGACCTGAATTGTAAAATCTCGTCAACTCAAGATGTTATTCCATCCGACGATGTACTGATTTACAATTTGTAAGAGTGTAAGTTTTTTTTTACAAATAAAAAGTAAGCATCGTGACAAACAGAACAGTTCACATAATTATGATAACTACTGATATTATTGTGGAGAGATATCTTCGAAAGGAACAAATACCATTAGGATTTCACAATGAAACGTATTACGAGAGAGAGAGAGAGAGAGAGAGAGAGAGAGAGAGAGAGCATTGAAAAAGAGCTTCACGTACATTTCTAATATATGTGAAGTATCGAATCTTGAATAAACAGCGAACATTAAAGCAGAATAAGATTTATGACATATAGACCAAGAGCAAATTTGGGAAGGATCATTTCGACCTTTGTTCTTAATTTCATCCATATCAGTGTTTAAACTTCAAAGGGGCCAGTGTTCCGATTCAGTGAAATTGACCGGATACCTTAAACGGGTTTGAGAAGAGACAGCTGAACTTCCAATCCATGTCAAATAGTCGTCATTCTTCAAAAGGAAAAGACATATAACGTTGTTCAGAGATTCTGACTGACGAAACAAATGAATGCCTTAGGAGTTTTTTTTTTGTAAAAATTAGAAACTGCTGCTTATTAGCCGAGTGAAATGAAGGCGTACATCTTGGACGTGATGTGCATTTAAAGTCACACCCTTGGTCGAAATTCTTTAGTCCGATGTTTTCTGAGAGAGTAGTCTGGCTGCGAGGGAAATCTAAATCTAGGAAAAGAATTGTGCTTTTCTCGTTAACCAAGGGAGGGACCATGGTTTAGTGCTGGATGCACACAAGTTCTAAAGTTAACAGGATTAAGGGATGTAATTTTAATTTGACAAAATACATGTATTCTATTTTGTATTGTTTGTTTTGTGCAAACTTATTTGACGTGACTAGGTTCCATATTATGTTTCTTTTATTCAGTGTCATGGAAATATGTTTATGCTAGAGTTTCTATGCAGTTTATCGTATTCAATCTCATGCAAATGTGTTTATGCTAGAGTTTCTATGCAGTTTATCGTATTCAATCTCATGCAAATGTGTTTATGCTAGAGTTTCTATGCCGTTTATCGTATTCAATCTCATGCAAATGTGTTTATGCTAGAGTTTCTATGCAGTTTATCGTATTCAATCTCATGCAAATGTGTTTATGCTAGAGTTTCTATGCAGTTTATCGTATTCAATCTCATGCAAATGTGTTTATGCTAGAGTTTCTATGCAGTTTATCGTATTCAATCTCATGCAAATGTGTTTATGCTAGAGTTTCTATGCAGTTTATCGTATTCAATCTCATGCAAATGTGTTTATGCTAGAGTTTCTATGCAGTTTATCGTATTCAATCTCATGCAAATGTGTTTATGCTAGAGTTTCTATGCAGTTTATCGTATTCAATCTCATGGAAATGTGTTTATGCTAGAGTTTCTATGCAGTTTATCGTATTCAATCTCATGGAAATGTGTTTATGCTAGAGTTGTTATGCAATTTATGTCTTAATTCTACAGTTATTAGTTATTATATTATAAGGATTGCATGCATGCGATCCAAATGTTCAAATGTGCAACACTTATAGGATTATTTAACTCGAGGAAATAGGAAACGTTGGAACACGGTCAAAAGGCAGGTGATGCAATTAGCGTGGCCATTGGGCTCTTTTCACCAATCAATATAGTGATGAAATAAGTTCAAATTAGACACTGTTATTAAATCATGTTGATATAATTTAAGTTGAATTGAAATTACCACTACTAATTTGTTTGATTAAATTTGTTTTTTGTTTTTGTTTTTCTTGTCTAAGAGGTTCATATTGTATTATTTCTTCCCAACAATATTGGCCAATTCTCTATTGGTATTTTATCTTTCACTCACGTCGGGTCATAATATGGAGGAAGGTCATTCCCTAGATAACGTAGCTAAATCCAATTAACTACCCGTCTTACTTAGAGGGAGACGTTAAAGTATAATAAGGTATTTCTTTGGGAACAATAAATAACATACACTAAAAGAATATGTGCCATACAAACATTTGTCACCAATTAGTTTCAAAGCTACAAAAATGTCAGACCGCTCCGATGACCTAGTGATAAGAGCGTCTGCCGCGGAAGCGGGAGGTCATGGGTTCGATCCCCCGGCCGAGTCATACCAAAGACTTACAAAAATGGAACTAACAGCTGCCTCGCTTGGCGCTCAGCATTAAGAGGGTAGTGTTAGGACTGGTCAGCCTGGTGTCAGGATAATTTGACTGGGTGGGACGTGATGCTGCATGTCTGCAGCATGATGCCCCAGTGCTAGACATCACTACAAACTGCCTCATTGCAGTCACCGTAGAGATATGACTGAAAAAATGTTAAAGATACGTTAAAAATCCTATTCAAACAAACAAACAAAATGTCAAAATTAAAATATCTCTCTAGTGAGAGATCATCTATTTAACGGTGAGTAACAGTGACAGCAAAAAAAATGAAGCTGATACAAATCTAACTTCAAAGGTTACTACCAATATCAATTTGTTCGAATCAAACACTATCTGAACCAATGATCTCGTTAGTTTATCGATTTTGGCAATTCACGATCAACATGTTCTGAATCAGGTTGTCGAGACAGCCGGTTCTGTTTTAGTGAAAGACTTGAGATACGGAGTTACAGAAGAGCTGAATGATAAAGATATGAAGATGATCATTCTAGCAGTTTTGGTTTCAATGCGCGAATTTTCCAAATTCTGGATGTGTATAGACCCTATTGTTTAACCCTTGGACATAGAACCATATATTTTTATATTTGTGTATAAACGTTATACATTGGAATTCCATAGTGTTATATCTATATATCAATTGTATTTGTTATTAAGTTCATGAATTTGATTCTCGTGCATTTTATTTCTTATTGCATGGTTTGAAAAGTACCATTTAGGAACGATATCGTTTTCTTAAATCATCTGTTGAACTCCGTGTGCATAATTCTGTTGAACCCATTGTTAGACTTTATGCGCACGAGAATGTTGTCAGTTTCATTTATCGTTCAACTGTATTACATGTATACGTAAGCGTCTCATTTGAGGAATTGCTTACATTGTCTCCGCTAAATCCAATTATAACCCGGTTTAGTACAGTTACAATGAGTGATGCATCGCATTTTAATGAAATAGGATATGTAGATTCTTTCTGAAGCGATCACTATCTCGCATATTGCACCATAAAGTGTACGATTACTCGGCAGTACAGCTTTAGACGAAATTATGGCAGATTAAAAGCAACTAATTGCAAATTTCACACAGACCTATTTGACAGAACTAACTGGGAGTTTCTACTCATTCGATACATGAAAAGATCTGTGAGAACCTTAATGGCAGCCCATTCCATTAATCCCAATAAAATAATACCAATTCGTTCGAAAGATCCTCCCTAGGTACACAATAATGCTTGCAAATTAAGTTGGAAACGGAAAATATTCTAGTTGGTCAAATTCAGAAGTATTAAAAACCGAATTAGGCGCTCCAAAAGAAGTACCCTACTTGAGTATTGTAACAAACTAATTCTTTCCAGGATCCCAATATTGGCCCAATATTTAAAATTTCTCATTAAAAATTAGAAATTAAGAGTATACATACATACGTACATACATCCATACATACATACATACACACATCCATACATACATACATGCATGCATACATACATACATGCATACATACATACATACATACATACATACATACATACATACATACATACATACATACATACATACATAAAACTTATTTTTGAACAGTTGTTGGTAAATGATATTAGCTAGATCCATTTCAGGCAAGGAATCCTGATGAGATTCATCCCAGGCAAGGAATCCTGATGAGATTCATCCCAGGCAAGGAATCCTGATGAGATTCATCCCAGGTAAGGAATGCTGATATGACTCATCCCAGGCAAAGAATTCTAATGAGATTCATCCTAGGCAGGGAATCCTGATGAGATCCATCTCAGGCAGGGAATCCTGGTGATATGCATTCCAGGCAGAGAATCCTGGTGAGATCTATCATAGTCAACGAATCTCGGCAAGATTCAACTTAGGATACGTATAGAGGGCATTAACATATAATATCGACATTTATTAAAACAGTTTAAAAATTCCTTGCAAATTGTATATTTTGATGAAGCGTGGAAGGATGGCAATGGAACTCCAGTATATACAAATGCCCATCCCCAATTTGCCGTCAGACATTTGCAGATCTGATTAGGATTATTCAAGTAGGCCTTACATACACACACGCGCGCACGCACACACACACACACACACACACACACACACACACAAAGAGGTCAGGCTTCTTTACAACTATGTGATAAGTATACTACTTTTGAAAAGCAATAGATGAAGGCAAAAAAGTTATTTGGTATTTTGTTATATTAGCAGCACTTTCCACAAAGTCTGACACAGAGGTTTAATTTATAAGCTTAGAAATGCTTTAATTGGTCATAGACTTACTTTTAGAATAATTTATCGAATTATCTCTCTCAAACAGGCCAAAAAATGTTGTTATAAAAAGTTGTTCTTCAGACCAATGGTATATTAGGACCGGTGTGCCATAAGATCAATATGTTTACCAATATTAATTTTAATTTACATTATTGATACTATTTCCGATATGCAGTTTAGTACAATGCATTCTTCTGACGTTACATCATTGTCAATTACAGCTGAGGACTAACAGTTGCATCTGGTGTTTGAACAAAGACCTAATTAAATCAATTCGTACCCTAATCAATAGTTAAATGAGTTTGATTCAAGTAAATCGGATTCAGCAACCATATCCAGAAAATCTCAAAAGGAATATCATTCACAATTTATAGCGAATTATACGTTCATTGGGGATGTCATAAACACAAGAACTTATTAATTCTGGTTGAAACTCTATTTTATCATACGCATATACAAGAAATAAAGATACCATTATGGAGATATATTGACTTCATTATTTCACCTTTATAAGACCTCATGTAGTGTCTCGGGACAAATCTAGAATGATGCATCCACTATCAAAAAGAACAAATATATTAAAACACAAGCTAAATAAATATTTAAAAATATATTTGCAAACTTCGGTCAACTTGATAAACTAAGTCAAAATTGTAATCCACGGTTTGATTGGTAGTTGAAAACCTCGGTCGGTTTCCCAACTGGTTAAGACCTTGATGTGACGCTTAATCTGATTGGAAGTTGAATCCTTTGGTACACTCTTTAATTTTGCTAACTCATTTAGGCCAGTTATGCATAATATATACTGATCTGTAGTTAAATGTGTCAGTTAATTCTCTTCCTTCACATGCGCTCTTCGTGAAGTCAAATTTGATTGAAAGTTTAATGGTCAGGTTTCTAGTGTTCTGATGAAATTCAAATTTTCGTACCAAATTAGTTCGGATTTGAATTATAATCTGTAATTGGTTATATTGTTTGTTCATCTCCTGTCTTTCTTGGGTTCATCTGTTTGGAATAACTCTCCTCTTACCTTGCCGAGTGCCTTGCCATTTCCAGACATGTTAATATTTAGTGCGGCCATCGCACAGTAACACGGGAGTTGAAGTGACACCATTCCTCCAATACAGACCAATTTAATATCTTGACCTTCGTGAATTAACCAGTCGCGAAAGCACCTGGTGCAAGGCACCTTAAATCCATCTTTATATAGTTGTATCATTCATTATTAATGCGTCGACCTGTAAAGATGCCTTTAGGAATAGCAAAACTGAACGAAACCCACACTCAATGGCATCGTGTCAGGCAAAACCTGATATCAAAGTCAGATGAGATTGAAAATGTCAGGATTCGACAAGTGGCACAAGACGTGATAGAAGGAGTTCTTTAAAGACAAAATATAAAAGGATCAATAAGAATGGACCTACAGACTTCAGAAACAGCAGAGAGAACAGCAACAACATCAGCAGCAACCACAGCATAAGCCAGGCAGGCTTTGTGGACTGCCATGTGGACACTAAAGAATACTCCTCCTTCCTAAGAAGCAGGTCCTATCCTATCGATAACAAACTGTAGACATTCGTGGACGTAATCTTAGACCATTAGAGAATACCACAACCTTTTCATGGCTACCTCAAAAATCTAGAAATGACATACTACTCATTTGCCAAAATATGTCTGTTTGTGTGTACTGGAATGTTAAACATTAGAAATTTACTTATAAACACTTTGTTTCTCTGCCTTGTAAGATAATATGTGTTTTTCGATGGCTTACTGATAATAAAGTGTAGGTGTATGTAAAATGTGGACGTGTTTAATATATTTAGGTCCACGCATTCCCTGATTTTAGTTATAAACTATATATGCAGAATCAGCCCATCCAATTCCAAAAGGAGACCCACTTCCTGGGAATGCTACTAAATGAAACAATCAATTGGAAATCACACATACAACAAACTATTCAAAAATGTCAAAAAGATCTAAACATACTTAAAAACATCAAAGGTACTACATGGGGAGCTGATCAGCAAACTATGCTAATGATCTTCAAATCTTTAATTCGAAGTAAGATAGACTATGGCTCCCAGATCTATTCCTCAGCCAACAAGGAAACACTTAGACAACTAGATAGCATCCAATATAGAGCACTTAGACTTTGCACTGGTGCATTACCGAACACCTCCCTGGAAGAACTACAAATCCTCGCATGTGAACCACCATTACAACTGAGAAGAGAAGAACACATACTTAGATACGCCTGTAGAATCTCAATACATAAGGAGATTAATCCCACCAGAAACATAATAAGTAAATGTCAAACCACCTTTAGCTCAAGACTGGTACCACATCCTCCAGCAGCTAACAAAATACACACACTCTGCAAAGAACTCAATCAAATAGAACTCCAAGCAGAACAACTACTTATCAAGGACCCCACACCTTGGAGAAATAACCAACCTAACATCAACCTAACAGCACTCCAACTGGTACATAAGCGTGACAACCCCAATATCACATTAACACAAGTACAAAACCTCGTCAACAACAACTATGATGGATATGTAAAAATCTATACTGACGGCTCAAAATCTAAAGAACTACATAGAACGGCCGCAGCGGTAGTGATCCCAGAACATCAGATCACATTTACGACAAGACTACCGGATGACTGTTCCATATATACCGCGGAATTCTGGGCCATCAACCGAGCCCTAAAATGGATAGTAACACAAAATCAAAAACAGTACGTAATCATAACAGACTCACTTAGTGTACTTGAAAGTATTGAGACAGGTAATTCCAAAAGTAGACAAAATCTTCTAGAGGACACTATGCTGACCATCAGGGAAGCAGATAAATCACACCAAACCATACACTTCTTGTGGGTGCCATCTCACATCAATTTGCCTGGAAATGAAAAAGCAGACAAAGCAGCAAAAAGCAGTCTGATGAAAGACCAAATTGAACCCGTACAGTGCAACACTCAGGAACTATATAGTCAAGTCAGGGACAGAATTAATAATAAATGGCAACAACAATGGGAAAACTCCACAAAGGGTAGACATCTATACCAACTACAAAAAGAGGTCACTAGAACTCAACGTTTACCAAAAAGCCTGGCAGCCATTGATATTAAAATAATCAACAGAATCAGAACAGGTAAAACACTACTAAATGGCAGTTTTATGAAACATATAAGTACAGGACCCACGCCGGATAAATGTCCACACTGTCCAGAAACTGAAACATTGGAACATGTATTCAACATATGTCACAAATATCATCGACAACGTACCGTCTTCCAACTACAACAAAGAAAACTTGACTCAGTTACATCATTCCCCCAAATTCTAGATAAAAGGTATAACAAAAACGTAAATGCTTCCTATATAAATATACTTAATTACCTAAAATCAATAGACATAAAACACAAAATATAAATATCCAAACCATCAAATAAGTAAATAAACATAAACATAGTCAAAGAGTTAATATTTATCAATCAAGGGGCCAGAGCAGATAATAACATCGCTAGCTCAAAAAACAGACCCACGTAACAATGCCTTAAATAAACGGAAAAAAAAATTATAACTATCAAATAGATAAATAATTAACGAGGCCATATCGGTTAAAGGGGCCAGAGCGGATAGTAATACCGCTAGTTTAAAAAAGCAGAACAGCTTAACATTACCCTAAAATAAATATATAAAATAAAATAGAAAAGGGGAAAGAAAGGGAAAGGGGGGATAATATAAACATTGTAATGCGAGGAAAAAAGGAAGAAACGGGAGAAAGGGAAGAAGGAGAAGGGGAAAAAAAGAGAAGATTACACTAAGTAGTGGCACAATGTAGGTACAGTAAAACCAGTCAACCGGCAAGTGACAAGATAAGTGTGATGAGAACACCGGGATCAAATAGTGATAGCTCAAGGAAACATAACATCAACAAACCGACAAGAAAAAGAAAAAGGAAAGGGAAAAGAAGGATGGAAGAAGGAAAAAGAAAGAAAGAGGGAAGAAGGGAGTAGGAAGAAAGTGAGAAAGAGAAAAGGGAAAAGAAGAGAAAAAGAAGAAGGAAGAAATGAAATAACACCAAACACACCCCACTCCAACTCTAATCTTTTTTTTTTTTTTTTTTTAATTTTTTTTTTTGTTAATTTATTTATTTTTTTTTTTTTTATTTTTTTTTCTTTTTTTTTTTTCTTTTGAATTTATTTTTTATATATATATATATATTTTTTAAAATATTTTTATTTTTTAATTTGTTTTGATTTTTTTTTAAAATTTTATTTTATTTTATTTTATTTTATTTTATTTTTCTCCCCAGGGTTCTAATTTGGTAGGAGAACCCTTTTCGAACAATCTCTTTCTCGAAATCTAACTTGATCAATTTTGACCACCGCTCAAAATTAACAAGCTAAAATACCTAACAGTGACTACACTTATTTATGTCGCTAAGACATTTTAGCAATTAAATTTGTTAAGGACCTACAACATGTACACTATGTACTAGAAATATTTACTGATATGAAAGATGAAAAATTCTATGACTATATGGATTTGATATAATTGCACAGGTGGCTTACACAATATTGGTATTTGTTCTGCCTTCCTGCTTTGCCGTGACCCGACATTTTACTCTAAGGCGAGACTGCCATTTAACGCGGGTGCCGGGGAGACTGCGACAACACAGCCTAGTGTAGTCAAAGTTACCTTTGGTCCCGACCAATCAAATAGCCCGACCCTCGGGCATTAACTGGTCGCGAAAGCACATAGTTGCGCATGCGACCTTAATTCATATTAAAAAAAAGAAAAGTCCGGCAAGTGACAAGATAAGTGTGATGAGAACACCGGGATCAAATAGTGATAGCTCAAGGAAACATAACATCAACAAACCGACAAGAAAAAGTAAAAGGAAAGGGAAAAGAAGGATGGAAGAAGGAAAAAGAAAGAAAGAGGGAAGAAGGGAGTAGGAAGAAAGTGGGAAAGAGAAAAAGGGAAAAGAAGAGAAAAAGAAGAAGGAAGAAATGAAATAACACCAAACACACCCCACTCCAACTCTAATCTTTTTTTTTTTTTTATTTTTTTTTTTTTGTTAATTTATTTATTTCTTTTTTTTTATTTTTTTTTATTATTTTTTTTAATTTTTTTTTATTTTGAATTTAATTTATATATATATATATTTTTTAAAATATTTTTATTTTTTAATCTGTTTTGATTTTTTTTTTAAATTTTATTTTATTTTATTTTATTTTATTTTTCTCCCCAGGGTTCTAATTTGGTAGGAGAACCCTTTTCGAACAATCTCTTTCTCGAAATCTAACTTGATCAATTTTGACCACCGCTCAAAATTAACAAGCTAAAATACCTAACAGTGACTACACTTATTTATGTCGCTAAGACATTTTAGCAATTAAATTTGTTAAGGACCTACAACATGTACACTATGTACTAGAAATATTTATTGATAGGAAAGATGAAAAATTCTATGACTATATGGATTTGATATAATTGCACAGGTGGCTTACACAATATTGATATTTGTTCTGCCTTCCTGCTTTGCCGTGACCCGACATTTTACTCTAAGGCGAGACTGCCATTTAACGCGGGTGCCGGGGAGACTGCGACAACACAGCCTAGTGTAGTCAAAGTTACCTTTGGTCCCGACCAATCAAATAGCCCGACCCTCGGGCATTAACTGGTCGCGAAAGCACATAGTTGCGCATGCGACCTTAATTCATATTAAAAAAAAAAGTCCGGCTAAAACAGTCTAAAATAAATAGAATAATCTTGGGTAAAACAAAACTGGCAAACAGTTTTGGGAGATATATAGGACCCTGTCCACATAATATTAATTGTTTCAACTGTAACATCCCTGAAGATTTATCTCATATCTTTAATAACTGTAATAAAACGCAAAAGGAAAGGAACATATTCAGATCTAAACAATTAAACATTTCTGCACCAAGTAAATACCCGGAAGGAATTCAATTAACCAACAGTAACCCTAAAAAAAACAATTCAAAATATAATAGAATTACTCAGAACAACAGAAAATATAAGATTACAATAATTACATCAAGACCAAATAACTCACTAGTCCTGGAATTTAACCTTATATTTTAAAATAATCACATCCTCGCGGAATGGGAGTGTACAATATCAGAAGGGACTCCGTTACCCCTCAAGGGGAGCCGACCTACACTACGCTGGGTATAACGCACTCATGACGATACCTGTGCAACCAAACCTAACAGGATGTTGTAACACTCTAATGAAATCACTAGGAAAAACAAAATAAACATTGAAATATGCTAGAAATAGCAACGTATAGGACCATAGAAAATTATAAAACAAGTGTCTAGGAATCCACCTCTCTTCTGTCTGCTCCTAAATCTCTCCCTATATACAGCCTCATTGACAGCATTAGTATACAACTAAACTATGATTTACATGTTCAGATTAGAACCACAACAACCCGGGATATGGTCATAGTCTAAACTGTGACTGTCACAGAATTGGGCGAAAATTAAATTTATTTCTTCTTGAATTACAAATTAATTTCACCATTTTTTTTCTTTCGTCGTACATGCGTTACCTGGGGTGAATAAGTGGTTTTTTCCAAGGTACGCGGCGTGTAACGATCTGCATGTGCCTGACTTGGTATCACTTGAAGTCAGGAACATTAGAATCACGGGGTGCACGGTAATTTTGCCGTGAATTCTGCTCACCTATTTGAGAATATATGTAAGGCAGAATATTTCTGATTATATTACGGAACCAAAAGTATCTTATCACAGGAAAGATAGCTCGTCATTCTATCTCCAGCCAATGGGGTGAGTGTTAAACTTATATTTCGTTTTATTGTGAATTTTTATTCAGTTTATCATTTCATATAAGGATGCCTTTATTACAATGCAGATTTAAAACGTGTAATATTTGGAATTACTAGTCACTATTAGACTTTAAATGCAATAGCGTAATCTAAGGTTTAGATTATTTTAAGAGACAACTATTATTAGTCTGGTTTCTTTATTGTAGCTGATATTGTAGCGGAACGTCTCTGATATTGTAGCGGAGCATCTCTGATATTGTAGCAGAGCATCTCTGAAATTGTAGCGGAACATCTCTGAAATTGTTGCTGATATTGTAGCGGAACATCTCTGATATTGTAGCGGAGCATCTCTGATATTGTAGCGGAGCATCTCTGAAATTGTTGCTGATTGTAGCTGAACGTCTCTGAACGTCACTGAATGTCTCTGAATTGTAGCTGAATGTGATTGATTGTGCCGTGATTATGTTGTTTAATTGTGCAATCAAATTGAGGTATCTGACTGTCTGTCTGTCGGATTGTCTGTCCGTCTACATCTGTCGTGATGTGTAAATATCCGGAAATCTAGAAGTCTGAGTATCGGAGCTGTCTAGAGGTGTAAACATCCGGGGTGGCATCTAGTTATTTGGGAACGTTGGTTCTAGTAGATGCTGTATGCTGTCTGTACGTATAACTGTGGTGGATCCGTGAAGGGCAAACGGATTAAATACATGTATATGTTCGTGCTAGTTGTCGCAGTCCATACGTGCGATAGTATAGTTTGATGTTTGTATTTATTCATCGCAATTTATACTTTCGGTAATATAACTTTTGTAAAGGTTCCTTGGATCTGTGTATAGTCCAAGAGATTCCTTTGTATCTGTGTTTTATTTTGTATTAATATTTAATTTATTCATGTATTGTGAATGGTTGTGAGTGTAATTGTGGGTTGAACGCACGAGTTATTGTGTTGATACATCATTATTTTTCATTAATAATTTATTTCATAAATTTATATTTTCTTTCACATATTGTGTTTGTGTTGTTCATTTAATCCACCATCCACTCGGTAACAATTCTGTTACAGTGACCATTAAAATCGTAACCCGTTTTATGGCCCCAAATAGATATTATGAGGTAGTCTCAAAGTCCAAAGACTATCAGGCCCAGCGACACAATGTTGCAATATAAAGTTATTTACTCTAAGTCAGATCCTCAAATTAATATTACTATAAGGTAGTCAAAGACCAGACTATCAGACCCCGCACCACAAGGCTGCATTATAAACTAAGCTATAAGAACTAAGGCCAATAACATGACTTAGATGGTCAATACCTGACCATCTAGACTGACAGCAAACGCTGCAATAATTTTTTTTACACAATAACCTTAATTACTTTAAATTTTTACGTTGAATAAACTACCAACGCGAGAATAGGTTGTCATATGAGGTTTGTATACTCTACTTTAATAACAGCACAAAGTATTCCAAATTGTTAAGGTAAAACACGGAATTGATACGACGGGAGGAGGCAACATGAAGATGGAGGAACAACAAAAGCAAGACACCCAAGAAGGCCACAGGGACTCACCGGACGGAATGAGGGAACATCGGTTACACCATGTAACACTCCATCAAAAAGCCCTTTTAAGGGCTATTTATACGTACAGAGTTTCCTTTTGGCTCAGAAACTCTATTCGACAATCTCCTTCTTAAAAAATCAAACTTGATCATCTTTGGCTCTCCACCATCAAAATTAACAACCCACTTAACCTAACATTGACCAACCTCCACATGTCACTTGACATACCTAGTTTAAAAAATTGATAGGGAAAACACCAAATATACACTCTGTACTAGAAAAAATTGGAATGTTAGGATGTTAGGAAAAAAATATAACTTGAAAGATTGACTCAATTGCACAGGTGGCTTACACAATATCGGTATAGGGTGTCCACTAGCAACAACTGGACTCGATTTGATAAGGCTAGGGCGTGCAAGACGAACGACTTCAAAGTGCCAGTTCACAGATCCTTTTCCTCCTCCTCCGCTGCCTGACTCCAACACCAGCAAATGACTAGAAGTGGAAACCATTTTTCACTAGTCATCATTTGGTGCCATTGCACCTCTAGCTCTGCATGCTCCGATTGGTTGATAGGGTTGAGTGCGTGGCTGTTCTATTCCCACTCACCTAGGTCTTTCATTCATGTCGATAGCCCCTTATAGGGGTGAGGCATGACGACCAAATTAAATAGCATACTATGTATGCATAAACGCCCGTGGGGATGTGACACCATTCCTTCCTCACGGGAAAATCTAAATCACTACCATATTAATTGGTAGTGTAAAATAGTGAACAAATGACCCTTCGTGGCCGGTTTCACTTAAAACCATAATTCAGTCATTCATTCAGTCTGGCTACATTCAGCGGCGACCGAGCAACAAGTAACATGGACATACTCCCGACTCAGGCCCTTAATGCCATTTTTGGTATTGGGTTGAAACAGGCAACAAATTGGAGCCTAAGAGCAGCGGAGAAGAGGACCGTTCTTCTCCTCGTATGGGAAAAGGAAGACGCTACGGATAACAAAGGGACTCTCAAGTATAGGAGATACAGGGGTTGAAAGCAATGGCAGCGCAGGGAAACCCGGCCAGTTAGCAGCATCCCACCCCTACCACCCACGATCACCGAAGAACCTGCCCCTAAAGCACCCGACATGGAGGCTACTGTACAAAAGGATGCAGTAAAGGAGCTACGGGATCAGGTAGCAGTGCTATCTTCACAAATACAGGACCTTTTTATGACGGAGACGGCGGAGGTGGCCACGTCACCACTTGTACTCGAGCCTGAGCCATCACCACCACCACCACCACCACCCCCCAACAAAAAAGGGGAAGAGCAAAAAGGGGGTGATAAAAACGTCTACACCCACCCCCACTCAGTCACCAAGTCTGACGATGAACTTGGACAAGAAGTTAGAAGATGCCTCGCCAATAAATGAATGGGAGTTACCAGCTAAGACAGTGAGAATGCCAGATAAAACCAGGGAAAAATCATGGGGAAGCTCTGCAGTGAAATAGGGCTTAAAGAACTCCTAAAGGACCAGCGTAAAGCAGCCGGTTTTGTATCTGCAGTAACATACATTGGATTCAGGTAGCTGCAGACTTCTCCACCAATCACCCACCAGTGGCACTTCGCACTGAAAATACTAACGAAACACTACTACGAGGCATTTGAAGACCGTCCACTACACCACCTCTTTGGCGCTGCACAGTATATCGCCTCCCGCCATGGTATCTACTTTCCCAGAGTAGCCCGGGAGGAGGTAAGGACTACGACACACCTGGTGGAGATAGAGGACAGATGGGGCACCTTCTGCCCCACTGAGCTACAGCCCTTCTAAGGGCTACTTTCATTGCCATTATTTTTATTGAGTTCTCATTTGGTACGAGAACTCTATTCGAATAAGCTCTTTTGAGAAATCTGACACGATCATTTCGAAATACCGCTCCAAATTTACAATCTATTCTACACTAACAGTGACTCAGCTACATATGTCACATAGACATTTTAGAACAAATTTGTTAGGGACTTATAATATGAACACTATGTACTAGAAACATTGGTAAGTTATGCGATAGGAAAATTCTACAACTTATTGAATTTCAATCAATTGCACAGGTGGCTGACACAATATTGGTTTTATTTCGCCATTAGTACAACTGGACTGAATTTGAAATAAGTATGGCTAGGGCGTTCCCGGGCGTAAATGACATCCGTCTACGACATCGGCTGGCCGACCTCCGGGACCTTTTCCAACTTGTTCACGTCCAGAGCCCATCAACATAGCGATATGAGAAAGCTATTTTCTCTCGCTATTCTTTGGCCCCATTGCACCCTTGTTATCTCCTTCCTGATTGGTTGATAGGGTTGAGTGCGTGTTTGTTCTATTCCCACTCAGTTGAAGGTCTTTCATTCGTGTCGAAAGTCCCTATTTAGGGACACGACACGACGACCAAATTAAATAGCACACTTTGTATGCATAAACGCCCGCGGGGATGTGGCAATATTCCTCCCCCCGGGATTAATTAAATAGCCAACTTTGTTGGCATAAAACAGTGTTAAATGTTCCCTCGTGAACGAAGCACTATAATTTGACTAATATCTCTCTCAGTGTGGCTACTCATCGTTCACTGATTAACTTCAAAAAAGATGAACAGAATCTGCAAATTGCTTTAACTCGAAGTGCATTTGGAGTATACCGGAAGACTCCTGAATGAGCTGGCATCGAGGCCATATCAGAAGGTGCCAACTTTGTGGAAGATGAGGAGTAAAAGACGAATGAATGGGACAAGGAAAAGAAAAGACAGATTGTGCCTCACCCTATACTTAGGCAAAAGTGTGAATTGAAGCCTGAGGTAAGGACGTCATCACATCCACAATAACGTCAGACACAGCTACAACCGGTACAGAGAGCCGTGATCCGTTGAATCGAAAATCGGGAAGAACTTGAGCATCAGATGCAAGAATGGGAGCTTTGCGAGTCCTACAAGTAAGGAGACCACACCATGAACAGGCAGGATACAGGAGAGTAACTTCATAATTCCACAAACGGAAGATTGGGGTTCTGAAGCAACTCATGTGGCCTCTGCGCTCTCAACCACAAATGTTAATTGGAACAATGACTGGCGTCCGCGATGCGTGTGTCTTCCCCAGTCTTAGAGATGTCACCATCAACCATGTGCATTTGGAGTTAAAAAAAAAAAAACAGCCATTCTACGGGCTAACCATATCTCCAGAAAAAAAGAGACCAATCAAGTTGTCGAACATATACTTGTGTATGTGTGTGTCTGTGTGTGTGTGTGTGTGCTTGCATGCGTATGTGTGCGCGCGTATGTATGTGTGTGTGTGTGTGTTTTATTTTTCCTTAGCACAAATATCTTATCTTTGCTATTCAGTTTGTGGAATTCTGAAGTCTCTGCAAGTATGATTCTGTTAATGGATTTTGGTCAAGTCTTTTGATAGTTAATGACGGTTTAGTGTTCCTTGTGGCCTGTGTAATATGGTGAAGAAACTCAAAGGCCCTTATCAGTGTCACTTCATTGTCTCGAAAATATATCTATTCTCTCTTGCCTAAAGTGTTTAGTCACTTTTTTGTGTGATAGATTTATGTTCATCAATCTGTGTAATATATCTATCTAGCCCTGACTCGAACCACGTCTCTATGTTTATGTATATGTCTCTGTTGCCCCTAGGGAAAACGCGTATTGGGATAAGCTACTTGTCACACCCGATTGAGGTCAGCCACTTGCAACATTGTTGCCGTTGTTTCCACAGTGTCCAGTACCATGACGTAAATCCTGTTAAAATGTCCCTATCTGTATTCAGAATTCACATTGTCCATATAAATCGTGCCCCCATAGTGCCGGGACCGTATTTTAACTTAGAGGTGCCACTCCCTTCATTACTCCCACGCACTACTTACGTTTAAAAAAATATTTAATCTCGCCTATAACAATACCCAATATTAAATAGTCTCCAGATTAAAATGGTTGTGGCAGACTGTATACACTTACAATACACAGGTAACTCCGGTTATTACATAATTTGTAAATACCTACAATATGCAGGTAACACTGGTTATTACATACTCTGTAAGTACTTACAATACGCAGGTTCCGGCGATAATGCATAGTCCGTTACGACCTTTACAAAATGCAGGTTCCATCAGTTTGGGAGACTCTTTAAGTACATACAATATGCAGGTTACCATCACTGCATTTGCAACAATCGTCTGATAACTGACAATTATGATTGCACATAATCGTCAATGCAAGATGTAAAATGGTCTAAGACCACTTCTAGTTCACTGTACTCCAAGAGAACACTTTAAAAGATAGTACGATTAGTGGTTGCATTACAAAATTGTGAAAAAGAAGAAATTTAGAGAAATTTCTCTGATCCATATCTTTCAGTTCTGCTGTGTTGAAAACACGTGCCTACAAAATTAACACGCTTTACCTAGCCTTGGAAAACAATTTTCCAAACGAGTATTGACGCCATGCCCTAAGTGCCTTCTGAATATATGTTGACAGCCGTAATTATGAACGCATGCATAGCTTAAGTATATATATATATATATATATATATATATATATATATATATATATATATATATATATATATATATATATATATATATATATATATATATATATATCCGCAGTCCTAGTTGCATCACAACTAGACATTTTTATCTATAAATGCCACAGCATTCAAAGGAATTATTAGATAACAAAAACCAAAAACACATAAATTATTTAAATAAAGTACACCTTTTTTGGAATTAAGTCGGGTAATATTATAATAAATTTTCAAAATTACACCAAGTTAATTAAGGAATACAACTTACAGAATTTGGAATAGTTAATGCTGTCCATACAAAATATTTTACAATCATACAGAATAAAAATACAACCTTGCATACATAATGGACAAAAATGACTCTAGCAAAGTCAACTGGGAAATACTTCTATTATATTAACAATATATATGGTCAAAAAGGAGTGGAAATTGGCCCTGGAATTTTTATAATTTTAAGGGAAAAGAGTACAATCCTAAGTTTAAGGAACAAGTCTATAAATTATTTTAATTCTAAGGGACAAGAGTACAATCCTAAGTTTAAGGAACAAGACTAAAGAAATCTTTAAGCTCTATAGCACTAATAGAGAAATCGAGAGTATTATCGGTCGAAATTCTTTTTTGGGTAATTTAACTTTAGCAATTTGATAAACAAAGCAAAGATCAACCGTCGCCTAAATTTAATTAATTAATAAAATAAAAAACACATGAAAATATACACTATACTGTATACATGGGTGGACAGGGTTCCATTGCACTATTGTAAATACATTTTCAAAATGACGGTGTTCCTCTTCCGACTCAAACCAGCTGTATGTGCTGGGGAGAGACACGAGGATCCCCCCCCCCCAATATCTGTTCATGCGTTATCTATAGACATGATCTGGAGTGTTATGATACACTGACCGGAGGTGTTCCAACCGGGAATGGGCTGACCAGGAGCATGGGCTAGTGTTCGTGCCAAACCGAGTTTGGAGGAGAGGCAAAGATGGCCATCTTATGACCCCATATTCCTGTAATACACAAATTGTAGGTAACCATGTCGGCTGTTGGAAGCCATCTTGCTTGTATCAAAGTAAGTATAAACTTCGCTTAAGCATTGGTCTGCACAATGATGACACACCACCACAAATGTGGTAAGCATCACCAAAATCAATAAACGGAGATGAAAGGGAAATGTATTCCAGGTCAGAACACTGTTCAAACAAAGCTTAAGTGTCAAGCAACAACTACATTGTACAAGCATACTGATAATGGTCCACTTCGGTGTGGTCATTGGTCTAGTATCGACAAGCGGTATATAGTAAGGTCATTTTTCCGATCTGAACATCGTGTATTTCGTATAGCAACTTTCGTAGTGTTGACATCGTGTATTTCGTATAGAGACTTTTCTAGTATGGACATCGTGTGTTTGGAGAATCGCTCTTCACTGTATCTCCTACTTTATATAAATGATCACAAATTATAATTGCGTAACAGTTTCATAGAAAATGCAACAAAAGATCAAACTTACCTATAATAAATAATAATTATTAGCGTCTTGACTAAATAAATGATGCCGATATGTAAAGCATTTTGCTTACGAAATGTTCCACGAAACAATTTAAATTTACTGTGCACCTTTCATTTGATGACGATTCGCTGTCCATTTCACCAAAACTTTTGTTCATATGGAATACAACAATAACAGTGGCAAATAAATCACTTTTAACTATTTGTATTGAATTAGCTACATACATCCTGGTAGCTTGAGGGGTTTGAAACAAGTTTAAATTATTAGATCTGTAATAAATAACATTCTTGACTAAAACGTCTTTGTTAAAAGTCCTGCGTTGTTGTTAATAAGTAACAGATCCAGTGCAACGTTAATATAATATTTGTATGCAAGTTTAATAGTGAAGACTGCCACTGAATGACAAGAAAAACTTGTAGATGATAATAGCCATTTTACCTGAAAAAATACTTTTATTTGCAAGGGAAACTTTCGTTCATTGGTTCTGATATAATTTGTGATAAACGTGTTTACCTTTTCTTTCCGTTTGACCACATGGCAAATCTACATCTCCGTGTTGGAATATAAAATCTGCCCCCCCCCCCCCTCAAAGGGAATTTGGAAGGTTGAGGTAGAAACCGAATGTTTCAATAGCATTGCAAATATGCACAAGTCATTCATGACACTCGGTGTTTGAACTTCATTTCATCTACATATTCGAGGGTTTCATGGTTTTATCATCACTCTATAAAACGATAAACTTGGTTTCTAGATTACTTCAACCAAAATTCCATCTCTGCACATGCTTGGAGCTAGTAAGCATGCACACATATCTGTTCAGCTTGAATGTTGTTTTTTCACGAATGGTATTTTAGAGAAGTCTTGCTTGCATGTATAACACAATTAATTTAATAGCTGAAACAAATTCCGTATAAATACACTTAATGAGCTTCTTCAACACTCCAGCTAACTGCTTTCCAGCACACAGACAATTAAAGGTGATAATAAAACATACATACATACATACATACATACATACATACATACATACATACATACATACATACATACATACATATTTTATATCATACGTTAAGTCGATATTTGCATTTAATTTTTCAAGCATAATTAGCATTATGAAAGAAAAGTACAGGCTTTATTTATGGGACAGTCAGTTAAATGTCCGATTTCAACTGACAGTCATTTAAATATCCGATTTCAACTGACAGTCATTTAAATGTCCGATTTCAACTGACAGTCATTTAAATGTCGGATTTCAACTGACAGTCATTTAAATGTCCGATTTCTAGTGACAGTCATTTAAATGTCCGATTTCTACTGACAGTCATTTAAATGTCCGATTTCAACTGACAGTCATTTAAATGTACGATTTCAACTGACAGTCATTTAAATGTCCGATTTCAACTGACAGTCATTTAAATGTCCGATTTCAACTGACAGTTATTTAAATGTTCGATTTCAACTGACAGTCATTTAAATGTCCGATTTCAACTGACAGTCATTTAAATGTCCGATTTAAACTGACAGTCATTTAAATGTCCGATTTCAACTGACAGTCATTTAAATGTCCAATTTCAACTGACAGTCATTTAAATATCCGATTTCTACTGACAGTCATTTAAATGTCCGATTTCAACTGACAGTCATTTAAATGTCCGATTTCTACTGACAGTCATTTAAATGTCCGATTTCAACTGACAGTCATTTAAAATGTCCGATTTCAACTGACAGTAATTTAAACGTCCGATTTCAACTGACAATCATTTAAATGTCCGATTTCTGTTGACAGTCATTTAAATGTCCGATTTCTACTGACAGTCATTTAAATGTCCAATTTCAACTGACAGTCATTTAAATGTCCGATTTCTACTGACAGTCATTTAAATGTCCGATTTCTACTGACCATTTGCGTTTCTCAGTTAAATGTAGGAGAGTGACATACAAATGAAATCTCTCGATTAAATGTCAGATAGTGACATACAATGAACTTGTCTCAATTACATACTATACTTACTATAGTTTTGATCACATGTATGATGACTATTAAAGATAGTGTCCAGGTTTATTGATTGTGTTACAATAAAACGTACGACACAAGTGCGACAATGTAAGTAATAATATGAAAAGTTGAAAACAGTCCATCTATTCCATTGATCCCTTCTGAATGAATTTGAATGATGCATAGTTTTAAATAAATTTAATTTTCTGAAAATGTTTTATCAATGTATAAATATGTTATGGCTAAATCAACGCGGATACCCCGACATGTTCCCGTTTATTATACGTATCCCGGTCTTGTGAGTTTGTATTCTTATTAAGTCAGGCTTGAGAACATTGTATAAATAAACATACCTTTTGTAGTTGCCTGAGCGCCTGAATATTTATCCACTCACCACTGGCACTGAATAAATTACTTCTTATTGCAAGTAATGCTAGTCTATGAATAACTTGGTATAAAGAGCCACGTTTACTCACTATGTCAGCAATAGGTTATGAAGCTCAAAACCGATTTCAAACAAATTAGTACCAAGATTTGCAAATACCGTGTCTCGAAAATAGCATCCATTCGGCTGCATTCAAATGTGGTCTATACCATAATGTTTATAATTATTGATATACGTACGCTCTCTATCGCCCTGTCTTTCCCCATCTGTCTCTGTATGTATGTCTGCTTGTCCGTATGTCTGTCTCTGTGTATTACCATTCTAATTAGGCATGTGCAATTAATCGGATTCCGTAGATTTCGAACGTCTATACCTTTCACAAGTTGGCTGTAATATTTATACATGTTTAATTCATTCCACATATGTGAGCACTGTAATCACCATCTTACTGATATGACGGAAGCTTTCTCCGTGACAGCATTAAGCTCTGATCTACATGACTGTCCATTACTCCGTTCAAATCAGTTCAATAGCCGTTGCTATGGGTTTAACGCCATTTTACGGCACATGATATACGACAGCAAATTAAAACTGGTAGCGGAAGAACGAGGGAAAACCACGGTAAGACTTACCGACGAATAGAAATATACTGCAAACTTTCTTACCTACCCGCATTGGCCTAGTCCAGTATTTGTACTCACTCGGACAGAGGTCAGATGACAATTAGTGCGGCAGAACAATCGGCCACCCACACTTTATAAACTGATTTAGTTAGTGAGCATATTGTTATCTTATTAATTGTTAATGTTGTTACTACAAAAATAATTTTAAACTTGTCGAAATAATTTTATTTTGGGCTAATAAATAGACAAAGTGATGAATGTAGTCATAAATCAAAGTTATGTATAACATTTCTGTGTATTGTCTATTGTCAGATTATCTGCTTCTAAGAATAATATTTCTTTTTACAAACAAGGATATTATATTATTGAATTATTATTATTGATATCATTGAATATTATTATTGATATTATTGAATATTATTATTGATATTATTGAATTATTATTATTGATATCATTGAATATTATTATTGATATTATTGAATTATTATTATTTATATCATTGAATATTATTATTGATATTATTGAATATTATTATTGATAATATTGAATATTATTATTGATATTATTGAATATTATTATTGATATCATTGAATATTATTATTGATATTATTGAATATTATTATTGATATTATTGAATATTATTATTGATATCATTGAATATTATTATTGATATTATTGAATATTATTATTAATATTATTGAATATTATTATTGATATTATTGAATATTATTATTGATATCATTGAATATTATTATTTATATTATTGAATATTATTATTGATATTATTGAATATTATTATTGATATTATTGAATATTATTATTGATATCATTGAATTATTACTGCTATGACCACCATATAGCTCATTGGTTACTTGCAGATAATGTCGTGACCTATTATATGAGTTCATCTGACCCAATGGACTGTACCTTCTCCGGTACGTGTCCACTCACACCAAGGGAAATGAAAATTAAAATTCAACAATATGACTCACCCATCGAAAAAGACTTTTCAAGCTGTGACAAATAAAAGAAAAAATAATTTGCCGCTGACAGCAAGTGCTCAGCTCACAATGTTAATAGTTACATGTGTTAAAAGGAAATCTCACTGTTTCGATTTCTGTCGAAGTGAGGAGAATGGCAACATTCTCAGGCGAAATGTGTGTAACACGTATTGGATTCGGTATTACATGGTTAACAACCCTGTACAGTAGTAGATAATCTGGTCATTAGTGGAAATAGCGCCAGGTGTGGTAGCTCCTATGGGTTTATCAGGTTTGATGCAATATCAAGTGCTGCAATGCTGCAAAAAGATTTAAGGAATCATCTTAACACAGTAAAGCTGTAAAAAAAAAAAATTACGACCTAGCAATATTAGCCGTAAGTTGAATATTACTGACGATACGATAAACATAGCAGTAAATCACAATGAAATTAACCATGATGACGCTATTTTCATCATCAAGCAATACGAATCATACAATGAGATAAAATAAACACAAGAGCAACCAGGCATGTTTGTTTGTTTTGTTTTCATGGTTTAACGCCATTTTTCAGCACAAGATAGGCTATACATGGCGGCCAGTATTAATGGTGGAGGATGAACCCGGAAAACCCCAGAAAGAACCACCGGCCCACGATAAGCCAGGCAGCAGTGATCCGCAACGGACATCGCTTTAGACCACTCGGCCACTCGGGGCCCCTGAGCAACCAGGTAGACCATACTCAATACTGCATAGAGAAAATGAAAGACATCATAGAAAACAACAACACAAAATGCGGAAAAAGTGTATAAAATATAGTGTAGTACAAGGCAGAGCTGAAGAAGAAGAAATAAATAGTCTCAACGATTAAAAGATTAAATCGATTTGGAGCTGAGGTTTCCGAAGGAACAAAAGCAATTATAACTGAAATAAATTTTAAAAAGTACAGAGTCATTTAAAGATGAATTGAAAAATGTAGATTGGCAAAAAGAGTCGTACATTGGGAACTGAGGTTTCCGAAGGAACAAAAGCAATTATAACTGAAATAAATTTTAAAAAGTACAGAGTCATTTAAAGATGAATTGAAAAATGTAGATTGGCAAAAAGAGTCGTACATTGGGTTATTTAGTAGATGACGTTAAAGAGGAACTAATTAATATAAATGGAAAGAGCTTAACAGATGATTGTATATTGCTTACGATTTTTCTCACTATACCAAATCTGAATATTTTGATGGTAGGGATTTAAGTGGGAATTTCATAGTTGTGCTTTCAATCGTGAGTGAGACAAACACCACATTTTGGACCTACTAATGCATATGCCATGACTAAGGACTAATTGAAACACCACATTTTGGACCTACTAATGCACATGCCATGACTAAGGACTAATTGAAACACCACATTTTGGACCTACTAATGCATATGCCATGACTAAGGACTAATTGAAACACCACATTTTGGACCTACTAATGCACATGCCATGACTAAGGACTAATTGAAACACCACATTTTGGACCTACTAATGCATATGCCATGACTAAGGACTTAGTGAATACTTTTAAATCTTAAGCAACAAAACTGACATAAGTTAATAGTTATGGATTTAAACATGCCATCATGTTTTGGTGAATACAAGTTAGACACAATAAATTCTTTCTTGCCATTCAAGTAACCAAGCAGACTCGTACACAGATTATTGCAAATGTGAATAATGAATCCATGAAATACATATTTTTTATACTGATACTAACATTGGTTGTTGTTGTTGTTGTTGTTTTAGGGTTTAACGCCATTTTTCAGCACACGATAGGCTATACACGGCGGCAATTATTTTTGGTGGAGGAAGAAACCGGGAAAAAATTTGGAAAGAACCACCGACCCACGAGAAGCTACTGGCAAGCTTACTCACATAATTACATCAGCCGAATCTTAGACTCGAACACACGCAGACAGAGGTGAGATGGCAGTGATCCGTAACGGACACTCGGGCTCCCCCACTAACATTGGTAAGCAGCATGTTACTGACGTGTTAGATGTTAAAAATGAATCTCGATTTTACATTGTAAAAGATTCGCATACATTATATCTTCAAGAGAACAACCCTTTATTCACTAGATTTAAACACAAAAATGAACGTATTCAGCTCAGACGAAACATTAAACCGGCTTACCGTATCGCAATTCGTCACACAAATAAAACAATCGTAGCAACAGACGTAACATGTATTGGAATTATATCATTTAACGGTCTGGCATTTTTAGGAAGTAAATATGTATTCGAATAATCCATACGAAACTGAAAATAAATATTTACAGACTCCAGATGTGGAACTAAAAATCAATGTTGCATAGCTGGAATGAAATCTGAGCAAACCCGAGCAACAAATGACGTACCAACACAAAACAACAACAATGCAGGATTGATCTAACAATGTTTGTTGACTCAGTGATTAAGTAACATGGAATGCTAATGCAAAACATCTCCATATCCTCTGATTATTTGAAAGTAAACGAGTGCAACATCAACATGATACACAAACGTTTGCTTATCCGGTTTCAGGTAGTGATTCAACAAGGCATTCAGAGCACATAGTGTACAATAAGATGAAAAAATTTGTATCAATGGCAGGTAATGCAAAGCACACTTATGAAAATGCTCTATATATATTACAGTATAAAGTAAAGCGTTAAGAATATCATTAGACATTGAAATTTATTGAACATTGTTTTTAAAGTTGCCATCTATCAGATTTCATGTCTTTAAAATGTTTGAATGTTTCATGAGCTGTTCTGGGTTACATTTTAGTCAACTGTTCTATACAGTGTCAAATGAATGTAAAGGTGTCTGCAAATCCCAATATCCGTTAATATGTTATTTATTTTTCTTCCTAAATCATCAGATTTTCTTGCAGATGTGTGGTCTGATGTTTATTTCTTCATCCTAATCACTTAGACAATACGAACAGATTACGGTAATAAAGATTGAGTGTTCTTTTGAAATTGGTATCTTAGATTAAAGCCATTTTGTGCAGGACAAAGTATATGTCAAATGGTCAAGATCAAGAATTTTGAGCTTATTTTATTGTTTCTCTTGCAGACAAAACATATTAATTAATTTAATTTTTTTTTAATCTTGTTTCTTTAATTCCTCATCCTAAACTTTTGCATTTTGACTTGGGGCTTCTTAGAATGTTTGAATGTTCAATATGCTGGTAAGCACACTATTCTTTTATATCTCTTGTAGATTGATTTAACACACACACACACACACACACACACACACACACACACAACTCTGATAGAATTTGTATTGTTTTTATCTACGTCCATGAAATCTCTTTCTTTTGTATAATGCCGTATTTTTAGATGCACAATTATACCTCGAAAACCGGAATGAATAACAGAGAGATCATGTACAAAGTGTCAAATGTTTCAGATGATGATATTCCAGTATGGTTCAGGGCATTTGCTACATGTATACCATTCTTAAATGTTACCGCTGACAAATCTGTGCTCATTCAAAGATTAATTAAAATGATGTGAAAAAGTTTTAAGTTTTTATTCTGAATAATGATATTCAAAAGCTTGTTTTTGTTCCTTGTAGCAAAGTGTAGGAATATATATTTTTTAGGGTATTGACACAGCACGCATCGAAAACTTTGAACAAACACATTATTTTGTAAATATAAACAAATGAAAATTATTTAGATTCAACATACATAATTGAGAAAGCCCAGTCTTGAGATTGAGATCAAGCCCAGTCTGGTGATTAGGTTAAAGCCCCAGTCTGGTGATTGGGTTCAAGCCCCCAGTCTAGTGATTGGATTCAAGCCCCCAGTCTAGTGATTGGATTCAAGCCCCCAGTCTGGTGATTGGATTCAAACCCCCCAGTCTAGCGATTAGGTTCAAGCCCCCAGTCTTGTTATTAGGTTCAAGCCCCAGTTTGGTGATTAGGTTCAAGCCCAGTCTGGTGATTGGATTCAAGCCCAGTCTCGTAATTAGATTCAAGCCCCATGTCTGGTGATTGGGTTCAAGCCCAGTCTGGTGATTAGGTTTAAGCCCAGTCTGGTGATTAGATTCAATCCCAGTCTTGTGATTGAGTTCAAGATCGCAGTCTGGTGATTAGGTTCAAGCCCCCAGTCTGATGATTAGGTTCAAGTCCGATCTGGTGATTGCATTCAAGCCCAGTCTGGTGATTGGATTAAAGTTTCCAGTCTGGTGATTGGGTTCAAGCCCTCAGTTTGATGATTAGGTTCAAGCCCAGTCTGGTGATTGGATTCAAGCCCAGTCTGGTGATTGGGTTCAAGCCCCCAGTCTGGTGATTAGATTCAAGCCCCCAGTCTGGTGATTGAATTCAAGCCCCCAGTCTGGCGATGGGGTTCAAGCCCCCAGTCTGGTGATTAGGTTCAAGCCCTTAGTCTGATGATTGAATTCAAGCCCAGTCTGGTGATTGGGTTCAAGCCCCCAGTCTGGAGATTAGGTTCAAGCCCAGTCTGGTGATTGGATTCAAGCCCCAAGTCTGGTGATTAGGTTCAATCCCCCAATCTGGTGATTAGGTTCAAGCCCTTTTTCTGGTGATTAGGTTCAAGCCCAGTCTGGTGATTGGATTCAAGCCCAGTCTCGTGATTAGATTTAAGCCCCTAGTCTGGTGATTGGGTTCAAGCCCAGTCTGGTGATTAGGTTTAAGCCCAGTCTGGTGATTGGATTCAAGCCCAGTCTTGTGACTGAGTTCAAGACCGCAGTCTGGTGATTAGATTCAAGTCCCCAGTCTGGCGATGATGTTCAAGCCCCCAGTCTGGTGATTAGGTTCAAGCCCTTAGTCTGATGATTGAATTCAAGCCCAGTCCGGTGATTGGGTTCAAGCCCCCAGTCTGGAGATTAGGTTCAAGCCCTTAGTCTGGTGATTGGATTCAAGCCCAGTCTAATGATTGGGTTCAATTCTTCAGTCTGGTGATTAGGTTCAAGTCCCCAGTCTGGTGATTGGATTCAAGCCCAGTCTGATGATTAGGTTCAAGCCCAGTCTGGTGATTGGGTCTTCATATATATATGCGTACATGCGTGTGTCAAAACCGAGGGGTCCACGATATGATATGATCTACGGTTTTCATTCCCATAATGCAAATATCCTGTCACAAATACGTTACAATCAATATAGAATGTTTGTATTCAGTAATCATTATTTCACACGAATAACCCAACAATTGGAATTATTTAGTGGTGAAACTGTCGCTTTTTAGGTACAAACATGTATTGTCTACCCTAATATGAGTTAAATAAACTGTGACATCACACCAAATTTCCACTGGCAATAGCTGGGCATTATTCAACTCGTTTGATACATTCAGTATTAAAATAATACCCATCTGAGATCCTTTATATATGTCATTATAAATATTTAATAAGTAGGTTACTGAATCCTTTTTTCACTGTTTGCTCAGTAATTAATCTCTTCATGAAATCTTATAATTGTTTGCTCCTGTATTTGTGTTTCTATTTGTTTGAATATTGCAGTTTTTTGTGGGTTAGCTACTTATAAAATTACTTATAAAATAACAATAAATCGTCATTATCCTTTCTAAACAATTCTCGAGTAAATGTTTATTATCTAGTAAAGACAATTTATGGATACGTTTATTTCGAAATAGCAAAACTTCACTAATGAACGATACAACTTAAGACTTGTGAACAACCTTCGAAGCAAAGTTTAACCGCCAGAATGCGTGTCTATCGGAACACCTGCTACACTTGATACCAACTGCACTGTGGGAAAGCGAACGAAAATAACGGATATTTCAGGAAAAAAGCTAAAAGCATTAGGTAAAGTTAAGTTCTATCAAGGCATTATCACCTTTAAGGAATTATTTGCACAAGTTCAGTAAAAGGAATTTCTCTGATAAGTGTATACACGAAGCAGAAACGTAATCCCGTTCAAACAGCCTCTCGTGTGCTGTCATACGAGAGTTTTGTAAAATGTTTCATTGATCATTGTTACCGAAGGATGGCGCTTCGGTTAAACTTTACCAAAAATGAGAAACTACAAACACATCTATATGTCTAAATTTATCTAAATATATTGTATGTATTAATTAAACCAAACTAATATTTCAGCGATTAAATATATTTTGACGTCATATTTACGTAAAGAATATATCATTTCACCAGCCAGTTTAACCAATTTGCTATTATTTCTAAAATACTCTTTCCGGCTTTATAGAAAGCCAAGGCATGCACGGAGGAGATCTGTGAAAGCCACGCGGGTCTTCTTGAACAAGACTACGAAATGTGTGACTGTTTCAATCAAGAACAAGTCAATTCAATCCAATCGCTAGAATGAACGCCGTGAAAAATATATGACGTGCACACGACGCCATTTGGTGAACAAGCTACATCCTTATTACGTTTCATTACTAAAATAAATTTAAAAGCGTAAAAGATTGCATATGTAATAATATAAAAAAATAGAAATCCGCATTATGGTTTTGATCCGAGACTTGGGGAAAGAACTCACACGGTATGCTTTTGAGTAAGTCCTGGCCAGACGGTCCACACGGTTGGCTTTTGAGATGGTCCACACATTTCCATGCGACATGTCAAAATATTTCTTACTGCCGAGGTCGAGTGACAGAAGTATATAGTTTTATGTACATATGGAAATGTGGCTAGTGTAGTTATTGTGCTGATCATTGATTCGAATGTCCATGTGTGATGTTTTGAAAATATTCTGATTGAAAGGCTGCTGAAAGCATCTTCTTCAGAACGTCTATCGCTTAAGGCTTCCAATTATATATTTGCTACTACATATAAAATTACATATGAATTTCCTTGTTGTCCTTTAATAAGAAACCGAAGTTGAATCTCCTAGAGTTAATTGCGGCACGATTCACTTCGATAAAAAGGTGATCTCATTTATATGACGTCATAACATACTGATCACAGCATTTCGGATCTCTCAATAAGCATTGATTTCATCATAGAGACGAGCTTACCTATCCAAATGATATCTACGTTTCTTGAGTAAATATGTACATAACTAGTTTACGAATGAAGTGGAAACGTTCTAATATCACGAATGCCGAACGTACAAAATTTTTCCACTTCATGAGTTTAATATTTTGTATATCAAATGAAAATGAGATTTTCATCTTATTAGTGTATATTTTTGTTAGCATTTTTTTATTATGTGCCAATGTGATTAGCACTTACATTTTTACATTTACAAAAATGAATTTAACATTTTACAATAATATGTCTACTGGGACAACGATGTTTTAAAATTTTACATCCTTTGCGTCGATTTCTGTATTGTGTCAAACAATAGTTGTAAAAAATTAAGAATTTTTTTTTGTCGCACATTTCATGCATGGATAGATACTGCTGGAATTGCTCAGGTCTGCTGCAGAAACATTGCAGAGCGATAATAGCATACATACTTTAGAGCGCGACATCATTAAACAACAGATTTTCATGATTCTTACTTTACTTGTAATGATTATCATTCTTTTTCTTATTTATTTCTACATCCAAAAGTGAATTTTTGTTTGGGCATGGCAAGCTTCCGGTCTATTCCGGTAGCAAACGCTGGATGAAATTTTCAATTCCCACCTACTTTTGGTTATAATAATCACTAATAAACGCCCGATTATTTCATCGTTTTCATGCACATTTTGGGATGCAACCTAAATTTAGTCTTTAAAATGCTTCTTACTACGTTTAATCACCTGTATAATGTTGTTTTTATTCATAAATATATCAATCACTTTTCGAGTATTGCAAAGATACATACAGAAAGAGTCTCACATAACTATTGGACATGCCAGTTCAGTCACTATCAGTTTACATGATTCAAATAGAAAACAAAAATCTACTTCAAGTTTGCAGTTTGGAGTTCGTTAACCATTTATTGATGGCACCATCATAAACAACAGAATGTATACGTGTTTAAAGTCCTGATGTGAAGCAAGAGATAAATGGGGGAGAGAAGAAGAAGAAGAAGAAGAAGAAGAAGAAGAAGAAGAAGAAGAAGAAGAAGACAAATATTGCTATAAATATGAAAATACATGTTTATATAACATCAGTAAGGATAGATTCATTTCCAAATGAGGGAAAGGAGTTGTTTTAAAAGGAGTATTGCTACTGTGGCGATATACTATTTATCCCACTGACATAGTTCAATATATAACTATGAAATGTATACTAAAACGCATTTCTTTTGACGGTGAGTGAATAGCTTGTAAGAAAATGGTTGACACTGAAGATGTATTGGTTAAGGAAATATATTTTTGAAAGGGATATGATGCTCTTACTGTTCGTTATCTTATTTTAATGTCTTATTAAAACATAATAAATCTTTTAACTACTACTACACAATTTTGTTTTAATATCAGGTTTAGATAAATCAATTTTGAATCATATAATGAAGCATTGGTGTTAGCCTTGTTTCATTGTTGCGTGGACCTCGGTTCATCATCACTGTGCTGCTGAACATTTGACCAGTTCCCTCCAATTATCTCAATCAAATGTCAATGCCTGGATCTCTGCAAACCTTTCCTGGTCCATTCTGTGATGTTGTCAGTCCACTTTTTTTATCTGCCTACCACTCCTTCTGCCACCATGGACACTACCCTTCAGTACTGTTGTGGATAGACTGTTGGCTCTAGTGGCAAGGCCATACCATTTCAGTTTTGTCTTTTGTCAGTGGTGAGGAGGTCTTCATAATGGCCTACTTAGTGCCTGATGGTGTTTGCGCACTTCTTCATTTGTGATGTGGTACATGTAAGATATGCCAAGGATGGTTCTGATGCATCTTATCTCAAGTGTCTGGATAACCACTCAACATAATGGGAAAATAATACCGAATAAGAATGGACTAGTATTATCTCTGATCGAAGTATCTATTGATGAGGTTGAGTTGAGGCGTTTGAATTAATATAAATGATATAATGAATTAATATAAATTGCCATTCTAAAATTTAGTTTATTGCATAAAAATAATAAAAAAAAGTCTGTTCAATCCTGATTATTGAATGTTCTGCACCATACATAGCATCCCAAATCTTCCAGATCAAATGTATTGATTGCTGTGAACGTTTAGCAATGTACTAAACTGGGAGCAATGACGTCATTGAGTCTATCTTAACAAAACAAAAAGGGGTAGTGTTACTTTCTTGTCAACACGCGTGGCTTTCATTGTTAAATCACAGCATGCGACATTCAATCCGGTTTGTACTGTATCCCTCCAGGGTTGGCCGAGTTAAATACTGCCCACGCAATTTAACGATTTGAATAAATAATGAGCTTCCAGCGGAATATGGATGTACTAAGATAGAAACAAAGTGAATACTTGCCATATAAAGGTATGTACAATCAAATTCTAGCAACTGACACCCATTAGTAGGGTACATGCCCAGTATAACATTGATTATACTATTTTGTCAAAACATTGATAAGCTGAAATAGTTCTCTTTACGATAATCGTCAGAAATAGACTTTATACCGATAATAGTTGCAAGAGTCTACAGTGGATCAGGTTGCGACTGTAACCGAATCTAGCGCACACTGTTAATTGATTGCACTTAACGAACAATTCAGTCACACAGTACATGGGAATCGATTCGTTGCAATGTTCCCTCTAATTAAGGTGGCAGGGTCCAGTTTCGTAAATTGGCCCCTGGCAAATTTCTTAACTTAAGGGTATGGTGTGAGTTTTTGAGCTACTATTGTGTAATAATCAAAGATATGGATAAATTTGTGAACTAGGTGTTTCAGGCTTGTGTTGTTCTTGAAACTGATGTCAGACATGTACACTTTCCATAGTTACTCTGCAGTATGTTGATTGTGAAATACCAATAGTCGGCTAGGAAGAAGAGCTAGCCTCCCATAGCAGTAGACACGTGGGTTCAAGGCAAGTAGAATATCTCAAAAACGGCATGGATGACAACTATTATGAATTGCATCAAGCTATTTAGTAGACAATGTTTTTCAAAATTTTCATCTAGGAAAAGGCCTTGCGTTTGCACTGTGAGCACCACATGCTGTCGAAAATGGCCTTCGGATGTGAAAAATGCATGTATAAAATAGGTGTTGGGGTACGTAAATATTTTATTCTAAGAACTTCAGTAGACTTGTCAGGTCATGTGTGTGATATGATTATGTTGCACTACATAATACCTATCCAGAAATATGTACCTTTTTGACCTCACTCGCGTATTATATTTTTAATGAATTTTTATATTAGGCAGGTGCATGCGACATTAAATTTGTACATAAAAACTGGACCCTGCCCCTAAGGTGCGAGGGCCGCGTAGCTCATTAGAAAATGCCGCGCAGTAGTTAAAAAATTCCGCTTACGCAGGAAAAATATGAGCGAACGTTGACTGTCGACTGCTAATTTTTAAAGTATAGCGTTCCATCAGCTCGACCTATACATGTAAATACCGATACCATTTGAGTCAATATGAAGTCAATTAGAAATGACATTAACATTTGAGTCAATATGAAGTCAATTAGAAATGACATTAACATTTGAGTCAATATGTAGTCAATTAGAAATGACATTAACATTTGAGTCAATATTAAATCAATTAGAAATGACATTAATATTTGGCTCAATATGAAGTCAATTAGAAAGGACATTAACATTTGAATCAATATGAAGTCAATTAGAAAGGACATTCACATTTGAGTCAATATGGAGTCAATTAGAACGGACATTAACATTTGGGTGAATATGGACTACATGGGAATCAAATATTTTGTTTGGGGCAAGATGAAGTGTAAGAGAATAAAACTGAGTGCTGACATTATGGGATTTACCACTATCGGGACCCAATGACAGAGAGAGAATACATTATATTTTTTCTTAATTTTACCAAATGAGAGATCAAGAAGAAAAAAACATACGAACAGACAACGGCACATCCTGACTGACTGATTCATATTGTGAATGTCGTTCAATTATTATGACTGATCAATACCATTATAATTAACCAAAGCCTAAATGCCTACCAAATTTTGCAATGACTGAACAATACCTATTCCGAATTACCAGTATTCATTCTGACAAACCAATATGGATTCTGTCTGGCCAACACGTATGGTGAGACCAATAATTATTCTGAGTAACTAACACCTATTCTCGCTAATATAATTCCGACCGAGCACTGCCTCTTTGGATCGTCAAACACTTACTCAGAGTGATATACACCTATTGTGACGTACCAATACATATTTGAGGGACTAAACACCTCTTGAGACACTAAACAAGAAAATGAAGATGAATATTTCAAAAGGACACCATCATTCATAATTTAAAATGATTCCACATCCATTACGATCTAGGAAAATGAAATGTGCACCCCCATTCAGTAAACACAACTGCAGTATGTTATATAGAAGGAAGCTCAATCTTATTTCCATTAAGGCAATGACAACATACATAAACGTAGTCAAACACAAACTTTCAATACATTTGTATAACACCTTATGTGCTTTTAAACAGCAATCAAACATTATTCCATTGTTATCAATCGATCTTTAACATTAGGGCACAATAGCTGTCTGTGAAAGTTTATTAGGGATGAACAAATAGGCTACGAGACGAACAAAGACACACCCAATTGCACGTGCAGTGGCGTCACTAAGGTTGGTGTCAACCAGTTCGGTAACTCATTGTCAGCTCCATGGACCTCCTTCCTACACAGAACTTCAAAAATGTTATGGACAGTCATGTGCGGTAACTCATAATGTCACCCCAACATACATCCTTCCTGCACACAAAAAATTAAAAAATAAATGTTAAATACAGTAATTTTTTGTGTCAATCCCTCAGAGGATGTCACCCGGTGCTGTTCGCACCCTCACTCCTCACGCCCCTAGTGACATCATCGTACGCGTGTACGGTATTTAACGTGCTTGATGACACGGCGATAAATACTTTCAATGAGGTTAATTATGTTTGTTATCAAGTGTACACTATATTATAACACATTTCCAGCGCAGTTCCGCAAGATTATCGTTCTCTGTGCTCATTAGAACGCCTCACCCATAAATGTTTTCAGTGCCCGAGGTAGGTTCCTTTTTGACTGTGTTGCAATTCACTTTGCAGTCTTCTACCCAATGCTAGCCAAGTTTCATATTTACATTCACTTTTATTTCTAACAGCCGTTACGAAACACGCCAGAAGGATTGCGACACTGTCATGTTAATGAAAAAGTATATTGATTACTACTTTTTACGTCTATGAGGAAATAATGGTATAGTATATCAAATGTACCGCCATATCGGAGCGGTCTGACGGGGCCAAAGTCTGATTCATGATACAGTTGAATAAAGCCCTACATTAATAGAGGTATCGAATATAATCCATGGCAGATTTATTAAAATATTTAGAACGATCCTTTTGCAATTTGAAACTGACATACAGATTTTTGAATTGTGCATAATTCCATATTATGATTCCATCTTTGCTGTATTCTCTCATTACAATTGATATTTTTGCTGAGCGTGTATTTCTTAAGGCACTTATATGATCATTTATACGTCGGGTGCGGATCTATAAATATCGTAAGAAAGGAATGAAGACAAACAAATGTGGAGTGCGCAGGATGGAATTCCCACTTCCGATCCAAAAGGCGTAGGCACCTGAATCTCCTGCACTTTAAGTGTTTCCTAGATAAAATGTTAACTTTATAACTAGAACGAAAACTTAATCCAGGAACCGTTTGGTTGTTTGCGATCAATTCTGTACGACCAAGGGGTGGTTTGAGCGCACGCTGCACGCACACACCCCTCTTCAGATCCCTCCCCTTCCCCCGTAAAAAAGGAGGGATCGAAAGTTTGGAAACGTTGCAAAAGCAATTCCGCCTTCTGCATGCTGACATGGTAAAGTGAAATGCAATGAATAATAAATGATTGAGATTTGTCAGTTTTGAGGAAAGTCTGTAAATCTTAAGACTTGCCTGTTGATTCTAACGTATTCTTGAAAATAAACAAAATGGACATGTGGCGGAGAAAAAAAATCGGTTTTTCTTGGTCGTAATGGAAAAGAAAACAGTAATGGATATATGTACTATAAATTTATCAAAGTTATTGAATGTATGGAAAATCTTGTATGTGACCAAACGTGATGCTACATGGTATGAATTGAGAAATGGACGAATAGAGAGAGAGACAAAAATGCTCGATAATTCTAATTAAACCTACAAGCAAGCGAATTTGTAATATAAACTTTGTTTTCCTTGAGATATTTTAAAATAAAATTTTAAGTTTCAATTTCAAGTTTACTTTCGGATCCAAATATTGGCTGAATACTATTTGGGCTATTTTATTAGCGTCATTTAAATGCGAATACGAAAGTTAATGTATTTTAACGTGTTTAATTACATCACTACTTTCTTTCTCTCTTTGTCTCTCTATCTCTCTGTCTCTGTCTCTGCCTCTCTGTCTGTCTGTCTGTCTGTCTGTCTCTCTCTCTCTCTCTCTCTCTCTCTCTCTCTCTCTCTCTCTCTCTCTCTCTCTCTCTCTCTTATTTACTGGAGATAATATCTTTCTTTCAGAAAATCAGTTCAGTTTTTCGAAAGCCTAAAATTAGTAACGTTGCATCCAAGTTGACATAGTTTCTCATCTTAATTTTGATATAAACAACTTTTGTTATTTCGTTCCAAGCGCTAACTTTATATAGAATGAAATCGAGGATGTATTGGAATACGTTACCCTATGCTTGTGGATGGCTGTTACTTTTTCAGAAATCATTCAGCGAAGTAAAAAACTATTTTATTGTTAGAGTAAATTGATTGATTTTCGTTAGGGTCATATTTAGGAGTACGTGACTTTAAGATGTAAATATGATCACGTAACCCTCAATTTCACAACTCGGGGATTTCAGAAACCGCGGTTTAGATTAATGTATAACATTTCTATAAAGAGAAGTTAGTTAGTCTGGGCTTAAAGACACTCGATGTCAAGCCGTTTTCTTATGTTGTGACTAGCTGAGTTTTATTTTAATTTTTCTTTTGATTATTTGGATTCTAAAAGATTAGTTCGTTTCTCTGAACATATATGAGTGTTCAAACAGAATTCTTGGACAAAGACATTTATTGAAGTTTTATTTCTTGCGATTCTACTAGGAACTGTAAACATCAGTACCATGCAGGTGTAACGTAATCGAGCTGACACCCTTTGAGACTGGGCAGGGTTTCAAGAAATAACATACTCGTATGTGAGTGACAATGAAAATGTATTACACTCTCACACTAATCAGTAGGAAACACGAGAATGACATAAATACAAAGGTACATACTATGAATATAAAACAAATAAGTAATTGGGTTCGACTACTATATCAAACTCATGTAGTCAAATGCTACTATATGGAATTCATTTAGTCAAACACTGTTGTTACAAAATTCATTTAGTCAAACACTGTTGTTACAAACTTCATTTAGTCAAGCACTACTGTTACAAAAAAATGTGGCACAATACTACTGTTACAAAATGTATGTAGTCAAACACTACTGCTATTACATTCATGTAGTCAAACACTACTGTTACAAAATTCATTTAGTCAAAGACTGTTATTACAAAATTCATGTAGTCAAACACTTCTGTTACAAAACTCATTTAGTCAAACACTGTTATTACAAAATTCATGTAGTCAAACACTACTGTTACAAAAAAAATGTGGCACAATACTACTGTTACAAAATGTATGTAGTCAAACACTACTGCTATTACATTCATGTAGTCAAACACTACTGTTACAAAATTCATTTAGTCAAAGACTGTTATTACAAAATTCATGTAGTCAAACACTTCTGTTACAAAACTCATTTAGTCAAACACTGTTATTACAAAATTCATGTAGTCAAACACTACTGTTACAAAAAAAATGTGGCACAATACTACTGTTACAAAATGTATGTAGTCAAACACTACTGCTATTACATTCATGTAGTCAAACACTACTGTTATTACATTCATGTAGTCAAAAACTACAATGAAGCACTACATCGATATCACCACATATGTATCTAGTGTTGACTCTGCCCGCTTTCCGGCACGGTCACTCCCACCCTCCAGACTTAGCATGTATATACATGTGGGCACTAAACTGGTGGTCTAACATCGTAATGGTGTACCAGACATCCTCATATTCACTCACTCGTCTGGCTATTCCCACCTAATGAGCCAACCCTTTGGTCAAACTAAGTGAAAATGGCAATCCCGTCCGCCGACAGCTAAATACATGGAGAGCTTCTTTCTAGTGGCCGTCCGATTCAAGATTTCTTTCTACATTATATATATATATATATATATATATATATATATATATATATATATATATATATATATATATATATATATATATATATATATATATATATATATATATATATATATATTGTGACGTTTTGCCCGACCCAAAATAGTATAGAAACATGTATAATCAAAGTAATTCGGACAAGCCATTGTTTAATGTTAAACATGACCGCAGGCTAACACTATCCCTTACGTAAGTTTGCCGTGCTTAGGGTGGGAAGCCCGACCAAGGCCGTCAGAAGCGCATTTATCACCTTGGTGTTGAAGCGCTTGTGTAGATCAAAGAAGTTGCCCGAAGGAGTGGACGTGCCTTATCGTCTTGTTCCGCAGACTGACAGCCAGGTTGAATTGGTCGCTTAGTCGATTGGACAGGGCCACAGCGCAGAGGCGTAGCTATGGGAGGGGGGGGGGGGCACGGGGAACATATGTCCCCGTGCGCCAAGATACAGGGGCGCCAAAATGAAGCTTACAACGTTACATTATAATAAGTAAACAAGGGTAATATCACAAGATCACTGGGGCGATAATTTTATAGTTCGTTCCCGGGCGCAAAATATCATCGCTACGCCTCTGCCATAGCGCTACCCAATCAGAATCGAGATAGGGACAGGACCTTAATTTGGCTAAGTATGATATCCATAGACCTGCCAGCAAGATTTAGTTTGCTATAGTTCGTTAGAGACAGAGGCGTAGCGATGATATTTTGCGCCCGGGGACAAACTATAAAATGGCGCCCCAGCGATCTTGTGACAGATTTATTACCCTTGTTTTCTTATTATAATGTAACGTTGCAAGCCTCATTTTGGCGCCCCTGTACCTTGGCACCCAGGGACATATGTACTCCCCCCCGCCCCGCCCCCCCTCGCTAAGCCTCTGGTTAGAGAGATTGCCAGAAGATAGCAGCTCCGATCAGTCATGCGTTATTGGCGGGGAAAACCTTAGGACAGGATTCTAAGTGTAGCTTCTAAAGGTCAGTGAGCTAGTTGGTCGATTTTTGCTGAATGCGACTGCATTTAATTATAGATCGTAGATATACTTATTATTATTACTAGAATCGTAGTAGGAAGAATTATTTTGTGATGTTAATATGTTTGCATATTTTGAAGAATGAATCGATATTTGTAAAGAATCATTTCATATTGCTTGCTAGCAGTCGTAAGAGTTAATATTATTATAGTTCGCTGTGGTTATTTTATAGTAGACTAGCACATTTGTCCATGCAATTATAGATTTTGCCATTGCTGAATTGAATGGTAACTTTGAAATGGTTGCACTGTGGAAATTAGTAATATGAATATTTGAATATTTGTGTACGCTTGTGGGAGTGTAGTGTACAGACATCTGTCTGGTTGTTGTAAATATTGTAAGTACAATGAGATTAAATATATATTTGGATATACTGATGTGACAATGTATTGGTGTATGTATGATACCGTGTTATTACACCATTGTTTTCCCTGTAAGAATGTGTGGGAATTTCGATGTGTATGTATGCTTGACCTAAAAGTAATAGCCTTATCTGATGGTTAATTGATGATTTAGTGTAAGGTGAGATTCGATAAACCATATGTTAACGTCTTGTGGTTTTCACAGGAAGCTTCGAGGGACAGACCAGTGATAGTGGTCCCAGTGTCTCCGATAGAGAGACGGAAGAAAAGAGAAGGAAGGAGAGAATTCGGGAGAGGTAAGTCCAGGAGGAGTGGGAGGAACGAAATAAAGAGATGAGTAGAACCAAAGGCCAGGGGGAAAATCGAACTCACACTGAAAATCACGAGATGAAGTAGGCTGTCACTTGGAGGACGAGTGATTGAGTTTATCATTTAAAATTATCGACTTTATTAAATTGTTATTATTTTGAATTTCATTTTCGTGTTCAATATAATTTAACCGTCGGCAGTGTTGACTGGGAGCTCAGACCTATACATCTATTTCGTCAGTACTTTAACTTTATAACTTCACGAGCCAGGGTGGAACTGCCATAATATTTTAATTAATATATTGCAAGTACCCCACCCCAACCTTTGCAAACGCTACACACACACACACACACACACACACACACACACATATATATATATATATACACACACACACACACACACACACACACACACATATATATATATATATATATATATATATATATATATATATATATATATATATATATATATATATATATATATATATATATATATATATATATGGTCGTGCGCATTGATACGTAACACGCACGTGCTGTGCAAGTGTATTTAAAAAATATTACGGTGCACGAAACACGATACATTGGTAATAATAAAACGTATGGTGGTATAACTGGGCCATATCGGGCATTTCGTAAAAACATGTTATTTTTTCATTTCATTTTCATTTATTGTTTCATTCTTAGAACCGTAAGTTTATTTTCGTCATTTTTACGTTTTTCCAGGGAAATAATTTATTTGTTTAATTTTACAGTTTTTGTTTCTTTTACTCTTTCATTTACTGTTTATTAGAGCCTAAACACGTAACAAAAGAAAATGGGTCGCTCGTACTCGGATATTTGAATTTTTGCTAAAATATTTTTTTAAAAACTTAGTGAAATTTGTGAATGTTTAAGGCCTTCTGACAATCAGCTGATCCATCAACAAGCCCTGTAACTCTAATATTTCTGGCTCCGGAATATTCTATTTTTGTGGGGTTTTCTTATGTTTAAAATATAACTATATATAACTCACTGAGAAAAAGAGCAAAGCAAGATTTTCATTGAAGCCAACCTTTCATCCCCTCAAACCTTACCCACAGTCAGGTAAAGAAATCACATTTTTATTTATTTGCATATTTGGAAAATACTTTTTTATGTGCATTTCCTTCATGTTAGGTTGGTTTGTTTGTATTTTGTAACTACCACTGTTACAGACGATGTAAATTCTAAATTACATTTGTGTTTCTTACAAGGACCAATAAGAAGTTATTTATAGAACTACAAGAATGAAGCAAGTTATAGACAGATACATGGAAAATGAACAGCAATTACACCGTTAAGATTATTGCGACATTTTATTATTATGGAGTTAGTTGCCTGCAGGTGACAAAATATTCCAAAGATCATTATTATTCACGTAATTATTTTTGTATACTTTGCTTTGAAGCAAAGAGGAATCATAAGCCATTTCTCCTATATTGCTATGTTTGTGTCCTAATTAGTTATTGACACTCAATTATTTGTTCTTTGATCTTTGGTTGTCATGAACCAATAAGATGCAACAAAACAGAACTAACTATATTTTTTTGTCTGTAAACCTTTACGTTTGCTGGCACAAATGTCGGTATTAACTAATGAACTGTAAAGAAAAGAAATATTCCGATACAAGAAGCCGACTATTTAAAGAGAAGCGGTAGTCGTAATAACATTGGAGAGGCTAACCCTTAAAAGTAATTTCGCTAGGTAATCCATGGTACAGAAAATATATTCTTGTTTGCATTTTTTTAAAACTGTAATTAGTATAGCTAACTTACGAATGAATGAATGAATGAATGAACGAACGAACAAACGAACGAATGAAAGGACGGACGGACGGATTGATGGATGGATGGATAGATGAATAGAGTGAGTGCGTGCGTGCGTGCGTGCGTGAGTGAATGAGTGAGTGAGTGAGTTTAACCTTTTCATAAAGGTCTACAATATTCTAAAGGAATTATTAGTGGAAATACGTTACAATGCTAACATAGTAAAAGAAAGACACTCTTTCAGAGTAACAAAATGAGTTATTTGTTTTAGAGTGCATATAATTCAGTATTTCATGAATGTTGGTTTCACGTTAGGACCATTCATTTTTTATATGATAATATTTAGGTTTGCGAGCATTGGAAGTGTATGTTTGAACACCCTGTCAGCATACTCACCATTTCACCATCAGACGTGAATATTTGAACGTCCTGTCACAAACACACTAATCATAACGCACTGCCAAGTCAGATTGACACGTAAGTAACACTAAGTGGAGCAAACTGTTGAGCCAGACTAATACACGAGTCCTAAACATCAATATGAGGATATCGACACCTTTTATATGCACTGTAAGTAATTGATAACACTAACGTGCCTGGATGAGCTGGTGGATTGTATACAGATGTTATTAGACATAGCTATCACTTCTCTATTAACACCAAACAGTGAATGGTGCATTCAAACAATATGATTCAGTTGTTCCATCGTCCTTTTTTTTTTTTTTTACAGACTCTAGGTATTGAATTAACTTTGTGCAAATAATTGTTTTGTGACTCTATACATACGCATATATAGATACCTACCTACCTACCTACCTACCTACCTACCTACCTACCTACCTACCTACATACATACATACATACATACATACATACATACATACATACATACATACATGCATGCATGCAGACAGACAGACATACAAATAAACATACAGGAGGTGTTTCATGCAGTTATTCAAGAATTGGCTCTATATCATGGTAATAAGTACATATACACAAGTATAATGTGACAAAATATTGTCTAGATGTATTTAAGATTTATTGATATTATATTAAACATTAGCAAGTGTCACACTGCTCATGAATAATAATAATAATGTCACAAATATTTTAAAATGTTTATATTTTTCAGTCCTTTCAAAAAGAAAACACTAAGTTTGCTCTGCGCCTGTATCTCATAAATCATGCATTATAAAGAAGCCATCTAGTATAAAGACATAATTATGAAGATACCATTTTATAAACACCAATTGTAATTTTTAAAACAAATAATTTACTACCAGTGACGCAGTAACTTTAGTTTCTTTAGTTGTAATATTGCATAAAAGAATGTTTTATTTAAAATGGTTTTATAAAATAAATTTTTCTAGCAGATACAAAGTGTGCTCTTAACGAATACTACTTACTTCGGACAAAAATTCGGATTCAAATATGAGCCGTTCCTGTTCGAAAACGTCTGGACATATTTGAATGAAATATGCAGATAATGTCCATTTGGGCCAAACTATTACTCTCCACTTTGCGTATAACAGGGCAAGGAGTCTAATCAAATACTATATTTGTGAAATCAGCGATAAAATACATTTCAACAACCTCAGGAGAATCGATGGACATTACTTTCAACAGAATCAGTGATATAAAACAATCTAAAACTTCAATATAATCCATCGATATAGCTATGAAACTATCTTTTCCTTCACTTATCAATTGAAGATACTGTTTTTACTTTTAATTTAATCTACGTATTCTCCTCAAATAGACAAAATTGTCTAGTATTTTGATTTTTATGCGACCAACGAACATTGACAGTGTATAAGAGTGGATCAATATATTTTTCAAACAATATTCATCTTCCCAGTATAATACGTTACAAGTACATCTCTTAGAGTTTGATTCTTGTAACGCAAAATCGCTTACAACGTATTGTCAGCAAACCAAGCATACAATAAATAAAATTTAATAAGCTTACCTGATTCCAAGCGCAGCAAACCAACTTTCGTTAACAGGAATATATTCCCAGCTGAATCTGTTAATGCCAAGTTTCTTTTTTATATGAATATCTGCATATTAACTGTTTGTATACAGTTTCCTGTTATAATTAAGTTGTGCTTTCTAACTCTTGCCGTTAATGTATTTTTTTCTCATTAAGGCTGTGCTTACTGTTAGTGTTATCCTAATAACCTTTGGACTCAATCCAATCTATATTCGTCGAATCATTTCCACATTCTGTCGGCACAGTAACGTGCTCCAGCTGAATCGGCGCTTAATAAATACCGTACCAACCCGAAATGCTGATATAAACACGCTCAATCTAAGCTACATTGTGTCATACGGATGTACAGCAGTATTACGTTCGCATTTCTGCTAATATACCTATTTCACGAATGGCACATTCTGCAATATGACAACTCACAAAAACACATGGACCTGTCGCATTTGTCGGTTTTAGCCGATGTTTGTCCAATAAGAGGAACCGCAGATTGATGGACCGTTACAACATTATTAACGTATACCAGTTGATTTTGATACAACTGAACATGGGCTTAGAACTTAGTATCGGTTCTCTAAGAACTTTAACATTCAGGTCACAATGCAAGCATGCGTTAAAGATTGCTCAATGAGGAAATTGAGATCAAGTCAATGACACCCAACTGAATGATTATATAAGTCTGCCAATCAGGGTCCCCACATATAAATCTTGGTAAAAAAAAATGAGTGAACTCTGCAAATGAATGTTCCCACATACAAATCTTGATAAGAATAAATGAGTGAACTCTGCAAATGAACGTCCCCACATAACTAAACTTGATAAGAATAAATTAGTAAACTCTAAATATTAATGTCCCCACATAAACAAACTTGATAAGGATAATGGATAAACACTGTAAATGAATGTCCCCACAAATAAAATTTTATAAGAATTGTGAGTGAACTTTGTAAATGAATGTGCCCTTAATAAAAACTTGATAAGAATAAATGAGTAAACTCTGAAAATGACTGGCCCCACAATACAAACTTGATAAGAATTTTGAGTGAACTCTGTAAATGAATGTCTTCACATAAACGTGGTAAGAATAATGGCTAAACACTGAAATGAACGTCCCCACATAAACTCTTGATAATAATAAATGAGTGAACTCTGTAAATAAATGTCCCCGCATAAAATCTTGATAATAATAAATGAGTGAACTCTGTAAATGAATGTCCCCACATAAACTCTTGATAATAATAAATGAGTGAACTCTGTAAATAAATGTCCCCGCATAAAATCTTGATAATAATAAATGAGTGAACTCTGTAAATAAATGTCCCCACATAAAATCTTGATAAGAATAAACGAGTGAACTCTGTAAATGAACGTCCCCACATAAACTCTTGATAATAATAAATGAGTGAACTCTGTAAATAAATGTCCCCGCATAAAATCTTGATAATAATAAATGAGTGAACTCTGTAAATGAATGTCCCCACATAAACTCTTGATAATAATAAATGAGTGAACTCTGTAAATAAATGTCCCCGCATAAAATCTTGATAATAATAAATAAGTGAACTCTGTAAATAAATGTCCCCACATAAAATCTTGATAAGAATAAACGAGTGAACTCTGTAAATGAATGTCCCCACATAAAATCTTGATAAGAATAAACGAGTGAACTCTGTAAATGAATGTCCCCACATAAAATCTCGATAAGAATAAACGAGTGAACTCTGTAAATGAATGTCCCCACATAAAATCTCGATAAGAATAAACGAGTGAACTCTGTAAATGAATGTCCCCACATAAAATCTTGATAATAATAATTGAGTGAACACTGTAAATGAATGTCCCCACACAGAAAAAGTTGATAAAAATGAACGAGTAAACTCGAATAATGCATGTTCTCATAGAGAAGAACTTAATGAAAATAAAATATATACTCTCCTAAATGTTGTCCCAACATAAGACAACGATGAGAATGAATGAACAAACTGAGCAATATGGTTAGTAATCACATGGGGATAAAAATATAAATATTTACTTTTCGTAGAGAATATGAAATTACAGTTAAGCATTTTGTTATTCAAGGGAATGGAACATGATTATTAGTAATTGAATAAAAAGCACCAAGGTATTTCCAGTGAAATATAAAACGAAGATCTGATATATCAAATTGCTTCAACAAGCGGAGATTATTTAAAATCAATGTTATATTTACTATCGCAAATGAAATATTTTATTTTGGATATCGTTTGTCAAAAAGAACATTTTAAACTTAATTGAAACCAAAGCGTGAAATTAGTAAATGATATACACAATTTACTATACATGTTAAAACCAGTGATGTAATATGCTTTGCTTTCTACAGATATTGAGAACAAATATCATGCACGCTGTCATATCCAATATAATTGCAGCTAACTATCATTATTGGTATTTGATAATCGATTCGCATTAAAGAAATGTATGCTAAACATTTTTACTTATTTAGTTGAAAATTTGTGGGTACTATTTTTATTTTAGAAAAAAAATTCACCTGAAAAGTAATATTAAACAGCTCTTTCTTCGGACGAGGGGTGGGATTGAGTTAAAGCGGATATGCTCTTCTTGAAAGGAACGTGTTATGAACATAACATAATTTTATTAATTTGGAGATACTGATCAGTTGGGTTGCATTATATACATGTTAACACGTATTTTTAATGGCTGTTTAATCTTCAATTTAAACACATTGTTATAACGTATATTCACTTGATTTCTGCCATTAACAAAAATCAATATAAGATTTTCTTTATGAGAGACACAGATGATATATTAAGAAAAGAGTATTCCTGTCGACATTATTATTTACACAAAGTTAACATTTCAATCCATGCCGTTCGTTTCCTGCATGTTTACCGATCTCAATACATCATGGAGTTCATGAAACCTTTGATGTACCTGAAACCTTTCTGTGATATGAAGCAATTTTGAAGATACTTTTTATAACCTTATAAATCTTGGAGGTTTTCTAAGCAACTGAAAAACTCTAATCATAATGATAATATGTCGTTAGCCTTTGATTAAAGTGATACAAAGGATACTGTTTAGAATGAATTAGGACACTACCAACTTTCTCCAAGTCTTATGATCAATGTTGTCTTTATCATGTTCAAACACCAGTTTTGTATCATTTTTGTATCATTTTCTTCGTAATCGGTAAACAGTAACTGGTACAGTTTGCAAACATATTTGTCAAGTGTTCATCTATTTATACCAGTTCTTAATCATATATATATATATATATATATATATATATATATATATATATATATATATATATATATATATATATATATATGGATTTAAACATAAATTGTTACATCAGCATAATATCGTCCCACGCTCCATCTATAAAGATATCGTTGTTAGATAGTTTCGAGAGGAAAATGGCTCACAATCTACTTCTATATTTTTAGCTTTCAAAAATCCCAAACGTTTGCAGAAGTCAGACAAAACCAGAGATACAAACGAATCTAATAAATCACACATTATATTCAATAAACAAATATAGATTATTCGTATTATTCAAGACAATGGTCATTGCTTTGACATATTTGCCAGCAGAGTATCTGTAATACGTTGAAACGTGCTTCTTCTGATAGAAACAATTCCTAAAAAGATTAATCGTATCCAAATTTATAGACACATATATTAGTTGAAATAAATCTTGTACTCTTCTTCTACTTTTGTTAACAATCAGAACGTTCGTTCTATTAATATGTACAAGTCTTTTCCATCTTATACACCTGTTGTGTCAAAGGTAGATCGTCTGCCGTCTCTGAAAATATCAACGTATCATTATTAGTTGCCTCCCTTATGCGTATAATGATTGACTTGAATCAATTGTTTGCCGAATAAATTGAAATTTAGAATGTTGTTATCGACGATATTTCAGCTGGAAAGCAAATATCAAAATAATCATGAAATCCAAACTAATCCTGTTTTAGTCTTTACCATCTTATGCCACAAAACTGACTTATTATACTTTTTAAACCTTTTACCAGACGTTACCTTGCATTAAATACCATACCGTAGCTTGCACATTAAAAAAAGAAGACATTTGATGGGAAATCACATATTTGGTAACAATAAAATTACACTTGTGCATTTTGTTTTATCGATGTTTGTAAAAATTAGACTTGTTTGTCTATTTCGTCCCATTTATGAGACATTCTACTTCCCATTCAATATCTGAACCGATCCGTTTTTCCATCGGTCATCTATTCTGCAATAATTATTTGAATAACTTGGTCGGTCTGATCACCATCTTCAGTGTAATCATTTGTTATAGTAGACGATTCTAGTTTAATGAAACTTATACTTAATTCACCTTCTCCCAGAATGAGTTTAGGGCGTGTTGATACTATACCAAAATGGCAAAAATTAATCCAGAACTATTACAATTTAATAACATAAATTATTTCAGTGACAATTGACGGCATTACAGCTATGGTTTATTTTCAAGGTTTCCTGTTCGAACAACGCAAACAAAGTGCACACAAATTGGCAAGTACCCTCATTACCATTCTGATTGGAGCATTCCCTCAATAATACTATTAATCACATCATGTTTACACGTTCAATCGTGCAATAACTGAAATAAGTGTCCGGTTTATTTTCCCAAAAGCCATTTCGGTAATGCTTGTATGGATCTTCTCATTTCTTCTGTGTAATTATGGTGGCAGTGGTTGTGTTTGTGTAATTGCCGTTGTTTTTCCAACCTGTTCTTTGTTTTGAACACAGTGCTATTATGTAGGAGAAGAAATGGACTATATACAGTTGTATCAAAATCAACTGGTATACGTTAATAATGTTGTAAAGGTCCATCAATCTGGCGGGGTACAGCCTCTCGACCTTCTTCTATCTTATTCATGTTTTAAGATATCATTTCTATGAAAGAGTTTTTAAGATATTTAGTAAAGACAATAAGACTCTTAAATAGTATTGAATATTAGGGACAAAATTTAGTAGCGTGATAATTTTATTTTTCATTGATGATTTTATACAGGAATAATGTTTATCACAACAATGTTTTTTTGTTGGCTACGCGCCAAATCTTCTTTTATCCAATGGACCAAACAGGGATACAAACTGTTAGAATATATATAGTGTCTTTGCGTTCGATGCATGATCGTAGATTGCACTGGGTTATAAATAAATGTTGACTAGTTTGTTACCAACTTAATAATGAACCTGCATACAGCTTTAATGTATTGAAAAGTATTGCAAATTAGATCGACTAGAAAAATATTGCACGAAAAAGTGGCCATTTAATGCATTACTTTTCAAATCAGCATGCAGGTAGATTTATTGTTGTGATTATACATAATTTGCGAAAGCTCGCTTGATTGGGTTAATCTTTAGAATTATCATCTGCTTATTGACTTTGGAATAAAATACTATTCTTCGATTTTTGTGAATTTACTAAAGAGTTTGGGATAATACAATTCCAGTGTGAAGACTGTTGGTACATCAGCACATTCGGGACATGAAAATCAGTTGGAACACAATTGTTTTTGACTTGTGATAGAAATTGTCCGGATTAGTTTTGGATTTATTTCAATTACTATAATTTTTCTTACATTTTCATTTTAAAATTAAATTCTTGGGTTTGTTATACAAACACTGTTGGTTTTGTTTCTTTCAAGTAGTGAACGTTAAGGACCATACATATAATAGCAACACTGTTACAAAATGATGAGGATATATTTTCCGTGTTGTTGATGATGCTTTTCTCGATTGTGAGAGACTATTCGGATGACCCTCCAAGCTTAATTTACATCCGTCGCCGAGAATATTATGAATTACATGCGGTATTTTCTTCTTTTTCTGAGTAAATTTACATTTGAAGGCTTTGTGGGTACGATACCTGATGTTTGTTTTGTTTTTTAAGTGGTCAAGCGCACAGTCCATTACCAAAGATACCACATGGAACCTTCACATCTTGTTTGTGTGTGTTACTGTGCTCTGGATGTTTAGCAGGTCCTTCCATATACAAGCTCAGATCCTTGCAGCAGCATAAATAATTTTTGTTGTATGAAACGAACAAATAGTGTTCCTTCTACCAACAGGGTATATCTTACGGCTTTTTGGTCCTTAATTAACGGTCTTTATCACGTCCTTTCTAATAGCTCATATTGATCTTACAACGTAAAGCATCAGGATGCATTGTGCTTCTTGTGCCTTTTCCTATTATCATTGTGTAGTTGCGACTTAACTTTTTTCTCAAGCTCATTCACATGAGGCATTAGGGGACAGAAGTATCTTGCACCTGAATCGGCTCTAACCCTCCTCCTTAAGTATTGACTTATCACTACATTATGAGTTTTAAAACCGCCTATTATTATTAGTATTATATATATATATATATATATATATATATATATATATATATATATATATATATATATATATATATATATAGTCGACTCCGGGAAACTGCACAGTCTCGGGCCCGTCACGAGACCGTGCAGTTAATTGGTGTGTGCAGTTAACCGAAGTACGGTACAGTACAGGTTTAAATCAGCACGGCACGAATATAGGTGAAGAATAAATTTAAACAATGATTAGAATCCACTCTTTCAACTTTTACTTAAATGCTAAGCTTGGTTTTCGTCCTTCGAACAGAACTTCACTGATTCAACCAATGGATCAAGGACTTATAGCGAATTTCAAGAAATTCTATAGATCGCTTGTTATTCAAAAACTGCTGTCAGACATTGATGGGTCATCTCAGGAAGAAAAAGCGTTTAGCGCTAAATTCGTGTGCATCATGTTGTCGTTTAAACTGAATTCCGTTGCGAATTTTCCATCTTTCCAACCATACAGTTGTTGGTTTGAAATAATGCAAACCCGAACGGTTTAGAGCAATGTTTTCCATGCTGTATTATGATTTTTCCCACGCTATTGCTCCCTAGTGGGCGCGGATATTCATGTATATACCACCTATGGCGTCCTCTACATGTCAATCATTTACAAAGTCGCATTTACCGGCTTATTTGAAGTGCTACAGCAGTGGACTGGCATGACTATACATTGTGCAGTTAACCGGAGTAAAATAAATCCTGTATATCTTGAACATTGTTGATACCTCATGATTACTATGCAAAATGCGATAATGTAACAAAAGTAGCAAAACAGTGAAAAGCTAAGATAAAATGAATATACTAATAGCATTATTCTAACTATTATTGTTAAAAACGAAGATAGAAGAATACTTAACAAATCGATTCTCCTTAATACATATGTTGCTTGATGATTCCTTGAGGATACATATTGCCGGTGATATTTCGCAACAAACTTGATTAACGGATGTTTAGCAGTAAATGTACTCACAATGACATTAGTGTATAAATCTTGCGTTTTATGTAAAATATCCGGAAGGTCCTAACCATGTTTTTGTCACTACAGCAATAAGTAAAATTATATGTGTACATGGTCATGTTCTGACTACTCAGAATGTTTAATATTGAATTCAGATATTGTTCTTACAGAATGATTCAAATTTGCTGTAATGACATGACGTGGATCTTGATGAGATTAGAAAGCTTTATCGTGCATATCGAAGATAGTTGAGTAAAACAAGCAAGGAATATTATGTGGACGTAGGAACAACATCGATTCTTTTGCATGTATGTAATGTCAGGTCTCTTGAGCTTTTGATGCCAGTAATATATCAGTCATAATAAGGAAGAACATAACCGAGTGTCTTTCTATATTCAAGTGTAAATTTCTGAATTTCAGTATTATTCGAAACATAATTGCATTACCAGCTACTCGAAAGAAAATCCCGGCTGCATTTGATGACTTACGTTGGACCATACATGTATCAATAAATCATTCAATGGCATTCTGCACTTATCTCGAGCCCCTTTGGGATTGTGAACATATCAATAAAAGAAGCGGTGATGTTCTGTACTTTGTTTCAAGCCCTTTACCGTATGTAGGCATTTGTACCATTTTTATTTAGTACTATTTAAATGATTGCAATGAAAATGTTCATTAATTATGTAGTAAAGGTTTGAATATACACATTGTTTAAAATGAAGCAGTTATAATAATATCTACCATAACAAAATATGTTAAATATATTATTTTCCTAGTTTGATGGCGGGGACTTTATGCGAAGACCGGGATAGCGATTTCTGGATGCATCGCAGATTCTATAAATGATATTGTACTATACAAGATAATCAGAAAAAATTGATTTTTCCTAGATATTGGCTTATGATAGTATATATGCTAATGTTTAGAAATATAATCATTATATAACTAGCACACAAGGGTACAAATAATTCTCAAGAATCTCTCAATAGCAGATTATGTAAGATCCAAATGCTCCAATCATAGTGCTCTTAGTTCCATTTCACGCGTTAGTGTCCATCGTTTTATCATCATCAGATTATTATATGAATGCGGTCAAAGAAAATTCATTTAAATACCATATTATCTTGCTACCATCAACCCCACCCTTCCCCGTCCAGAAAACGAGCATTATACAGTTGACATAATTCAAGATTCTTTATTTTTGTCAGGATTCTTTTTTTTTGTCAGGATTATTTATATTTTGTCAGGATTCTTTATTTTTGTGGCTTTTTTACCCTGAAATCATACATCTTTCAACACCATGTGTAGCAACTGGCAAATACAGAGAACCCACACGGCAAAATTATGCAGTATCTAAACTATTTGACTGCAAATTATATCAAAGAAAAAAATAGAAAAATACTTATGGATAATGATTGATGCGGCACTGAGTAGGACACCATGCGTACACGTGCGTACAATAAAAAGTACACAGACGAGTGAAGGAGGAATAATTATCATATATTCATATAACCACATTTCACGCATTGGTATAATAACAATAAGCTTATTGGTATAATAACAATACGCTTATTGGTATAATAACAATACGCTTATTGATATAATAATAATACGCTTATTGGTATAATAACAATACGCTTATTGATATAATAACAATACGCTTATTGATATAATAACAATACGCTTATTGGTATAATATCAATACGCTTATTGGTATAATAACAATACACTAACTGGTGTAATAACAATAAGCTTATTGGTATAATAACAATACACTATTTGGTATATCAATACATTCATTGATATAATAACAATACACTAATTGGTATAATATAAATACATTCATTGGTGTAATAACAATGCACCCAATGATATATTAAAAATACACTCATTCATAAAATAACATTCATTGATAAAGTAATAATGTAGTCTATAAAATACTGGCAGTTTCATTGTATTATTTATTTCTATATTTATTTATTAGAAAGGTAAATTTTACTCTTGATTATCCATAATGTTATATACAGGTTAAAATAATGTAACTTATGACGAAACAGTTTGTTTTTATTCAATTTTTTAAACTAATTTGGTTTTGCTTCAAATTGATGACGACCAAATGGCAGGTGCTCCATTCAGATTAATTTTCTAAACCCTCACATTGAAATTCCATCGACCTTATTTGCCCCAAAATTTGCAGTTTTGCTACTATAAATCATTTTGGGTTGGACGGACCCTTTTCAGGTGCTTTCGGCAACATGAAAAAATGCAATAACACTTTCATTGTTAGCTGAAATGTTTGAAGGTTTATTAAAATGCGTAAATGTGCGAAGAGGCCAAAACTCACGAATGAATGAAGGGATAAAATATCTCCATTTCCTGTTTATTAACTTAGTAGACAAATTAAAGATTTTATAATAAAAAGATGCACTGTAAGGAATCAAACGTAAATAAATTTTTGAAAATTGGTTGTCAGGAATTATATTTATAGAGAAAATATAATTGTTCCAGACCACGTTTGCAATATTAATTACTGTTCGAAGGAGAACCTTTGAAGAATGATGAACATAGGTGAGGCTGTAGGCCCATACCTCGTACAGATGATACTTTAGTTGGAGCGATACGAATGAACATGAATACGGCAACAGATAGATAAACATACATGGGATTCTAATGCTAATGAAGACATTGAATTTTAAATGATGAGAGTTCTTACATCAGCACTTACCTATTATTGCACTTGCATCCACATCCATTAAATTTCAGAACAGAAGACATGCAATACGTTTCTTGAGTAGATACTAATGGTTTAGTATCACGTGACTGGAGATGGTCAGCTCATTTCACACAGAAACTGTATTCATGGTCTTGACAGCAGAGATGCATTTAAGTTCATGACAGTTTCGTCGTAGTGATTTGTTCTAGAGCTTTCTTGTTGCATAATAGAAGCAATAGTTCTTAGCGTATGCATAATTATTAACAAATATGCTTGGTTAAGAATACAGTTCTGATCTCTGCATAATGCATCTTCCGATACAGTCTGAAAGGTAAAGGCAATTGCTCGCATTTATAAACTAACAATCATCCTACGCCAATTATATCAAATCACACCCAGCGGAATAAAAACTACCTCAAACTAAGAACTGAAAACTTGTTTTCAAAACGATATTAAATTTCGAATTCATTTAGGAGGATATTATTTAATGCTTCGTGTACTAGAGATTGTTTTCTTTTTGTCCTAATCACCATACGAGGAAATTAAGCTTGCTATTATATTCTATTCTAAGTATAGTTTCAATTTATCTAACAACACAATTGCTGCCGTCTATGTCATTAATATAAACCATTTTACTATCATGGTCATATGAATTACATAATCATGAATGGGTCATAAATGAAACGAATTAAACAAGGAAAATCATTTGTAGCAGACATAACAAGATACATTGTACAATAAAAGATAAAACGGCAATAACTTCACAAATGTTTCGATTTCAAAAGAATTACTGTTGTGCATCAAACAAATCATTCACCAATCCTAACTACTAATGTTTTTGTATACTCGCTTCATCTTAATATAAATTTAATACTCGAAATAACTTTGTATTTCTTCGATGTTTTATTCATATTATAACAGTATCAGAAAAAAATTCATTCTAAAATTTTACATTCTTGCATCGAGATTGGGCATACTATTGATATTAGAATGCTCTCGTTCAAACATCAGGTCCATGCTATTGAACCTGGTGTCCCCGACGGAAAAATAAGAAAGGATGTTTCAGCTCTATTTATATCCGTTTTATTCTTTCTTCTATGAGGGGCTCCTAGTGGCCGAGTGGTCTAAAACGCTGTCCGTTACGGATCACTGCCATCTCACCTCTGTCTGCGTGTGTTCGAGTCTAAGATTAAACTAATGTAGTTATGTGAGAAAGCTTGCAAATAGCTTCTCGTGATTCGGTGGTTCTTGTCGGGGGTTTTCCGGATTCTTCCTCCACCATTAATACTGGCCGCCATGTATAACCTATATTGTGCTTAAAAATAGCGTTAAACCATACAAAACAAACACACTTCTATGTTATTTCTGTTTGCTTTTTATGACAAAGCGTCAATTTACTTTTCCATCCACTGATAAAGTAACTTATACAAATTGGTTTTAACTATTTAATCGGCACATCAATTGAAAGATGAGAAGATGCAACATGTCATATTAACTAACTATCCATTTAAACTGTTTATCAAACAATATGTATGATTATCATTTATAAAGACATTCTTAATTCAAGCGGCACGTGACAAGAATAAAGAACATTTCGAGGAAATGAAACTAAGAAGGGATTACCATTCCAGCATGAAGATATGTAAAGTAGAACAGAAAACGTTTTCTGTACCACCTGGATTTTTTCCCCAGTTTTAACAAAAATGTTTGTTAATGATGACAGAAAAAGCTTTTCTGGTCAGCTATTTACATGATATATCTGAAAATGACATATTAAGTGTGCAAACATAATTAATAGCATGGCATCACGTTACATTTATGAGATATATTGAGGTCCTCTATATACTATTTAATGAAACTATTGCTCAACTATTCGCCAGACTTTAGCTAAATGGTATTTATGAAAATATTTCTTGTTTTTAAATATAGTAGAACAGTTTGATGTGTTGCAACTTTAATATAATATGTTTTGTAATTACATGAGGCAAATAATAATATGACTTCATAATTTTATGCTTTTCTGATAAAATAAAACCTAAAGAATGAAATTATATGCAGAACGTCTTTGCTCAAATTGATTTTTATACCAAGGATTTACATTTTGTAAAAAGAAGAACCTTTTCAGCAGTAACATTATAAACAACCACTTTAAAGAAAACAAATTAAAACAACAAAACGGAAGGTAATATCAAAGAAGTAAAATTAAAATAAACATAATGAACATATTCCTTCACAATCTAATAATAATACGTTTTGCTCCATTGACCAACTTTGATATGTGCATTTATTTCAACAGAATGAGCTATTGCTCTTTGCAATGAGAATCAATTCTAAAACTCATTCAATGTACAGAAAATTAAAATCTTACGCTACCAGAAAACTGAATAAAGTAAATTTATCAGTATGTATGTATATATATATATATATATATATATATATATATATATATATATATATATATATATATATATATATATATATAATACTTATATATATATATATATATATATATATATATATATATATATATATATATATATAATACTTATATATATATATATATATATATATATGTATAATACTTATATATATATATATATATGTATAATACTTATATATATATATATATATATATATATATATATATATATATATATATATATATATATATATATATATAAATATATAATACTTATATGTAATTCAAATATTTTTCCTTTTCTAAATTGAGCAGATGCTAGAAAAAGGAGTAATACTCAATAACAGTTCAATAAATTTCTTCCAAAATCTTTTTTTGTTCTTTTTTGGTTTGGGGGAGTATTCTGTGAGTTGTGAAAGTTAGAATAATAAAGATAGTATCGGGAATATTACGTGTTTTAAATAATAAAGATAGTATCGGCAATATTATGTGTTTTAAATAATAAAGATAGTATCGGGAATATTACGTGTTTTAAATAATAAAGATAGTATCGGCAATATTACGTGTTTTAAATAATCAAGATAGTATCGGGATATTATGTGTTTTAAATAATAAAGATAGTATCGGGATATTATGTGTTTTAAATAATAAAGATAGTATCGGGATATTACGTGTTTTAAATAATCAAGATAGTATCGGGATATTACGTGTTTTAAATAATCAAGATAGTATCGGGATATTATGTGTTTTAAATAATAAAGATAGTATCGGGAATATTACGTGTTTTAGTATCGGCAATATTACGTGTTTTAAATAATAAAGATAGTATCGGCAATATTATGTGTTTTAAATAATCAAGATAGTATCGGGATATTATGTGTTTTAAATAATAAAGATAGTATCGGGATATTATGTGTTTTAAATAATAAAGATAGTATCGGGATATTACGTGTTTTAAATAATCAAGATAGTATCGGGATATTATGTGTTTTAAATAATAAAGATAGTATCGGGATATTACGTGTTTTAAATAATCAAGATAGTATCGGGATATTATGTGTTTTAAATAATAAAGATAGTATCGGGAATATTACGTGTTTTAGTATCGGCAATATTACGTGTTTTAAATAATAAAGATAGTATCGGCAATATTATGTGTTTTAAATAATAAAGATAGTATCGGGAATATTACGTGTTTTAAATAATCAAGATAGTATCGGGATATTATGTGTTTTAAATAATAAAGATAGTATCGGGATATTACGTGTTTTAAATAATAAAGATAGTATCGGCAATAATATGTGTTTTAAATAATAAAGATAGTATCGGGAATATTATGTGTTTTAAATAATAAAGATAGTATCGGTAATATTATGTGTTTTAAATAATAAAGATAGTATCGGTAATATTATGTGTTTTAAATAATAAAGATAGTATCGGGAATATTATGTGTTTTAAATAATAAAGATAGTATCGGTAATATTATGTGTTTTAAATAATAAAGATAGTATCGGGAATATTATGTGTTTAAAATAATAAAGATAGTATCGGGAATATTATGTGTTTAAAATAATAAAGATAGTATCGGGAATATTATGTGTTTTAAATAATAAAGATAGTATCGGGAATATTATGTGTTTTAAATAATAAAGATAGTATCGGGAATATTATGTGTTTTAAATAATAAAGATAGTATCGGTAATATTATGTGTTTTAAATAATAAAGATAGTATCGGGAATATTATGTGTTTAAAATAATAAAGATAGTATCGGGAATATTATGTGTTTAAAATAATAAAGATAGTATCGGGAATATTATGTGTTTTAAATAATAAAGATAGTATCGGGAATATTATGTGTTTTAAATAATAAAGATAGTATCGGGAATATTATGTGTTTTAAATAATAAAGATAGTATCGGGAATATTATGTGTTTTAAATAATAAAGATAGTATCGGGAATATTATGTGTTTTAAATAATAAAGATAGTATCGGGAATATTATGTGTTTTAAATAATAAAGATAGTATCGGGATATTATGTGTTTTAAATAATAAAGATAGTATCGGGAATATTATGTGTTTTAAATAATAAAGATAGTATCGGGAATATTATGTGTTTTAAATAATAAAGATAGTATCGGGAATATTATGTGTTTTAAATAATAAAGATAGTATCGGGAATATTATGTGTTTTAAATAATAAAGATAGTATCGGGAATATTATGTGTTTTAAATAATAAAGATAGTATCGGGAATATTATGTGTTTTAAATACTCTAATAACTTTATACTCTAAAGTACAGTTACGAATTATGTGGCTTTACAAAACTATGTCGGATCTTAAACTACTTCGTCCACTGATTTTATTGAACACCTTGTTTGCATTAATGATTCATCGTGATATAGATATATTTAAAATGTTTAAAATAAATTTAATGCCGAAGTTTCGGCATGTCATTATGAATTTTAAACGTGTGGAAAGTCTTGTAAACCAATTGCCGATGATATAGTTACATTTGATTCTCCAGTCTTTGGGCACAACGCTACTTCATCGACAAAAAGTAGTTCAGAAAGTTTCGGCTACGTTTAGAACGGTGACATTTAATTTTTTTTCAGGTTGAATAAATCGTGCTTCAAATTATCTTTTTTGTAAAACTTCTGAATGCTTAAATACGAAAGCAGACTGCAGGCCATAGCGCTATGACTGAGAAAGTGGTAAAGCTACGTTAAAAAATTCCATTCACACACACACACACACACACACACACACACACACACACACACACACACACACTAGGATTGTGCTTCTTTTATCTTTTTTATCTTTTGTTCTAAGATCAGCATTCAGAGATGAATTCATGGGTACTGGCAATCGTTTTGTCTATTTCGGCAACGTAACTTGCTCTCAAAATTCCGATTATGACTTAATTTTGGCTGCAATCAGCATTCACCAATGCTTGTTTTTTTCCATCGTTTTCAGATATTGTTAGGAATATGATGAGGGTTAAATCTGGTACTCAAACAATTTAATAGCATAAGTACTCTATAATTTATTCATAATCATGATTGCTATGTGTCGTTGAGTGTAACGGATATAATGTGATGCATTGATAACATCGAGTAATATGTCAACTCAGTTACTGATAATTCGCATTATTCACATGGATATAAAATTTTAAAATAGGTAAAACTTGAAGCCTGCTCTTTGTTGTCCGGAGTAGAGTTTTAGGAAGAATCGATAGCGTACTGAATACAAACATGTATACAAGGTTATCAACAGTCTTAACAAACTGTATTATGTCATCCTCTGTGAGACAGAATAAAAGAATATTCAAATAGGTCTAGATGTGAAAATACAGGAATGAAAAGTGAACATAATAGCATCTATACTTCCTAAATGGTATCACGTTTCTCTGACCGCGAATGTATAAGTTAGGGGAACACATAAATGGTTAAAAGCCATCTATATATGTTAGAAACCGCGGATATAGCTGGTTCAATTCCATGAAAGCCGCAAAACGAGTCTAGGAGAAAAAATTGGAGAAGTAGTGAAGCAGGAGAAGGAGTTAGGAGGGAAGTCGGAAGGAGAGAAGGAATTGACGGAATAGGAGAGATACAAATGTGTAGAAAACAAGGACAGGTGGTAAAGTCATCTTACACTGTAAATCAAATGATGCAATAAGCTATCATATGGTTAAGAGGAAGAAGAGTGATTGGGGAATTATTATCATTTGACTATTAAATTGTATTAAATTGTTATTTATTTGAATTTCACCTTTTGTGTACTCAATAATTTAACTGTTGGCATTGCTGATTGGGGGCTCGGAGTTTTACCTCTCTCAATCGGGGCCCCGAGTGGCCGAGTGGTCTAAAGCGCTCTCCATTACGAAACACTGCCATCTCACCTCTGTATGCGTGGGTTCGATTCTCAGATTCGGCCATTCTGGGTATGTGAGAAAGCTTGCCAGTAGCTTCTCATGGGTCGGTGGTTCTTTCCCGGGTTCTTTCTCCACCATTAATACTGGCCGCCATGTATAGCCTATCGTGTGCTGCAGATATGGCGTTAAACCCTACAACAACAACAACCTCTCTCCATCACTAATTTCACTTCGTACAGATTTGAAACCTGGGTGGGACTTATCTAGTAATTTAAAAAATATATTGTGAGTAAACCCCCCCCCCCCCCCACCTTGGTAATACACCTATCACAGTGGTGGCAAAACAACCCGTCACATCACAATCTGAGTGGATCGTGGTTAATGATTCGTGGCACATGTGAATCAATAAGTAGGAATCAAAAGTTCACATATCAAGAATTACTACTTCGTTTCTTTGGCGCTGTTTGCATTGACGGTCTTCAGTTGGGGGCTTTATAAAACATTATTTTGTCCTAGTTGACTTTGTTTATATTCGGCCTAAAGAATTTATAATGTTATAGTTCTTTTTAATTAGAATCTTATGAAAAGTATGTCTTTAACTTTTTTCTAGTTTCATCTGTGGAGAAACGAACATTAAAATAATACGGCAATAGGAGGTGTATGTTTTAAAACCATGTCAAGTCTTGGCAAAGTAATATCTGCAAATTCTTATTAAAAGTAAGCCTCAAGTGGACATTGCATCAGGGATTAAATTTAGGTTTGCTTTAAATCCATGCAGTAAATATACCAAACATAATATCCATAGTTTCTCGAACGTGTCGAACGTCATGCAATGTTCCGTTTACAGATGGTATAAACTACTTCAATAACCTAGTCGAAGGTCTTACAATACTGTAATTACAAAATTTGTACAGTAAAGTGCAAGTGGTGTACCGATACTAGAATGTTATTATATGTATTTTAATAGCTTTGCTACTATACCATTATACTAGCAAACCGTCAAACGTCTCACATCCTTAGACACCAGGTCGTAGAGTTCGAACGGTATAATGCTGCTAAGGTAAATAGTTGACTTAATATATTACGACTCTATGGTCATAATCTGATATTAGTATTAATAACTTTCAACACATTCTTAAGCATATATTTATAGATCCTATGCAATACTGATCTTTTTAGATACACAGACCACGCAAACAAACTTTAACTAAAGTGCATTAGGTAAACTCATATATCAGATGTTACAAAAAGGATAGACACACATTAAAAATAGAAGAAATCAATTAAAGGGAATTTCCATGTGTTCATTTAGGAGAATTTAGTTAAATTAAATATGAATTGTTGTTCTTTAATGTGTCTCTATATTACGTAATAGTATATGTCCATCAAATGTTACAAATTTACACTTGTCACTGAATACATGCATGGTCTTCATGAAATTCGCTATGTTAGGTGATTTTGTCGCTGCGATCAAGGGGCGCTGATGTGTGGGAAAACACAGATACATCAACAGCCCGATGTCCAGTAGCAGGGGTCTCGGAAATTACCCCCCCCCCCGTAAATTACCCCCTGCAAATTACCGCCCAGTTTATTACCCCCGCTCCATCTATTACTATATAACATATAATTGTTATACCCTAAGAATAAATAATAAATTTCAAATTTCTACATTTTTATTTTAGTAAATGAATCTCAGCCTTGAAAACATATACTTGTCCTAGAATTTTCAAACTAAAAATCATCATGTCATAATGTTATATTACCATAAAATATCTTTATATCATTACAGCTGTTATGTGCGATCCCTCGCAATTATTCAAAGTGCTCTCCATTAGGAAAGTCATTACCAATAGTATAGATTGAGATCAGATTATCAGATTGTTTCGTCGATGCTCGTCGTAATCACTGTATTTACTTTAGTTTGATGTTGTATCTGTATTTCTAAATGATGTTAATGGCATGGGGTAGTGGTAATATATTGAGAGGGTAATTGATAGGGGGGTAATGTCCTGCTCCAAGGAGTAGCATAGTAGGGTTGTTTAGCGTCGATGGGAAAATACATTGCAGACCAAATCACATACCCTTGGATACGTTTGGCGTCAAGACTTTTCAGATCACCCTCGGCACGCATAGCGTCAGTGGCAATTGAACATAGAGAATATTGGGTATGTATAGCGAAAAGAGAAAGCTGACGTGTTGTATAGAGTAGCGGGTAGCAGGTAAGTTCAGCAAGCTAGTTTAGCAGGTTGCCGGTAGCTTATGACCTGTACGTTCAGCATGTCAGCGGGTAGTATTCAGCTAGTTCATTGGGTAGGGTGTCTGGTAAGTTCACCAAGTTAAGCGGGTAGTGGGTACGTCCAGCTACTTCATAAACAATTCCATTAAAACAACGCTTGGCACGGGGTCAACTGAAGGGATAAAGACATAGACTCAATATATATATATATATATATATATATATATATATATATATATATATATATATATATATAGAAGCAGAATAAGCCTTTTAACATATATATATATATATATATATATATATATATATATATATATATATATTACCTAATCTATACAATCGACTAAAAATATTTTAGACAAAGAGAAAATATATCTATCTGTTCGAGGCATATAAGTGTGCCATGAAAAGAGCCGTTGGTAATTTTGTTAACATCAATTAGTTAACATGACGGAAACTAAGAATACGATCAACTGGAGTGTACCCGCCATGGCGAAGTTACGCAGTGGCATAGCAGCGATTACCAACTTCCAGAAGAGACCTATTTTAATTGGGATTTAGTCTATTTTCTCTTTTCTTCGCAATAATATGTTCCGCTACTAGTACATCCGCCATCTTTTCTTTCTATAACGCGTCGAGCAGTCGAAAGAAGCAGAATAAGCCTTTTAATTCAATATCAGAAGCGAGAAAAAGAGGCAAGAAGGTAGCCAGAGGAATAAGCAGCAGAAGAGAAACAATATATACTAGAGAAGGAGGACAGTGAAAGTCCAACGGTGACGGTACTCTTACATATTTTGGCAGAGTTAAGGAGTCTGAAACAAATGTAACAGACTTCTTTTTTTACGACTCACGATAAAAAGACCTTTCCGAGCCAAACAGCCCAACCCTGTTACTACACTTGAGATACCCAATCTAGTGATTTATACCGACCCATCTTCGATAGCAGCCAGTCCAGAAGTAGGCCTTGGCCGTAGCGAAGGCCTAATGAACTTAAAGTTGATTTCGTCCCATTCCTGAGTTTATATATGTCCAAATCAAATAAATGGTGCCCCATATATATATATATATATATATATATATATATATATATATATATATATATATATAGATATGGACGTACCCACTACCCGCTTAACTTGGTGAAATTACCAGACACCCTACCCAATGAACTAGCTGAATACTACCCGCTGACATGCTGAACGTACCGGTCACAAGCTACCGGCAACCTGCTAAACTAGCTGAATGTACCAGCCACCTGATAAATGTGGCAAGACTTAAATAATTCTTTATTATGGCTTTCCAATAAATGTTATTTTTCTCAGCTAATTAGCTAATCAGTACGACAGTATAGTAGATTAAGCGTACGTTGGTTCATAAAATATACTATAAACCGTGACAAATATTTATCTTCTAATAAGGTTACAGTTAGAGACTGGAAAGAACTTTAGACTAAGTTCAGTTAGTTCTTTTTATTACACCAATTATATATAAGGCATGTAGATTATTGTACAGGCTTACAAATTTACATGCAACGTTTCGAATCTCCAAATTAGAGGGATATGGGAATAGTAACATTAATCAACTTTACAATCTTCAGTGTAGTCTGAAAATATTGTTCCATTCGGTTCCAGACATTTCTTTGATACATCAAAATGTCAAATACATCGTTATTCATTATTTCGTTCTTGTTTCATTCAGCGTTATAAATATTTAAGGTTTGATCCTATAATAAATCTATCAAAGACTATCTTCTTTGTCCTGTTTGGGATTATCTTTCATGATTTGACTTCACTTTAGGATTTTGTATCATCTAAATGCATTATATATTGTAACTTGTTAGACGCAATCGCTGTAGGATATTTTCATAGGAAACCATTCATCTTGTATTTTTGCATCTGTTCCTGTCACAAACGATCACCTCTCCAATGATAATGCATATGGTTATTTTAAAATGCCGTTACAAACGGTAATTAAAAGGCAAGGAACCATTTACAGATATATCATTTCTCAATCAGAATTCATATGTAATGGATGAAGTATTATGTAGTGTTATCTTGAACTTTGTTTTGAATATGTAACCTCACCCATGATCACGGGTCTCCTTTGGCTAAACAAACAACATTCAGTTGAAATTAGCTGTTAAACCTGTATCGTTCTGTAAGTGATCTTAACTGCGCGACAAAGATCATCACAGTAACTGTATGATACAGCTTTTAATTGAAAAAATGAGTCAATTAAAGGTGTTATGCAAACTTAAATGCAACATTTTATGTTTATCAACGATTATTTAAAAAGGTCAAGACACATTTGCTGTAATCACTTTTAAGGATGGTACAAAAAGCATCTCATTCTCTGCTAGCACTATCGTATTTTGTACGAGATACCGAGCACGTGTATTCATAATTTGAAAAGTTGTGTAATATGGAGATACTCAAAGATCGTCTTTTATACCTAACGCCTAAACATGCGTACCTGCGTAAACGCATATTCACGCGTACACATTTGTATAAAGCTCCAATTTGCAATAACTGTTTCCTTTCAGACTTTCATTTTTGCTTTTACAGTAGCATATGCAAAAGAATTAGTAGTAGAATAGTAATGGTATGTTCTAGACCACCCACAATGGTACAAGCTATTGGTCGGTTTTCAATGTGTCTCGAGAATGTAGATTGATATTCAGACTTCAATAGACAGTGAAACAGCTTATTGTTAGATCACTACTACACACATAAATTGAAATAATAAATACTTAGTGATATTTTCAGATTTAAAAGAAAAGTATTTAATAAATAGAAATATCGATTAACCCACTATTTCTAAACTACTTATATTTCATTTTGAATATAATCCATGGTATAATCTTGCTTTCATGTTGGAGTTAGAGTGCACATTTCAGGATCTGCCTTTGTGAAAAGATACTATCACTTCTTTCCAATTTCATTTTAGTATATTATCATTCTCAAACTAATGTTGGGCTTAGTAATGTCTCGCATCCCCCACAAAAGCATTTAAAACATTTACAATTAGCGATATCTCCCACAAAAGCATATCATACATTTACAATTAACGATAGCTCCATTTTAAATATCAAAGACACGTTAATAAATTATTATGGAGGAATCGTATTAGGAAATAATCCACTGCTGATTAAGCTGTCCTAGTTAATTAAGACGAACTTTCTACCATTAGCATATTTATCATCTTTTCGAAAGTTTGTATGTATGGAGTTCAACAGTTTGAAATATACTATCTTAAATTTCAACACACAGTGTGACGAGACATCGATTATAGACCACAAACGATATATTCATTTCTCCTCTCTTTTAATCTCGGAAAATCTGTTTTATATCAGAGACTGATACCTTTGTCTTCACTGGTTCCGACTTTGGTCTCTCATTTTTAGTTTCAAGTGTTTTAGGCTTGGGTTGACCGGATATAATGACAACATTAACTTAGATAACAAGCTGACCATAACATGTATTTTAAACGTTCTTTAAACTAATACGTTTTACACGGCCAATATTCATTTTCTGACTCTGTATAATATTCATCAACTAATTAAATCTAACATACTTCAATAATATTTTGATACAAGGGGTCTATTTTTGATTAACAACTTCTGTTTTGTTTGAAATTAAAGCGTTTACCTCAACTGTGGAAATGTGCTACTAATATGTTTTATATATAATGTCCTCTACAACGTTATTTATCTCGTATTGCTACATTTCTGTTTGTTTGTTTACTTTTATGGTGTTGTATTCGCTGGCTATGATTTAGAAAATATTTTATTGTATTAAAGTGTTCTAACTTGTCGGCGTGCCTGGTACTCATATGCATTGCTAACTGTTACATAGTACAAGGTGACTGCTTACAAAATAGGCAATGCTAGATGTTACACCTGGTAAGAAAGGTGAAACTAAAAGTTCTAAATTTCACAAATGAGCACCATATAAAAAGCTTCATGTAGTAACTTTTTGTCCTTTTCTATCAAAATGTGAAACGTTCTGCTCTTACACAAACAACCGTGTGCATCAGGTTTGAAGTAAATGAATATTACTTTAGTGTTCGTATACTTCACAAAAGGTTGAAAAAAACATGTATATTTCTAATGCATTGCCTATTGCAAGGAATCATAGACATGTCTACTTCAAATAAATGTTCCTTAAGCCATATTTGCAGGCAAATGAAAAGGAAACACAATCAATCGTAGACTCACGTAGCTACTAAATTGCCTTTTCTGTATCCCTACTCTCCAATAAGTTACAATTGACTTAGCTAGAATAATAATCGAATACACTTGTATAGAAAGTTGAATGTAAGTTGGTGCCTAATTTATACAATATGCCGAGGCACATGTTTATCTTCTAATAAAGCTACAGTTAAATGTAAGACTGGAAAGAACTTAAGACCAATTTAATTTGCTTTTTTAAAAGTCATTCGGTATAAGGTAAGTAAACAATTATACAGGCTTACAAATTCCAATTTGTATGAATTCGCCGCGTTTTCTACATTTTTGTCGTACGGTCACTCGATACTGATCTGGAATTATTTACACATCGAAACATTCTGCGGACTACTTTTGGTTCCCTGTTTCCAGGTCATTTGAGGTTAAATTTTATCCATATCAACCCCATTCACCCTATTACTAATAAAAACAAGCCCCCATCATCACCACTCCCGTCCGTGATTTCCGATAAAATCTACAAACCCCAGATTAAAATCGACCATTGTAAGTCAAAACAATATAATTGCACCGACCTTCCAGCACTCTAAAACTCACCCCTTTTGCCGAATCTTAGGGAATTGTTGCATTTCGCCTCGACAACATGTTCCAGCAGCTGTTGTTACAGATCAGCTGTTGTTACAGATCAGGATCATATTTAAAAATCTTACTATAAATGTACACGAATTTTGAAATGCGTGGAAAATTACAACACCAAATGCTTTGACAACACGTGCCATGCACAAGCTTACTTCTAGAAAAACGTGTTGCCTAGTTTAAACAACATCAATCATTTTTGTATATATTACAATAAATAGCAATATTTGACTGGCATGACGTACTATGAGATTCTACCTTATTTTAGTGTTTTGTAAAGAAAGGTCATCTCTTGACAGGTGATTGGGCTATTTTGTCTGTCGCATTTAAATGTGTGTGTGATTTGGATTTTTAACCCAGCTTTAGAATTTTTTTAGTCATATCGCTACGATGTCTACAACGTGGCAATTTATAGTGATGTCTAGCACTGGGGCATTATGTCACATTCATATAGCATGATGTCACACACTGTCACATTATCCTGACGTTAGAACGACCAGTCCAAAACACTGAGCTTTTAATGTTAAAGCTTAGCGAGGCAGCTGTTAGTGTACCATTTTTGTTAGTCTTTGGTATGACTCGGCCGGGGATCTAACCAGATGACAGAAGGGACGTAAATTGTAATTATAAGGAGTAAATTATTATTGCAGGATATTTATCAATGTTTAATGTTACCTAATCACTAACCTTCGTCTTTTGGTTTCTTTCTACGTGAATAGGTAAAATTTACTCCTAGATAAATACCCAACCATGATTATTATAGCCTATAATAAATTGTCTTGGAACGTTTCAGATCTCCAGATCAGAGTTATGTGGGAATAGTGACTATACAGTCTTCAGTTAAATCTGAAAATCTTGCAACATTCAGTTCCGGGCATTTCTGTAATACATCAATATGTCAAATACATCTTAAGTCACTATTTCTTTCTAGTTTTCGTAGAGCGGTATAAAAATTTAATGTTTGATCCTAGAAAAAAATCTATGCAAAGTCGGTGTCTTTTACTCCCGTTTTAGATAACCTTTCATGATTTGACTTCACTTTAGGATTTTGTATCATTTGAATGCATTATATATTGTAACTTGTCAACATCAATTGCTGTAGAAAAAAAGATGTCTGTTCATTGGACACCGTTCATCATTTATTGTTGCAACGGTATCTGTCACAGAGTGTCACCTCTCAAGTGATAATGCATGTGGATTTTTTTAAATGTCGTTCGAACCGGTAATTGCTAAAGCAAAAGATATTTGCAGGTATATCATCTTACCATCACGAATCCTAATGTAATCGATTAAGTATTATTAAGTGTTATGTAGATATTTGATCGGAGTATGTGACCTTATTTATGATCACTGGTCTCCCTTCCATAAACAAAGAAAATTAGTTTGAATCCCTATGTTTAGTGTGAAGCAATCTGGAATTATCTTAAGTGCATCGTATGATGCAGCAGTTCAGTAAAGATTGAGTAATTTTTAAGGATCAGCAAATCTTAAATTCAATATATTTCGTTTATCAATAATTATTAAAAACTGTCAAGAAATATCTTTTGAATACTATGTTGGCAGTATGCAACTAGAAATCATTGTCCTGAAGTGTCCAAAATATGTCTATGGAAACAGTAATACGAAATCAAGCTATTCATCCGAAACTGACTTCCGCCAAAAATTAAGAACAAACGCATCAGATGTAACAATTTTGTGAACGATTGTGAATAGCATACATTGTGCTACTTGGTTGTGTTAGATGATCACCTTTTTAACCCAAGAAACATGGCAGTCTGCGTAGGCATAGTTAATCATACACAGTTGCATAAAGTTCTAAGTGACAATCCCTTTTTTATCCCCCAGACTTTCATATTTGGTTTAACAGAAAGGATATAGAGAATGGCAGTAGCTGTAAAATAGGAATAGTATGTTATGGGCACCCTCGATAGGTTTGAAGTTTTTGTAAATTTTCAATGTGTTACTCTTTCATTGATTCGTACCCGATTTTTGTTCCTCTTTTGTTAGATTTGAGTGTCAGTGTCTTTGGCTCAATATATATCACGACACCTTAAAATTAAGGAACCATGACATTGGAAGTTTACTATAACGAGTATTTTAAACATTTTAAAACTAATACGTTTTTAAACAGCCAGTAATTGACTTCTGAACGTTTGAATAATAATTGTTTATAACTCTTTAAAATCAACAAAATTAAGCATACTATTTCAATATTTTGATAGATGTGGTATAGTTTTCATTGACAACTTTTAACCCATTTGAAATCAAAGTGTTTGCCTCATCTATTAAAATTGTCTGCTTTGCTTCTGTGCTGGACTTTCGTCTTACATTTGGTTACCTCATGTTGTACACTTGTTTTTAGGTTATGTTCCTGATTTAGTTGGCTATTGTTTCAAAGATTTTATTGAGTAAATTTCCTCTAACTTGACAAGGTACTTGCTGGTCATATTCATGTCTAATTGTTACATGTCCCTAGCTGTATAATTACGAAATGGACACTGCTAACCATTAGTAACTATTCAGATTGTAAAACGGAAAGTCATAAATATATTTAATGAACACTAAGTACATCAAATTTGAAATCCCTAAAAGTAACATATTATCTTTAACTTGTTGTTACGAATTGTATCGAAATTGCAAAAACTATAGGAAATAGTAATTTAAAGTCAACTTTTATTAACTTGAACAAAATTAACCATTACTTTGAAAAAATCTATAGCTAATGTCTTAATTCAGTTTTGAAAAATCACCGACATCAAATAAATATTTTAAATGGCAAAGGAATCTTTTAAACTAATAAACGCTCGCTTTACTTCAAGTATTAATAGGTTCAATACGTTGTTATTTCATAACGGCAGAATTTTATGCAAAACAAATAGTCTTTCTCGATTTAACAGCTTTTCCATTTCTCAACTCGCCATAGATTTTCTCTTTCTGAAGAGATTGAACATAGCTATACTGGCACCTATATACCCAAACAATTTTCCTCTGAAACATTTTTTTAACGTTTTGCCCATTACAAATCACATATTTATTGATATTTTATATTGTTGTTTAATCCATGTTCTATTTAGTCTTTGATACTCTTTATTTTGTATGAATCAGTTTACATTTCACTTCTCATGCAGTGCCAGCTAAGCTGTCAATACTTAAGTTGTGTCTACTTCCATTTTTCCCATGCATTACATGACATGGTGACGGTATTTGTGCAGTAAGGTTCGTCTGAGTTAAACAAGGATTAAATAATCACATGTTTTCTTAGAGTCTGCCGTAATAATTTGTGTAAGTTGTGTGCAGTTTATCATAGAGTCTCTCAGCGCGGCAGAGGTCTTTTTGTCAATCTTGAATATAGAAACATGCTCTTATAGGGTAACAATAAAACATCATTGATCCAATCATTCTCTTGAGAATTAAAACGTAATAGCAGAGAATAATTGGTAGTGCTTGTAGGTGGGGATGGGAGGGACATTTGCAATGTGGGTTTTGCCAATTGTGAATTGCTTAACATGCAATTGTAAAGAAAGGCATCAGTAGACCACTCATTCTAAACGATAACACATTTGTTTAGGACTGGCGGTCAGTGCTGTATATTTCATTACGTATTTATTGATTTTTTTCTTCAATTTAAATCTTGTAGAATAAATCAGCTTGCAATTTTAGTGTATGTGGCAATGGATAGGAACAATGCTTTTTCATTTCTCAAAGACTGAATTTTAGTCAGTTTGCTTGTAAGCCACATTGAAATTGCTAAATAACTGAAAACCGATAGTATGTTGCCTATATTCTACCAGTACTCTACTATTGTCAATAGAATGCATATATATATATATATATATATATATATATATATATATATATATATATATATATATATATATATATATATATATATATATATATATATATATATATATATATATATATTCTTTGTTTCCTAATTATAGGTTCTTAACAAATCCACAGTGGCACTACACATTAGTAAGAATACTTACCATGCTTATTTCCGTGACACATATTTCATTCATCAGTCTGTTTCTTGTGATAATGTGTCCCAATTCGATCGTATGAAGTATTTACTTCATGCTTACAAAGTCCGTGTATATTATCTGTATTAGTCTAAACGTACATGATAGTCTTTGTTGATATGACCAACACAGTTTACAAGCATACTTAAAATGTTGTATTATTCGCTGATTCTTTCTAATTTCAAATGTATTCATTTACATTCACAAGTAAATGACTGAGCGTATCTTCATTTATATCGATCGCTGATAATTTTATAATTGATACTGCATGTTATTTATACATCACTACGTTTAATCTTTTTTGATCAGAGAGTTTTCATGAAATAATGCCTTTAGAAAAAGACAATGTACCACGGTATTTACACAAGACTGTTCCACGGTATTTACACAAGACAGTAGCTGAACCAGATCACCTTTCTTGAAGAAAACAGGAGAGAAAATATATAATATTTGAACATACATCGTAAGCAAAGTAAGTAAACAAACTTTTCCCAAGAATTAGTTTACCTAACTTGAAATATAAAAAGAAAAATAATATCCGGAAATTCTAGACATATCGATTATGTATATTTACGTATATAACTTGATCATTACAAAAATGCCCAATATCTCTAAGGCTGTTTAAAGCTTACGTTTTTGTATTTGCTAACTCACATCGTGGAGAAGGTCTCAGCTGTTGCTCATCCCAAAGAGAGCTAGAATATTTTAACAAAGATACTAGACAATATAATTTTTTATTCATCGCATGCTTCGACGACAGAAAGCCAGTCATGTATAACCCAAGTTCTATTATTCATTGTTGCCAGAATCTACGTTTTCTCACTTTAGCAGTTGCATGAAATAACTCTTGGAGCGCATTGAAAACTCTAGTCACCAATACATTCGCATATCCTTAAGGTATTAAAAGGAATGTAAAAAGTCAACTGCATGTGTAATTGTCAAAGAATATGGTTTTGGTTGCAGTTTCAATGCCTCGCAGCTGTATTTTTAGTAGCATTATAATTTAACGGCATGTCAGCACAACAATGGCAACAGTATTCGATAAAACCATGTTCGAAAGAAATAGTGATAAAGACTTGTACATAAAAAATTCAAGAAAGAAAAACCATTTCAAATAAATACAAACATCAAACACTAGAAGATACAAGTTAGGTGATGTAACGAGATGTAACGAGATGTAACGAGATCAATCGATAACATTAAGACAATTATTTCTGTTAAATGAGTCTTGTAGTGAATGGTCTGGATTTTCACAAAGCCTGTCAATTATGTGACTTCATGCCAATACAGAACCGTATGAGTTAATTTAATGGCATCCCCGCCCCCACAAAGACGTTATGCACTTTTTATAATCATACGATCTCAAATGTAATGTCGTTCTAAATGACACAGATTTATTCGCTTCATTACAGTATAATGTAAGCAATCAATATCAAGCAAATGGTATGCTGAAAAAGATGCTATCGTACAGAATCATTCTGGACGTTTGCCTAATTAATATTCATAATTAAAAACAAACACACCGAGATCTTATGAAGATATTTTTGGCATCTTCACGTGATTCAAATATCATGTTATTCCTTCCAGATCATCAAACAATTGATGAAACCTTTTTTATTCTTAATTGTCGTTATTAGCACAAATAATGCAATAGATGTAGAAGTGGTAGTAAAAATGCTACCACTACTAGCAATGTGTGTTATTACCCTAGACAAATAACTGTGGCCAGCTTGTGGTGCCTTGTATTCACATTTATAAAACTGTAAGTCTCTTCATCGATGTATAACAATTACAACGTAATTTGAACAGTAATACAACCTGAGAATTATCAAGTAAGAGAAATATGTCTAACGGTTGCAGGACTGCGAGAGAGAGAGAGAGAGAGAGAGAGAGAGAGAGAGAGAGAGAGAGAGAGAGAGAGTTAAAAATTAATTATGTGGTGTTATACGTACGTTGTTCATCTATTAAATTAATGGCAAAGTTAAAACACAACCTTATTTCTAATATCAAATATATTTTACTAAATTTGTAATAACTTGTTTGTATACGTCAACGCATTTCTCTATTAATTCAAACAAATTTACAAACATCTTATCTTCGAACGATTGTCATGTATCACCTTACGCTCTAAACCAGTAAATATATTTCAAAACGTCTTAGAAGGATATAAACGTATTATAAATGATGATTTTTAACCATTTAGCCATAACTACGCCCTAATTCAGACTTTTTCTGGAATGTTATTCTACACAATATAAACTGAGCATTAATGATAGTTTCTACGCATCACTACAGAGTTAACGTTTACAACACACTGACCTATGTTGATTTATCAAATTTTGTTGATTTATCAACTTTCACTACAAAGTTAACTTTCATAGCACACTTACCTATGTTGATTCATCAAATTTCACTACAAAGTTAACTTTCATTACACAATGACCTATGTTGATTCATCAAATTTCACTACAAAGTTAACTTTCAATACACACTGACCTATGTTCATTCATCAAATTTCACCACAGAGTTAACTTTCATTACACACTGACCTGTGTTCATTCATCAAATTTCACTACAGAGTTAACTTTCATTACACACTGACCTATGTTCATTCATCAAATTTCACTACAGAGTTAACTTTCATTACACACTGACCTATGTTCATTCATCAAATTTCACTACAAAGTTAACTTTCATTACACACTGACCTACGTTGATTCATCAAATTTCACTACAGAGTTAACTTTCATTACACACTGACCTATGTTCATTCATCAAATTTCACTACAGAGTTAACTTTCATTACACACTGACCTATGTTCATTCATCAAATTTCACTACAAAGTTAACTTTCATTACACTGACCTATGTTGATTCATCAAATTTAACTACAAAGTTAACTTTCAATACACACTGACCTATGTTGATTCATCAAATTTCACTACAAAGTTAACTTTCATTACACACTGACCTATGTTGATTCATCAAATTTCACTACAAAGTTAACTTTCATTACACACTGACCTATGTTGATTCATCAAATTACACTACAGAGTTAACTTTCATAGCACACTGACCTATGTTCATTCATCAAATTTCACTACAAAGTTAACTTTCAATACACACTGACCTATGTTGATTCATCAAATTCCACTACAAAGTTAACTTTCATTACACACTGACCTATGTTCATTCATCAAATTTCACTACAAAGTTAACTTTCATTACACACTGACCTACATTGATTCATCAAATTTCACTACAGAGTTAACTTTCATTACACACTGACCTATGTTCATTCATCAAATTTCACTACAGAGTTAACTTTCATTACACACTGACCTATGTTCATTCATCAAATTTCACTACAAAGTTAACTTTCATTACACACTGACCTATGTTCATTCATCAAATTTCACTACAAAATTAACTTTCATTACACACTGACCTATGTTGATTCATCAAATTACACTACAGAGTTAACTTTCATAGCACACTGACCTATGTTCATTCATCAAATTTCACTACAAAGTTAACTTTCAATACACACTGACCTATGTTGATTCATCAAATTTCACTACAAAGTTAACTTTCATTACACACTGACCTATGTTCATTCATCAAATTTCACTACAGAGTTAACTTTCATTACACACTGACCTACGTTGATTCATCAAATTTCACTACAGAGTTAACTTTCATTACACACTGACCTATGTTCATTCATCAAATTTCACTACAGAGTTAACTTTCATTACACACTGACCTATGTTCATTCATCTAATTTCACTACAAAGTTAACTTTCATTACACACTGACCTATGTTCATTCATCAAAGTTCACTACAAAGTTAACTTTCATTACACACTGACCTATGTTCATTCATCAAATTTCACTACAAAGTTAACTTTCATTACACACTGACCTATGTTCATTCATCAAATTTCACTACAAAGTTCATTCATTACACACTGACCTATGTTGATTTATCAAATTTCACTACAAAGTTAACTTTCATTACACACTGACCTATGTTGATTCATCAAATTTCACTACAAAGTTAAGTTTCATTACACACTGACCTATGTTTATTCATCAAATTTCACTACAGAGTTAAGTTTCATTACACACTGACCTATGTTCATTCATCAAATTTCACTACAGAGTTAACTTTCATTACACACTGACCTATGTTCATTCATCAAATTTCACTACAGAGTTAACTTTCATTACACACTGACCTATGTTCATTCATCAAATTTTACTACAGAGTTAACTTTCATTACACACTGAACTATGTTCATTCATCAAATTTCACTACAGAGTTAACTTTCATTACACACTGACCTATGTTCATTCAGCAAATTTCACTACAAAGTTAACTTTCAATACAAACTGACCTATGTTGATTCATCAAATTACACTACAAAGTTAACTTTCATTACACACTGACCTATGTTGATTCATCAAATTTCACTACAGAGTTAACTTTCATTACACACTGACCTATGTTCATTCATCAAATTACACTACAAAGTTAACTTTTATTACACACTGACCTATGTTCATTCATCAAATTTCACTACAAAGTTAACTTTCATTACACACTGACCTATGTTCATTCATCAAATTTCACTACAAAGTTAACTTTCATTACACACTGACCTATGTTGATTCATCAAATTTCACTACAGAGTTAACTTTCATAGCACACTGACTTATGTTCATTCATCAAATTTCACTACAAAGTTAACTTTCAAAACACACTGACCTATGTTGATTCATCAAATTTCATTACAAAGTTAACTTTCATTACACACTGACCTATGTTCATTTATCAAATTTCACTACAGAGTTAACTTTCATTACACACTGACCTATGTTCATTCATCAAATTTCACTACAGAGTTAACTTTAATTACACACTGACCTATGTTCATTCATTAAATTACACTACAGAGTTAACTTTCAATACACACTGACCTATGTTGATTCATCAAATTTCACTACAGAGTTAACTTTTAATACGTACTGACCTATGTTCATTCATCAAATTTCACTACAGAGTTAACTTTCATTACACACTGACCTATGTTCATTCATCAAATTTCACTACAAAGTTAACTTTCATTACACACTGACCTATGTTGATTCATCAAATTTCACTACAAAGTTAACATTCAATACACACTGACCTATGTTGATTCATCAAATTTCACTACAAAGTTGACTTTCATTACACACTGACCTATGTTCATTCATCACATTTCACTACAAAGTTAACTTTCATTACACACTGACCTATGTTGATTCATCAAATTACACTACAGAGTTAACTTTCATAGCACACTGACCTATGTTCATTCATCAAATTTCACTACAAAGTTAACTTTCAATACACACTGACCTATGTTGATTCATCAAATTTCACTACAAAGTTAACTTTCATTACACACTGACCTATGTTCATTCATCAAATTTCACTACAAAGTTAACTTTCATTACACACTGACCTACGTTGATTCATCAAATTTCACTACAGAGTTAACTTTCATTACACACTGACCTATGTTCATTCATCAAATTTCACTACAGAGTTAACTTTCATTACACACTGACCTATGTTGATTCATCAAATTTCACTACAAAGTTAACTTTCATTACACACTGACCTATGTTCATTCATCAAATTTCACTACAAAGTTAACTTTCATTACACACTGACCTATGTTGATTCGTCAAATTACACTACAGAGTTAACTTTCATAGCACACTGACCTATGTTCATTCATCAAATTTCACTACAAAGTTAACTTTCAATACACACTGACCTATGTTGATTAATCAAATTTCACTACAAAGTTAACTTTCATTACACACTGACCTATGTTCATTCATCAAATTTCACTACAAAGTTAACTTTCATTACACATTGACCTACGTTGATTCATCAAATTTCACTACAGAGTTAACTTTCATTACACACTGACCTATGTTCATTCATCAAATTTCACTACAGAGTTAACTTTCATTACACACTGACCTATGTTGATTCATCAAATTTCACTACAGAGTTAACTTTCATTACACACTGACCTATGTTCATTCATCAAATTTCACTACAGAGTTAACTTTCATTACACACTGACATATGTTCATTCATCAAATTTCACTACAGAGTTAACTTTCATTACACACTGACCTATGTTCATTCATTAAATTACACTACAGAGTTAACTTTCAATACACACTGACCTATGTTGATTCATCAAATTTCACTACAGAGTTAACTTTCATTACACACTGACCTATGTTGATTCATCAAATTTCACTACAGAGTTAACTTTCATTACAAACTGACCTATGTTGATTCATCAAATTTCACTACAGAGTTAACTTTCATTACACACTGACCTATGTTCATTCATCAAATTTCACTACTGAGTTAACTTTCATTACACACTGACCTATGTTCATTCATCAAATTTCACTACAAAGTTAACTTTCATTACACACTGACCTATGTTCATTCATCAAATTTCACTACAGAGTTAACTTTCATTACACACTGACCTATATTCATTCATTAAATTTCATTACAGAGTTAACTTTCATTACACACTGACCTATGTTCATTCATCAAATTTCACTACAGAGTTAACTTTCATTACACACTGACCTATGTTCATTCATCAAATTTCACTACAGAGTTAACTTTCATTACACACTGACCTATGTTCATTCATCAAATTTCACTACAGAGTTAACTTTCATTACACACTGACCTATGTTCATTCATCAAATTTCACTACAGAGTTAACTTTCATTACACACTGACCTATATTGATTTATCAACTTTCTCTACAAAGTTAACTTTCATTACACACTGACCTATGTTCATTCATCAAATTTCACTACAGAGTTAACTTTCATTACACACTGACCTATGTTCATTCATCAAATTTCACTACAGAGTTAACTTTCAATACACACTGACCTATGTTGATTTATCAACTTTCACTACAAAGTTAACTTTCATTACACACTGACCTACGATGATTCATCAAATTTCACTACAGAGTTAATTTTCATTACACACTGACCTATGTTCATTCATCAAATTTCACTACAGAGTTAACTTTCATTACACACTGACCTATGTTGATTCATCAAATTTCACTACAAAGTTAACTTTCATTACACACTGACCTATGTTCATTCATCAAATTTCACTACAGAGTTAACTTTCATTACACACTGACCTATGTTCTTTCATCAAATTTCACTACAGAGTTAACTTTCATTACACACTGACCTATGTTCATTCATCAAATTTCACTACAAAGTTAACTTTCATTACACACTGACCTATGTTGATTCATCAAATTTCACTACAGAGTTAACTTTCATTAGACACTGAACTATGTTCATTCATCAAATTTCACTACAGAGTGAACTTTCATTACACGCTGACCTATGTTGATTCATCAAATTTCACTACAGAGTTAACTTACATTACACACTGATCTATGTTCATTCATCAAATTTCACTACAGAGTTAACTTTCATTACACACTGACCTATGTTCATTCATCAAATTTCACTACAAAGTTAACTTTCATTACACACTGACCTATGTTGATTCATCAAATTTCACTACAAAGTTAACTTTCATTACACACTGACCTATGTTGATTCATCAAATTTCACTACAAAGTTCTTTCATTACACACTGACCTATGTTGATTTATCAAATTTCACTACAAAGTTAGCTTTCATTACACACTGAATTATGTTTATTCATCAAATTTCACTACAAAGTTAAGTTTCATTACACACTGACCTATGTTCATTCATCAAATTTCACTACAGAGTTAAGTTTCATTACACACTGACCTATGTTCATTCATCAAATTTCACTACAGAGCTAACTTTCATTACACACTGACCTATGTTCATTCATCAAATTTCACTACAGAGTTAACTTTCATTACACACTGACCTATGTTCATTTATCAAATTTCACTACAGAGTTAACTTTCATTACACACTGACCTATGTTCATTCATCAAATTTCACTACAGAGTTAACTTTCATTACACACTGACCTATGTTGATTCCTCAAATTTCACTACAAAGTTAACTTTCAATACACACTGACCTATGTTGATTCATTAAATTACACTACAAAGTTAACTTTCATTACACACTGAGCTATGTTCATTCATCAAATTTCACTACAGAGTTAACTTTCATTACACACTTACCTATGTTCATTCATCAAATTACACTATAAAGTTAACTTTCATTACACACTGACCTATGTTCATTCATCAAATTTCACTACAAAGTTAACTTTCATTACACACTGACCTATGTTCATTCATCAAATTTCACTACAGCATTAACTTTCACTACACACTTACCTATGTTGATTCATCAAATTTCACTACAAAGTTAACTTTCATTACACACTGACCTATGTTCATTCATCAAATTTCACTACAGAGTTAACTTTCATTACACACTGACCTATGTTCATTCATCAAATTTCACTACAGAGTTAACTTTCATTACACACTGACCTATGTTCATTCATCAAATTTCACTACAAAGTTAACTTTTATTACACACTGACCTATGTTCATTCATCGAATTTCACTAACGAGTTAACTTTCAATACACACTGACCTATGTTGATTCATCAAATTTCACTACAAAGTAAACTTTCATTACACACTGACCTATGTTGATTCATCAAATTTCACTACAGAGTTAACTTTCATAGCACACTGACCTATGTTCATTCATCAAATTTCACCACAAAGTTAACTTTCATTACACACTGACCTATGTTCATTCATCAAATTTCACTACAGAGTTAACTTTCATTACACACTGACCTATGTTCATTCATCAAATTTCACTACAGAGTTAACTTTAATTACACACTGACCTATGTTCATTCATTAAATTACACTACAGAGTTAACTTTCAATACACACTGACCTATGTTGATTCATCAAATTTCACTACAGAGTTAACTTTCAATACACACTGACCTATGTTGATTCATCAAATTTCACTACAGAGTTAACTTTCATTACACACTGACCTATGTTCATTCATCAAATTTCACTACAAAGTTAACTTTCATTACACACTTACCTATGTTGATTCATCAAATTTCACTACAAAGCTAACTTTTAATACACACTGACCTATGTTCATTCATCAAATTTCAATACAGAGTTAACTTTTAATACGTACTGACCTATGTTCATTCATCAAATTTCACTACAGAGTTAACTTTCATTACACACTGACCTATGTTCATTCATCAAATTTCACTACAAAGTTAACTTTCATTACACACTGACCTATGTTGATTCATCAAATTTCACTACAAACTTAACTTTCAATACACACTGACCTATGTTGATTCATCAAATTTCACTACTCAGTTGACTTTCATTACACACTGACCTATGTTCATTCATCACATTTCACTACAAAGTTAACTTTCATTACACACTGACCTATGTTGATTCATCAAATTACACTACAGAGTTAACTTTCATAGCACACTGACCTATGTTCATTCATCAAATTTCACTACAAAGTTAACTTTCAATACACACTGACCTATGTTGATTCATCAAATTTCACTACAAAGTTAACTTTCATTACACACTGACCTATGTTCATTCATCAAATTTCACTACAAAGTTAACTTTCATTACACACTGACCTACGTTGATTCATCAAATTTCACTACAGAGTTAACTTTCATTACACACTGACCTATGTTCATTCATCAAATTTCACTACAGAGTTAACTTTCATTACACACTGACCTATGTTGATTCATCAAATTTCACTACAAAGTTAACTTTCATTACACACTGACCTATGTTCATTCATCAAATTTCACTACAAAGTTAACTATCATTACACACTGACCTATGTTGATTCATCAAATTACACTACAGAGTTAACTTTCATAGCACACTGACCTATGTTCATTCATCAAATTTCACTACAAAGTTAACTTTCAATACACACTGACCTATGTTGATTCATCAAATTTCACTACAAAGTTAACTTTCATTACACACTGACCTATGTTCATTCATCAAATTTCACTACAAAGTTAACTTTCATTACACATTGACCTACGTTGATTCATCAAATTTCACTACAGAGTTAACTTTCATTACACACTGACCTATGTTCATTCATCAAATTTCACTACAGAGTTAACTTTCATTACACACTGACCTATGTTGATTCATCAAATTTCACTACAGAGTTAACTTTCATTACACACTGACCTATGTTCATTCATCAAATTTCACTACAGAGTTAACTTTCATTACACACTGACCTATGTTCATTCATCAAATTTCACTACAGAGTTAACTTTCATTACACACTGACCTATGTTCATTCATTAAATTACACTACAGAGTTAACTTTCAATACACACTGACCTATGTTGATTCATCAAATTTCACTACAGAGTTAACTTTCATTACACACTGACCTATGTTGATTCATCAAATTTCACTACAGAGTTAACTTTCATTACACACTGACCTATGTTCATTTATCAAATTTCACTACAGAGTTAACTTTCATTACACACTGACCTATGTTCATTCATCAAATTTCACTACTGAGTTAACTTTCATTACACACTGACCTATGTTCATTCATCAAATTTCACTACAAAGTTAACTTTCATTACACACTGACCAATGTTCATTCATCAAATTTCACTACAGAGTTAACTTTCATTACACACTGACCTATATTCATTCATTAAATTTCATTACAGAGTTAACTTTCATTACACACTGACCTATGTTCATTCATCAAATTTCACTACAGAGTTAACTTTCATTACACACTGACCTATGTTCATTCATCTAATTTCACTACAAAGTTAACTTTCATTACACACTGACCTATGTTCATTCATCAAAGTTCACTACAAAGTTAACTTTCATTACACACTGACCTATGTTCATTCATCAAATTTCACTACAAAGTTAACTTTCATTACACACTGACCTATGTTCATTCATCAAATTTCACTACTAAGTTCATTCATTACACACTGACCTATGTTGATTTATCAAATTTCACTACAGAGTTAACTTTCATTACACACTGACCTATGTTGATTCATCAAATTTCACTACAGAGTTAACTTTCAATACACACTGACCTATGTTTATTCATCAACTTTCACTACAAAGTTAACTTTCATTACACACTGACCTACGTTGATTCATCAAATTTCACTACAGAGTTAACTTTCATTACACACTGACCTATGTTCATTCATCAAATTTCACTACAGAGTTAACTTTCATTACACACTGACCTATGTTCATTCATCAAATTTTACTACAGAGTTAACTTTCATTACACACTGACCTATGTTCATTCATCAAATTTCACTACAGAGTTAACTTTCATTACACACTGACCTATGTTCATTCAGCAAATTTCACTACAAAGTTAACTTTCAATACAAACTGACCTATGTTGATTCATTAAATTACACTACAAAGTTAACTTTCATTACACACTGACCTATGTTGATTCATAAAATTTCACTACAGAGTTAACTTTCATTACACACTGACCTATGTTCATTCATCAAATTACACTACAAAGTTAACTTTTATTACACACTGACCTATGTTCATTCATCAAATTTCACTACAAAGTTAACTTTCATTACACACTGACCTATGTTCATTCATCAAATTTCACTACAAAGTTAACTTTCATTACACACTGACCTATGTTGATTCATCAAATTTCACTACAGAGTTAACTTTCATAGCACACTGACTTATGTTCATTCATCAAATTTCACTACAAAGTTAACTTTCAAAACACACTGACCTATGTTGATTCATCAAATTTCACTACAAAGTTAACTTTCATTACACACTGACCTATGTTCATTTATCAAATTTCACTACAGAGTTAACTTTCATTACACACTGACCTATGTTCATTCATCAAATTTCACTACAGAGTTAACTTTAATTACACACTGACCTATGTTCATTCATTAAATTACACTACAGAGTTAACTTTCAATACACACTGACCTATGTTGATTCATCAAATTTCACTACAGAGTTAACTTTCATTACACACTGACCTATATTCATTCATTAAATTTCATTACAGAGTTAACTTTCATTACACACTGACCTATGTTCATTCATCAAATTTCACTACAGAGTTAACTTTCATTACACACTGACCTATGTTCATTCATCAAATTTCACTACAAAGTTAACTTTCATTACACACTGACCTATGTTGATTCATCAAATTTCACTACAGAGTTAACTTTCATTACACACTGACATATGTTCATTCATCAAATTTCACTACAGAGTTAACTTTCATTACACACTGACCTATATTGATTTATCAACTTTCTCTACAAAGTTAACTTTCATTACACACTGACCTATGTTCATTCATCAAATTTCACTACAGAGTTAACTTTCATTACACACTGACCTATGTTCATTCATCAAATTTCACTACAGAGTTAACTTTCAATACACACTGACCTATGTTGATTTATCAACTTTCACTACAAAGTTAACTTTCATTACACACTGACCTACGTTGATTCATCAAATTTCACTACAGAGTTAATTTTCATTACACACTGACCTATGTTCATTCATCAAATTTCACTACAGAGTTAACTTTCATTACACACTGACCTATGTTCATTCATCAAATTTCACTACAAAGTTAACTTTCATTACACACTGACCTATGTTCATTCATCAAATTTCACTACAGAGTTAACTTTCATTACACACTGACCTATGTTCTTTCATCAAATTTCACTACAGAGTTAACTTTCATTACACACTGACCTATGTTCATTCATCAAATTTCACTACAAAGTTAACTTTCATTACACACTGACCTATGTTGATTCATCAAATTTCACTACAGAGTTAACTTTCATTAGACACTGAACTATGTTCATTCATCAAATTTCACTACAGAGTGAACTTTCATTACACACTGACCTATGTTGATTCATCAAATTTCACTAGAGTTAACTTACATTACACACTGATCTATGTTCATTCATCAAATTTCACTACAGAGTTAACTTTCATTACACACTGACCTATGTTCATTCATCAAATTTCACTACAAAGTTAACTTTCATTACACACTGACCTATGTTGATTCATCAAATTTCACTACAAAGTTAACTTTCATTACACACTGACCTATGTTGATTCATCAAATTTCACTACAAAGTTCTTTCATTACACACTGACCTATGTTGATTTATCAAATTTCACTACAAAGTTAGCTTTCATTACACACTGAATTATGTTGATTCATCAAATTTCACTACAAAGTTAAGTTTCATTACACACTGACCTATGTTCATTCATCAAGTTTCACTACAGAGTTAAGTTTCAATTCACACTGACCTATGTTCATTCATCAAATTTCACTACAGAGTTAACTTTCATTACACACTGACCTATGTTCATTCATCAAATTTCACTACAGAGTTAACTTTCATTACACACTGACCTATGCTCATTTATCAAATTTCACTACAGAGTTAACTTTCATTACACACTGACCTATGTTCATTCATCAAATTTCACTACAGAGTTAACTTTCATTACACACTGACCTATGTTGATTCCTCAAATTTCACTACAAAGTTAACTTTCAATACACACTGACCTATGATGATTCATCAAATTACACTACAAAGTTAACTTTCATTACACACTGACCTATGTTGATTCATCAAATTTCACTACAGAGTTAACTTTCATTACACACTAACCTATGTTCATTCATCAAATTACACTATAAAAATAACTTTCATTACACACTAACCTATGTTCATTCATCAAATTACACTATAAAGTTAACTTTCATTACACACTGACCTATGTTCATTCATCAAATTTCACTACAAAGTTAACTTTCATTACACACTGACCTATGTTCATTCATCAAATTTCACTACAGCATTAACTTTCACTACACACTTACCTATGTTGATTCATCAAATTTCACTACAAAGTTAACTTTCATTACACACTGACCTATGTTCATTCATCAAATTTCACTACAGAGTTAACTTTCATTACACACTGACCTATGTTCATTCATCAAATTTCACTACAGAGTTAACTTTCATTACACACTGACCTATGTTCATTCATTAAATTACACTACAGAGTTAACTTTCAATACACACTGACCTATGTTGATTCATCAAATTACACTACAGAGTAAACTTTCATTACACACTGACCTATGTTGATTCATCAAATTTTACTACAGAGCTAACTTTCATTACACACTGACCTATGTTCATTTATCAAATTTCACTACTGAGTTCACTTTCATTACACACTGACCTATGTTCATTCATCAAATTTCACTACAGAGTTAACTTTCATTACACACTGACCTATGTTCATTCATCAAATTTCACTACAAAGTTAACTTTCATTTGACACTGACCTATGTTGATTCATCAAATTTCACTACAGAGTTAACTTTCATTAGACACTGAACTATGTTCATTCATCAAATTTCACTACAGAGTGAACTTTCATTACACGCTGACCTATGTTGATTCATCAAATTTCATTACAGAGTTAACTTACATTACACACTGATCTATGTTCATTCATCAAATTTCACTACAGAGTTAACTTTCATTACACACTGACCTATGTTCATTCATCAAATTTCACTACAAAGTTAACTTTCATTACACACTGACCTATGTTGATTCATCAAATTTCACTACAAAGTTAACTTTCATTACACACTGACCTATGTTGATTCATCAAATTTCACTACAAAGTTCTTTCATTACACACTGACCTATGTTGATTTATCAAATTTCACTACAAAGTTAGCTTTCATTACACACTGAATTATGTTGATTCATCAAATTTCACTACAAAGTTAAGTTTCATTACACACTGACCTATGTTCATTCATTAAATTTCACTACAGAGTTAAGTTTCATTACACACTGACCTATGTTCATTCATCAAATTTCACTACAGAGCTAACTTTCATTACACACTGACCTATGTTCATTCATCAAATTTCACTACAGAGTTAACTTTCATTACACACTGACCTATGTTCATTTATCAAATTTCACTACAGAGTTAACTTTCATTACACACTGACCTATGTTCATTCATCAAATTTCACTACAGAGTTAACTTTCATTACACACTGACCTACGTTGATTCCTCAAATTTCACTACAAAGTTAACTTTCAATACACACTGACCTATGTTGATTCATCAAATTACACTACAAAGTTAACTTTCATTACACACTGACCTATGTTCATTCATCAAATTTCACTACAGAGTTAACTTTCATTACACACTAACCTATGTTCATTCATCAAATTCCACTATAAAGTTAACTTTCATTACACACTGACCTATGTTCATTCATCAAATTTCACTACAAAGTTAACTTTCATTACACACTGACCTATGTTCATTCATCAAATTTCACTACAGCATTAACTTTCACTACACACTTACCTATGTTGATTCATCAAATTTCACTACAAAGTTAACTTTCATTACACACTGACCTATGTTCATTCATCAAATTTCACTACAGAGTTAACTTTCATTACACACTGACCTATGTTCATTCATCAAATTTCACTACAGAGTTAACTTTCATTACACACTGACCTATGTTCATTCATCAAATTTCACTACAGAGTTGACTTTCATTACACACTGACCTATGTTCATTCATTAAATTACACTACAGAGTTAACTTTCAATACACACTGACCTATGTTGATTCATCAAATTACACTACAGAGTAAACTTTCATTACACACTGACCTATGTTGATTCATCAAATTTCACTACAGAGCTAACTTTCATTACACACTGACCTATGTTCATTCATCAAATTTCACCACAGAGTTAACTTTCATTACACACTGACCTATGTTCATTCATCAAATTTCACTACAGAGTTAACTTTCATTACACACTGACCTATGTTCATTCATCAAATTTCACTACAGAGTTAACTTTCATTACACACTGACCTATATTCATTCATTAAATTACACTACAGAGTTAACTTTCAATACACACTGACCTATGTTGATTCATCAAATTTCACTACAGAGTTAACTTTCATTACACACTGACCTATGTTGATTCATCAAATTTCACTACAGAGTTAACTTTCATTACACACTGACCTATGTTGATTCATCAAATTTCACTACAGAGTTAACTTTCATTACACACTGACCTATGTTGATTCATCAAATCTCACTACTGAGTTAACTTTCATTACACACTGACCTATGTTGATTCATCAAATTTCACTACAAAGTTAACTTTCATTACACACTGACCTATGTTCATTCATCAAATTTCACTACAGAGTTAACTTTCATTACACACTGACCTATGTTGATTCATCAAATTTCACTACAGAGTTAACTTTCATTACACACTGACCTATGCTGATTCATCAAATTTCACTACAGAGTTAACTTTCATTACACACTGACCTATGTTGATTCATTAAATTTCACTACAGAGTTAACTTTCATTACACACTGACCTATGTTCATTCATCAAATTTCACTACAAAGTTAACTTTCATTACACACTGACCTATGTTCATTCATCAAATTTCACTACAAAGTTAACTTTCATTACACACTGACCTACGTTCATTCATCAAATTTCACTACAAAATTAACTTTCATTACACACTGACCTATGTTGATTCATCAAATTACACTACAGAGTTAACTTTCATAGCACACTGACCTATGTTCATTCATCAAATTTCACTACAGAGTTAACTTTCAATACACACTGACCTATGTTGATTCATCAAATTTCACTACAAAGTTAACTTTCATTACACACTGACCTATGTTCATTCATCAAATTTCACTACAGAGTTAACTTTCATTACACACTGACCTACGTTGATTCATCAAATTTCACTACAGAGTTAACTTTCATTACACACTGACCTATGTTCATTCATCAAATTTCACTACAGAGTTAACTTTCATTACACACTGACCTATGTTCATTCATCAAATTTCACTACAAAGTTAACTTTCATTACACACTGACCTATGTTCATTCATCAAATTTCACTACAAAGTTAACTTTCATTACACACTGACCTATGTTCATTCATCAAATTTCATTACAAAGTTAACTTTCATTACACACTGACCTATGTTCATTCATCAAATTTCACTACAAAGTTCTTTCATTACACACTGACCTATGTTGATTTATCAAATTTCACTACAAAGTTAACTTTCATTACACACTGACCTATGTTGATTCATCAAATTTCACTACAAAGTTAACTTTCATTACACACTGACCTATGTTTATTCATCAAATTTCACTACAGAGTTAAGTTTCATTACACACTGACCTATGTTCATTCATCAAATTTCACTACAGAGTTAAGTTTCATTACACACTGACCTATGTTCATTCATCAAATTTCACTACAGAGTTAACTTTCATTACACACTGACCTATGTTCATTCATCAAATTTTACTACAGAGTTAACTTTCATTACACACTGACCTATGTTCATTCATCAAATTTCACTACAGAGTTAATTTTCATTACACACTGACCTATGTTCATTCAGCAAATTTCACTACAAAGTTAACTTTCAATACAAACTGACCTATGTTGATTCATCAAATTACACTACAAAGTTAACTTTCATTACACACTGACCTATGTTGATTCATCAAATTTCACTACAGAGTTAACTTTCATTACACACTGACCTATGTTCATTCATCAAATTACACTACAAAGTTAACTTTTATTACACACTGACCTATGTTCATTCATCAAATTTCACTACAAAGTTAACTTTCATTACACACTGACCTATGTTCATTCATCAAATTTCACTACAAAGTTAACTTTCATTACACACTGACCTATGTTGATTCATTAAATTACACTACAGAGTTAACTTTCATAGCACACTGACTTATGTTCATTCATCAAATTTCACTACAAAGTTAACTTTCAAAACACACTGACCTATGTTGATTCATCAAATTTCACTACAAAGTTAACTTTCATTACACACTGACCTATGTTCATTCATCAAATTTCACTACAGAGTTAACTTTCATTACACACTGACCTATGTTCATTCATCAAATTTCACTACAGAGTTAACTTTAATTACACACTGACCTATGTTCATTCATTAAATTACACTACAGAGTTAACTTTCAATACACACTGACCTATGTTCATTCATCAAATTTCACTACAGAGTTAACTTTCAATACACACTGACCTATGTTGATTCATCAAATTTCACTACAGAGTTAACTTTCATTACACACTGACCTATGTTCATTCATCAAATTTCACTACAAAGTTAACTTTCATTACACACTTACCTATGTTGATTCATCAAATTTCACTACAAAGCTAACTTTTAATACACACTGACCTATGTTCATTCATCAAATTTCACTACAGAGTTAACTTTTAATACGTACTGACCTATGTTCATTCATCAAATTTCACTACAGAGTTAACTTTCATTACACACTGACCTATGTTCATTCATCAAATTTCACTACAAAGTTAACTTTCATTACACACTGACCTATGTTGATTCATCAAATTTCACTACAAAGTTAACTTTCAATACACACTGACCTATGTTGATTCATCAAATTTCACTACAAAGTTGACTTTCATTACACACTGACCTATGTTCATTCATCACATTTCACTACAAAGTTAACTTTCATTACACACTGACCTATGTTGATTCATCAAATTACACTACAGAGTTAACTTTCATAGCACACTGACCTATGTTCATTCATCAAATTTCACTACAAAGTTAACTTTCAATACACACTGACCTATGTTGATTCATCAAATTTCACTACAAAGTTAACTTTCATTACACACTGACCTATATTCATTCATCAAATTTCACTACAAAGTTAACTTTCATTACACACTGACCTACGTTGATTCATCAAATTTCACTACAGAGTTAACTTTCATTACACACTGACCTATGTTCATTCATCAAATTTCACTACAAAGTTAACTTTCATTACACACTGACCTATGTTGATTCATCAAATTACACTACAGAGTTAACTTTCATAGCACACTGACCTATGTTCATTCATCAAATTTCACTACAAAGTTAACTTTCAATACACACTGACCTATGTTGATTCATCAAATTTCACTACAGAGTTAACTTTCATTACACACTGACCTATGTTCATTCATCAAATTTCACTACAGAGTTAACTTTCATTACACACTGACCTATGTTCATTCATCAAATTTCACTACAGAGTTAACTTTCATTACACACTGACCTATGTTCATTCATTAAATTACACTACAGAGTTAACTTTCAATACACACTGACCTATGTTGATTCATCAAATTTCACTACAGAGTAAACTTTCATTACACACTGACCTATGTTGATTCATCAAATTTCACTACAGAGTTAACTTTCATTACACACTGACCTATATTGATTTATCAACTTTCTCTACAAAGTTAACTTTCATTACACACTGACCTATGTTCATTCATCAAATTTCACTACAGAGTTAACTTTCAATACACACTGACCTATGTTGATTTATCAACTTTCACTACAAAGTTAACTTTCATTACACACTGACCTACGTTGATTCATCAAATTTCACTACAGAGTTAATTTTCATTACACACTGACCTATGTTCATTCATCAAATTTCACTACAGAGTTAACTTTCATTACACACTGACCTATGTTGATTCATCAAATTTCACTACAAAGTTAACTTTCATTACACACTGACCTATGTTCATTCATCAAATTTCACTACAGAGTTAACTTTCATTACACACTGACCTATGTTCATTCATCAAATTTCACTACAGAGTTAACTTTCATTACACACTGACCTATGTTCATTCATCAAATTTCACTACAAAGTTAACTTTCATTACACACTGACCTATGTTGATTCATCAAATTTCACTACAGAGTTAACTTTCATTAGACACTGATCTATGTTCATTCATCAAATTTCACTACAGAGTTAACTTTCATTACACACTGACCTATGTTCATTCATCAAATTTCAGTACAAAGTTAACTTTCATTACACACTGACCTATGTTGATTCATCAAATTTCACTACAAAGTTAACTTTCATTACACACTGACCTATGTTGATTCATCAAATTTCACTACAAAGTTAACTTTCATTACACACTGACCTATGTTGATTCATCAAATTTCACTACAAAGTTCTTTCATTACACACTGACCTATGTTGATTTATCAAATTTCACTACAAAGTTAGCTTTCATTACACACTGAATTATGTTGATTCATCAAATTTCACTACAAAGTTAAGTTTCATTACACACTGACCTATGTTCATTCATCAAATTTCACTACAGAGTTAAGTTTCAATTCACACTGACCTATGTTCATTCATCAAATTTCACTACAGAGTTAACTTTCATTACACACTGACCTATGTTCATTCATCAAATTTCACTACAGAGTTAACTTTCATTACACACTGACCTATGCTCATTTATCAAATTTCACTACAGAGTTAACTTTCATTACACACTGACCTATGTACATTCATCAAATTTCACTACAGAGTTAACTTTCATTACACACTGACCTATGTTGATTCCTCAAATTTCACTACAAAGTTAACTTTCAATACACACTGACCTATGTTGATTCATCAAATTACACTACAAAGTTAACTTTCATTACACACTGACCTATGTTGATTCATCAAATTTCACTACAGAGTTAACTTTCATTACACACTAACCTATGTTCATTCATAAAATTACACTATAAAGTTAACTTTCATTACACACTAACCTATGTTCATTCATCAAATTACACTATAAAGTTAACTTTCATTACACGCTGACCTATGTTCATTCATCAAATTTCACTACAAAGTTAACTTTCATTACACACTGACCTATGTTCATTCATCAAATTTCACTACAGCATTAACTTTCACTACACACTTACCTATGTTGATTCATCAAATTTCACTACAAAGTTAACTTTCATTACACACTGACCTATGTTCATTCATCAAATTTCACTACAGAGTTAACTTTCATTACACACTGACCTATGTTCATTCATCAAATTTCACTACAGAGTTAACTTTCATTACACACTGACCTATGTTCATTCATCAAATTACACTACAGAGTTAACTTTCAGTACACACTGACCTATGTTGATTCATCAAATTACACTACAGAGTAAACTTTCATTACACACTGAAATATGTTGATTCATCAAATTTCACTACAGAGCTAACTTTCATTACACACTGACCTATGTTCATTTATCAAATTTCACTACTGAGTTCACTTTCATTACACACTGACCTATGTTCATTCATCAAATTTCACTACAGAGTTAACTTTCATTACACACTGACCTATGTTCATTCATCAAATTTCACTACAGAGTTAACTTTCATTACACACTGACCTATGTTCATTCATCAAATTTCACTACACAGTTAACTTTCATTACACACTGACCTATGTTCATTCATTAAATTACACTACAGAGTTAAATTTCAATACACACTGACCTATCTTGATTCATCAAATTTCACTACAGAGTTAACTTTCATTACACACTGACCTATGTTGATTCATCAAATTTCACTACAGAGTTAACTTTCATTACACACTGACCTATGTTCATTCATCAAATTTCACTACAGAGTTAACTTTCATTACACACTGACCTATGTTAATTCATCAAATTTCACTACAAAGTTAACTTTCATTACACACTTACCTATGTTGATTCATCAAGTTTCACTACAAAGTTAACTTTTAATACACACTGACCTATGTTCATTCATCAAATTTCACTACAGAGTTAACTTTTAATACACACTTGCCTATGTTCATTCATCAAATTTCACTACAAAGTTAACTTTCATTACACACTGACCTATGTTCATTCATCAAATTTCACTACAGAGTTAACTTTCATTACACACTGACCTATGTTCATTCATCAAATTTCACTACAGAGTTAACTTTCATTACACACTGACCTATGTTCATTCATCAAATTTCACTACAGAGTTAACTTTCATTACACACTGACCTATGTTCATTCATCAAATTTCACTACAGAGTTAACTTTCATTACACACTGACCTATGTTCATTCATCAAATTTCACTACAAAGTTAACTTTCATTACACACTGACCTATGTTCATTCATCAAATTTCACTACAGAGTTAACTTTCATTACACACTGACCTATGTTCATTCATCAAATTTCACTACAGAGTTAACTTTCATTACACACTGACCTATGTTGATTTATCAAATTTCACTACAAAGTTAACTTTCATTACACACTGACCTATGTTCATTCATCAAATTTCAATACAGAGTTAACTTTCATTACACACTGACCTATGTTCATTCATCAAATTTCACTACAGAGTTAACTTTCATTACACACTAACCTATGTTCATTCATCAAATTACACTATAAAGTTAACTTTCATTACACACTGACCTATGTTCATTCATCAAATTTCACTACAAAGTTAACTTTCATTACACACTGACCTATGTTCATTCATCAAATTTCACTACAGCATTAACTTTCACTACACACTTACCTATGTTGATTCATCAAATTTCACTACAAAGTTAACTTTCATTACACACTGACCTATGTTCATTCATCAAATTTCACTACAGAGTTAACTTTCATTACACACTGACCTATGTTCATTCATCAAATTTCACTACAGAGTTAACTTTCATTACACACTGACCTATGTTCATTCATCAAATTTCACTACAGAGTTAACTTTCATTACACACTGACCTAGGTTCATTCATTAAATTACACTACAGAGTTAACTTTCAATACACACTGACCTATGTTGATTCATCAAATTACGCTACAGAGTTAACTTTCATTACACACTGACCTATGTTGATTCATCAAATTTCACTACAGAGTTAACTTTCATTACACACTGACCTATGTTCATTCATCAAATTTCACTACAGAGTTAACTTTCATTACACACTGACCTATGTTCATTCATCAAATTTCACTACAAAGTTAACTTTCAATACACACTGACCTTTGTTGATTCATCAAATTTCACTACAAAGTTGACTTTCATTACACACTGACCTATGTTCATTCATCACATTTCACTACAAAGTTAACTTTCATTACACACTGACCTATGTTGATTCATCAAATTACACTACAGAGTTAACTTTCATAGCACACTGACCTATGTTCATTCATCAAATTTCACTACAAAGTTAACTTTCAATACACACTGACCTATGTTGATTCATCAAATTTCACTACAAAGTTAACTTTCATTACACACTGACCTAAGTTCATTCATCAAATTTCACTACAAAGTTAACTTTCATTACACACTGACCTACGTTGATTCATCAAATTTCACTACAGAGTTAACTTTCATTACACACTGACCTATGTTCATTCATCAAATTTCACTACAGAGTTAACTTTCATTACACACTGACCTATGTTGATTCATCAAATTTCACTACAAAGTTAACTTTCATTACACACTGACCTATGTTCATTCATCAAATTTCACTACAAAGTTAACTTTCATTACACACTGACCTATGTTGATTCATCAAATTACACTACAGAGTTAACTTTCATAGCACACTGACCTATGTTCATTCATCAAATTTCACTACAAAGTTAACTTTCAATACACACTGACCTATGTTGATTCATCAAATTTCACTACAAAGTTAACTTTCATTACACACTGACCTATGTTCATTCATCAAATTTCACTACAAAGTTAACTTTCATTACACATTGACCTACGTTGATTCATCAAATTTCACTACAGAGTTAACTTTCATTACACACTGACCTATGTTCATTCATCAAATTTCACTACAGAGTTAACTTTCATTACACACTGACCTATGTTCATTCATCAAATTTCACCACAGAGTTAACTTTCATTACACACTGACCTATGTTCATTCATCAAATTTCACTACAGAGTTAACTTTCATTACACACTGACCTATGTTCATTCATCAAATTTCACTACAGAGTTAACTTTCATTACACACTGACCTATGTTCATTCATTAAATTACACTACAGAGTTAACTTTCAATACACACTGACCTATGTTGATTCATCAAATTTCACTACAGAGTAAACTTTCATTACACACTGACCTATGTTGATTCATCAAATTTCACTACAGAGTTAACTTTCATTACACACTGACCTATATTGATTTATCAACTTTCTCTACAAAGTTAACTTTCATTACACACTGACCTATGTTCATTCATCAAATTTCACTACAGAGTTAACTTTCAATACACACTGACCTATGTTGATTTATCAACTTTCACTACAAAGTTAACTTTCATTACACACTGACCTACGTTGATTCATCAAATTTCACTACAGAGTTAATTTTCATTACACACTGACCTATGTTCATTCATCAAATTTCAATACAGAGTTAACTTTCATTACACACTGACCTATGTTGATTCATCAAATTTCACTACAAAGTTAACTTTCATTACACACTGACCTATGTTCATTCATCAAATTTCACTACAGAGTTAACTTTCATTACACACTGACCTATGTTCATTCATCAAATTTCACTACAGAGTTAACTTTCATTACACACTGACCTATGTTCATTCATCAAATTTCACTACAAAGTAAACTTTCATTACACACTGACCTATGTTGATTCATCAAATTTCACTACAGAGTTAACTTTCATTAGACACTGATCTATGTTCATTCATCAAATTTCACTACAGAGTTAACTTTCATTACACACTGACCTATGTTCATTCATCAAATTTCAGTACAAAGTTAACTTTCATTACACACTGACCTATGTTGATTCATCAAATTTCACTACAAAGTTAACTTTCATTACACACTGACCTATGTTGATTCATCAAATTTCACTACAAAGTTAACTTTCATTACACACTGACCTATGTTGATTCATCAAATTTCACTACAAAGTTCTTTCATTACACACTGACCTATGTTGATTTATCAAATTTCACTACAAAGTTAGCTTTCATTACACACTGAATTATGTTGATTCATCAAATTTCACTACAAAGTTAAGTTTCATTACACACTGACCTATGTTCATTCATCAAATTTCACTACAGAGTTAAGTTTCAATTCACACTGACCTATGTTCATTCATCAAATTTCACTACAGAGTTAACTTTCATTACACACTGACCTATGTTCATTCATCAAATTTCACTACAGAGTTAACTTTCATTACACACTGACCTATGCTCATTTATCAAATTTCACTACAGAGTTAACTTTCATTACACACTGACCTATGTACATTCATCAAATTTCACTACAGAGTTAACTTTCATTACACACTGACCTATGTTGATTCCTCAAATTTCACTACAAAGTTAACTTTCAATACACACTGACCTATGTTGATTCATCAAATTACACTACAAAGTTAACATTCATTACACACTGACCTATGTTGATTCATCAAATTTCACTACAGAGTTAACTTTCATTACACACTAACCTATGTTCATTCATAAAATTACACTATAAAGTTAACTTTCATTACACACTAACCTATGTTCATTCATCAAATTACACTATAAAGTTAACTTTCATTACACACTGACCTATGTTCATTCATCAAATTTCACTACAAAGTTAACTTTCATTACACACTGACCTATGTTCATTCATCAAATTTCACTACAGCATTAACTTTCACTACACACTTACCTATGTTGATTCATCAAATTTCACTACAAAGTTAACTTTCATTACACACTGACCTATGTTCATTCATCAAATTTCACTACAGAGTTAACTTTCATTACACACTGACCTATGTTCATTCATCAAATTTCACTACAGAGTTAACTTTCATTACACACTGACCTATGTTCATTCATCAAATTACACTACAGAGTTAACTTTCAATACACACTGACCTATGTTGATTCATCAAATTACACTACAGAGTAAACTTTCATTACACACTGAAATATGTTGATTCATCAAATTTCACTACAGAGCTAACTTTCATTACACACTGACCTATGTTCATTTATCAAATTTCACTACTGAGTTCACTTTCATTACACACTGACCTATGTTCATTCATCAAATTTCACTACAGAGTTAACTTTCATTACACACTGACCTATGTTCATTCATCAAATTTCACTACAGAGTTAACTTTCATTACACACTGACCTATGTTCATTCATCAAATTTCACTACACAGTTAACTTTCATTACACACTGACCTATGTTCATTCATTAAATTACACTACAGAGTTAAATTTCAATACACACTGACCTATCTTGATTCATCAAATTTCACTACAGAGTTAACTTTCATTACACACTGACCTATGTTGATTCATCAAATTTCACTACAGAGTTAACTTTCATTACACACTGACCTATGTTCATTCATCAAATTTCACTACAGAGTTAACTTTCATTACACACTGACCTATGTTAATTCATCAAATTTCACTACAAAGTTAACTTTCATTACACACTTACCTATGTTGATTCATCAAGTTTCACTACAAAGTTAACTTTTAATACACACTGACCTATGTTCATTCATCAAATTTCACTACAGAGTTAACTTTTAATACACACTTGCCTATGTTCATTCATCAAATTTCACTACAAAGTTAACTTTCATTACACACTGACCTATGTTCATTCATCAAATTTCACTACAGAGTTAACTTTCATTACACACTGACCTATGTTCATTCATCAAATTTCACTACAGAGTTAACTTTCATTACACACTGACCTATGTTCATTCATCAAATTTCACTACAGAGTTAACTTTCATTACACACTGACCTATGTTCATTCATCAAATTTCACTACAGAGTTAACTTTCATTACACACTGACCTATGTTCATTCATCAAATTTCACTACAAAGTTAACTTTCATTACACACTGACCTATGTTCATTCATCAAATTTCACTACAGAGTTAACTTTCATTACACACTGACCTATGTTCATTCATCAAATTTCACTACAGAGTTAACTTTCATTACACACTGACCTATGTTGATTTATCAAATTTCACTACAAAGTTAACTTTCATTACACACTGACCTATGTTCATTCATCAAATTTCAATACAGAGTTAACTTTCATTACACACTGACCTATGTTCATTCATCAAATTTCACTACAGAGTTAACTTTCATTACACACTAACCTATGTTCATTCATCAAATTACACTATAAAGTTAACTTTCATTACACACTGACCTATGTTCATTCATCAAATTTCACTACAAAGTTAACTTTCATTACACACTGACCTATGTTCATTCATCAAATTTCACTACAGCATTAACTTTCACTACACACTTACCTATGTTGATTCATCAAATTTCACTACAAAGTTAACTTTCATTACACACTGACCTATGTTCATTCATCAAATTTCACTACAGAGTTAACTTTCATTACACACTGACCTATGTTCATTCATCAAATTTCACTACAGAGTTAACTTTCATTACACACTGACCTATGTTCATTCATCAAATTTCACTACAGACTTAACTTTCATTACACACTGACCTAGGTTCATTCATTAAATTACACTACTGAGTTAACTTTCAATACACACTGACCTATGTTGATTCATCAAATTACGCTACAGAGTTAACTTTCATTACACACTGACCTATGTTGATTCATCAAATTTCACTACAGAGTTAACTTTCATTACACACTGACCTATGTTCATTCATCAAATTTCACTACAGAGTTAACTTTCATTACACACTGACCTATGTTCATTCATCAAATTTCACTACTGAGTTCACTTTCATTACACACTGACCTATGTTCATTCATCAAATTTCACTACAGAGTTAACTTTCATTACACACTGACCTATGTTCATTCATCAAATTTCACTACAGAGTTAACTTTCATTACACACTGACCTATGTTCATTCATCAAATTTCACTACAGAGTTAACTTTCATTACACACTGACCTATGTTGATTTATCAAATTTCACTACAGAGTTAACTTTCATTACACACTGAACTATGTTCATTCATCAAATTTCACTACAAAGTTAACTTTCATTACACACTGACCTATGTTCATTCATCAAATTTCACTACAGAGTTAACTTTCATTACACACTGACCTATGTTCATTCATCAAATTTCACTACAGAGTTAACTTTCAATACACACTGACCTATGTTGATTTATCAACTTTCACTACAAAGTTAACTTTCATTACACACTGACCTACGTTGATTCATCAAATTTCACTACAGAGTTAATTTTCATTACACACTGACCTATGTTCATTCATCAAATTTCACTACAGAGTTAACTTTCATTACACACTGACCTATGTCCATTCATCAAATTTCACTACAGAGTTAACTTTCATTACACACTGACCTATGTTCATTCATTAAATTACACTACAGAGTTAACTTTCAATACACACTGACCTATGTTGATTCATCAAATTTCACTACAAAGTTAACTTTCATTACACACTGACCTATGTTGATTCATCAAATTTCACTACAAAGTTCTTTCATTACACACTGACCTATGTTGATTTATCAAATTTCACTACAAAGTTAGCTTTCATTACACACTGAATTATGTTGATTCATCAAATTTCACTACAAAGTTAAGTTTCATTACACACTGACCTATGTTCATTCATCAAATTTCACTACAGAGTTAAGTTTCAATTCACACTGACCTATGTTCATTCATCAAATTTCACTACAGAGTTAACTTTCATTACACACTGACCTATGTTCATTCATCAAATTTCACTACAGAGTTAACTTTCATTACACACTGACCTATGCTCATTTATCAAATTTCACTACAGAGTTAACTTTCATTACACACTGACCTATGTACATTCATCAAATTTCACTACAGAGTTAACTTTCATTACACACTGACCTATGTTGATTCCTCAAATTTCACTACAAAGTTAACTTTCAATACACACTGACCTATGTTGATTCATCAAATTACACTACAAAGTTAACTTTCATTACACACTGACCTATGTTGATTCATCAAATTTCACTACAGAGTTAACTTTCATTACACACTAACCTATGTTCATTCATAAAATTACACTATAAAGTTAACTTTCATTACACACTAACCTATGTTCATTCATCAAATTACACGATAAAGATAACTTTCATTACACACTGACCTATGTTCATTCATCAAATTTCACTACAAAGTTAACTTTCATTACACACTGACCTATGTTCATTCATCAAATTTCACTACAGCATTAACTTTCACTACACACTTACCTATGTTGATTCATCAAATTTCACTACAAAGTTAACTTTCATTACACACTGACCTATGTTCATTCATCAAATTTCACTACAGAGTTAACTTTCATTACACACTGACCTATGTTCATTCATCAAATTTCACTACAGAGTTAACTTTCATTACACACTGACCTATGTTCATTCATCAAATTACACTACAGAGTTAACTTTCAATACACACTGACCTATGTTGATTCATCAAATTACACTACAGAGTAAACTTTCATTACACACTGAAATATGTTGATTCATCAAATTTCACTACAGAGCTAACTTTCATTACACACTGACCTATGTTCATTTATCAAATTTCACTACTGAGTTCACTTTCATTACACACTGACCTATGTTCATTCATCAAATTTCACTACAGAGTTAACTTTCATTACACACTGACCTATGTTCATTCATCAAATTTCACTACAGAGTTAACTTTCATTACACACTGACCTATGTTCATTCATCAAATTTCACTACAGAGTTAACTTTCATTACACACTGACCTATCTTCATTCATCAAATTTCACTAGAGTTAACTTTCATTACACACTGACCTATGTTCATTCATCAAATTTCACTACAAAGTAAACTTTCATTACACACTGACCTATGTTCATTCATCAAATTTCACTACAGAATTAACTTTCATTACACACTGACCTATGTTCATTCATCAAATTTCACTACAAAATTAACTTTCATTACACACTTACCTATGTTGATTCATCAAATTTCACTACAAAGTTAACTTTCAATACACACTGACCTATGTTGATTCATCAAATTTCACTACAAAGTTGACTTTCATTACACACTGACCTATGATCATTCATCACATTTCACTACAAAGTTAACTTTCATTACACACTGACCTATGTTGATTCATCAAATTACACTACAGAGTTAACTTTCATAGCACACTGACCTATGTTCATTCATCAAATTTCACTACAAAGTTAACTTTCAATACACACTGACCTATGTTGATTCATCAAATTTCACTACAAAGTTAACTTTCATTACACACTGACCTATGTTCATTCATCAAATTTCACTACAAAGTTAACTTTCATTACACACTGACCAACGTTGATTCATCAAATTTCACTACAGAGTTAACTTTCATTACACACTGACCTATGTTCATTCATCAAATTTCACTACAGAGTTAACTTTCATTACACACTGACCTATGTTGATTCATCAAATTTCACTACAAAGTTAACTTTCATTACACACTGACCTATGTTCATTCATCAAATTTCACTACAAAGTTAACTTTCATTACACACTGACCTATGTTGATTCATCAAATTACACTACAGAGTTAACTTTCATAGCACACTGACCTATGTTCATTCATCAAATTTCACTACAAAGTTAACTTTCAATACACACTGACCTATGTTGATTCATCAAATTTCACTACAAAGTTAACTTTCATTACACACTGACCTATGTTCATTCATCAAATTTCACTACAAAGTTAACTTTCATTACACATTGACCTACGTTGATTCATCAAATTTCACTACAGAGTTAACTTTCATTACACACTGACCTATGTTCATTCATCAAATTTCACTACAGAGTTAACTTTCATTACACACTGACCTATGTTCATTCATCAAATTTCACTACAGAGTTAACTTTCATTACACACTGACCTATGTTCATTCATCAAATTTCACTACAGAGTTAACTTTCATTTCACACTGACCTATGTTCATTCATCAAATTTCACTACAGAGTTAACTTTCATTACACACTGACCTATGTTCATTCATTAAATTACACTACAGAGTTAACTTTCAATACACACTGACCTATGTTGATTCATCAAATTTCACTACAGAGTAAACTTTCATTACACACTGACCTATGTTGATTCATCAAATTTCACTACAGAGTTAACTTTCATTACACACTGACCTATGTTCATTCATCAAATTTCACTACAGAATTAACTTTCATTACACACTGACCTATGTACATTCATCAAATTTCACTACTGAGTTAACTTTCATTACACACTGACCTATGTTCATTCATCAAATTTCACTACAAAGTTAACTTTCATTACACACTGACCTATGTTCATTCATCAAATTTCACTACAGAGTTAACTTTCATTACACACTGACCTATATTCATTCATTAAATTTCATTACAGAGTTAACTTTCATTACACACTGACCTATGTCCATTCATCAAATTTCACTACAGAGTTAACTTTCATTACACACTGACCTATGTTCATTCATCAAATTTCACTACAAAGTTAACTTTCATTACACACTGACCTATGTTGATTCATCAAATTTCACTACAGAGTTAACTTTCATTACACACTGACCTATGTTCATTCATCAAATTTCACTACAGAGTTAACTTTCATTACACACTGACCTATATTGATTTATCAACTTTCTCTACAAAGTTAACTTTCATTACACACTGACCTATGTTCATTCATCAAATTTCACTACAGAGTTAACTTTCATTACACACTGACCTATGTTCATTCATCAAATTTCACTACAAAGTTAACTTTCATTACACACTGACCTACGTTGATTCATCAAATTTCACTACAGAGTTAATTTTCATTACACACTGACCTATGTTCATTCATCAAATTTCACTACAGAGTTAACTTTCATTACACACTGACCTATGTTGATTCATCAAATTTCACTACAAAGTTAACTTTCATTACACACTGACCTATGTTCATTCATCAAATTTCACTACAGAGTTAACTTTCATTACACACTGACCTATGTTCATTCATCAAATTTCACTACAGAGTTAACTTTCATTACACACTGACCTATGTTCATTCATCAAATTTCACTACAAAGTTAACTTTCATTACACACTGACCTATGTTGATTCATCAAATTTCACTACAGAGTTAACTTTCATTAGACACTGATCTATGTTCATTCATCAAATTTCACTACAGAGTTAACTTTCATTACACACTGACCTATGTTCATTCATCAAATTTCAGTACAAAGTTAACTTTCATTACACACTGACCTATGTTGATTCATCAAATTTCACTACAAAGTTAACTTTCATTACACACTGACCTATGTTGATTCATCAAATTTCACTACAAAGTTAACTTTCATTACACACTGACCTATGTTGATTCATCAAATTTCACTACAAAGTTCTTTCATTACACACTGACCTATGTTCATTCATCAAATTTCACTACAGAGTTAACTTTCATTACACACTGACCTATATTCATTCATTAAATTTCATTACAGAGTTAACTTTCATTACACACTGACCTATGTCCATTCATCAAATTTCACTACAGAGTTAACTTTCATTACACACTGACCTATGTTCATTCATCAAATTTCACTACAAAGTTAACTTTCATTACACACTGACCTATGTTGATTCATCAAATTTCACTACAGAGTTAACTTTCATTACACACTGACCTATGTTCATTCATCAAATTTCACTACAGAGTTAACTTTCATTACACACTGACCTATATTGATTTATCAACTTTCTCTACAAAGTTAACTTTCATTACACACTGACCTATGTTCATTCATCAAATTTCACTACAGAGTTAACTTTCATTACACACTGACCTATGTTCATTCATCAAATTTCACTACAAAGTTAACTTTCATTACACACTGACCTACGTTGATTCATCAAATTTCACTACAGAGTTAATTTTCATTACACACTGACCTATGTTCATTCATCAAATTTCACTACAGAGTTAACTTTCATTACACACTGACCTATGTTGATTCATCAAATTTCACTACAAAGTTAACTTTCATTACACACTGACCTATGTTCATTCATCAAATTTCACTACAGAGTTAACTTTCATTACACACTGACCTATGTTCATTCATCAAATTTCACTACAGAGTTAACTTTCATTACACACTGACCTATGTTCATTCATCAAATTTCACTACAAAGTTAACTTTCATTACACACTGACCTATGTTGATTCATCAAATTTCACTACAGAGTTAACTTTCATTAGACACTGATCTATGTTCATTCATCAAATTTCACTACAGAGTTAACTTTCATTACACACTGACCTATGTTCATTCATCAAATTTCAGTACAAAGTTAACTTTCATTACACACTGACCTATGTTGATTCATCAAATTTCACTACAAAGTTAACTTTCATTACACACTGACCTATGTTGATTCATCAAATTTCACTACAAAGTTAACTTTCATTACACACTGACCTATGTTGATTCATCAAATTTCACTACAAAGTTCTTTCATTACACACTGACCTATGTTGATTTATCAAATTTCACTACAAAGTTAGCTTTCATTACACACTGAATTATGTTGATTCATCAAATTTCACTACAAAGTTAAGTTTCATTACACACTGACCTATGTTCATTCATCAAATTTCACTACAGAGTTAAGTTTCAATTCACACTGACCTATGTTCATTCATCAAATTTCACTACAGAGTTAACTTTCATTACACACTGACCTATGTTCATTCATCAAATTTCACTACAGAGTTAACTTTCATTACACACTGACCTATGCTCATTTATCAAATTTCACTACAGAGTTAACTTTCATTACACACTGACCTATGTACATTAATCAAATTTCACTACAGAGTTAATTTTCATTACACACTGACCTATGTTGATTCCTCAAATTTCACTACAAAGTTAACTTTCAATACACACTGACCTATGTTGATTCATCAAATTACACTACAAAGTTAACTTTCATTACACACTGACCTATGTTGATTCATCAAATTTCACTACAGAGTTAACTTTCATTACACACTGACCTATGTTCATTCATCAAATTTCACTACAAAGTTAACTTTCAATACACACTGACCTATGTTGATTCATCAAATTTCACTACAAAGTTAACTTTCATTACACACTGACCTATGTTCATTCATCAAATTTCACTACAAAGTTAACTTTCATTACACATTGACCTACGTTGATTCATCAAATTTCACTACAGAGTTAACTTTCATTACACACTGACCTATGTTCATTCATCAAATTTCACTACAGAGTTAACTTTCATTACACACTGACCTATGTTCATTCATCAAATTTCACTACAGAGTTAACTTTCATTACACACTGACCTATGTTCATTCATCAAATTTCACTACAGAGTTAACTTTCATTTCACACTGACCTATGTTCATTCATCAAATTTCACTACAGAGTTAACTTTCATTACACACTGACCTATGTTCATTCATTAAATTACACTACAGAGTTAACTTTCAATACACACTGACCTATGTTGATTCATCAAATTTCACTACAGAGTAAACTTTCATTACACACTGACCTATGTTGATTCATCAAATTTCACTACAGAGTTAACTTTCATTACACACTGACCTATGTTCATTCATCAAATTTCACTACAGAATTAACTTTCATTACACACTGACCTATGTACATTCATCAAATTTCACTACTGAGTTAACTTTCATTACACACTGACCTATGTTCATTCATCAAATTTCACTACAAAGTTAACTTTCATTACACACTGACCTATGTTCATTCATCAAATTTCACTACAGAGTTAACTTTCATTACACACTGACCTATATTCATTCATTAAATTTCATTACAGAGTTAACTTTCATTACACACTGACCTATGTCCATTCATCAAATTTCACTACAGAGTTAACTTTCATTACACACTGACCTATGTTCATTCATCAAATTTCACTACAAAGTTAACTTTCATTACACACTGACCTATGTTGATTCATCAAATTTCACTACAGAGTTAACTTTCATTACACACTGACCTATGTTCATTCATCAAATTTCACTACAGAGTTAACTTTCATTACACACTGACCTATATTGATTTATCAACTTTCTCTACAAAGTTAACTTTCATTACACACTGACCTATGTTCATTCATCAAATTTCACTACAGAGTTAACTTTCATTACACACTGACCTATGTTCATTCATCAAATTTCACTACAAAGTTAACTTTCATTACACACTGACCTACGTTGATTCATCAAATTTCACTACAGAGTTAATTTTCATTACACACTGACCTATGTTCATTCATCAAATTTCACTACAGAGTTAACTTTCATTACACACTGACCTATGTTGATTCATCAAATTTCACTACAGAGTTAACTTTCATTACACACTGACCTATGTTCATTCATCAAATTTCACTACAGAGTTAACTTTCATTACACACTGACCTATGTTCATTCATCAAATTTCACTACAGAGTTAACTTTCATTACACACTGACCTATGTTCATTCATCAAATTTCACTACAAAGTTAACTTTCATTACACACTGACCTATGTTGATTCATCAAATTTCACTACAGAGTTAACTTTCATTAGACACTGATCTATGTTCATTCATCAAATTTCACTACAGAGTTAACTTTCATTACACACTGACCTATGTTCATTCATCAAATTTCAGTACAAAGTTAACTTTCATTACACACTGACCTATGTTGATTCATCAAATTTCACTACAAAGTTAACTTTCATTACACACTGACCTATGTTGATTCATCAAATTTCACTACAAAGTTAACTTTCATTACACACTGACCTATGTTGATTCATCAAATTTCACTACAAAGTTCTTTCATTACACACTGACCTATGTTCATTCATCAAATTTCACTACAGAGTTAACTTTCATTACACACTGACCTATATTCATTCATTAAATTTCATTACAGAGTTAACTTTCATTACACACTGACCTATGTCCATTCATCAAATTTCACTACAGAGTTAACTTTCATTACACACTGACCTATGTTCATTCATCAAATTTCACTACAAAGTTAACTTTCATTACACACTGACCTATGTTGATTCATCAAATTTCACTACAGAGTTAACTTTCATTACACACTGACCTATGTTCATTCATCAAATTTCACTACAGAGTTAACTTTCATTACACACTGACCTATATTGATTTATCAACTTTCTCTACAAAGTTAACTTTCATTACACACTGACCTATGTTCATTCATCAAATTTCACTACAGAGTTAACTTTCATTACACACTGACCTATGTTCATTCATCAAATTTCACTACAAAGTTAACTTTCATTACACACTGACCTACGTTGATTCATCAAATTTCACTACAGAGTTAATTTTCATTACACACTGACCTATGTTCATTCATCAAATTTCACTACAGAGTTAACTTTCATTACACACTGACCTATGTTGATTCATCAAATTTCACTACAAAGTTAACTTTCATTACACACTGACCTATGTTCATTCATCAAATTTCACTACAGAGTTAACTTTCATTACACACTGACCTATGTTCATTCATCAAATTTCACTACAGAGTTAACTTTCATTACACACTGACCTATGTTCATTCATCAAATTTCACTACAAAGTTAACTTTCATTACACACTGACCTATGTTGATTCATCAAATTTCACTACAGAGTTAACTTTCATTAGACACTGATCTATGTTCATTCATCAAATTTCACTACAGAGTTAACTTTCATTACACACTGACCTATGTTCATTCATCAAATTTCAGTACAAAGTTAACTTTCATTACACACTGACCTATGTTGATTCATCAAATTTCACTACAAAGTTAACTTTCATTACACACTGACCTATGTTGATTCATCAAATTTCACTACAAAGTTAACTTTCATTACACACTGACCTATGTTGATTCATCAAATTTCACTACAAAGTTCTTTCATTACACACTGACCTATGTTGATTTATCAAATTTCACTACAAAGTTAGCTTTCATTACACACTGAATTATGTTGATTCATCAAATTTCACTACAAAGTTAAGTTTCATTACACACTGACCTATGTTCATTCATCAAATTTCACTACAGAGTTAAGTTTCAATTCACACTGACCTATGTTCATTCATCAAATTTCACTACAGAGTTAACTTTCATTACACACTGACCTATGTTCATTCATCAAATTTCACTACAGAGTTAACTTTCATTACACACTGACCTATGCTCATTTATCAAATTTCACTACAGAGTTAACTTTCATTACACACTGACCTATGTACATTAATCAAATTTCACTACAGAGTTAATTTTCATTACACACTGACCTATGTTGATTCCTCAAATTTCACTACAAAGTTAACTTTCAATACACACTGACCTATGTTGATTCATCAAATTACACTACAGAGTTAACTTTCATAGCACACTGACCTATGTTCATTCATCAAATTTCACTACAAAGTTAACTTTCAATACACACTGACCTATGTTGATTCATCAAATTTCACTACAAAGTTAACTTTCATTACACACTGACCTATGTTCATTCATCAAATTTCACTACAGAGTTAACTTTCATTACACACTGACCTATGTTCATTCATCAAATTTCACTACAAAGTTAACTTTCATTACACACTGACCTACGTTGATTCATCAAATTTCACTACAGAGTTAATTTTCATTACACACTGACCTATGTTCATTCATCAAATTTCACTACAGAGTTAACTTTCATTACACACTGACCTATGTTGATTCATCAAATTTCACTACAAAGTTAACTTTCATTACACACTGACCTATGTTCATTCATCAAATTTCACTACAGAGTTAACTTTCATTACACACTGACCTATGTTCATTCATCAAATTTCACTACAGAGTTAACTTTCATTACACACTGACCTATGTTCATTCATCAAATTTCACTACAAAGTTAACTTTCATTACACACTGACCTATGTTGATTCATCAAATTTCACTACAGAGTTAACTTTCATTAGACACTGATCTATGTTCATTCATCAAATTTCACTACAGAGTTAACTTTCATTACACACTGACCTATGTTCATTCATCAAATTTCAGTACAAAGTTAACTTTCATTACACACTGACCTATGTTGATTCATCAAATTTCACTACAAAGTTAACTTTCATTACACACTGACCTATGTTGATTCATCAAATTTCACTACAAAGTTAACTTTCATTACACACTGACCTATGTTGATTCATCAAATTTCACTACAAAGTTCTTTCATTACACACTGACCTATGTTGATTTATCAAATTTCACTACAAAGTTAGCTTTCATTACACACTGAATTATGTTGATTCATCAAATTTCACTACAAAGTTAAGTTTCATTACACACTGACCTATGTTCATTCATCAAATTTCACTACAGAGTTAAGTTTCAATTCACACTGACCTATGTTCATTCATCAAATTTCACTACAGAGTTAACTTTCATTACACACTGACCTATGTTCATTCATCAAATTTCACTACAGAGTTAACTTTCATTACACACTGACCTATGCTCATTTATCAAATTTCACTACAGAGTTAACTTTCATTACACACTGACCTATGTACATTAATCAAATTTCACTACAGAGTTAATTTTCATTACACACTGACCTATGTTGATTCCTCAAATTTCACTACAAAGTTAACTTTCAATACACACTGACCTATGTTGATTCATCAAATTACACTACAAAGTTAACTTTCATTACACACTGACCTATGTTGATTCATCAAATTTCACTACAGAGTTAACTTTCATTACACACTAACCTATGTTCATTCATAAAATTACACTATAAAGTTAACTTTCATTACACACTAACCTATGTTCATTCATCAAATTACACTATAAAGTTAACTTTCATTACACACTGACCTATGTTCATTCATCAAATTTCACTACAAAGTTAACTTTCATTACACACTGACCTATGTTCATTCATCAAATTTCACTACAGCATTAACTTTCACTACACACTTACCTATGTTGATTCATCAAATTTCACTACAAAGTTAACTTTCATTACACACTGACCTATGTTCATTCATCAAATTTCACTACAGAGTTAACTTTCATTACACACTGACCTATGTTCATTCATCAAATTTCACTACAGAGTTAACTTTCATTACACACCGACCTATGTTCATTCATCAAATTACACTACAGAGTTAACTTTCAATACACACTGACCTATGTTGATTCATCAAATTACACTACAGAGTAAACTTTCATTACACACTGAAATATGTTGATTCATCAAATTTCACTACAGAGCTAACTTTCATTACACACTGACCTATGTTCATTTATCAAATTTCACTACTGAGTTCACTTTCATTACACACTGACCTATGTTCATTCATCAAATTTCACTACAGAGTTAACTTTCATTACACACTGACCTATGTTCATTCATCAAATTTCACTACAGAGTTAACTTTCATTACACACTGACCTATGTTCATTCATCAAATTTCACTACAGAGTTAACTTTCATTACACACTGACCTATGTTCATTCATTAAATTACACTACAGAGTTAAATTTCAATACACACTGACCTATCTTGATTCATCAAATTTCACTACAGAGTTAACTTTCATTACACACTGACCTATGTTGATTCATCAAATTTCACTACAGAGTTAACTTTCATTACACACTGACCTATGTTCATTCATCAAATTTCACTACAGAGTTAACTTTCATTACACACTGACCTATGTTAATTCATCAAATTTCACTACAAAGTTAACTTTCATTACACACTTACCTATGTTGATTCATCAAGTTTCACTACAAAGTTAACTTTTAATACACACTGACCTATGTTCATTCATCAAATTTCACTACAGAGTTAACTTTTAATACACACTTGCCTATGTTCATTCATCAAATTTCACTACAAAGTTAACTTTCATTACACACTGACCTATGTTCATTCATCAAATTTCACTACAGAGTTAACTTTCATTACACACTGACCTATGTTCATTCATCAAATTTCACTACAGAGTTAACTTTCATTACACACTGACCTATGTTCATTCATCAAATTTCACTACAGAGTTAACTTTCATTACACACTGACCTATGTTCATTCATCAAATTTCACTACAGAGTTAACTTTCATTACACACTGACCTATGTTCATTCATCAAATTTCACTACAAAGTTAACTTTCATTACACACTGACCTATGTTCATTCATCAAATTTCAATACAGAGTTAACTTTCATTACACACTGACCTATGTTCATTCATCAAATTTCACTACAGAGTTAACTTTCATTACACACTAACCTATGTTCATTCATCAAATTACACTATAAAGTTAACTTTCATTACACACTGACCTATGTTCATTCATTAAATTTCACTACAAAGTTAACTTTCATTACACACTGACCTATGTTCATTCATCAAATTTCACTACAGCATTAACTTTCACTACACACTTACCTATGTTGATTCATCAAATTTCACTACAAAGTTAACTTTCATTACACACTGACCTATGTTCATTCATCAAATTTCACTACAGAGTTAACTTTCATTACACACTGACCTATGTTCATTCATCAAATTTCACTACAGAATTAACTTTCATTACACACTGACCTATGTTCATTCATCAAATTTCACTACAGAGTTAACTTTCATTACACACTGACCTAGGTTCATTCATTAAATTACACTACAGAGTTAACTTTCAATACACACTGACCTATGTTGATTCATCAAATTACGCTACAGAGTTAACTTTCATTACACACTGACCTATGTTGATTCATCAAATTTCACTACAGAGTTAACTTTCATTACACACTGACCTATGTTCATTCATCAAATTTCACTACAGAGTTAACTTTCATTACACACTGACCTATGTTCATTCATCAAATTTCACTACTGAGTTCACTTTCATTACACACTGACCTATGTTCATTCATCAAATTTCACTACAGAGTTAACTTTCATTACACACTGACCTATGTTCATTCATCAAATTTCACTACAGAGTTAACTTTCATTACACACTGACCTATGTTCATTCATCAAATTTCACTACAGAGTTAACTTTCATTACACACTGACCTATGTTCATTCATTAAATTTCACTACAGAGTTAACTTTCATTACACACTGACCTATGTTGATTCATCAAATTTCACTACAGAGTTAACTTTCATTACACACTGACCTATGTTCATTCATCAAATTTCACTACAGAGTTAACTTTCATTACACACTGACCTATGTTCATTCATCAAATTTCACTACAGAGTTAACTTTCATTACACACTGACCTATGTTCATTCATCAAATTTCACTACAGAGTTAACTTTCATTACACACTGACCTATCTTCATTCATCAAATTTCACTAGAGTTAACTTTCATTACACACTGACCTATGTTCATTCATCAAATTTCACTACAAAGTTAACTTTCATTACACACCGACCTATGTTCATTCATCAAATTTCACTACAGAGTTAACTTTCATTACACACTGACCTATGTTCATTCATCAAATTTCACTACAGAGTTAACTTTCATTACACACTGACCTATGTTAATTCATCAAATTTCACTACAAAGTTAACTTTCATTACACACTTACCTATGTTGATTCATCAAGTTTCACTACAAAGTTAACTTTTAATACACACTGACCTATGTTCATTCATCAAATTTCACTACAGAGTTAACTTTTAATACACACTTGCCTATGTTCATTCATCAAATTTCACTACAAAGTTAACTTTCATTACACACTGACCTATGTTCATTCATCAAATTTCACTACAGAGTTAACTTTCATTACACACTGACCTATGTTCATTCATCAAATTTCACTACAGAGTTAACTTTCATTACACACTGACCTATGTTCATTCATCAAATTTCACTACAGAGTTAACTTTCATTACACACTGACCTATGTTCATTCATCAAATTTCACTACAGAGTTAACTTTCATTACACACTGACCTATGTTCATTCATCAAATTTCACTACAAAGTTAACTTTCATTACACACTGACCTATGTTCATTCATCAAATTTCACTACAGAGTTAACTTTCATTACACACTGACCTATGTTCATTCATCAAATTTCACTACAGAGTTAACTTTCATTACACACTGACCTATGTTGATTTATCAAATTTCACTACAAAGTTAACTTTCATTACACACTGACCTATGTTCATTCATCAAATTTCAATACAGAGTTAACTTTCATTACACACTGACCTATGTTCATTCATCAAATTTCACTACAGAGTTAACTTTCATTACACACTAACCTATGTTCATTCATCAAATTACACTAAAAAGTTAACTTTCATTACACACTGACCTATGTTCATTCATCAAATTTCACTACAAAGTTAACTTTCATTACACACTGACCTATGTTCATTCATCAAATTTCACTACAGCATTAACTTTCACTACACACTTACCTATGTTGATTCATCAAATTTCACTACAAAGTTAACTTTCATTACACACTGACCTATGTTCATTCATCAAATTTCACTACAGAGTTAACTTTCATTACACACTGACCTATGTTCATTCATCAAATTTCACTACAGAGTTAACTTTCATTACACACTGACCTATGTTCATTCATCAAATTTCACTACAGAGTTAACTTTCATTACACACTGACCTAGGTTCATTCATTAAATTACACTACAGAGTTAACTTTCAATACACACTGACCTATGTTGATTCATCAAATTACGCTACAGAGTTAACTTTCATTACACACTGACCTATGTTGATTCATCAAATTTCACTACAGAGTTAACTTTCATTACACACTGACCTATGTTCATTCATCAAATTTCACTACAGAGTTAACTTTCATTACACACTGACCTATGTTCATTCATCAAATTTCACTACTGAGTTCACTTTCATTACACACTGACCTATGTTCATTCATCAAATTTCACTACAGAGTTAACTTTCATTACACACTGACCTATGTTCATTCATCAAATTTCACTACAGAGTTAACTTTCATTACACACTGACCTATGTTCATTCATCAAATTTCACTACAGAGTTAACTTTCATTACACACTGACCTATGTTCATTCATTAAATTTCACTACAGAGTTAACTTTCATAACACACTGACCTATGTTGATTCATCAAATTTCACTACAGAGTTAACTTTCATTACACACTGACCTATGTTCATTCATCAAATTTCACTACAGAGTTAACTTTCATTACACACTGACCTATGTTCATTCATCAAATTTCACTACAGAGTTAACTTTCATTACACACTGACCTATGTTCATTCATCAAATTTCACTACAGAGTTAACTTTCATTACACACTGACCTATCTTCATTCATCAAATTTCACTGGAGTTAACTTTCATTACACACTGACCTATGTTCATTCATCAAATTTCACTACAAAGTTAACTTTCATTACACACTGACCTATGTTCATTCATCAAATTTCACTACAGAGTTAACTTTCATTACACACTGACCTATGATCATTCATCAAATTTCACTACAGAGTTAACTTTCATTACACACTGACCTATGTTGATTTATCAACTTTCACTACAAAGTTAACTTTCATTACACACTGACCTACGTTGATTCATCAAATTTCACTACAGAGTTAACTTTCATTACACACTGACCTATGTTCATTCATCAAATTTCACTACAGAGTTAACTTTCAATACACACTGACCTACGTTGATTTATCAACTTTCACTACAAAGTTAACTTTCATTACACACTGACCTACGTTGATTCATCAAATTTCACTACAGAGTTAATTTTCATTACATACTGACCTATGTTCATTCATCAAATTTCACTACAGAGTTAACTTTCATTACACACTGACCTATGTTCTTTCATCAAATTTCACTACAGAGTTAACTTTCATTACACACTGACCTATGTTCATTCATCAAATTTCACTACAAAGTTAACTTTCATTACACACTGACCTATGTTCATTCATCAAATTTCACTACAAAGTTAACTTTCAATACACACTGACCTATGTTGATTCATCAAATTTCACTACAGAGTTAACTTTCATTACACACTGACCTATGTTGATTTATCAAATTTCACTACAGAGTTAACTTTAATTACACACTGAACTATGTTCATTCATCAAATTTCACTACAAAGTTAACTTTCATTACACACTGACCTATGTTCATTCATCAAATTTCACTTGAGACTTAACTTACATTACACACTGATCTATGTTCATTCATCAAATTTGACTACAAAGTTAACTTTCATTACACACTGACCTATGTTCATTCATCAAATTTCACTACAGAGTTAATTTTCATTACACACTGACCTATGTTGATTTATCAACTTTCACTACAAAGTTAACTTTCATTACACACTGACCTATGTTCATTCATCAAATTTCACTACAGAGTTAACTTTCAATACACATTGACCTATGTTCATTCATCAAATTTCACTACAGAGTTAACTTTCTTTACACACTGACCTATGTTGATTCATCAAATTTCACTACAGAGTGAACTTTCATTACACACTGACCTATGTTCATTCATCAAATTTTATTACAAAGTTAACTTTCATTACACACTGACCTATGTTCATTCATCAAATTTCACTACAGAGTTAACTTTCATTACACACTGACCTATGTTGATTTATCAACTTTCACTACAAAGTTAACTTTCATTACACACTGACCTATGTTCATTCATCAAATTTCACTACAGATTTAACTTTCATTACTCACTGACCTATGTTCATTCATCAAATTTCACTACAGAGTTAACTTTCATTACACACTGACCTATGTTCATTCATCAAATTTCACTACAGAGTTAACTTTCATTACACACTGACCTATGTTGATTCATCAAATTACACTACAGAGTTAACTTTCAATACACACTGACCTATTTCGATTCATCAGATTTCACTACAGAGTTAACTTTCATTACACACTGACCTATGTTGATTCATCGAATTTCACTACAGAGTTAACTTTCATTACACACTGACCTATGTTCATTCATCAAATTTCACTACAGAGTTAACTTTCATTACACACAGACCTATGTTGATTCATAAAATTTCACTACAAAGTTAACTTTCATTACACACTGACCTATGTTGATTCATCAAATTTCACTACAGAGTTAACTTTCATTACACACTGACCTATGTTCATTCATCAAATTTCACTACAGAATTAACTTTCATTACACACTGACCTATGTTCATTCATCAAATTTCACTACTGAGTTAACTTTCATTACACACTGACCTATGTTCATTCATCAAATTTCACTACAAAGTTAACTTTCATTACACACTGACCTATGTTCATTCATCAAATTTCACTACAGAGTTAACTTTCATTACACACTGACCTATATTCATTCATTAAATTTCATTACAGAGTTAACTTTCATTACACACTGACCTATGTTCATTCATCAAATTTCACTACAGAGTTAACTTTCATTACACACTGACCTATGTTCATTCATCAAATTTCACTACAAAGTTAACTTTCATTACACACTGACCTATGTTGATTCATCAAATTTCACTACAGAGTTAACTTTCATTACACACTGAGCTATGTTCATTCATCAAATTTCACTACAGAGTTAACTTTCATTACACACTGACCTATATTGATTTATCAACTTTCTCTACAAAGTTAACTTTCATTACACACTGACCTATGTTCATTCATCAAATTTCACTACAGAGTTAACTTTCATTACACACTGACCTATGTTCATTCATCAAATTTCACTACAGAGTTAACTTTCAATACACACTGACCTATGTTGATTTATCAACTTTCACTACAAAGTTAACTTTCATTACACACTGACCTACGTTGATTCATCAAATTTCACTACAGAGTTAATTTTCATTACACACTGACCTATGTTCATTCATCAAATTTCACTACAGAGTTAACTTTCATTACACACTGACCTATGTTCATTCATCAAATTTCACTACAAAGTTAACTTTCATTACACACTGACCTATGTTCATTCATCAAATTTCACTACAGAGTTAACTTTCATTACACACTGACCTATGTTCATTCATCAAATTTCACTACAGAGTTAACTTTCATTACACACTGACCTATGTACATTCATCAAATTTCACTACAAAGTTAACTTTCATTACACACTGACCTATGTTGATTCATCAAATTTCACTACAGAGTTAACTTTCATTAGACACTGATCTATGTTCATTCATCAAATTTCACTACAGAGTTAACTTTCATTACACACTGATCTATGTTCATTCATCAAATTTCAGTACAAAGTTAACTTTCATTACACACTGACCTATGTTGATTCATCAAATTTCACTACAAAGTTAACTTTCATTACACACTGACCTATGTTGATTCATCAAATTTCACTACAAAGTTAACTTTCATTACACACTGACCTATGTTGATTCATCAAATTTCACTACAAAGTTCTTTCATTACACACTGACCTATGTTGATTTATCAAATTTCACTACAAAGTTAGGTTTCATTACACACTGAATTATGTTGATTCATCAAATTTCACTACAAAGTTAAGTTTCATTACACACTGACCTATGTTCATTCATCAAATTTCACTACAGAGTTAAGTTTCAATTCACACTGACCGATGTTCATTCATCAAATTTCACTACAGAGTTAACTTTCATTACACACTGACCTATGTTCATTCATCAAATTTCACTACAGAGTTAACTTTCATTACACACTGACCTATGCTCATTTATCAAATTTCACTACAGAGTTAACTTTCATTACACACTGACCTATGTACATTCATCAAATTTCACTACAGAGTTAACTTTCATTACACACTGACCTATGTTCATTCCTCAAATTTCACTACAAAGTTAACTTTCAATACACACTGACCTATGTTGATTCATCAAATTACACTACAAAGTTAACTTTCATTACACACTGACCTATGTTGATTCATCAAATTTCACTACAGAGTTAACTTTCATTACACACTAACCTATGTTCATTCATAAAATTACACTATAAAGTTAACTTTCATTACACACTAACCTATGTTCATTCATCAAATTACACTATAAAGTTAACTTTCATTACACACTGACCTATGTTCATTCATCAAATTTCACTACAAAGTTAACTTTCATTACACACTGACCTATGTTCATTCATCAAATTTCACTACAGCATTAACTTTCACTAAACACTTACCTATGTTGATTCATCAAATTTCACTACAAAGTTAACTTTCATTACACACTGACCTATGTTCATTCATCAAATTTCACTACAGAGTTAACTTTCATTACACACTGACCTATGTTCATTCATCAAATTTCACTACAGAGTTAACTTTCATTACACACTGACCTATGTTCATTCATTAAATTACACTACAGAGTTAACTTTCAATACACACTGACCTATGTTAATTCATCAAATTACACTACAGAGTAAACTTTCATTACACACTGACCTATGTTGATTCATCAAATTTCACTACAGAGCTAACTTTCATTACACACTGACCTATGTTCATTTATCAAATTTCACTACTGAGTTCACTTTCATTACACACTGACCTATGTTCATTCATCAAATTTTATTACAAAGTTAACTTTCATTACACACTGACCTATGTTCATTCATCAAATTTCACTACAGAGTTAACTTTCATTACACACTGACCTATGTTGATTTATCAACTTTCACTACAAAGTTAACTTTCATTACACACTGACCTATGTTCATTCATCAAATTTCACTACAGATTTAACTTTCATTACTCACTGACCTATGTTCATTCATCAAATTTCACTACAGAGTTAACTTTCATTACACACTGACCTATGTTCATTCATCAAATTTCACTACAGAGTTAACTTTCATTACACACTGACCTATGTTGATTCATCAAATTACACTACAGAGTTAACTTTCAATACACACTGACCTATTTCGATTCATCAGATTTCACTACAGAGTTAACTTTCATTACACACTGACCTATGTTGATTCATCAAATTTCACTACAGAGTTAACTTTCATTACACACTGACCTATGTTCATTCATCAAATTTCACTACAGAGTTAACTTTCATTACACACAGACCTATGTTGATTCATAAAATTTCACTACAAAGTTAACTTTCATTACACACTGACCTATGTTGATTCATCAAATTTCACTACAGAGTTAACTTTCATTACACACTGACCTATGTTCATTCATCAAATTTCACTACAGAATTAACTTTTATTACACACTGACCTATGTTCATTCATCAAATTTCACTACTGAGTTAACTTTCATTACACACTGACCTATGTTCATTCATCAAATTTCACTACAAAGTTAACTTTCATTACACACTGACCTATGTTCATTCATCAAATTTCACTACAGAGTTAACTTTCATTACACACTGACCTATATTCATTCATTAAATTTCATTACAGAGTTAACTTTCATTACACACTGACCTATGTTCATTCATCAAATTTCACTACAGAGTTAACTTTCATTACACACTGACCTATGTTAATTCATCAAATTTCACTACAAAGTTAACTTTCATTACACACTGACCTATGTTGATTCATCAAATTTCACTACAGAGTTAACTTTCATTACACACTGAGCTATGTTCATTCATCAAATTTCACTACAGAGTTAACTTTCATTACACACTGACCAATATTGATTTATCAACTTTCTCTACAAAGTTAACTTTCATTACACACTGACCTATGTTCATTCATCAAATTTCACTACAGAGTTAACTTTCATTACACACTGACCTATGTTCATTCATCAAATTTCACTACAGAGTTAACTTTCAATACACACTGACCTATGTTGATTTATCAACTTTCACTACAAAGTTAACTTTCATTACACACTGACCTACGTTGATTCATCAAATTTCACTACAGAGTTAATTTTCATTACACACTGACCTATGTTCATTCATCAAATTTCACTACAGAGTTAACTTTCATTACACACTGACCTATGTTGATTCATCAAATTTCACTACAAAGTTAACTTTCATTACACACTGACCTATGTTCATTCATCAAATTTCACTACAGAGTTAACTTTCATTACACACTGACCTATGTTCATTCATCAAATTTCACTACAGAGTTAACTTTCATTACACACTGACCTATGTACATTCATCAAATTTCACTACAAAGTTAACTTTCATTACACACTGACCTATGTTGATTCATCAAATTTCACTACAGAGTTAACTTTCATTAGACACTGATCTATGTTCATTCATCAAATTTCACTACAGAGTTAACTTTCATTACACACTGATCTATGTTCATTCATCAAATTTCAGTACAAAGTTAACTTTCATTACACACTGACCTATGTTGATTCATCAAATTTCACTACAAAGTTAACTTTCATTACACACTGACCTATGTTGATTCATCAAATTTCACTACAAAGTTAACTTTCATTACACACTGACCTATGTTGATTCATCAAATTTCACTACAAAGTTCTTTCATTACACACTGACCTATGTTGATTTATCAAATTTCACTACAAAGTTAGCTTTCATTACACACTGAATTATGTTGATTCATCAAATTTCACTACAAAGTTAAGTTTCATTACACACTGACCTATGTTCATTCATCAAATTTCACTACAGAGTTAAGTTTCAATTCACACTGACCGATGTTCATTCATCAAATTTCACTACAGAGTTAACTTTCATTACACACTGACCTATGTTCATTCATCAAATTTCACTACAGAGTTAACTTTCATTACACACTGACCTATGCTCATTTATCAAATTTCACTACAGAGTTAACTTTCATTACACACTGACCTATGTACATTCATCAAATTTCACTACAGAGTTAACTTTCATTACACACTGACCTATGTTCATTCCTCAAATTTCACTACAAAGTTAACTTTCAATACACACTGACCTATGTTGATTCATCAAATTACACTACAAAGTTAACTTTCATTACACACTGACCTATGTTGATTCATCAAATTTCACTACAGAGTTAACTTTCATTACACACTAACCTATGTTCATTCATAAAATTACACTATAAAGTTAACTTTCATTACACACTAACCTATGTTCATTCATCAAATTACACTATAAAGTTAACTTTCATTACACACTGACCTATGTTCATTCATCAAATTTCACTACAAAGTTAACTTTCATTACACACTGACCTATGTTCATTCATCAAATTTCACTACAGCATTAACTTTCACTAAACACTTACCTATGTTGATTCATCAAATTTCACTACAAAGTTAACTTTCATTACACACTGACCTATGTTCATTCATCAAATTTCACTACAGAGTTAACTTTCATTACACACTGACCTATGTTCATTCATCAAATTTCACTACAGAGTTAACTTTCATTACACACTGACCTATGTTCATTCATTAAATTACACTACAGAGTTAACTTTCAATACACACTGACCTATGTTAATTCATCAAATTACACTACAGAGTAAACTTTCATTACACACTGACCTATGTTGATTCATCAAATTTCACTACAGAGCTAACTTTCATTACACACTGACCTATGTTCATTTATCAAATTTCACTACTGAGTTCACTTTCATTACACACTGACCTATGTTCATTCATCAAATTTCACTACAGAGTTAACTTTCATTACACACTGACCTATGTTCATTCATCAAATTTCACTACAGAGTTAACTTTCATTACACACTGACCTATGTTCATTCATCAAATTTCACTACAGAGTTAACTTTCATTACACACTGACCTATGTTCATTCATTAAATTACACTACAGAGTTAAATTTCAATACACACTGACCTATCTTGATTCATCAAATTTCACTACAGAGTTAACTTTCATTACACACTGACCTATGTTGATTCATCAAATTTCACTACAGAGTTAACTTTCATTACACACTGACCTATGTTCATTCATCAAATTTCACTACAGAGTTAACTTTCATTACACACTGACCTATGTTAATTCATCAAATTTCACTACAAAGTTAACTTTCATTACACACTTACCTATGTTGATTCATCAAGTTTCACTACAAAGTTAACTTTTAATACACACTGACCTATGTTCATTCATCAAATTTCACTACAGAGTTAACTTTTAATACACACTTGCCTATGTACATTCATCAAATTTCACTACAAAGTTAACTTTCATTACACACTGACCTATGTTCATTCATCAAATTTCACTACAGAGTTAACTTTCATTACACACTGACCTATGTTCATTCATCAAATTTCACTACAGAGTTAACTTTCATTACACACTGACCTATGTTCATTCATCAAATTTCACTACAGAGTTAACTTTCATTACACACTGACCTATGTTCATTCATCAAATTTCACTACAGAGTTAACTTTCATTACACACTGACCTATGTTCATTCATCAAATTTCACTACAAAGTTAACTTTCATTACACACTGACCTATGTTCATTCATCAAATTTCACTACAGAGTTAACTTTCATTACACACTGACCTATGTTCATTCATCAAATTTCACTACAGAGTTAACTTTCATTACACACTGACCTATGTTGATTTATCAAATTTCACTACAAAGTTAACTTTCATTACACACTGACCTATGTTCATTCATCAAATTTCAATACAGAGTTAACTTTCATTACACACTGACCTATGTTCATTCATCAAATTTCACTACAGAGTTAACTTTCATTACACACTAACCTATGTTCATTCATCAAATTACACTATAAAGTTAACTTTCATTACACACTGACCTATGTTCATTCATCAAATTTCACTACAAAGTTAACTTTCATTACACACTGACCTATGTTCATTCATCAAATTTCACTACAGCATTAACTTTCACTACACACTAACCTATGTTGATTCATCAAATTTCACTACAAAGTTAACTTTCATTACACACTGACCTATGTTCATTCATCAAATTTCACTACAGAGTTAACTTTCATTACACACTGACCTATGTTCATTCATCAAATTTCACTACAGAGTTAACTTTCATTACACACTGACCTATGTTCATTCATCAAATTTCACTACAGAGTTAACTTTCATTACACACTGACCTAGGTTCATTCATTAAATTACACTACAGAGTTAACTTTCAATACACACTGATCTATGTTGATTCATCAAATTACGCTACAGAGTTAACTTTCATTACACACTGACCTATGTTCATTCATCAAATTTCACTACAGAGTTAACTTTCATTACACACTGACCTATGTTCATTCATCAAATTTCACTACAGAGTTAACTTTCATTACACACTGACCTATGTTCATTCATCAAATTTCACTACTGAGTTCACTTTCATTACACACTGACCTATGTTCATTCATCAAATTTCACTACAGAGTTAACTTTCATTACACACTGACCTATGTTCATTCATCAAATTTCACTACAGAGTTAACTTTCATTACACACTGACCTATGTTCATTCATCAAATTTCACTACAGAGTTAACTTTCATTACACACTGACCTATGTTCATTCATTAAATTTCACTACAGAGTTAACTTTCATTACACACTGACCTATGTTGATTCATCAAATTTCACTACAGAGTTAACTTTCATTACACACTGACCTATGTTCATTCATCAAATTTCACTACAGAGTTAACTTTCATTACACACTGACCTATGTTCATTCATCAAATTTCACTACAGAGTTAACTTTCATTACACATTGACCTATGTTCATTCATCAAATTTCACTACAGAGTTAACTTTCATTACACACTGACCTATCTTCATTCATCAAATTTCACTAGAGTTAACTTTCATTACACACTGACCTATGTTCATTCATCAAATTTCACTACAAAGTTAACTTTCATTACACACTGACCTATGTTCATTCATCAAATTTCACTACAGAGTTAACTTTCATTACACACTGACCTATGATCATTCATCAAATTTCACTACAGAGTTAACTTTCATTACACACTGACCTATGTTGATTTATCAACTTTCACTACAAAGTTAACTTTCATTACACACTGACCTACGTTGATTCATCAAATTTCACTACAGAGTTAACTTTCATTACACACTGACCTATGTTCATTCATCAAATTTCACTACAGAGTTAACTTTCATTACACACTGACCTATGTTCATTCATCAAATTTCACTACAGAGTTAACTTTCATTACACACTGACCTATGTTCATTCATTAAATTACACTACAGAGTTAAATTTCAATACACACTGACCTATCTTGATTCATCAAATTTCACTACAGAGTTAACTTTCATTACACACTGACCTATGTTGATTCATCAAATTTCACTACAGAGTTAACTTTCATTACACACTGACCTATGTTCATTCATCAAATTTCACTACAGAGTTAACTTTCATTACACACTGACCTATGTTAATTCATCAAATTTCACTACAAAGTTAACTTTCATTACACACTTACCTATGTTGATTCATCAAGTTTCACTACAAAGTTAACTTTTAATACACACTGACCTATGTTCATTCATCAAATTTCACTACAGAGGTAACTTTTAATACACACTTGCCTATGTACATTCATCAAATTTCACTACAAAGTTAACTTTCATTACACACTGACCTATGTTCATTCATCAAATTTCACTACAGAGTTAACTTTCATTACACACTGACCTATGTTCATTCATCAAATTTCACTACAGAGTTAACTTTCATTACACACTGACCTATGTTCATTCATCAAATTTCACTACAGAGTTAACTTTCATTACACACTGACCTATGTTCATTCATCAAATTTCACTACAAAGTTAACTTTCATTACACACTGACCTATGTTGATTCATCAAATTTCACTACAGAGTTAACTTTCATTACACACTGACCTATGTTCATTCATCAAATTTCACTACAGAGTTAACTTTCATTACACACTGACCTATGTTGATTTATCAAATTTCACTACAAAGTTAACTTTCATTACACACTGACCTATGTTCATTCATCAAATTTCAATACAGAGTTAACTTTCATTACACACTGACCTATGTTCATTCATCAAATTTCACTACAGAGTTAACTTTCATTACACACTAACCTATGTTCATTCATCAAATTACACTATAAAGTTAACTTTCATTACACACTGACCTATGTTCATTCATCAAATTTCACTACAAAGTTAACTTTCATTACACACTGACCTATGTTCATTCATCAAATTTCACTACAGCATTAACTTTCACTACACACTAACCTATGTTGATTCATCAAATTTCACTACAAAGTTAACTTTCATTACACACTGACCTATGTTCATTCATCAAATTTCACTACAGAGTTAACTTTCATTACACACTGACCTATGTTCATTCATCAAATTTCACTACAGAGTTAACTTTCATTACACACTGACCTATGTTCATTCATCAAATTTCACTACAGAGTTAACTTTCATTACACACTGACCTAGGTTCATTCATTAAATTACACTACAGAGTTAACTTTCAATACACACTGATCTATGTTGATTCATCAAATTACGCTACAGAGTTAACTTTCATTACACACTGACCTATGTTCATTCATCAAATTTCACTACAGAGTTAACTTTCATTACACACTGACCTATGTTCATTCATCAAATTTCACTACAGAGTTAACTTTCATTACACACTGACCTATGTTCATTCATCAAATTTCACTACTGAGTTCACTTTCATTACACACTGACCTATGTTCATTCATCAAATTTCACTACAGAGTTAACTTTCATTACACACTGACCTATGTTCATTCATCAAATTTCACTACAGAGTTAACTTTCATTACACACTGACCTATGTTCATTCATCAAATTTCACTACAGAGTTAACTTTCATTACACACTGACCTATGTTCATTCATTAAATTTCACTACAGAGTTAACTTTCATTACACACTGACCTATGTTGATTCATCAAATTTCACTACAGAGTTAACTTTCATTACACACTGACCTATGTTCATTCATCAAATTTCACTACAGAGTTAACTTTCATTACACACTGACCTATGTTCATTCATCAAATTTCACTACAGAGTTAACTTTCATTACACACTGTCCTATGTTCATTCATCAAATTTCACTACAGAGTTAACTTTCATTACACACTGACCTATCTTCATTCATCAAATTTCACTAGAGTTAACTTTCATTACACACTGACCTATGTTCATTCATCAAATTTCACTACAAAGTTAACTTTCATTACACACTGACCTATGTTCATTCATCAAATTTCACTACAGAGTTAACTTTCATTACACACTGACCTATGATCATTCATCAAATTTCACTACAGAGTTAACTTTCATTACACACTGACCTATGTTGATTTATCAACTTTCACTACAAAGTTAACTTTCATTACACACTGACCTACGTTGATTCATCAAATTTCACTACAGAGTTAACTTTCATTACACACTGACCTATGTTCATTCATCAAATTTCACTACAGAGTTAACTTTCAATACACACTGACCTACGTTGATTTATCAACTTTCACTACAAAGTTAACTTTCATTACACACTGACCTACGTTGATTCATCAAATTTCACTACAGAGTTAATTTTCATTACATACTGACCTATGTTCATTCATCAAATTTCACTACAGAGTTAACTTTCATTACACACTGACCTATGTTCTTTCATCAAATTTCACTACAGAGTTAACTTTCATTACACACTGACCTATGTTCATTCATCAAATTTCACTACAAAGTTAACTTTCATTACACACTGACCTATGTTCATTCATCAAATTTCACTACAAAGTTAACTTTCAATACACACTGACCTATGTTGATTCATCAAATTTCACTACAGAGTTAACTTTCATTACACACTGACCTATGTTGATTTATCAAATTTCACTACAGAGTTAACTTTCATTACACACTGAACTATGTTCATTCATCAAATTTCACTACAAAGTTAACTTTCATTACACACTGACCTATGTTCATTCATCAAATTTCACTTGAGAGTTAACTTACATTACACACTGATCTATGTTCATTCATCAAATTTGACTACAAAGTTAACTTTCATTACACACTGACCTATGTTCATTCATCAAATTTCACTACAGAGTTAATTTTCATTACACACTGACCTATGTTGATTTATCAACTTTCACTACAAAGTTAACTTTCATTACACACTGACCTATGTTCATTCATCAAATTTCACTACAGAGTTAACTTTCAATACACATTGACCTATGTTCATTCATCAAATTTCACTACAGAGTTATCTTTCATTACACACTGACCTATGTTGATTCATCAAATTTCACTACAGAGTGAACTTTCATTACACACTGACCTATGTTCATTCATCAAATTTTATTACAAAGTTAACTTTCATTACACACTGACCTATGTTCATTCATCAAATTTCACTACAGAGTTAACTTTCATTACACACTGACCTATGTTGATTTATCAACTTTCACTACAAAGTTAACTTTCATTACACACTGACCTATGTTCATTCATCAAATTTCACTACAGATTTAACTTTCATTACTCACTGACCTATGTTCATTCATCAAATTTCACTACAGATTTAACTTTCATTACACACTGACCTATGTTCATTCATCAAATTTCACTACAGAGTTAACTTTCATTACACACTGACCTATGTTGATTCATCAAATTACACTACAGAGTTAACTTTCAATACACACTGACCTATTTCGATTCATCAGATTTCACTACAGAGTTAACTTTCATTACACACTGACCTATGTTCATTCATCAAATTTCACTACAGAGTTAACTTTCATTACACACTGACCTATGTTCATTCATCAAATTTCACTACAGAGTTAACTTTCATTACACACAGACCTATGTTGATTCATAAAATTTCACTACAAAGTTAACTTTCATTACACACTGACCTATGTTGATTCATCAAATTTCACTACAAAGTTAACTTCCATTACACACTTACCTATGTTGATTCATCAAATTTCACTACAAAGTTAACTTTTAATACACACTGACCTATGTTCATTCATCAAATTTCACTACAGAGTTAACTTTCATTACACACTGACCTATGTTGATTCATCAAATTTCACTACAGAGTTAACTTTCATTACACACTGACCTATGTTGATTCATCAAATTCCACTACAAAGTTAACTTTCATTACACACTGACCTATGTTCTTTCATCAAATTTCACTACAGAGTTAACTTTCATTACACACTGACCTATGTTCATTCATCAAATTTCACTACAAAGTTAACTTTCATTACACACTGACCTATGTGCATTCATCAAATTTCACTACAGAGTTAACTTTCATTACACACTGACCTATGTTGATTCATCAAATTTCACTACAAAGTTAACTTTCATTACACACTGACCTATGTTCATTCATCAAATTTCACTACAGAGTTAACTTTCATTACACACTGACCTATGTTCATTCATCAAATTTCACTACAAAGTTAACTTTCATTACACACTGACCTATGTTCATTTATCAAATTTTACTACAGAGTTAACTTTCATTACACACTGACCTATGTTCATTCATCAAATTTCACTACAAAGTTAACTTTCATTACACACTGACCTATGTTCATTCATCAAATTTCACTACAGAGTTAACTTTCATTACACACTGACCTATGTTCATTCATCAAATTTCACTACAAAGTTAACTTTCATTACACACTGACCTATGTTCATTCATCAAATTTCACTACAGAGTTAACTTTAAATACACACTGACCTATGTTGATTCATCAAATTTCACTACAAACTTAACTTTCATTCCACACTGACCTATGTTCATTCATCAAATTTCACTACAGAGTTAACTTTCATTACACACTGACCTATGTTCATTCATCAAATTTCACTACAGAGTTAACTTTCATTACACACTGACCTATGTTCATTCATCAAATTTCACTACAGAGTTAACTTCCATTACACACTGACCTATGTTGATTCATGAAATTTCACTACAAAGTTAACTTTCATTACACACTGACCTATGTTCATTCATCAAATTTCACTACAAAGTTAACTTTCATTACACTCTGAACTATGTTCATTCATCAAATTTCACTACAGAGTTAACTTTCATTACACACTGGACTATGTTCATTCATCAAATTTCTCTACAAAGTTAACTTTCATTACACACTGACCTATGTTCATTCATAAAATTTCACTTGAGAGTTAACTTACATTACACACTGATCTATGTTCATTCATCAAATTTGACTACAAAGTTAACTTTCATTACACACTGACCTATGTTCATTCATCAAATTTCACTACAGAGTTAATTTTCATTACACACTGACCTATGTTGATTTATCAACTTTCACTACAAAGTTAACTTTCATAGCACACTGACCTATGTTCATTCATCAAATTTCACTACAGAGTTAACTTTCAATACACATTGACCTATGTTCATTCATCAAATTTCACTACAGAGTTAACTTTCATTACACACTGACCTATGTTGATTCATCAAATTTCACTACAGAGTGAACTTTCATTACACACTGACCTATGTTCATTCATCAAATTTTATTACAAAGTTAACTTTCATTACACACTGACCTATGTTCATTCATCAAATTTCACTACAGAGTTAACTTTCATTACACACTGACCTATGTTGATTTATCAACTTTCACTACAAAGTTAACTTTCATTACACACTGACCTATGTTCATTCATCAAATTTCACTACAGATTTAACTTTCATTACTCACTGACCTATGTTCATTCATCAAATTTCACTACAGAGTTAACTTTCATTACACACTGACCTATGTTCATTCATCAAATTTCACTACAGAGTTAACTTTCATTACACACTGACCTATGTTGATTCATCAAATTACACTACAGAGTTAACTTTCAATACACACTGACCTATTTCGATTCATCAGATTTCACTACAGAGTTAACTTTCATTACACACTGACCTATGTTCATTCATCAAATTTCACTACAGAGTTAACTTTCATTACACACTGACCTATGTTCATTCATCAAATTTCACTACAGAGTTAACTTTCATTACACACAGACCTATGTTGATTCATAAAATTTCACTACAAAGTTAACTTTCATTACACACTGACCTATGTTGATTCATCAAATTTCACTACAAAGTTAACTTCCATTACACACTTACCTATGTTGATTCATCAAATTTCACTACAAAGTTAACTTTTAATAGACACTGACCTATGTTCATTCATCAAATTTCACTACAGAGTTAACTTTCATTACACACTGACCTATGTTGATTCATCAAATTTCACTACAGAGTTAACTTTCATTACACACTGACCTATGTTGATTCATCAAATTTCACTACAAAGTTAACTTTCATTACACACTGACCTATGTTCTTTCATCAAATTTCACTACAGAGTTAACTTTCATTACACACTGACCTATGTTCATTCATCAAATTTCACTACAAAGTTAACTTTCATTACACACTGACCTATGTTCATTCATCAAATTTCACTACAGAGTTAACTTTCATTACACACTGACCTATGTTGATTCATGAAATTTCACTACAAAGTTAACTTTCATTACACACTGACCTATGTTCATTCATCAAATTTCACTACAGAGTTAACTTTCATTACACACTGACCTATGTTCATTCATCAAATTTCACTACAAAGTTAACTTTCATTACACACTGACCTATGTTCATTCATCAAATTTCACTACAGAGTTAACTTTCATTACACACTGACCTATGTTTATTCATCAAATTTCACTACAAAGTTAACTTTCATTACACACTGACCTATGTTCATTCATCAAATTTCACTACAGAGTTAACTTTCATTACACACTGACCTATGTTCATTCATCAAATTTCACTACAAAGTTAACTTTCATTACACACTGACCTATGTTCATTCATCAAATTTCACTACAGAGTTAACTTTCAATACACACTGACCTATGTTGATTCATCAAATTTCACTACAAACTTAACTTTCATTCCACACTGACCTATGTTCATTCATCAAATTTCACTACAGAGTTAACTTTCATTACACACTGACCTATGTTCATTCATCAAATTTCACTAGAGAGTTAACTTTCATTACACACTGACCTATGTTCATTCATCAAATTTCACTACAGAGTTAACTTCCATTACACACTGACCTATGTTGATTCATGAAATTTCACTACAGAGTTAACTTTCATTACACACTGACCTATGTTCATTCATCAAATTTCACTACAAAGTTAACTTTCATTACACTCTGAACTATGTTCATTCATCAAATTTCACTACAGAGTTAACTTTCATTACACACTGACCTATGTTCATTCATCAAATTTCACTACAGAGTTAACTTTCATTACACACTGACCTATGTTGATTTATCAACTTTCACTACAAAGTTAACTTTCATTACACACTGACCTATGTTCATTCATCAAATTTCACTACAGAGTTAACTTTCATTACACACTGACCTATGTTGATTCATCAAATTTCACTACAGAGTGAACTTTCATTACACACTGACCTATGTTCATTCATCAAATTTCACTAGAGTTAACTTTCATTACACACTGACCTATGTTCATTCATCAAATTTCACTACAAAGTTAACTTTCATTACACACTGACCTGTGTTGATTCATCAAATTTCACTACAGAGTTAACTTTCATTACACACTGACCTATGTTCATTCATCAAATTTCACTACAAAGTTAACTTTCATTACACACTGACCTATGTTCATTCATCAAATTTCACTACAGAGTTAACTTTCATTACACACTGACCTATGTTCCTTCATCAAATTTCACTACAAAGTTAACTTTCATTACACACTGACCTATGTTGATTTATCAACTTTCACTACAAAGGTAACTTTCATTACACACTGACCTATGTTGATTCATCAAATTTCACTACAGAGTATACTTTCAATACACACTGACCTATGTTGATTCATCAAATTTCACCACAAAGTTAACTTTCATTACACACTGACCTATGTTCATTCATCAAATTTCACTACAGAGTTAACTTTCATTACACACTGACCTATGTTCATTCATCAAATTTCACTACAGAGTTAACTTTCATTACACACTGACCTATGTTCATTCATCAAATTTCACTACAAAGTTAACTTTCATTACACACTGACCTATGTTCATTCATCAAATTTCACTACAGAGTTAACTTTCATAACCCTCTGATCTATGTTGATTCATCAACGTTCACTACAGAGTTAACTTTCATAACCCTCTGATCTATGTTGATTCATCAACGTTCACTACAAAGTTAACTTTCATAACATAATGACCATATGTTCATTCATCAAAATTCACGACAACGTTAACTTTATAACACACTGACCTATGTTGATTCAGCTACTTTATAAAGACTCCTCATAAGTACTGGTAAACAATTCAAATAAGTTAGAAAAACTAAAGTCTCGAGATATTACGATGCCCTGACACGCATTCTTCATTGCAACTAAAAGAGCACTGGTGATGAATCCATATCGTTAAAGCCGTGTTTGTCTTCTTCTGGAACGAAACTCGAAATAAACAATATGTTTATGCGTATAAAACTAGAACATCATTTAGCATTTGGCTCCAAACATCTCACAGTTAAGAATATCTAATTATTGTGGTCGAGAATCGACAAATGTCGTACAGTGAATACAGCGTATTCGTTCATTTACCGCATTGTATTTTTTTCAACTCAGTTGGCACGGTATAGGTTTCAATCTTAGGCGCCAACATCAGAGGACACAGAGCCAGATGAGTGATGTCTTTGCACTAATTTCAGAATATTCTCTGAAGAAGTATGTTTTGTTCCCATACAAATCTTTCAGAGATAATATATTTGTTAACGAGTGAAAAACATTAATTTATCGGATGGAACTGTAGTTTCCTATGATTGTGTTTAACTACGATTTTTACAGGGTACTCAATCATCGTCCTATATTGTGACAAATTTGGCAAATGATCGTACTAACGTCTTAGTTTCCTTGTTATACATCTAACACTATGCATTTCATTTGCACACATCTCTTAAAATGATACGATTTTAATAGTTTGATCCTTGCAAATACATATATTAGTAATTATTTACACATACTTAGATTAATAATGATCATTTACACATACATTTTTTATTATATCATTATATATACATATATTTATCTGTAAACTTTCTATCATATAAACATGAATATATTAATTATAATATATTATTTATATATATATATATATATATATATATATATATATATATATATATATATATACATATATATATATATATTAATTCTTGATCATTTACATCATCAGAAATCATTTTCACATAGTTACTTACCGCTCCGGTGGCCTAGTGGTTAGAGCGTCCGCTCCGGAAGCGGGAGGTCGTCGGTTCGATCCCCGGCCGAGTCATACCAAAGACTTACAAAAATGGTACTAACAGCTGCCTCGCTTGACGCTCAGCATTAAGAGGTTAGTGTTAGGACTGGTTGGCCTGGTGTCAGGATAATGTGACTGGATGAGACATCATGCTACATGTCTGCGGCATGATGTCTCAGTGTTAGACATCACTATAAACTGCCTCACTGCAGACATCGTAGCGATATGACTGAAAAACTGTTAAAGCTACGTTGAAAATCCTAATCAAACAAACAAACAAACAAAACATAGTTACTTATACATTAGTGATCCTTTTCACATGCAATAGTTACTTATACATTAGTGATCCTTTTCACATGCAATAGTTACTTATACATTAGTGATCATTTTCACATGCAATAGTTAGTTATACATTAGTGATCATTTTCACATGCAGTAGTTACTTATACATTAGTGATCCTTTTCACATGCAGTTCGGGTTTCTCAAAAACAGTACTTTTTATAAAACAGGTGTTTACTGTTTCTTATTTTCCCAAAAACAGCTGTTAACAGCTGTTTTACTGTTTTTCCTTAAAATGCATTAAAATAAAAAAAATTGTTCTGCAAAGTTTTTTATTTATATGTTTTTAATGACATGTTTTAAAAAACTTTCTTTTACTTCTTCGACTTATTATAAAAAAATTGGAGGAAGACCAGTGCATTCAGCGATTTGTCAGATAAGCGAGATCTGATTTTAGTGCAAAAGCTAGCACTCACGGAGAAAACACGTTCCACGTCAGTTGAAGTGGGTTTGATCGATAGTAGAGTATCATAAAGCTTTTGAAGATGATCTGTTCGTTTACCAGTGTTTTTAAACAATACAAATTCACTCTTCAACCATTTGAATTTATCTTGAGCAGCGTTAGTGGTGGTGGAACTCTCTTGAAGTTTCAAATTCAGCTCCTCTTGAAGTGACATTGTTCTTTCTTCGGCATCATTTGAAAGAGTTTCAGATTGTTTCTCTTCATCATCATCATCATCATAATCGTCAATAACACAGAATAAGCGAGAAGCAAGACTGGCGGCAAATATGAGTGTGTTTTTTGATGGCGAAATAGAAGGATCTTTAAGTGAAGGTAAAAGGTTCATAACATCGTTGTTAATTCGCCCATCAATGCGTCACTTTATGTTGTCATGAAGCGTTCGACTGATTTCATGATCGAAGTCTGAGAGTTTTTGAAGCATAAACTTGATTATTACATCTGCAGACAACAATGTAGCATCTTCTTTTCTTAAATTTTTTACAGCAAGCTCAACTGGTTCTAGCACATTTTTCAGAACTTTAAATGCCTCAAAATCAACGCAATTAATATATTCTTCTGCCTCAAACTCCAAAAGTGTCTCACAAAGAGGTTTCTCTGTCTGAATTAAGGAGTCGAGCATTGTTGGAATAGAGTTCCAGTGAGTCTTGACATCCAAATGCAATTCCTTATGATGTCCAAGATCAGCGAAGACTTTGTCTTGGAATATTTGATTTTTAACTGAAGATTTTTTGATAAATTTGATCAATTTTCATGCATTCTTAAGAATTTCATTGTAGTCAATTTCTTCATCAGCACCAGTGTCTTCAATAAAGTCAACATCAGCAATGTCATCGAAATCGTCATCTTCAGCAACTTTGTCACTATCCAGCAACCCCAGCAACGAATCATCAAATTCTGGTTCTTCTATAGCTTTCTTTGGAAATAATGTGTCACAAACACTAATGTGAATACCGTGATTCAAGCAAAGTTGTCCAATTGACTTGACATGTCGAATAAATTTTTTATTGACCGAAGCACCATCAAGAGTCGATCCAACAATGTCATGATCAAACGATAATCCAAAATCTTTGACATGATTTTTGACAATTTCAATCATGTAGAGTGCTGAGCAAGATCCAAGAATGCGAACTAATCCAGTTTTTATTGTCTTCCTATTGATATTCTCGTGCAAATTAATACCGAAATATCGACAATTCCTCGAGCTGGTATATTCATCAACCGAAAGACTAAACTTTGCGCCTTTCTTTAACAGTTCCCTGTTGTTGCGAACCATGAGAAGCTTTACTTCGTCAAAATCGTTGTGAATTAATTTCATTACGCCCGTCTCATTTTTTGGAAGATTAAAACCATCTCTCGATACTGACTGGCGGATGTATTTGTTCCTTGTTATCGCACGAATTGTAATGTTGTCCGTGGCCATGTCAGTAACAATCTCCTTAAGAGTCATTTTCTTCAAAAAATCATCCATTGTAAGAGTTGGCTTGGGAGTTGGCTTCTCGCTCACAACATTTTTGCTGGATGTTGGTTCTTGTTGCTGTTCTCTGTCGAAATTTATTCCATGTGTCTTGAGATGGCTCTTTAGAGTTGTTGTTGAGTTTCCTGAGTATTTTATGACTTTATTGCATCGGTTGCACTGACCTTCAAGTTCTTTAGTTTTTGCATTTTTTCGCTTTACTGCATGATCCCATACAGACATGGCTAGATTTAAATTCAGACAATTAATATTTATGCAACAGTTACTTAAACTGCATAATTACCTGCTGATTATTTGCAAACGAAACTTTTAAAGATTATTTTCACAATGACAATGCTTCCTAAATCCCAAAAGAATGATCACTGAATGCTGTATAAATTTTCTCAACAAGCAAAATAGGATCTCCATTCCCACGAATGAAACTTACAAGAGTAAACACCTGGCAATATTGGACCGTATATATTAGCATAAGTTAACACCCAGTATAGTGATTCTTTCACTCCTGTATTTTGAGAAATAAAAAATTATTTTTAATTATGCAAAACTTGTTTATTTGTTGTTTGCTATTTCTTCCTGCGGAGTTTAAGTCTCTGTAGCTGTAACACGGGATTGATGGCGAAAAGGAAAAGATCAATGAGTAAAATGCACAAATATTATTTACACCGCCTGGATTTATGTTTGGTGACACACTCCTTCTTCAAAATATCAATTGATTGACAAATTTTGCCTTGATACATACATCACAGAACATCTGTTTTATAAAAAATAAATAAAAAGAAACATTATTTAAAAACAATTATGCTGGAAATGAAAAATCTATTATCTACAACAGGGGTTTAAAATCTGAGAAAATAGAGTATTAAAATCTTTTGTGTATGATTAATTTATTTGAGGCATGGTACCGGATTGGATTTCAAATATCAGGTTTAATATTTAAATCTTGTTTTTTATTTTCTTGCAAAAAAAAAAAGAAAAAAAGCACTGTCGTTTTCTAAAATACGTGAAAAGTAAAAAAAAAACTGAAAAACTATTAAAGAAAAAACATAGGAATGTAGATACCAAAGAATCATTATTACAGTCAATACATGTTTTCTTATAACTATAATGCAATTTTAAAATGTAATTTATGATTTATAAATAATAAGTAATTTTGTATTTTATTTATTTTTAGAATCTATTACATGTAAAATATTATAAACTTATTTTTATAATAATTTACTTAGATTGTATTATATTTGTTTTAAAAATATTATTTGATTATTACTAAAAAATAATAATAAATTTTTATATTATTAGGCAAGTTCGCGCCCAAAAATGTTTGGCGAGTTTGGCGTGAACTTGCTATGAACACACTTCGAGAAAGGATTTGAAAAAAGACCGTTACATGTTACGTAACCTCACTTTTATATTATTAGGCAAAAACATTTTAAACAATTTATATTTAATTTTAATTTTTTATTAAGCAAAGTTTTTTTTAAAGAAAAAACAGTTAAATCAGTTCTGAAAAAAACAGCTGTTTGCTGTTTTTGATTTTTCACAAAAAACAGCTGTTTAACAGTAACAGTAAAACAGCTGTTAGAAACCCTACATGCAGTAGTTACTTATACATTAGTGATCATTTTCACATGCAATAGTTACTTATACATTAGTGATCCTTTTCACATAGAATAGTTACTTATACATTAGTGATCATTTTCACATGCAATAGTTACTTATACATTAGTGATCATTTTCACATGCAATAGTTACTTATACATTAGTGATCCTTTTCACACGCAATAGTTACTTATACATTAGTGATCATTTTCACATGCAATAGTTACTTATACATTTTCAAACACGGATATTAGTTAGTGATTCTTTACATGTCATTTCATTTGATGTTTGAGAATTATATCTCATTGCGATGTTGCAACTAGAGTACGCATTTTTATTAAACTAACTTCATAACAGCAGGTTAACATTTATTTTAATTTAGCACGCGATTAAGTTATTGTATGTCACGGGTTCGTATCGATTAAATTGCATTTTGTATCTTTTATGATGACCATTCATGTATACAAATCTTTGGGAGGCTATGCGTTTTATCAAATTATTTGTAACGATTGCAGATGGATCGAGGAAAATGGTTTTAAAAACAAGACGTGACTAATGCAATAGTTTTCTGAACATCATTAAAAACACTGACAACGATATAAAATGTTTATCTTATTAACATCATTAAAACACTTACAACGATATGAAATATTCATCTTATTAACATCATTAAAAACACTTGAAACGATATGAAATATTTATCATATTAACATCATTAAAAACACTTGAAACGATATGAAATATTTACCTTATTAACATCATTAAAAACACTTGAAACGATATGAAATATTCATCTTATTAACATCATTAAAAACACTTGAAACGATATGAAATATTTATCATATTAACATCATTAAAAACACTTACAACGATATGAAATATTTATCATATTAACATCATTAAAAACACTTACAACGATATGAAATATTTATCTTATTAACATCATTAAAAACACTTACAACGATATGAAATATTTATCTTATTAACAAAGTTTATCCTTATTTATACTTAATGGGGACTCAATAAGATATGATTATACATTTATACATATGTATAAAGCATTTTTTTAAAACCACGTTTGTACACATTCGTTCTAGACGTGGACTAAATAGCATTTATAGGATTCATTTCTCATACAAATTCAAAGTTAAAGGGGACGGAATGGCATTACTTTTAAGCAAGACTGTATAAAATTCATAGTTTTCTGTCGCAATTTATTATTATGAACATCACAAAGCGTTCATTATTTGTATCAGTATATACAATTTATTTAGGGGTTTGGAGTGGCATAGTGGTCTAAAGCGCTGTCCGTTACGGATCACGGCCATCTCATCTCTGTCTGCGTGGATTCGAGTCTCAGATTCGGCCAAAGTGAGATGGCAGTTCTTTCGGGGGTTTCTCCCGGGTTCTTCCTTTGCCATGTATAGCATATCGTGTGCTGAAAAAGGGTTTTAAACGCTACAAGAACGACAATTTATTTAAATTTGAGATATTCACGTGATATAGAATTTGGTTTTACTTTAAAAAAGGCATAATTATTGATTTCATTTTCTACAGACTTTGCTGGAAATATGTGAGATCTACAGTTGTGATAAATGAGAAAAACCACAACACGTTGAAATGTGTATGGATTCTAAAAAGGATATCCGCATAATAACTTGGATTGCCATCGATTTGGTGATATGTCAACTAGTAATGGACCAACATGTTCCCATGTTGGAATAACCATATTCATGCTTTTCAGTCTGAAATGTCATTAAGGAAAGTACAATCATGGAATAATATTATAATGTCTCCCTCTAGCCTGACTTGTTGATTGCCCTCTGATTGTTTCATTTAAATCCTAAAATACAGTTTTTGAAAATTATATAGGATTAAGCTTTATATCGACTGAGAGAATATAACTTATTTTTCCGGCATCTCTGTGATTCACACACTCCCATTTTTTTATTAAAAAAACGCAGCAAAATATTGATTAAATGAATATATGATATTTTGTAAATTTAGAGATGTATATCTACGAAACAATATACACCATATAACAAACAAGAATTTGGTAAAAGTACTCCATACATACACCTCCTAAAGAAGTTCTACCCCATCAGAAATTGATTAAATTACTTGATGTTATTTTTTTAATTTAGAAAGATATTTCCAAGAAGCAATTATGCTAGATAAGACGACACTAGTCTTTAGTAGCACTCGCTGATTTGTAAACTGTTAATGGAATTAAGAAAAAATATTCAAAGTTTTCGTTTTTATCATAGTACAAACAAAGCAATAAGAATGAGAAGTTGCATATAAAAAAAAAATCTTTTTCTAAGATAGGTGAATTTAACACGTATTCTCCGGTAAAGTGGAAAGTATCCCTTAAATGTAATAATATCTGCAGATATGTCGATTTTAAAACACCGAGGTTTCTAATATAGCAAGAACGTATTCCTTTAACGTAATAAAACTGTAGGTATTAATGATCAAAACACAGCGCTTTCTGATATAACAAGTATCCAATTTAATGTAATAATGTATGAAGATATCTGAAAGACAAAAACACCATTCTTTCTGGCATAACAGGAAAGCATCCCTTAAATGTTATAATATCTGCAGATACCTGGAATCTACAAACACCGAGGTTTGTAGTAGAAGAAGAAATTATCCCTTAAATATAATATCTGCAGATGTCAGTGGTAAAGACATCGAGATTTCTAGTATAACCAGATAGTACCCGTTAAATATAATACTATATGCCGATATTAATGTTAAAAACACTCTCGAGTCTTCCAGAATAAAAATCTCCAATTTATATGTCAGTTTATTTCCAGAAAATCGCAACTGTGACCTAGGTCAAGCAGAAGTGTATCTAATCTAATAAGGAAAATTCATTTTTGCTTTTAGATCCGAAGCTGAATCATTCTTATTGTTGTGTTCAGTTCTTAATTTGGGTGGACTTATTGATACAGATTATTATTATTCACTGGAATTACAAAGTGATCAATATTAATCCTGAACAAAAACATTAGTTGGAATTATAAACATAGACGGCGTTGTATGTTACGTCATGATTTCAAGAGACGTTTGTATTAGTAGTTTATATTATCAGTTATATCGGTTACATATATATAGATTGATAGAGACTTGTAACCCTCACGACTATCCTATTAGATGGGCACCTGTTGGTAACCCTCACTAATTAAAATCTACGGGTTAGCTTTTATAAGCGTGTCAATGATGATAAATGCATGGGTTTAGTAGGAGCTGACCTACATCAACTCCATGTATCCAAATGCCCCATTATTGCTCTACTACACTTAATGAATATTAGTGCTGACAATTTGCCACTAAATATAAATGTTACAATTTTGTTCAAGTTTAAAAACATAAAGACGAGTAACGATTTGTAATCATTTATTTGATTTTTAATATATTGACCATATGTGTTCCAATATTTTGAAACTCATGATCTATTTATGTGCGATTTCTCAAAAAACATACGTTTGCTATCATCCTATTGTATTAACAGTGCCTGACTTAGTCATAGTAAGGCTAAAGGTAAGGAAAGCTGTAGAGGCCCTATATGGTATAAAATAAATTTGAGAGGCCTCTTCAGACTGCAAGTTCAGACCATGAGGCCCGAAAATGTAGATTGTTTGGCTTATGCCTAAGCCCGGCATTTTATAGGAAACACATAAAACAATCATTCATCTATGAATTTTGCACATCTATGAAGACCATGTTCATGAATATCCTTACCTTCAGTATTTTTTTAATTTGACGCGGAGAGTTACCAAAGTGTGTGGAACCATTATGTCAGAGGATTGCGTGTAGGTTAAGGTTAATTCTTTGGGGTTGTAACACCTACGAATATGATGTATACTTAGTGCGGTGCAAAGCTCGATTTTGTAAAGCATACGGATTTGTTTTGTAACAAAACATCACTATGCACTTAATTCCGTTTTATTAGTTTTTGTAACATAAACGTGATAAGCTTTCATGTGACATAAATTGTTGCCCCGCTTTTATTCGCTGTCGAACTGATTATAAAACAATTCACCTCCCTCGGAATCAAAATGTAAAATTTCAAAATTTCTAGAATCCAGCTGCGAACTTCTGCCTATTCAAAGTAGCCAGCTGTCAAGGCCCCCAACCTCAGAGGGGCACTGGCCAGGGGCTAAAATAGTACACATTAAGGACACAATTTTTCTGCTAAATTACCAAAAAGGGGGCCTTGACTTTGTTAACTGCCAAGGGACCCTAGATCGTCTATGTCTGGTCCTGCTTGAAGACATTTCTTCCAGATTTTATTTTTTACACCAATCATAATTTCTAAAGACGATTACATTAATGCTCTGTTTAGTTATTTTGAGTACATTACATCCGGGACTAAATTTGATCTCATTTTTTAACATTATCAGAACAGTATAGGCTAATAGTTTTATTAGAGTATAATAATTTTAAAAAGGCAAACTCCGCATACATAATCTCTTAGTCTAAGCTACAGTTATTAATAGAGACAAATTCATCACAATTACATCAACCAAATCATGGGAAGATGGCATTTTGTTTTAGTCAGTAGAAATGTGATAAATGTGTCCCTATGCTTGTATATGTGACATCTGCTTTTTCCCTGTTAAAAATATACAACATTTTTGGTTTTCAGTTATTTACGATTTATTGAGGATCTGAAAGAGGATGTTCGCAGGTCTGAAAAGAAATCCACACTTATGTATTTGAGAGAGAGAGAGAGAGAGAGAGAGAGAGAGAGAGAGAGAGAGAGAGAGAGAGAGAGAGAGAGAGAAGAGAGAGAGAGAGAGAGAGAGAGAGAGAGAGAGAGAGAGTTAAAAATTACAAATGAAATCTAAAATGTAAAGTTTAAATAAAAGTCGTACGTAAAACTCGAAAATTCAAATCAATAAGTCAAAATTGAAAACTAAAGTTGAAATAAAATTAAGCGAAAATTAGAATTGAAATTGAAACATATATGGTGTGATTTATTTCTCTGTTTTTTCTTCTAAAAATCATTCCCTCGGTTAATATGTGCAAAATATTGGATAGGCAATGGGGGATTTTGAATGGCAAGTGAGAGGTTTATATCGGTTGATGATTGGATCCAGGTTACTACAACGGCATTTTGATGGTATAGATTGAGTGTTAGATAGTAGTAAATCATTATAGATAGTAGATCTCTGTGTTGAGAATAATATTTACAAGTGAGGGTAAATCCGAACGGCAAAGTGGTGTCATAGTGTGGATTTTGAATAGTAGATCAATGTTGGTCTCCATTGCAAATGTTTTAATTTTTAATTGAGAAATGGCGGTTGAACAGTAGATCACTGGGTAGTGCTACTACATAAATGGCAGCTGGTTTCTCGAAACAATGTGCAAAGTGTGAACAGTGGGTGTTAGATCGTAGATAGCTGGGGTATTGACATTATAAATGGAGTATTAGACAGTAAATATTGATATTATATAGTAACGTTATGGGTATTAGATATTAAGTATAATTTTATTCATGACGGCGATGTAATGATAAAAGAGCCTATACCCAATATATAAGTCAGCATAGCTCTTTAATATCCTAATTCCCCATGATGTTGGATAATGAATAACTGGATGGTGTTGATTATTGTAACCGCGTGTTGGATAGTAAGTGTAGAGTTATTGGTGACTCATAGGGCCCTGTTGACGATATAGTATGGAAAATGTATAGCAAATCGCAATGTATTGGTGAATCCAACTTCGTAGTATGGTATAGTAGTTGTAATGGATAGTGGGTTACTGTATGTTGGCGTGTTGAGAGTATAGTGTTGCTGTTGGAGAGTAGATAGCTGGCTATTGGTCGCTTAAATTGAAAGTTTGGTAAGGAAGATTTGCACGATCATTCGTTTTGATTCCGCCTGTTAGTGATGTTTCATCTCCATCTGCATGTCTTTAGCAAGCTTTAAAGTGGAATGATGGTTTATCATATATAAGTCATATATTAGTCATATATTAGTCATATATGCCAAGACCTCATTTAAGCATGCTAGTACCAATATGTAGAGCTATGTGATTGTGAAAGACGGGACGTCGTTTTTGTAAAGTCGTCAAATTAATGGTCAAAAACCATTCAATACAATAGAGGTTAATGAAATTTATCAATATTACCATAGGTTATATAAATTGTTCAATACTACCATGCAATACAATATATAAATTTATCAGTATTAATATGCAATAATGTGGAAAATTAAAAGTGTAGCATATTCGAAAATTTAACAAAGCTATTCGATTAATCGGTAACAAATCATTAGCACAGATCAGAATCACGTTTTAGCGACATATCTACATATATCACTGGAAGAACGGAAAATAACTGACAATTACAGATTTTATTCCAGCGTTGAGCTATCACAGACTGCAAGATTGTCATGGCAATACAACGCATTACGCTAGAATGTAGAAATAAACAAAATGAAGAACGCAAACCCTTACTAAAGAACTGACACAATTAAAACTAATTTGTTAACGATGTTATAATCAGAAGTCTGCCAGATACAATCGCTAGTGTAGTGGAAACATTTTTGTATTTAGCTATTTGTGGCAATACATTGTTTCCACTTCACTCTTGTGATATTCCTGTATATCTACTCAAGAAACGTGGATATCCTGTGCTACTCAGATGACTAGAGAACATATTTAAAGCACAATTTGCTTACAGTAGATAGCCGTTTAAGTAAGAGCATTTCATCAACGAATGGAAAATAAGTATTACGTCAGCATCCATTCAGTTTAAAATTATACGGTTACATAAACCTGAGGTACACGATCGTGTGTTTTTTTATCAGCACCATCTGGATTCCTGATGGAACACGTACTGACGCAAACGAAGAACCCACGCCTGTAAGGAATTATAAAAGGAAATACAGTAAAAAAAGAAGAAGCAGCAAGGAGGGCGAATCGGACAATCTTTTATAAAGGCGTCCATTTGGCAAACCAAGGTATCCTCCAAAATTGTAATAAAAAGCATCTATTTGGCAAACCAAGGCTTCCTCCAAATCGTAAAGAAAAGATTCCTTTGGGGATGCAAAGTCGTTGTCTCACCCTCCCTGCTGCTATGGGGTTAAAAATCCTTTTTACGATGAAAATCCTTTTGGATTTCAACCGAATATTTTATCAAGTCCGACACGATATCTTGATCTATGATCATGCAAATTTATCGCTACAAATCCATGTGGGATTGACTGAGTGCGACTAAAGAATTTTCTAAAGAGAATATAATCCATATCACCGCCGCACCAAGTTTGCCAAATATTTCGTAGGGTATTGTGTGTCAACTCCGTTAAATACAGCAAGAATATTACAGTTATCTCTGATAACTTTTGGTATTTGAGTGTATCGTTGAGTGACATATATCACATCGGTATTTTTATGCCTACCTCTGGAAAATATCCTAGCGGGATACTTTTGATTGTCTAACATGACATCATCATAGACGATTAGTTTCTTGAACTCGCGTAATTGTTCATCAAGTGCTCTATGATAAGTACTAATTTCTTCATAATAGTCTACAAAATTCTTCAGCCAATTATGTGGAGACAAACCGACAAATGGTGGTGGTTGACCATGATCGCTACACATAATCACTTTTGTATTCGCTAGCAATAGCCAGTCAAGAAACCTTTGTAATACATCTAACGAGACCGTGCATATCTCATCCCACATAATGATTTCAGGAATATATTTTTCACCCATTCGATCAGAAGTCCATTCGTCACCTTTTCATCGAAAGAAACTATGATAAGTGCAAAAGCATTAATTCCTCGTTGTTTCATCTCTCTTGCAAGTCTGTGTGTTGGTTTTAGTACAATCATGTTTGATTTCCCTCGAAATAATTCAATCGCACGAGTCGTCTTTCCTGACCCACCACAGCCGTTTAAATAACTGGTTTTATATCTACATATGGGATCGGAACACGACGGTTCATTAGATAGTTCTGATATCTGAGTATTTTTTAAGTAATTGTTTTCAATTGTAACATCTGCTGATTTGGAATAATCACGCAGTATTTCTTTTTTCATTCTCCATGACCCACAACTCTCGTCTGAATTCAATAATCGGACACTGCTTCTTTATGTTTTACGTTTAGATAAAATGAATCAGTGCGGAGACAGGAAATCTATTTATCATTGAAAGTAAATTAATAGAAGCATAAGCCAGCATAGACGACCTTAAGTACGTATATTGAGGATTTTCTCCATCCGTGTAAGTAACAATTGTACCTAATTTGGTTCCATCGGACAAGAAAGCGTCTTTACGATCGACGTATATATCCTTAGATGTTACATCTGAGATTATATATATCATCTATAATCAACCGTGAAGAATATCGTTTGTGGTCGCATTTTCCACCTTGTGTGAATTTACCAATTTTTCTTCTACCGAGATCTTTTGCGTGTTTATTTCTAACTTCAAAGATTTCCTTGGAAAATTTCACGATATATTCTTCGTCGAGATCGGGGAATTGTTTTTTGTTTTCGCTGATTATACTATCTAGACTATCGGGTTGTGGTAACCAAACTTCAGTCTGCGCTCGATATGATATAATTGCTTCACTGACAATCAGCGATATCAGCATTTTAGAATCAATCATATACCGTAATAACACTATTGGCATCCAGAGTTTTCAGAGATGTGTCTACCAAACCAAACATAACAACACGGATGAAGTCCTTTAGCCAATTCAAATGATATCACACGAGCGAATCCGGTTAAATCAAAATCAGGCAGTGGTCCATTTATCGCAACACGGGTCATCTCATGTGTAGGATGTCCAAATCTTTTGAAGTACTCAGAGCACTCTCCATACCCCAGAAAACTCCCTGGATAACACGCAATCATATCAACCGAAATAATACTTTCAGGGTCGTATTTTGTATTCCATAATCCACCATGGCCATAATCAACACAAATATCTTAGATATCTGAGAGAAATTCTGCGTGTGTTGGTTTCCATAGATTGAACTGCAACTGACGGAATTGTAAAACAGTTTGTTAATAATTGTTCGTCGTAATCCGTTGAAAAACCACTAGCTAGTTTTTTTCATCTCGTTGTGGAGGGCTTAAGTACGGTATAATTCGCCATTGGGTCGTACAAATTGATCGAATTTACCCTCTTCGTCTTCAAAACTGTGAAGTAACCACACTGACACAGGATCGTTTTTATTTAATTCGTACATAAAATCAAATACATTTCCCGTGTAATATTTTATGGTTCTATCCGGTGGAAATATTGTTCGAGCAGGTGTCCACGCGTGTTCGTTATGGTCAATAATTTTGATTATAGCTTCTTTTGATTTATATTTTAATTCGTGTAATATCTCTCCTGTAATCGTCATTACGGTTATTGGGAATCTTACTGATGTTTCTAATTTGGCTATATCTTGAATTGTTGCTCCACTCTCATTCACTGTTAGTCCCCATTCTTTTATTTTTTTGTGTCGTAGATCCGTCAACTGTTATAGGATCGGATCTCTCGTAATACGGTTTGTCAATTCCAGTCAGAATTCCTGGTTTGGAATCTTGACTCACAGTGACAGTTCTCTGTTTGTTCAGGATGGGTTCAAATTTGTCGCGTATAATCCAATACCCCTTTTCTGAGCGGATAATGAATTTCACTCTAAAAAAATACTTTTTCTTGTCAAGATGTGAGATTATCACTGCTGCTCTTTCGTCGTTAACATCAACACTATCATCAGTTCGAAATGTTGACCAACAGTGATATGCTCCATCGCGCTTGAATTCATTAAATCCATCACGGATTTTAACCAACATGCTTCTATCACTTATTAGACTCTTTGGTACATCAGTGGAGACTCTATTGAGATTAAATTCAACATTTTTCCAAGGCGTAATTTTCGATAATCTCTCGAACTCCTCTATGCTATAATTAAAACAAGTATTTAAATAAAGAATTTATTATATAATGAATCAGTGCAAATGGCTTATGATAGGATCAGTAACCGCTTGTAACAAATCATGCAGAAATGAATTATCTGGTTATCATTTGCAAAGGGTACGTCGTGGAACCTTAGGTCCGCTACTTTGTATCCGATGTGGGGTAGGTGTGAGTGTAAAATCGCATTTGTGTCTCAATTGCGGAGGTAAGCGATACAGGGAGCTTAAGCGCTATTATGATAAACGAATCAAAGATTCCGTTAAAAACTCCATCAAAAATTCATTTAATGACTCTGACTCTGTTCCTGACAAAATCATAAGAACACCTCAAGACTATATTGATAGATTCCCAAGTATATAATTAAATCAATTAATTAATTAGATGAATAGTATTTAGTATATAAATGAACCAAGAATTTCAACCACATCACGTGATTACCAATTATGAAGCATCTCGTGACGCTATTGTCAGACACCGCAGACTGAAGAAACCATTAGGGACGAACAATAGTATGGGGTATTTGATGTTTGCTGTTAGAAAGAAGAAATATTATTGTCATCGATTTGCGTTCGAGGTATTTAATGGATTGATTGAAGATGGTGTTGTTATTGGTCATATTGATTCCAATCCTAAAAACAATTCTTTAGATGATCTACAAGCTATTTCACAAAAGGAAAATTTAAAACGAGGAGGGACTGGGAAACATCAAAATAATGCAAAATGTCTAAAGTCATTTAATACAGAAAATAACGAGGAAAGAGTATTTCAATCAATAAATGAAGTCAGTAGGTATTTTAATATTTGTAGAGCCTCAGTACGATATGTTGCAGAACAGGTATATCAGTCAGCGATTTCCAAAAGAACTGGAGAAAGAATTCAGTTTACATACGTCTGAATTCTGTTTTGTAACACCAAAGGGGAATGGCTCGTGAAGGCTTGTGTGTGTGGTTTTGAAACAACGATAACTCTTTTGTTGTAGTCACGTTTCTCATTGGGATAATGGTTTTTTTTGTATGGTTTAATATTTCACCAAGTAGAAAAGTTCCGCATAAGGCAATGTCTTGTTGTCATTATTATATCAATTTGACCATCAACTGTAGTGGTAATTATTTTTTGCCGTGAAAGTTTGTCACTGGTGATTTATCACTATGCGAAAGTAATGTAGTAAATAGGGCTGGGTGAAGCAATCTACGGATTTTTCACTGGTGACTTTGTCACTGGTGACTTCGTCACTACATTTAGATCGTACATTAATTTATAATGGTGGGTGAAGCACTGGCAACTAAATTAGCAAGACAACAATTAGCTGCGATTAAGAAATTTATTACAGTTCGTGATTCCGTTCGAAATATGCTCCAAACGAGACAGGAATTTCAGAGTGATTTTGCAGCAGATACTCAACAGCTATTCAAACCCATTACTACAGCAACTAAAGACGTCGTATCGACCACTGAAAGAGCAATATGGGGAGATATTCCTGAGGAAGGAAAAAGAAAAGAAGCGCCTCTTCTTCCTGTACTTGAAAAAAATAGCAAAGAGATGCAAGCAAGCAAATAAATCTTTAAAAACGCTTCCGGGTGATATAATAACCGCTGCACGACTTCAAGAACAAGAAGAACGAGAAGAACGAGAACAAGAACGAGAACAACAAGAACAAGAAGAGCAAGAACCACTTGAACCACTAGGTGCTATTGCAGAAAAAAAGAGAAAGATGAACCTCAAGAAACAACTTCAAAAGAGAGAGGAGATTATTCACCTGAAAAGATATGTAAGAGTGTATGTTAGATGAATTTTAAAAAATTAAGATTGATAAAGAATTCGCTAAGTTTGCTGCTGATTCATTTCCAAAAGATAGAAGAGATGAATATATGAATAAAGAATCTGAAGATGCTATAGATTCCTTGAAAACATGGGTAAAAAAACTATATTTGGCAAATATAGGTAAATCTAAATTCTCACTCAATGATACAAATTTTAAGAAGTTTGAGCAAATGGTATATGATATTAAAAAACAACCACCACCATATTTGAGCCGACCCCCGAAGAGATAAAAATAGTGGCAGGAGTTGACCCCATACAAGGTGCAACTGGTACAACAGGACATGGATATTCAAGGGGGTTTTCTGGTAGTGGTTTAGTTAGTTCTCCTAGTAATATTCTCGGGGATATATCACGATTAGAAGTTCTCGTAGGAGAAACGAGCCGAAAATAACTCACCGGAAATAATTAATGAGGCAGCTCTCTGAAGCGTTTATCGAAGTAGAAGGAGAAATTGTAACAAATAATCATGCTACTAATGATCCACCATATCCACTTGGTACCAAAGTCGGCTTTGTCAATAATGGTATCATGGCGCTATTTAACAGCGCTAGATACATGATTGATAGAAAAGAGATTGAATCCATAGAACATGATGTTGATATTGCCACAACAATAATGGGGCTGGCAAGATACTCTGATGATTACACAAGATCGGCGGGTCCAGCTATAATGTTTGCAAAAGATATTACTGATAACGCTGATCACAATAAGTATCTTAAATTACGGACACCAAGAGATACTGCATCCGATCCACAACCAGATGATGGTGAACACAAAGCAAGACCAGCTGATGCCTTTGATATTGTAAAAGCTGATAGTACACGTTACATCTTAGGGTTTGCAACACGCGTATCAATGTTGGAAGGAGATCGTAGATTATTCTCATGCGCGATTCCACTACATCATATATTTGGATTCTGCAGAAATGTTAGAAAAGTTATCTATGGAGCAAAGCATACAGTAGTCTTAGTGCGATAAGCTGATGATAATGATGCAATCTGGAGGATTCCAGCAGATCCTGCAAATCCGGATGATGACCGTGGCAAGGTGAATATAACAAAGCTAGCACTGTGGATGCTATTAATGACTCCATCAATCACCATAGAGCAAAAATTATTATCATTTATGAATACAGGCGGCACATCATTACTAAGTTGGCTAACAACAACAATGGATATCGTGGAGAGTACTATTAATGGTACATTTATTTGGCAACTGGCATCAAAACGAGGTATTTCTGCGCCGCGGCATATATTTGTTGCGTTACAGAATAAGGCTCGATTTGATTCACAATTACACAGCCATATATTTGATACATTTGGTGTTAATGAAGTCTCGTTGAGTGTAAACGGTCAACAAGAATTTACCGAGGATATTTTACTTAATTACGAACAAAACCAAATAGCACGCGTGTATCATCGTTTGCTATCATTTATGGGACGCGATAATAATATAGATACCGGTCTGCAAATATCACAATGGGATTTTAAAAACATATATCCCATCTACTACTTTTCATTGGAACATCTTGACTTAACCAGACAATCCGTCGTTGACATATACTTTCGAGCTCGTGTAACCGCTCCTCCTCCTCCTGCTACTGTTTACAGAGCAGTTGCTGTTATTCTCAGTGATAAATCAATGCTACTCTAAGGTGTTGGTGGACGGATGAAGGTAGTTGATGCACCAGTGGAAAATATGTAATGTAGCAATTAGATCAATCTATTATTAATAAAATGTCATACAGTGTTGTTAGTGTTACGTTAACTCCTGGTCAAATTAAAAAATTGCAATCAGAATCAGATAAAAAATGTGGAACCACAACATCGCTGAAGCACAATCAGATGTCTGGTGGTCAGAATAAACTGCCATTGACAGCTCGTCAGATAAAACACTTCATTGATGCCATCAAAGATAAAATGGGTGTTCAGATCACTTTCTCTGCGGCTGCAATTAAGAACATGATAAAATCAGTTGGTATATTCCCGTTGTTAGCTGCGATTTCAGCATTAATTGCAGCAGCGGCCCCAGCGGTAGCGAAATCCGCCGTGCTAGGAGCCGTTGGTACAGCGGCAGGGATGGCACTAAAGAAAGCTACCGGACAAGGATACAAAAAAAAAAGAGAAACGATCAGGAAACGGTCTAAGATTACCAGGAACTCCGTATTCATGGTACAAGGGAAACGCCTGAGACTTGGAACAGTTTATGAGCAGCAATAGTTCCCATGTCAAATTTTAATTTACTCGATGCTGCTAAAAAAACTAGCAATAAAGTACTTTAGAGGTGTCTTTATGAAAGATCAATTACGACAACAACCAAACAGCTTTGAAACCGGTATTATTAATCTTGATAACAGCACCGGACCTGGAACCCTCTGGGTTGCGTACGCGATTGATCCGCGTGCAATTGTTTATTTCGATTCATATGGGTTAGCGCCGCCTAAAGAATTTACGCGTTATATAAACCACTTAAAAACTCCTATCTGGTATTCTACGCTACCAACACAGAAAATGAATGACCCACCAATATGCGGCATAGAAGTATTGAATGTCCTCAACGCTATTTCATCATCGGGAAAACCACCACATAAAACCGTACAAGAATATACGAGTAATCGCTTTTTAGAGAGAAATTATATAAAATAACATGATTGATATTTGGGGGAGATCTCTATCAAGGTTGTAAAAACCCACCACGGAAATATCTGCAACCGGTGATGTAAAAAAAATAATCGAAGATGAAATAGCTGAGATGTTGAACATAGCAAGTGTTGATCTAAATGAAATAGTTGTATTTCAAGATCGTCAGGGTAAATTAAAAACGAGTAATGTTTCCCTTGATGATATTTTAGTTAAACAACGCAACGTAGTAGAAGATACTATCGCGTTGTTTTCTGATTAAGGTAAACTCAAACCGGGTGTACTTGTTTCGAAGCTCACAGATAAATTAACAGCGCTCGCTGATAATTTTTCTTCAACGATATAATTATTAAAAAAAACTACGCGATGAACATGACGACCATATAACTAAATTTAATCGGTTTTCTGAAGTACAAAGAAGTATAATTGACAATATTGACAAACCTATGCTAAATATTTTGGGAAATCCACCGGTGACCACACCGAAGCTAACAGAGATACAAAAACAGCTATGTTAGAATTAACAACACTATAATCTAGGTATGCAGATCATGTCGAGAACTTTTCAACTTTTCGTAAAAATATCATTGAGAATTTGGATAAACTCGATATAAAACTCCCGGATATTAGAAAATCCATCGATGATCTTAAAGCAACCAACAATGAAATACCCGCGATTAATCGGCGAATAGAAGCTATCAACGCTGATATTAAAACGACCAGCGATGTCATCAGAGATGATCTGCCGAGGAGGATACAAGTACTTGAAAAAAGTAAAAATTCCTCATGAGAAAAATATAAACTTGGTATATACGATCCAACAAGGATCATTTGCGTGGACACCTACAAACAACAAATTAGATATCACGGCGACCGTCAAGGGTATTTATCGATTAACACTATTATCAACGACGCACTTTAATATTTCATCAACAAGTTCATCTGGGGTCAACAATATGACATCAACGATCATCGACAAGGGAACAATTGAACGATTCACAATAGCATCCACTGATAATAATTTGGCTAGGGTTTCATTAACATGGTATCTGGAATTTGTAGCGGATTTGAGTAAACAACTTAATTGAAATCTATTGTAATAAATAAAATGTCATCACAGCAGTATCGCTATGATCAGGTCAGAGGATTTCAAACTAAACTCGAAACCATCACTGAGGAGTATCAAGTAAAAATAAAAAAATATCGACGAAGAATCACCGCAGTTGATGTTACTGTGTACTCGATATCAGGTGTAATCACCGGAGCTGGTTTTATAATCTCCTCGGTGACAAGGGTTGCTCCGATAGCTGTTCCAATCTGTATATCATCGGCGACAACAATTGCGGCAATTATTTCGATTGTAACAAAAAGATATCATCATGCAGCCAGCGTAAACTGCAAGATTACGTAGTTAAACTCCATGTTGTGTCAACAGCGTACTCGCAATTATCCTCGATGATATCGTCGTCACTCGATGATACATTAATATCCGATTTTGAGATTTCAACGAACGATGGTACGTGTTTATGATTCCGCGATGTCAAAATTAGAAAAACAACACGACTATAATAACAATGGCGACATCGCAAGAACTACTTCAACGAATAGCGGAAAATACCACACCGGTGAAAACCAACATGATCTCAATAACATCAACCAATCCTGAATTCAGTGTGAATTTCCCCAATGCGATTTCGGTGAAGAAGATAGCGTTAGCAAAATTACGAGTGTATCACAGTTGGCCTAACATTAGATCAAAATCATTCGGTGGTCAACAACCAAATAATTCCCTGGTGTTTGCGAGTAAGAATAAACCCGATGGTACTCCAGACTGGAACGTTGTTTCGCTACCATCTGGGTCCTACCAAATCGAACAGATTAATAATGAATTACAACGTAGAATAAAATCCATTACTGGAAAAGAATTAAAAATCGCTATAACGGTTCATGAACCAACACTATCATCTGCCATTGAGATAAACTCGCACGGGTATGTCGTAGATATCTATCAGAGTTCTATAAGGACAATATTGGGTTGGCCTGAAATACCACCCCGACAAGAAACCGTTAATATACCCGAACCAAAAAAATCTGATTATATTTCAACTAAGGAGGATTATCATAGTTATCGTACGTTTTATAACGGCGGTAGATATGAAAACTGTTTAGACTATTATGCTGAACTACTAAATCAGAATGATTTTGCTTATGGTTTTTTTTTAGTTAGAAGGATCCAGAGACGATAAGTAGGATATTATGTAAAAAAGGAATTCAACATGAACAAACAATTCTCTGATACGAATTCCAATTTTGAAAAATTGAAAAATAGCTTTATAGAAGAAATTAGTAAAACCTCACCTAACCGAGATGAAGCCATCAAATACATGGAGGTGTGTAATAAAATTATCGCAGACGTGGAATTTTTCAATTCGCGATTTGTTCAGTTTATATTAGATCATAATAATCCTAAAACAAGAACAGAATTTGCAAAGAAACTTAATATACGCATAGAAGATATCCTCCCCGATTTCAAGTTGCCAGGCTATAATGCACCAGAACTAAAAAAATCTCTCAATGATGCCATCGATGATGGTTTTAAAAGGATTCACGACTCATGGAAGAAAATACCACAACCACAAACAACAATCCTTAAGCATAATAATGACCCAGATGGTGGTGGGCGACATATCGCTCCTTAAAACGTCAATATATCCTCGGTGATTGCATTGAATTTAGTATGTGATTTTATCGAAGGAAGTTATCAAATAAATCTTGAAAGATCGAATCAAGCTCAACAAGGATATATTTTATATTCATTTGCACCAACAGCTCCTCCAGGGTTTCTAATCTTTGGGGTTCCAACTAATCCAGTCTATATGCGATGTCATAATGATTCGTTAACGAGAATTAATTTTAAACTCAATGACCAGTCAAATAATGTAATTATTCTACGAGGTGAGGTTTTACAAATTAGTCTGTTTGTGAAATCGTAAAGATTTTTAACCCCATAGGAGCAGGGAGGGTGCGACAACGACTTTGCATCCCCAAAGGAAACATTTTTTTACGATTCGGAGGAGACCTTGTTTTGCCAAAATAAGCTTTCTTTTACGATTTTGGAGGAAACCTTGGTTTGCCAAATGGACGCCTCTATAAAAGGTTTTCCGATTTTGCCCTCATGGTTCTGCTGAAGAAAACCAGGACTTGAGTGAAATATTTTTGGAATTTCATTTTTTTTATGTATATCACGTTAATACTCAAAAACATGTAAAAATGTATGAATGGCTTGATTTGTTTTACCTACCTACCTACCTACCTACCTGCATGCATGCATGCATGCATGCATGCATACATACATACATACATACATACATACATACATACATACATACATACATACATACATACATACATACATACATACATACATACATGCATGCATGCATACATGCATGCATGCATACATACATACTGTAGCGGAATACTCACTCGGCTACAATACACCGAGTTTCTCTATATTGGGTTATTTAGGATATGTCATTTATTCGGACCTGGTCGCCAACTAAGTTGCGGGGTCGCTGAGTAGTCTACTGTCCTGTTGTCGCATGCTGTGTCGTCGTCTGAATCGCTAACTCGACGACTGGATCGTCGTCTGGGTCGCCGAATCACCGAATGTGTCGCTGAGTTGGGCAGAGTCGCCGAATCGGTCTTCCTCTGGTCCTCGACTTGGTTTCTGATTTGGTTGCAGAGTCGCCGAATGGGTCGCAGACATAGTCATAGAGTCTCCGACTGGGTCGCCGACTTTGTCGCAATGTCGCCGACTGGGTCGCAGAATTCGCGATTGTGTCTTCTGTTTGCCCAATCGGGTCGTAATCCGATCTCGAGATCGACATAGAGAGATGACTGTGAAAAATGACTTTTGCCTTCCTTGGTCGGTACTTGTAGCTCATGTCTTTTTTGGTCGACGAAAGACATTGTTCCTTCACTTTTCAGATTCCCTGGTCTGGCACTTTTATGTCAGGTGAAATACGACCAATTGTGCTTGCTCTGTTGGGGTGTTTATACTGTTTCACTAGCATGGTGACGTTTTTTAAACCGTACCGCTTCCTAACACACCACTACAGCAGCCACATTTGTTCCATAGATATAAGGACATATAACACAATTAATTGTACTATATGCTCTCTACATTTGTTTTTCAGTACTGGCAGTTTTCACCGTGTGACAATGCAAATCATACCTTAACCTAAACTATCTTCAAAGATGACATCATGGTGACGTTCTTATCAAAGGTTCACCGGCATTTGTTTGAGAGGACTGTAAACAATGCAGCATGCAATGGAACACAGATTTCACTTCCAGATAATGACCAAGGCCTTATTACTTAATGTGCACAGTCGCCGAAATAAACACAGACAACCAAAGCAAGCGCTCATATTTATATTAATGCATACATATAACTCTTCTATCACCGAAAAAAGGAGAGACGAAACAATGTTCTAAAAGTAGACTAGAACATCCGTGGGTTCTTAACTGGAAGTACTCTTTGTGACCTGAGGCTTTATACCCAGGTGAAATCACGGGACCCAAAAACTAAAACGCTAGATGGCACTACGAAGCCCACTAAACATTTAAAATCAGAACATAAATTTAAACTTAAAATTACATTAACGAAACGAAAAATCAACGTTCATTTGTTTTTCTCGTTACAATAAATACACCACATTTTATAATAAATCGGTTTGGTTTTTGTTTAAACATGTTCATATTCATCTATCTTCCTTGATCGATCTTTGACTTACTACACACAAGCATGTTGATTTATAACCAAATGGTGATTACTGGTTTTGCTTAAAAATTCTTTAAGCTTCTCTCTCTCTGTCTCTCTGTCTCTCTCTCTCTCTCTCTCAACTAAAAACATCATGTTCATGATAAACTGATAATTATCTAGGTAGAACCTGAGCTGCAATATATATATTGTTACGTGCTTAGGCTCGAATAAGCAGCAACACAGAAAGAGTGAAAACTAACAAGCTTGTATAACTTTAACAAAAATTTTATTAAGTACAATTATTTTCATAAAATAAATAAACTTACAGTTTTAGAGAATCAAATCCAATATTAATCCAATATAGAATTCACAAAAATAATCCACTAATGGAATTGTAAGAGTCCTGATAAATAAATTTTCTAATAGCTCCAGGTTCGAATCTTGACGATGTAATCCAAAATGGCTGACAATGTCAGGTGATGTAGTTCTTGTTTAATTTATCATCCACATGAATTATGAGCACATGTTTTCTCCTCCAAATAAATAATAAATCCTCTTTCTTCAATGAATTGACACAAAGTCCAAAACAAAATAATATTAACACTCAAACATGAAATACACAACTTAATAATAAAAATGAAGCCCAAACATCTACTAAAGTTAATCTCCAAAACACAGCTATATATATATGTAATTCCCTCGTAAACAAGAGGAATCATGTGATTCTGGAAGGTCACAGAAAGAAGCTACCTTCTCCAAGTCACGTAATCTAGATATTTACTATCCCTAAGAACTAAAAATAAAAATGTCCTTGAAATTGACCAATAGTTTTAGAGGCTTGTTGACAACGTCTAAAGCAAGGTTAGGATTTAGGTCAAACAAGCCAAGGTCAAAACTTGTTTACAATTAGAGAATCTAAGTCAGCCTAAACTTTCTAGAATAATTTCCCAATTAATGGATTTTAAACCCTAAAAGATAAATTTGTATTTAACAATTTAAAAAAATAAATTAATTAAATCCAATAGCCGTAACAATATATATATATATATATATATATATATATATATATATATATATATATATATATATATATATATATATATATATATATATATATATATATATATCACCCTCGGGTATCGTTGTACACTAAAACGAAATCCGAGGACTTGTATTTTATAGATGAAAGGATTTCTATCCGTCGAGGCTTCCTATAAATGTATGTGTTTATTGCCCATAGCTATACTTCAATGTGTTTTGATTATTCTGCTGCCCTACCATCCAGAGGAGAAAGCATAACTTTAATATTATATAATCAGGTTTTCGAACTTTGGTATTATTTTATATTAAAATTGCGAAAATAAATTAAAAACAAGCGAACAAACAATTCATTCAATTGGTTACAGTCTATGTTCTACTCCTAACAAAAATATAATGTACAGTATTAAGGGGTTATTCCAACTATGTATCACTGGTGTTGTGAACACAATATTATAAACAACACATCGAACGTGTATTCCTAGACGTTGCTAAGACCGAGGTTCTTTTAGGTAACATGATGCAAGTTCAGTTTACTTTTTATCTCTCACTCCACATATAGCCCCGTATTTTGTCCTTAGATTGGTGATGGGAAGCGGATTCTGATGAAATAGTGTTAGGTTCGGTGTTAACCATGTTAGGCTTAATACCCTTTTTCCTTTTTAACAAACTAAGATTATTAATATTGTATCGCTATTTTATTACAACGCTAATGATTTATCAGTGGAAACTCGTCACATATTTAGAGAATATAAAAACAATAGGCTATTGTTTGAAAAATAATTAATGTTAAAATTGTATTTACTTATGCGTATTAATTCGTTCTGTAAATTTCCTTAGTGATAAGCTTCATTAAGTTTCCACTAAAATAACAAATCGAGATGTTTTAAGCTGATGTGTAAAAATGGTCATTTTCTTGAATGAAGATAAAAGAGATCTGAGAGGTATAAAGTACATAGGACTAGAAAGCTATTAAAGAAAATATCCAAACCTACAAGAATTAGGAAAGCTTTTATCGTGGCCTTTGCTGATATTACTTTTACATTTTCAAAAATGACATTTTATTAACTTGAATGGGTTTACTAATTTACTGCCTCACTATGGAAAATTAACTTAGACAATTGACACATAAAAAATAAATGATATCCAGATAATGCGAGTTGTTTGTGTTTTATTCGAAGGGATCATATAAAACTGTTTTAGCAAGGCACTCAATCGTCATTAAAACGACATCAATCTTTGAGATAGAAATCTACAGAATATATGTTATCCAAATATAACACAACATCTAACAGCTAAACCTTGTTATACAAACTCCCAGAATGTAATGAAGTTCGACATACACCATTATCGACTATCGACTGGAATCATGTTTCATTTTAATATTAGGCTATTGGACTACATAGTATAGGTTGTGTTGCTTTACACTAAGTTCTTTAAGGTTATTGAAACACCGTTACACGGCATCCTCGAGGAGCTTGTATCCTGGTATGTTTGAAACAAAACTAACTATGAACTTTGATGGCCCTTTTTCATGCTTAAGTATTGCTTTTGGAGCAATTAATGAACAGCCAAAGCAAAACGTTAAGCACAAAGCAAGGTACAGGTTGATGAGAAGCATTCTTGACAAGCGGTATGGTTGAATATTCACATAAGCTAACGCGTGTATTAGATTTTTTTTTAAAGTCAATACTATTTAGCACCCTAATTGCTAGACAACTGCCGTCAATCCATTTCGTTCGATATTGACTCTTGTCATCCATTTCGTTCGATATTGACTCTTGTCATCCATTTCGTTCGATATTGACTCTTGTCATCCATTTCGTTCGATATTGACTCTTGTCATCCATTTCGTTCGATATTGACTCTTGTCATCCATTTCGTTCGATATTGACTCTTGTCATCCATTTCGTTCGATATTGACTCTTGTCATCCATTTCGTTCGATATTGACTCTTGTCATCCATTTCGTTCGATATTGACTCTTGTCATCCATTTCGTTCGACATTGACTCTTGTCATCCATTTCGTTCGATATTGACTCTTGTCATCCATTTCGTTCGATATTGACTCTTGTCATCCATTTCGTTCGATATTGACTCTTGTCATCCATTTCGTTCGATATTGACTCTTGTCATCCATTTCGTTCGATATTGACTCTTGTCATCCATTTCGTTCGATATTGACTCTTGTCATCCATTTCGTTCGATATTGACTCTTGTCATCCATTTCGTTCGATATTGACTCTTGTCATCCATTTCGTTCGATATTGACTTTTGTCATATATAAAGAGCCTAAGAATTGTTTTGAGCAAAAGTGGATATAATAGTTATTTCTGGTGGAAGGTGGATTACGTTGACCAATGAATGAGCTTGTTAAATGACAAGTTTGGTATTGCATATGGCTACTTCCATGATGTTCATCTGCCTGACTTGATCATTTTTTGCACACTGTTCAAATTAACAAGCTATTTTTACCAAATAGTGACTATACTTATTTATGTCGCATAGACATCTTAGTATTCAAACTTGTTAGGAACTTAATACATGTACACTTTGTACTAAAATTATTGGAAAGTTAAGATAGTTTTAAAAAAATTATAACTTCATGGATTTGATTTAATTGCATAGGTGGCTCACACATTATTGGTATTTCCCTGTCCATTAGTAATAACTGGACCAGATTTGAATTAGGCACGGACTCACGATGTTGCCGGCTGTACGACATCCTTGGACTTAATGGTACCTCTCTTTTATTGCCACAACTCGGATAGCTCCAAATGGCGGAGATGTGAAACTAATTTCCACTACCTCCATTTGTACCATTGCACACCATTAACACACTTAATTGGCTGTTAGGATTGAGTGTGTGTTGGGTCTATTACCACTCACCCAGGGTCCTCCATTCAGGTCGATGGTTACTTAATAGCAACCCCGACCTGACAACCAAATTAAATAGTACTCCTTGAGTACATAAATGCATGGGGGAAGCGGCATCATTCCTCCCCCAGGACTAATTAAATATCCAGCTTTGCTGGAAACTTAAAACAGTGCTACATGCCCCTAGTGGGTGATAGGTCACTATAATTCAACTTCATCATCTTCCTCGATTACACGGAGAGGTTTAAACGTGAAAGCTCTCGAACAATTTCCATGAGGCATGTATTTTTGTCCATAGAGCGTTTTATGATTATTCCTAACTTTAATCTATGGCAAATGTAAAGAGTAATGTTTGATTTGATAATTTTATTTCAGAAGCATATAAAACGACAGCTATGCTGTGTGAAAAGGTTAATTACATATGCGAAGAGTTAGTGTGGACAAGAAGGGATCGATGACCCGCGGCTAACAATAATGTATAAGGACGTCACAACATGGGAAGCTATTCTCAACCTGAACATTTTTCATTATCATGCCGCTCATACTTTGCAAATATATTGTTATATACATATGCACAGCATAAGTAAATATTACAAGATATTTTTAAGAAGTGATTTGTGTTATCAGAAAAAGTAAAACCACACATCTTGATTCTGATACAGCATTAAGGCAGCGAAAAACAATAAAGCCTTATGTGTTTCGAACCCGCCACCGCTAATCTGTACATCTGTACTACATACAGTTCACGTATATCCCATGACTGTGCCTTTGCTGACTAGCATCAAATTTCTTCATTTCAGCAAGCACAATACCAAACTCACACACAATAAAGATAATGTTACCTTCCACAAAAACCTCTAATAATATTGCACACAACGAAATTAATAAAAATTCGAGAAAATTTAGACCTTCTTCCAGATGGTTTAAAAACATATTCCCACAATGTCCCTAACTGGTGTAATTTATATTTAAAACTAGGTTATTAGTTGTTAATCTTCTGAATACTTTTCCATTTATGCTCTTTATCAAATATAAGCCTTTCAATTAACCTTCAAAGGACAAGCTAACCCAATAATTAGAGGTATTTTTTTAAATAAACAATTAAAGAAATGGGGGTTTTCCAGCTAAGAAAAAAGCAGTCTATTACACTGTAGATCGTGCCTCTTTGAACGTTGACAGCGTGTGATAAAAACAAACCCGTTTCAACTTAAATGTAGCCAAGATTATCATGGATTTCGCACTAACAAACAAATATATGAGAGAAATCTTTGTTGATATATGATATTAGCTGGAGCTGACAAACAAAAATTAATGTGTTCCTCACAAATTGTGTCTTCTTTCAGATTAGCATATGTTTCTTTCAAAATGTTACAATTACGTGATCAGAACAAAGTTGGGTTTTAACTTGTCATATGTAAAAGCACTACTGAAATAAAATATTGGTACATATCTGTGAATTTTAATTAAAATTCACAATTCGCCAGGAAAAATAAAATGGAACCATATTACGTATCATGCAATAAATTCTACCTAGTGGTTATGGTTTCGATGACCCTTTGTATATAAAGAACATTTATGAAAACTTACAACATTATCAAATGAATTCAAAAATATCCTGAAAAAAAGTTATATTTAAATCCAAAAGAACTGAAAATTCCATATCAATTTCAGATTATAGTAACTGTATGCATTGATCTGAAAGCAGTCCTGATGTATCAACATAGCATCGTCCAAACTAATCTAAATAATTCACAAGAGTCCCAGAATACACTTTTAGTCCATTGAGCACTTTGTAGTTCCAATAAATAAGCCAAACAAATGCTTACACTCAAATAATACCTTACTACGCAATATTAAATACGTATGCAAACTGATGATACAGCAAAAGCATTAGAATATAATTCGTAATAATTTAGGCTTCTCATATGTTTTCATTTAATAACTTTGATAATTCAATTATTTGGCTTAGTTTTACGAAACGTGTCGATGTTGCTTCTCTTTCTTACTTAGTTTATGACCATAAAGTGGGATAAAATGGGGGCTACTCATGGTTACAAATTTCAGAAATATTTCAGAAAATTTGGAATTGATTTAGAAAATTTCGTTATAAACTTTCGGAACTTTCTTTGTCCCTGGTCTTTAAATTTTACATAGTGGAACCAACACGCTTTCAACTAGTCATCTAGGGCGGAGAGTTTTGTTTCTAGTAAGGGTAGCAATGCTTATGGAAAGATGAGTTGCTGGAGCTTGCGTCCGCTATTCACTTACGGACGTAAAACTCTTTGCTAAAACACGAAATAAGAAACAATTAGGTCCAGTATTTGGTGGAAACGGAAAGTTTTGATAACAGTGATTTGAGCTTAAATAATGAATCTGTATCGAGTTCTGAAATGAAATTAAGAGAATTAAAATTAAAAGGCCAAATGGAAATAAAATTAAAATTAGCGTGAAAAAAGAAATTACGGAAATACGAAATCAGAAAGAGGAAAGAGAGAGGCGACATCAAATAAAAAAGATGAAAGACAAAGAGAAAATCAAATTAGGTAGGAAGAAAGGGTAAGGGAAGAACGGCAAACACAAAGCCAAAAAGAAGAAAAGAGAAAGAGACCTTCAAATTCATTTGTATTTGCAATAACAGCGATAATTTAATGGAAACCAGAATGATGATTCTATTGATAATACTTTTTAATACTCGCTCTAACGTTTTTATGAGACTATAACTGATGCATGTATCATATTATGTGGGAAAGATTAAAAAGGTGGCTAATAAGACATATTATAATGTAATCATCTTAATCACTTAATCACTTAATCATCTTAATCACTTAATCATCTTAATCATCTTAATCATCTTAATCATCTTAATCATCTTAATCACTTAATCACTTAATCATCTTAATCACTTAATCATCTTAATCATCTTAATCACTTAATCATCTTAATCATCTTAATCATCTTAATCATCTTAATCATCTTAATCACTTAATCATCTTAATCATCTTAATCATCTTAATCATCTTAATCATCTTAATCATCTTAATCACTTAATCACTTAATCATCTTAATCATCTTAATCACTTAATCATCTTAATCATCTTAATCATCTTAATCACTTAATCACTTAATCATCTTAATCATCTTAATCATCTTAATCACTTAATCATCTTAATCATCTTAATCACTTAATCATCTTAATCATCTTAATCACTTAATCATCTTAATCATCTTAATCATCTTAATCACTTAATCATCTTAATCATCTTAATCACTTAATCATCTTAATCATCTTAATCATTTTAATCATCTTAATCATCTTAATCATCTTAATCACTTAATCACAACAAATTTCTACAATTCAATGTCATCTTTATTGAAGATACACAGGAGACGTACATGAACAGAATCATGGGATACTTCCTTTGTATTAATACAGTGTTCTTATATAAGAATGCATTAATGATTGGAATGAAAGACAGCATTGGTTCATATTGTGTATCCTTTGAGATGTAAACTAGGAGAATGTATCATTCCCGATCGAGACTAAAATAGGCTCGCTGTGTTTTAAAATATGTAATTGTGTTCAGACTCGTCACTATAGACTTTCAAGTAATCGTGTTTTTTGGGAATTATAGTATATAATCCTCATCTGTATGGCATTTAGGTTTTGTCTTACTTCCGGTGCTTACTTCCTGTGCTTATATTTTTACCGACAATTTCAGCGTTGAAAGTTATTTCGTAATAATGAAATGATTTTCATTCCTGCCAACTGGTATACAAAGTGATGGTAAGGGTTTGCTAAAAATAGCAAACATTGACATTACTCAGTAGTCATGGAAATATCAATAGAAAGCAAACCTCATATTAAAAGATACATCAAACAGATATTTTTAACATTACATAACATAGCAAACAAGTTGGGCAAATCTTTAAAACAAATAGTAAAAGTTAAGACACCTAAGATTGGGATACTTCTTAGAATAAGCTAACAACCATTGCATGCTAAGACCATGATGGCCCATTTGATCACAATGATGATAAAAGTACAAAACCTGTTAACATATGACGAAGAGAAACATAGCATCAAGCGCATAGATGCGCGCGCGTGTGTGTGTGTGTGTGTGTGTGTGTGTGTTGGATTTTTTTAATCTCGCTTTAAAACATTTTCAGTCATATCGCTACAATGTATGCAGTGTTACAGTTTATAGTGATGTCTAGTACTGGAGCATCATTCCTCAGACATGTAGCATGATGTCCCACCCAGTTATATTATCCTGACACCAGGCCCACCAGTCCCAGCACTAACCTCTTAATGCTGAGCGCCAAGTGAGACAGCTGATATAACTATTTGTATCAGTCTTTGGTTTGACTCGACAGCAGTTTGAACCCACAACCTGCCACATCCAAAGCGGGCGCTCCAGCCACTAAGCCAAGGGAGCGGTCTACATATACGAGAGATAAATTGAACATATATGGTCCAAAACATAACGTGTAACGCAGAAAGTGTAAATTATATCATGACATGTAAGAACTTGCGACCTTCAATATCCCGAGGAAACCGAAAAGTACTAAAGGGATTAATATTCACAGATCTGACTGGATGACAAAAAAGCTGAACAGAAAACAAGGAACTAAATGGAATCTTACTGAATACATCAGTAAGTGGAAGATTTCAGAAAGTGTACATATACACAAATAAAATCTTCAATGATTTATAGCTCCTATTTTGTATAAATCAAATAATACATTGATTTTGCTTATTGTTCACTCACTCGTTTATTATTAACACTGCTGTTTGCGGTTCTTGAGTGTCTTATTGTTTTTATGGAAAACAACTTTACCGGAATAAACACTACGGTTATATCAAATTTGCACTAAGAAATCTGATGACGCTATGGTTGCTTTTATTTGTTGCAGGTCAAAACCAATCACGCTGCTATTTGTATCACCCGAGTCGAAACCAATTACGTGGAAGACATAATTTTTGAAACAGTTCAGGGAATAGATGTAAACCACGGAAATGGTATAGTTGGGTCAAATGTACACTGAAAGCAGGGATATAAGTAGAATCCGTACCGGATAATGTACTTCCGTATGTGCTTCAGGTGAACATTTACGGCAGTTTAATGTAGTAACTGTCAGACAGATAATATGTTATTTCTCTTCTGTTTAATCAAAATTGCATTCATTTAATTATTTTCTTCGAAGATATAGAATCTACGCAAGTGTACTCTTTGTGTGTCTGACAGGAATCATTAAGCATTAAGGCATCAATGCTTTAAATAAATGTCAACATCGTCAGGTGTGTTGCTAATTTTAATTCTGAGTAGTAATAAACAATTAAAGCTAGTCAAAACTCAAGTACTAGAACAAATTTCCAAGCTCTCTCACATTTTCGAATTTTAACATATTCTGTGTACCGTTAAAATACAGACATTTATTAAGAATAATCTACCATGTTTTTGCTTCAAACTGTTGTATGTCAGATTTGTACTCATAGACAATATAGTGTACTTTAGGAAAATAACTGTTCAGTCTTTGAAAGATAATGTGTGCACACTGATACACATTATTTGTACGAATGCTCTTATTTCTGTCTTAGTATGTGCATTTTTGTCTATTCTATGACAACCGTTAATTGAGAATGTTCAATCCAAAATACCTACATGATTTACGTCGGTTATTGTAGTTAAAAGCGAAACATAGGCCACTAAATTTTACAGTGATATAAAAAAGAATCACGTAGTTCTTCTTGTTTTCCAGGTTGAAGTATCTGTGGTATATTTGCAAAGCAAAACATAGATTATAAAAGGGTGAAAAGAAAGCATATAAATGATAGATAATTAAATATATATTTTAAGGTTTTATCGTCTTGCCAATATATTTTGTACCATTGTCTTATATAGCGTAATAGAGAGTCGACCATTAAATGCGTCGCGATTTCTTTGTCTACCAATCTCAACCCTGGTTAGCTGTGGTTTTATTTCTCAGGAGAGGCACTAAGCTAACATTTTCTTGGAATTGACAAAAAAAATACTTTGAAACCATCCAAGAACAACCTGCAACCCTTGCATTAATAATTGAAGACTGCTTGGAGTTAAAATACTTAAGACTCATAAGTACAATTGCATTGGAAAGATAAATTAAAACATCTGACTGTAACTTTCCTTAAAGTCATGTAGTCATTTAACATAATTAAATACCTTTGCATAACTGGAGCACATAACTTAAAGGGAACACCCTGGAGACGAAAGACAACAATTCAAGTGTCACTTTTGCATTGTGAAATGTCGTTTAGTTTGATCAGGCTAATATCTGGATTAATGTGGTAGAGAAAGATATTGAACATATATGATAGATCTCTTTGCTCCTGCCAAAAACTAACATATCGAATAAGTTGGATGTACACCTTTCTGAATGATATCAATAATCAGATAAACGAAGTCATTATATGCTAGCTCTTTGTTCTCAGTTTACTTTACATTGTCAAAATCTTGCATTACTTTACGATATTGCATTCGTGCACACTTCATATTGAACTCACGGGAATAAAGGCAATACTTCCTGTTTACAAACAATGGTCGCAGTCGCCAGTACTTTTGAGTTATTTTCTTTGTCTGTGGATGAAGTAACCAAACTGTTTGGACCATTTTAAAGTAGAGATGCCAACGTTGATAATGTGGATAAATTCATAGACTAAAAATGACTTTCAACGAGGCAGGCCACTGAATGTGAAATCAGAAATATGCAGCAATGGCTGTACGATCACTTTTTAAACAAATCATGCACACCCATCTTGCAAGCCCTTTATGTTTTGGTTGATCAAAATTGTTTCTAAGTTAACTAAAGCAGCTATTTCGTTAAATTCCACAAAGCAACTGCTTAGCCATATTCATAGTTAACTATTTTGATACAATGTTTCGAATTTAAACTGGCGATAGACGCCAGATTTCATAAAATGAATGAGTCCCTACAAATAGCATGCAAGGCACAAACTGTCTTCTCTAGCTGGTAAAAAGATTATCAAAAATATACTTACTATTTTTCATCCTGAAGTTCCTTAAAATGTATTTTTTTAGTTATGCAAATCCTACTTATGTGAGCAAAATCATGGGTTCTCCAGCTTGATAACATATTTTGAAATTGTACTGTTATTTTGACTATATTACCAATGCATTAGCGTCCTCCTTACTGCTCTCAAAATGAAATAAACATAATATTTCCTAGCGTCTTTTTGATAATTGTAATTTAAAGACTTCATATTTGTCCCAAATTAGGATTTCAAAACTTCAATGACATAACATGAACACTCTTGCAGATTTCAACACGCTGCGCCGATCTACTTCATATAGAATTTGTATTGATAAATCCAGTCTATAATCACACAATTTCTTAGAACCGACAAAAAAAGGAAAACAAATATTCATTCCATATCAAATGGAAAAGCTGTTACAATGTGCATTCATTCAAAATATGACTCCATTTCTAGTAGACCAAAACCGCCATTTTCTTTCGAAAGGTATGACTTGCTCACGACTAAATTCAAATTTATCTAGGCGGTGTTGTGTGCGCATAAATAATGTTGTTGTTGTGTAATGATGGATCTGCGCTTGTGTATTTAGCTTGGTGTACGGCATACGTTCAATTACTTTGTTTCTTGTACTGTATATTTATTTATATAATTAAGCCTTATGTAAAATAAAGAAATGAACATATAAAAGTTACTCGTTTTGTCGGATGGATATACTCTCAAGGTCGTGCAGTATTTCCATCCAAAAAGCTCATTCATATTTTCCCATACAAATGCAGTATACTATTTTAAAGCTTCATCAAGGCAGATATATTATGTAATCTGCATCTTAGGTGCACGCGTTCAAAACAGAATATCTACTGCATAACATATGAAATCAAGTTTGCATGGGAGTTGTCATACATTATTAATCTCCTTAAACACTTCAGCTAATATGTATATTCTGTTCAACGTGACCTTTCTTGTGAACTATATAGTTTATTTAATTCATTTCGTCCATTAATAATGATCATGAACTAAATCTTTTAGCGAATGGTGTATTGCACAGAGCCTGCTTAATAGGCTGTACTCGGTATGACAGTACACACAGGAATTTGGGTAATAGTTACTAAAGGATCGAAGCTACTCTAAATGATGATGTGGAATATTACATTTTTGATATATTCAAGGTCTCATCAATAAAGTGATCCATGCCTAATACAATAAAATTACAAGAATTCTAAGCAAACTAATGAAGCAAATAAAACAATGAAATATGGAAGATCAGAACGAATCATTGACAGAAGTAATACTGTTGAATGCTAGATATACCACACGTTCAAATTCGTACTATTTGTTAAAACATAGAGTGCTTCTAAATTTGGTTAAAGTCTGACAATTATTAGCAGGTCTAATTAATATTAAGTCAAATAACAAATTGAGTTGAAATCTAACAATCCTTGGTAAACTTTTCATTCGGAAACTAAAGTCGATAGGACGGGCGAGGAGGAAGCATTAATCCTGTAAATGAAGTCACGACACAGAGTAAAATCCAACTCATTTAAGGTCTCGTTAGTATGAAGACACATTCCCTATTTTGTAGAAGAAAGAAAGGAGAATGGACAATTATAGACAAAAAATCTTGTTTATAATGATGTATATCTCGGGGAAAACAACAGTAAATTAAAAAAAAAACATCAGGAAAGGCAATCATGACGAAAACCACCAGTAAATAAAACCAAACACACCAGGAAAGGCAATCACGGAGAAAAATGCCAGTAAATAAAACAAAATTCACCATGAAAGCGACTTCTCCTGTAAAAAATTCACCAGGAAGCAGTCAAGGGGACGATAACAGTAAATTAAACAAAACAGACCATGAAAGACAGTTATGGAAAAGAGTATTAGTGAATAGAATATAATTCTCCAGAAAAGGCAATCATGGGAAAAACAAAATTTAACAATACAATGGGATACAGAAAATTAAATTCTTTCAAGGTCCAATTAATATAAAATCCGGGCTAAATTTGACTAAACTCCAAGAATTCTTTTTAAATATGGATTGCATAAACCAAAAGTTAATTGGATGTGGATGAGGGACCCAACTCTTCTAAATGATGGCATAACACAATGAAAACAGAACTCTAACTCAGCGGCTTATCACTATAATGATAAATAATTACATAATAATAATAATAATAATAATAATAATAATAATAATAATAATAATGATAATAATAATAATAATGAGCACTTTGTATAGCGCCTACTGTTTAGAAGATCTAATCGCTTTACGACATCTAAAATGATATGACTACAAAAACGAAAAACATAACATAATGAAATTAGAAGAGACAACAAATGATGAAACTGTTTAAGGTGGGAAACATTATTAGGTCTTTAAGTTTGTTCTTGCAGTAAAAAGAAAAAGAGCACTCTTGAAAGGGATCACTGTGTCTTTGTGTCGAATTTTAATGGGCAATTCATTCCACGTTGCTGGGCCCTGATATGCAAAAGAACATTGTCCATATTCCTTCATTTTCATAGTGGGAATAATGAGTATATGATCGTCAGAAGAGGAGCGTAGTATCTTGCTGGTAATTACACACTGTGTTTGATTCTGGATCGAATGGATAACCATTGTAGAGTACAGAGCAGCGGGGAGGTGCACTCTGATCGTGGTACTAAGGAGGATCCAAACAGCTGTGTTTTTAACTTTTTGAAGTTACTGGAGTATATATTTGGACAAACCAGACAGAACTGAGTTACCGTAGTCAAGTTTTGAAAGTACTAATGAACACAAATGTGTTTTAGTAGCATCAGCTGAAAGATATTTGTTAATGGAGCTGATGCGTCTCAGTTCAAGATATGCAGCCTTGCATAGGGTCATGACATGTCGGTGCAATGTGAGAGTACTGTCCAGTGTAACACCTAGGTTTCGTACTGACTGTGAATTTAATGTTGTTGTTGCTGATATGTTTGAGGTAAAGAATGTGAATGACAAATTAGTACAGCACTGCAAAATATTTTTGAAATTGATATGTATTCCTATTCTTTTCCTATGATGTGCATCGGCAATGCGAACTTATGTTTACATAAAAGCCATGTTTTTGATACTGATATATTTTCTCCAAAAGTTTGTTTTTTCGCCATAGACATTCGCAGACAAACATGCCCCTTTTATGATTTATATATGGTAATGGTGTTTTAAGTCATTATTGACTTTATAATCTGGTATAGAGGATACATTGCAGAGTGTATTAATAAATTCGTCTTTCGACATTCATCTTTGTCTTGCAAATCTGCATTTTGTGTTAGGAGTTACGTAATGTGTTGGTCCTGTCCACTTTATGATTCATATACTAATTGTCAGAGTTTTAAGGTTTTAAAGACGTTATGCGGTCCGATATATATATAGATTATATTTTGATAATAATCCTAACTTTTAACATTGGCCTCATTTCCCCCAAGACCTGAATTTAACCACGGATATGCTCAGTGTCAGCCACTATCTACTTCTGCCTCCTCTGTAAATAATACGGTGTGTGTCAGCAATCAAATATTAAGAGTCCTATTTAAGATACCTCCCAGCAGCAGCATGTGCCTGGCAATTATGGTGGGAATGGCCGATCATGTCTAAATACATGTTTGTTTTAGAGTTCTCCCAGCAACAATAACGGGTACCTGGCAATGCTGGCAGGGATACCCGATACTGGAAACACCGAACATCAGGAAAGTGTTAGATATGTTCCAACATCAGCACTGCCTGGCACTGCTGCAACTGCTGTCAGGGACGACTGATATTGGTCCTTGGTAAAGTCATGAACTTTACATTAAAAGTGTTACCTAATCATCAGTTACAGTGCGCAGGCTTCATAGAAATTTGTAATTGATGCCCACTGTGTCATTATTAAAGTCTTGTATTCATTTATTAACATTTAAATCATTCTCAGAAACGTATTCTCGAGGTGCATGTTAAATCTATCTATCTACCTATCTCTATGCATCTATCTATCTCTCTCTCTCTCTCTCTCTCTCTCTCTCTCTCTCTCTCTCTCTCTCTCTCTCTCTCTCTCTCTGTGCCTATCTATCTACCTACCTACCTACCTACATATCTATCTATGTATCTATCTATCTACCTACCTACCTATCTATCTATCTATCTATCTATCTATCTATCTATCTATCTATCTATCTATCTATCTATCTATCTTCATCCATCCATCCAAACATCCACATATCTATATATCTAGATATCTATTTTATGTCCGTCTATCTATATATCTATCAATCTGTATACCTACCTACTTATCTTTATATATGTATGTATGTATGTATGTATGTATGTATGTATGTATGTATGTATGTATGTATGTATGTAGGTAGGTAGGTAGGTAGGTAGGTAGGTAGGTGTGTATGTATGTATGTATGTATGTATGTATGTATGTATGTATGTATGTATGTATGTATGTATGTATGTATGTATGTATGTATGTATGTATTGTTACAACTGTTTGCTACGATCTTTAAGTCATAACGTATTCTTGATTGAAATGAATATAGCATTTTTATTATTTGTATTGTGAAGTTTGTATTGATATTTCTGTACAATATAAGGTTAGAACGTCAGGGGAGATTATGGAGAAGAATGAAGAAATGTATGCTATAATATAAATAAATACAGAATAAATTATGTTTTAGTTTTTATTGTGTTCTCTTATTTTCTTTTTCTAATACTCACAAGATCACAATTCCATTGACATACGATAATAATTTTCATTCATGACCATACATTTAATATACAATATAAGCAAACTAGATGGTCTGCTTAAGACACATGTTTTCATGTATACGTTAAGAAACAACATTTTCAGCATAAATGTGTTATTAACTAAATTTAATAAAATGAAGATTATGTTATTATAACATCAAAGTATAATTCTATTATCGGACCATATTTATAGAAATTATATATAAATGAACATCCTTCAAACGAAAATCTTCAAAAATCCGAATTTTCTTACAGATCTGAAATTTGGATAAGTTAAAATCTGGACAAGACAGAAATTTGTATAAATCAAAATTGGGACAAATTTAAATTTTGGTACTGTAATAATATAACACTTTCTGAGATGGTTTTCACCTGAATACAATTAGTTATGACTGATAAACATTAGGATAATAGAATTTTGAAATTATTTTGAGAAAGTAGACAGACGGTTCTGACTTAGATGCTCTCAGTCTCTCATCTGCAACAACGGAGGGGAGGGGCATATACTTATTCTCTCTGTACCCTTGGAGAACCTATGATGTTTACACAAACATATACAACAGAGATATTCGAGGTTCTCCGATTCGGGGTAGAAACGGGAACGCTACCGGTATAACGGTACCGTTTGTACAAACACCGAGGGTGGGAGGCGGAGCTTATGGAGTAGGGAACATTGCAACCAGCAACGCTAGGTGTGATTGGTGCTATTTGAAAGAGATGTACTTTCTGTTAGGCTTTTAAAAAAAGTTAAGCCTCTTGGCAACATGTGAGATATGTTAATTCATATTTAGATCATATTTTGTATTTTATGTTTTTTTTTAATAATTGTGGCACACATGGGTGAAAATGTGTCTGCGAATACTAGATAATTCTTACCTCTGTCTAGTTGCAGCGGCGTTATCTCTCTGAAATGCAAGGTACCTGGTTATGTCCTTGTAAAATTGACAATTTAAGATTTTTCTCTGTGACAGTGTGTGATATGCATGCTGAAAGTAGGATAGAAAGTACATTTATTTCACAAAACATTGGCATTGATGTCTATGGAAAAACAAGTTGTACTGTGATACCTATAGTGAAGAACTGCATAACATTGTACCCATACAAACGCATTCATGTGGGCAGCATTTATGAACTGTACTAGTTTGATGTAGGAAAAGAAATGGATGCTAAATAGTCAACAGTTTTTTTTAAGAATAACATCTAGGGAATCTTCACAAAATAACACAAGTTGGCTTCGGAAGGGGGCTTTTGTAACTATAACTATAATAGATATAGACTAATGGCTTTACGTCTGTGTAGTCAGCTCCAAGATTAGTATACATGCAACGAAATAGTTATGTGAAGATTAATATAGTTGATTTTATGCCAAATATTTACTACTTCGCCTGCGAAAGATTTTTAAAAAATCATGTCTAACTAGCAACTATCTTGTTTTTGTAAGGCATGTCATAGACCAGGATATAGGACAATCTAGGTCCACTTGTAGATAGATCACTTATATCATAAAGAATATTCTGGTATGAGTAAGTTTAGGTAATTTATTAAAGATATTGAATTCCTTCCCATTTTGATTTTCATTGTCCTGCTCTAATTGCCCATTTTTGTACACTTTCCTTGCTTGAAATTTAACATGCAAATCTTTAGTTAGTTACATTATCACTCTTGAGGTCTCCCTACATATAGAAGCCTGGAGTTTAGGTTCTCACTTTATCCGCAATGTATTTTTGGATAATGTTATTGCATTGAAGTTAATACATGAGTTCATGAAATCATGTATATTGCATGGATAATCTGTTGTAGGAAATAAAATTACCACACCTTACGTATTTTATTCAGTTATCTCCCTTACACGAGACATAACATTACAAGAAATAAAAACTCACATTTTCAGTGATTGGTTATGAAAATAAAGAGAAGATTTGTGAAATATTATATTAGCACTCAGTCTTGATGCAAACGTATCTAGAAGTAATTTAATAATTTCTCAGTGAAATTTACAAGTTTAAAAACTGATAAAGTATGTTTTGCTTGTTTTAGGTAGTTTTCTGCCTAATTGAATCCCATTATTGTTAATTTCTTATGTAAAAGAAATATAAATTATATACATATATATTATCTTTGTTATTCACCCTTTCATGCTAGATGGGAATGAACACTACTTCACCTAAAATTGAGGTGCCTGTAGGGAATGTTATTGCACAGTTGCTTTCGGACTATTCTTGAACCTATGAGGCACTGCCTCCATATATTATCCAAGGTAAGGTCACCTATGAGGCACTGCCTCCATATATTATCCAAGGTAAGGTCATCAAACTTTCATTTCTCAGTTGTTGTTTTTTTTTTTGCTGCGTTTGTCTCCTTCAATCTTTTATCAAAAGCTACATCTACCCGTTTAGATACACACTTTCCTTCTATTTTTAACTCCACTTCACTCACTGTGCTGAATGTTTATCGTGGCATTTTTCTGTATTTTTTTCTCATATTTTACGCCAAATCCAACATAATCACTTAGACGCCAGTGATATATTATAATTAATGTCAGATTGTGTTATTGCATCAATTTTATTCACTACATAAATTAGGGAAACTTTCTATTTGTGTGACAAAGAGGATGGGTAGGTTGACCTTTGTGTGAGGACTGGGGGCTGGTGACCTCGTGTATCTGCAGACAGTGTAAGTGTTCAAAGCTAACACTTTATAATAAGATTGGGTTATGTCCATCTGTCTCTGATCTTAAGTTCTGCATCCACCAAACAAATATAAAGTCAGTAATTTTAGGTGAATTTTACTTTTATAGAAGGAGAGGTACATTCTAGTTGGTACATTGACCTTTGACTTAGTTATTACATAATATGATATAATGTAATATATCCCATATCACCCAGTTGAAGGTCAATAAGTGCTGATATGAATAAAATACAACCCATAGTCAGTCCCGGATTACCCATTAGGCAGAGTAGGCAACTGCCTATGGGCCCCGCCACTTTTATGGGCCCAATCAGGGGCCCCCATGAGACCGTGACCGTGGGTCTGTGGCCCCAAACGTTTGACTGCCTATGGGCCTCCACGGTGCTTAATCCGGCGCTGCCCATAGTTAAAACAATTCATTTCATTCCAAAAATGTAGTTTGGTAGTAAAGCGGAAATATGTAAACAACAGCTAAAATAGTTTAAAAAACCATTACATACACATTAATATAAGACTCAGCTTGGTACCTCCTAAAATTGTTTTTGACAAGCGAGACTATAACCGAGTTATACCACAGATTATTGAAAAAATTAAGGTCGGATATAGGTATAACGGTACCAATTGTACAACACCCCCCACCCCCACCCCGGCCCGGGGGGGGGGGGGGGTGGGAGGGAGCTTATATTTGTAGGAAACATTGCATTCAGAAATAAACAACAACACTAGCTGTGATTGGTGCATTATCTAAGAGTTGTACTTTCAGTTAGGCTTAAATAAAGATTGAGCCGCTTGGTAACATGTGTGATTATGTTAATTCATATCTAGACCATATATTTTATGATTTGTTTTTAAAATGTGGCACACATGGGAGAAATTGGGTCTGCTGTTGCCTCGAGTATGATAGCGGGTAGTGGTATTCGTTTTAGGCGGCAATGAATTATTATAGAATGTTTGAAGAGATAGCTAACCCTTCGTTTAATATCGGTGAAAGTGTAATAAGAGATGGATCTCTTCGTGATTATCAGATGTATTTGTATGATGCACGAGTCCCAGACGAACGAGGTAGAATTGAACTTCAAGTTCAGGACACCAGTAGATATTTTCTCACGTCGGAAGGATATATTGAAGTTGAAGGTCGACTGTTAAAACACGATAACACCAATTATGGAGATAATGATCGAGCCGGTTTCGTCAATAACGGTATAGTGGCGCTGTTTATCAGCGCCAGATATCTCATCGACGGAAGAGAAATTTAATAAATTCAAGAAATCAATATCTCATCGACGGAAGAGAAATTGAATCAATTCAAGAAATCAATATCTCATCGACGGGAGAAAAATTGAATCAATTCAAGAACACGTCGATATCGCGACTACTATGCTAGGGCTAACGAGATATTCAGACGATTATGCGAGAACAGTTGGGCCTTCTATGATGTTTGTAAAAGATACAACAGATCATCCCGATAATAGAATTTTGACTCTTGGTCATGTGAGAAACGCTGCAGGCGACGCGGTGGCAAAAGCTGTTGTATCATGAAATGGAAATTATAATTTGAGTTTTGTTGCTCGTAAGGCTATGTTAAATGACAACGGAAGATTCTCCTGTGCGATTATTCTCTCTCATATATTCGGTTTTCGCAGAAACGTTAAAAAAAATTATATTAGGCGCAAAACATACTATAGTTCTTAACAGAAAAGAAAACAATGACGACACAATATGGAGGGTTCCAGCAGATCTGGCAAATCCAAAAAATGACCGGGGTAAGGTAACTTTGACAAAACTGTCGTTGTGGATGCCGGCGATGACCCCTTCAGTTGATCACGAAGAACGACTAATGTCTTTTATGGAAACGGGTGGTAAATCACTGCTGCCCTGGCAAACGGTGACGACTAATAGCGCCACTGGTCTTCCCGCCGCGGGTTTATTCACGTGGCACATATCTTCTCAGCATGGAATAGCGACTCCGAAGTATGTTTTTGTTGTACTTCAACGAGCTAATAGAATAAACAGTCAATTGCACAACCCGATGATATTTGACGCGCTCAGTGTTACACAGGTTTCACTACAAGTAAATCGTCACCAAGAACCGTCTGATAATATAATAATGAATTTTGAACATAATCAAGTTGCACGAGCATATCATCGGTTGATGACTTTTCTAGGACGTGATCTACATATTGATACAGCAATGTTGATATCTCAGCGAGAATTTGCAACGCTGTATCCGATCTACTATTTTTCGTTGGAACATATTGATTTGTACAGGTAACCTGTCGTCGATATAGTCTTTCGTGCTCACGTAAATGCTGGCGAATAAAGAGCGGTAGCTGTTATTCTCAGTGATAAGGCAATGCTACTCGAGGGTCATGGTGGACGGATGAAACTCGTTGATGCTCCAATAGAAAACATATAACGGAATCCAAAAACATGTAACAATTAGATCATATCTTATTAAATAAAACTGTCATACAGTCATGTTAATGTCACCTTGACTCAAGTTCAGGTAAAGAAACTTCAATCGAAAAACTCTGCTACGGGTGGAGCAAAAATAATTTTGAAGCATGAACAAATAGCTAACGGAGGACCAAATAAATTATCGCTGACAAAACTCAGCTTAACCGTTTCAATAAGGTGCTAAAGGCAAATACAGGAGTACAATTCGAGTTTTCACCCTCTGTAATTTCTAACATGGTTAAATCCGGTGCAATATTTCATCTTCTCTCCGCGATCCAGGGATAATCGCCGCCGCGACACCTTTGGGCGCTAAAGCTGTTGGATTGGGTGCTGCCGATAAATAAAATTATCGGAAAAGGATACAGAAAAAGGAAAATGCCTGTGACTCCCAGGAACATACCGGGGAAGAGGCTTGTGACTCCCAGGAACCTACCTGAGTTAGGGTTATCCTCGATGTCAAATTTTGATTTAATCGACGCAGTAAAAAACTCCCTGATAAAATATTTCAGAGGTGTATTCATGAAGGATCAATTACCGAATCAGCCGCTAATCCCAGAACTGGTATAATTAATCTCGATGATAACACCGGACCTGGAATTCATTGAGTTGCGTATGCGATACACCCTAAATCAATTTTTTTTTACTCGTATTGGCTAGCGCCACCAAAAGAATTTTTCAAATACGTACCACAATTAAAACCTCCTGTTCGGTATTCAAAGTTACCCACACAGACATTAACAGATCCTCCGATATGTAACCGAGAAATCATTAACGTGTTAACCGCTATCTCACAATTTTCTAAACCACCTCATAAAACCGTACACGAATACACCAGTAATAACTTTTTAAAAAGATCATAAACGTATAATGGTAGATATTTGGGGAAGATCACTCTCACGTGGAAAGAAAACCAAAGGAGTTTCCCTCGAAGAAGTAAAGAAGCTTATATCACAGGCGTTATCAGACACATTAAACCTGGTAGGTGTGGCACAAGATGAATCGTTGTATTTCAAGATCGTCAAGGTAAATTGAAAACTAGTGATATTTCCTTTCGTGACATTTTGGTTAAGCCGGTCCCGGTAACAAAAGATGCTATCGAGGTGTTTGACGCTCAAGTTAAACTCAAATCCGGTGATCTCATTACAGCCGTCAACGATAAAATATCATTGTTGAATAACCATTACCAAAAGCATATAAATCAGTTTAACAATCATGTAGATAAATATGATTCCCACCTAAATCAATTCACTGGATTACAAAAAAGCGTTACCGAGTTTCAACTTCATATTGTTAATTTCTTTGGGTTACCACCAGTGACCACGCCATCGTTCACAGAAATATAAACCGCTATTGAAAAATTGACAACACTGCGATCCGAGTATGATGTTCACGTAAATCAATTTGCTGGTGTTCGTAGAAATTTTAGAAAAGTTGATGACACAATCGATGATTTTTTTGGTAAACCGCCAGTCGTTTCCGCGAATCTCGCAGGTATTATTAGCGCAATCGGTAAAATAGACACAATTAATCAACGATTATTAGGTGTTATTCGCGAAGAGAGATCATTTTCAGATTCAATTGAGGAAATAAAAAAAATCTATCACTGAGATTAAACAAACTCATGATGCTATCAAGGAAGATTTTCCAAAATTACTGAACGATTAGATAAGGTCAAAATTCCTCATGAGAAAAATATCAACGCGGTATACACGATTCAACATGGATCATTTGCGTGGACACCACGAAATAATAAACTAGATATCACCGCGGCTGTCAAAGGTATTTATAGATTAACATTGGTGTCACATACCTAGTTTAATATATATTTTATCGACCGGTGACAACAATATATCAACGATTATAAATAAAGATTTAATTGAACAATTCACGATAACAGCCACCGATGATAATTTGGCTAGGGTAAACGACACTCTGTTGTTGTATTTTTTCGAGTATGCTGTTGAAATTATACCGGACGCAGCTAGTCTCACAGATACAGGTTCAATACCGAATTTTTTAGCGGCGGATTTTATCGACAGAAATTCGATAATGGAACTGTCCATGAAAGCTGATACAGGTCTCGGTTTACGGTTTATATTCTTTTTGGGATTCGTGTTAAGACAATTTTCACGTTGAGCAACTATTCTTAAATTTTCAATACGATTATCAAATTTATTTCTATTAACATGGTCAATTACGAGTGTAACAGAATTGTTACCGAGTGGATGGTGGATTAAATGAACAACACATACACAATATGTCATAGATAATGTAAATTTATGAAATAAATTATTAATGAAAAATAATGATGTATCAACACAATAACTCATGCATTCAACCAACAATCACATTCCACAACCATTCACAATTCAAAAATAAATTAAATATTAATACAAAATAAACACAGATCCAAGGAATCTCCTGGACTATACACAGATCCAAGGAACCTTTACAAAGGTTATATTAACGCAAGTATAAATTGCGATAACAAATACAAACATCAAACTATACTATCGCACGTATGGATTGCGACAACTAGCACGAACGTATACATTTATTTAATCAAGTTGCTAACATTTATTGAGATTCATGTAATCCCTTGAAATACTACTGTGGTTCGAAGTAACTATGTGTAAATATAACAATGTATTCAATTGTAACTACAATTGCAACACACACATGTGTCTCGACCCTGTATAACCGTACGATTCACCAACTATTGAATCGCCGCCCAGCTTCTCCGAATACCTAGGGTTGACTCAATACTTTTATCGGTCACTTGCCCTTCACGGATCCACCACAGTTATACGTACAGACAGCATACAACATCTACTAGAACCATCGGTCCCATATACCTAGATGCTACCCCGGACGTTTACACCTCTAGACAGCTCCGACACTTGGACATTAAGACTTCTAGATTTCCGGATATTTACACATCATGACAGATGTAGACGGACAGACAGTCCGACAGACAGACAGTCAGATACCTCAGTTTGATTGCACAATTAAACAGCATAATCACGGCACAATCAATCACATTCAGCTACCATTCAGAGACATTCAGAGACGTTCAGAGACGTTCCGCTACAAATCAGAGACGTTCCGCTACAAATAAGAGACGTTCAGCTACAATTTCAGAGACGTTCCGCTACAAATCAGCTACAATAAAGAAATCAAACTAATAATAGTTGATTCTAAAACAATCTAAAACTTAGATTACGCTATTGCATTTAAAGTCTAATAGTGACTAGTAATTTCAAATATTCCAAGTTTTAAATCTGCACTGTAATAAAGGCATCATTACATGAAATGATAAACTGAATAAAATTCACAATAAAACGAAATATAAATTTAACACTCACCCCTTTGGCTGGAGAAAGAATGACGAGCTATCTCTCCTATCTCTTCTGGACTCGTAATATTATCAGAATTATTCTGCCTTATATATCCTCAAATAGGTGAGCAGAATTCACGGCAAAATTCCCGTGCACCCCGTGATTCTAATGTTCCTGACTTCAAGTGATTCGTAGTCAGGCACATGCAAATCGTTACACGTCGCTTACCTTGAAAAAAAAAACACTCATTCACCCCAGGCAACGCCTGTACGACGAAACAAAAAAAAATGGTAAAAATAGTTTGTAATTCGAGAAGAAATAAATTCAATTTTTGCCTAATTCTGTGACAACGAGACCGCTAACAATTTTCCCAAAAAAAGCATTCAGCGATGAATCTATGAGCAATATAATCCTTTCGTTGTTTACCGTTTCAAACGGTAATTAAAACATACCCCATGTTACTAACCCGACCAATTGGTATTTTTAGTTTACGATGTCGGACAGTTGCATCTCGTGACTCCTCGTAGTTAACGTAAATCGAATGAACGACGTACTCGGACATATTCATTTATTTTACAAGGGATTTTATTTGTCTAAATTGGTATTTTGAATATCAAGGTTTTTTTCTGTCGACGTAGTCATGAGAAGTCTGTATAATCTTAGTACGGTGGGAAATAAAATATTTTTATCGTAGTATCAAGTTCTCTGTAGTCCTTTCCTCCGCAACAAGCGCATAACTCTGACTTTCCTCGTACTCTAATACCACACCGGATACAAGGTTTTGGACCTAAACTTCCTCGCCGTATATTTTGCATATGAATCCCACAGAATTCTTTTCGACAGAATTTACCGCAGCGGGTAGTTGAGCCAATGGGCAACCAATTACAATTATGCATGTCATAATAAATATATTTTATTTAAATTTTTGTCTTAATTATAATATCATGAAAATATTTACGAGTATTGAAATTTAAACAAACACTCGCAAGAGAACAATATTCAGCTTAGACAGTAAAAAAAAATTTCCTGCACGGTTATCAAAAATTAAAAACAGTATTCGACAGGCTAAAGGAGAATTTTATAACGATGGCGCCAAATATACATTTTCGATGTTTCGAGTCCCACGTTTCAATTACGCGATGACCGATTCTCTTGCCAAGGAAATAACATCGAGGATAAATTTTGAAAATGTCAGATATTTCATCCAGGTCAAATACAGTAAAATGTATAACCGCGATGAGAGAGGCACAGATAGAAGAACTTGGGGAGTATTTAATCATACTGAACGTGTATTGGATTCAACGAAAAAGATATGTAATTTTGACCGATAAAACTAAACCGGTTACATTAACTGGAATCGATAACAAATATCGTCGGGCGTATCCTAAAACAGCACTGACTTATGGATTATACCAGATAAATATCCCGGATATAAAAAACTCCCCAGGATGAAATTTTCATTGGGGATAAACTGCGCAGCTGAACGAGTTATAGAATATTTTATGAATACCCAACGAGGAAACTGTTTAACCGAATTGAGAAAATCTAAAATAATCGCGTGCATGGAATCTGTTGAACAAGCAGCAGCGTCGATAAGCAATATAGCTGAATTGGAAAAGAAATTAAAATTCCCGATTACAGTAAAGACACTTACCGGAGAGGTTTTATACGAGTCTGGTCATTATAAAAAAGGAGGAGCTCCGATTGAAATCATCAATCATAATTCTCATGCATGGAGAAGTTCCGTACGAGTATTCCCGGTATCACGAACAGTAAAATACTATCACGAAGATATATTTAATTGTATCTATGATATCAATAAAACAAATCATGTTTCAGTATGATTGTTTAAGAGTGATAAAGAAGGAGGAGGATACGATTAATTCGTTATGACAAATGGAGACCTATATCGAACTGAAAAACTTCAAACGGAAATGAATAATCTTGCCACGAAGAATACTGAAAACCCAGATGAGATTACAAAAAATTGTTTCACTGTGTCATCAGTTGCAGCTCATTTTGCCAGAGAAAAGAATTCGTGGAAACCAACTAGATATAACTTTCCAGAAGATGTTCGGTCTAGTTGTGTAGAATATCCCCATGGCGGTTTATGGAATACCAAATATAACATCGATGATATGATTTCCATTGACATAGCGGCACGTTACCCTGGAAGTGTTCTCGGGTACGGAGAATGCAGTGAATGCTTTGCACGATTCGGTCATCCCACACACGAAATGACAAGAGTAGCGATTAATGGAACATTACCTGATTTTGATTTAACTGGGTTTGCCAGGGTTACATCACTTAAATTCACAGATAATCTTCATCCGATATTTTATCTCTGGGTAGAAAAACATCTTTGAGTGAAAAAAATTTCTCCGATAGCGCTATTGAGATTCTTGTTAGACAAAAAGATGTTGACCTCGTTGGCTGTATCCACGGCAATATTCTCATATCGGAAACAAACTGATGTTTGACTACCAACCCCAGAAAAATATGATGACTGGGACATGAACAGATATCTCAAACGACAAGCGAAAGATCTTGGAAGAAAAATAATTAGGAAATTTACACAAGGTGGATCATATAATTATAAACGGAAATGTACCAAATTGGTGCTCAACGACGCTGAATCGGATTTTATCATCGCTGATACAACCACAATAGAGATATTTACGTCGAGGAGTACCGCCTATTTATCCAACAAAGAAAAACTCGGAACCATCGTTGAATAAGTCGAGGGAGAATCACCGCAGTATACTCATTTAAGATATTCGATGTTCTGTTATGCTTTGATGAATTTATTCTAGATCTTAAAAAGATTTTCCGATATCGCGGTTAGAGTCGCGAGCGACTCATTCTATTTTGATAAAAAAAAATATCGAAAACTCGTCGAAGAATTTACTACATTGGAAGGTGATTGGGGAAAATGGACAATAAAACAGGAGACGTTACATGAATACTGCGAGTCAGCTGACACTCCCATGGATGATAATTACCACGAGGGTAACGACATGGAGATATCATCGTATCCTTCTGTGTATGGCCCAATAACAAGACATAAAACGGTTTATTTGAACGGTTCAGGAGGTTGCTGAAAAACAACATGAGTAATCGATTTTTTTTGGAAGAATTCTGACATGATCGTGTTAAACCCAACTCATCGTTTTGCCAGAGAGATGAAATCCAGAGGAGTAAACGCTTGTACGTGTCATAGCTTCTTTCGATACAACGGAACTACGTGGACTCTTGATCGCATGGGGACAAAATATATTCCTGGGATAACTATATGGGATGTAGCGTGTACAGTACCATTAGAACTGCTAAAACATTTCTTACGTGGCTGCTAAAGAAAAACGGTGATAATGTGCGGTGATTACGGTCAACCACCACCATTTGTCGAAGAATCTCCTCATGAATGGCTAAACACTAACGTAGACAATTACGAAGAAATAAATACTGACTATCGTTCACTCCACGAAGGATTAACCTCATTAAAATCCACGATAAGACTACAACCGGATCATGTACAATGTGAAATAACACGTAACGTAATTCCTGAAACTCTCATTGACAATTTATGCGACACGTGAAAACCAACCGATCTGGTCGTCGCGAGCAGAAACAAAATAAGAGATCGTCTTCAGGTAGAATTATTTAACACCCACAAAGAAAAATTCCCGATGGAGCCAGTACCGTTATGTTATAGGCCAAAAGATACACGACGATAAAACATCTCTATTGACATCCCAGGAAAATCTGAACTTCAAGAACTCGTATTAAATGATATTGTATTCGTTGACATTACTGTAGTTGAAGACACATTACACGCCGATAAATCTCCCTGGGTGCTTGGATACGCGATGACGATACAGTCGTTACAAGGGCTGACAATCACTGATACTGTTTTAAGGATCGTTGACGATTTCATCGAGTGGTCGAATTTAATTTATCTTGCGGTGTCACGAGTACAAAGAATAAATCAACTTCGGAGAATTGCTATTAGTTGAGACCGCGCGGTGGTAACTGAGTGTCATCAGTAATAACTTCTAATTGTTCACGGTTAAAACTTCGTTGTGGCTCAGCTGGATCTAGTTTATATAGTGTTGGTCTGTGTTTAGATGTTACCGTGTTAAATATTTTATGTGTGGTAATACTCCATATCGAATCAGTTGATCTTCTTTTGCCACATTCGAGTTCACCGGGTTCATATAAATATCTCACTGTGACATTACTGGGTAAGATCTGCGATGAAAACTCTCTTTGAAAATCTTTGATTTTGGGGATTGTTATATTTTTTTTGTTATCGCGGTAGAAGGTTTCATATTTATCGTCCTGGTAACATCATTGTTGAGTGCTGCAACTACTTCTGGTAATCGTTTGACCCATTCACGAGATCACTCATCATTGATGAATTCTTTCGCGTACTGATAATGAAATAATTATTTGCGAGAGTTCTGTTAAATCGTTCAACAATTGCTTGATCGCGATGAATCGCGGTGTGTCCTCGTCGTATTGTGGAGATTTGGCCACCGTAAAGGACCCCGACGATAAATCTTTTTGAACGCAGAGGCAACCTCAGATGACGATTTTGTTGATAACGGTTCAGCTTCTTTGTATCTACTTGTGACGTCAACTACAGTCAACGCGTATTTTCTAACTGTGTCATGCGGCAGAAATGGTATATCGGCCTGATTAACCTCATCTGGGGTATTAACATCGAACGACGCATATTGAATTTTTGTAAGACGCGGTAGATAAATTTGCCATCCTGCTTGTCGGGATAACCATTCGGCCGCAGTTGAATGTTTTACTTTTGCCACATTGCCGAGTTTATCGATTGCTGATCTACCTCTTTGGTATCCGGTTGGAGAATAATAAATTGCTTCCATATCAATTTACCTTTCATCGCGGTTTTTATTATCCACGATGCTAATTTTTCTTTGAAGGTTTTATCAGGAATTGAATTTAGCGAGTGAATCAATCTTACATCCGCGACATGACGTTGTTCAAGATCATTACTCCGATATTCGATATCGTGAAAAAGACAGGCTTCATCGATAGCATTTATCGGATATTCGCCCGGACGAGGGCTGTCTTGATCATAAAGTCTGACGTCTAACCGAATTCCCGGCCCATAATAACTGTATCCTAGAAGGTGTTTTTCTCATGGATACTTCGCCCATAGTGTTCCTGTGAGAGTTGCTAACTTGGAAGCGATATCACCTCCCTTTTTTTAACAAATCTAAATTTTTTTATACCACACTGTGCATACTTGCCAGTGATTGCTTCTATGTTATTCTTCTTCGTTGTAACAGGTGTTGGGTCAATCGTTTGTGTACGCGACCTACATTTCACACAATATAAATCCATAATATTAGTTATATCTAATGGAAATTCATGATTTTTCAGCAATAAAGAAACGAACACCTGTAATACATAACCCAATGTTACCAAATTCTATACGAATGACTATTATCGGACCATCCGGGAGCGGTAAAACACAACTGTTACTTAACTTAATTATGAAATGGATGAAGTGGGACAAATTATATTTAATTGCACCTAGCGTGGATGATCAACACTGTTATCAGGTGTTACAAGATTATAACGAGAGCACCTCAGAGATAACCAGGGAAGATATCATTGAGTTTATTACAGATATTGACGAAGCGCCTTCCGTAAAAAACATCGATGGGAGTATTAACAATGTGGTCGTGTACGATAATACAATGTTAGACAAACAGAGAAATCCTGCTAGGATATTTTCCCGAGGGCGACATAAAAACACTGATGTGATATACATCACTCAACGATATATGCAAATTCCAAAAGTGATCAGAGACAATTGTAATATTTTAGCGGTGTTCAACGGGGTTGCGGTGATATGGACTATAACAAATTAAAAATTTCTTTAACTCAACCCCACACGGATTTGTAACGATAAATTTATCAGATCCTCGAACAAGATACCGAATAGGACTTGATAAATTATATTGTTAATTCATCGCAATACTCGGCCCCAAACAGTTTGGAACAGAATCTTTAAAACACGATAAAAACCTAAGATTTTAATCACCGGGAAAAAACCTTGAATGTAAAACTCTCCGTGGAAGGCTTATTTTGGTCTGAAAACTTGGTGGGTTCACCCCTTCTGCTGCTTAAGAGATTATTTTCCCCTGTAAATAATGTGTTCTGAATTAATTCTTAGACAAAGAGAGTTATCGAAATGTACAGAATTCAAACACTGGAAAAGTTTTTTCGCTGATTCAACAAAGAAATGTTGACATATCAATATTATATTAACCACATGATAAATCATCGATTTCATCTGGATTTGAGCTTAATTTCATTAAGACATTTTATTATTTGGACTTCTCATTTTTTAATTCTTGGATTATTCTTGGATTTGATTATTTTTGGATTTGATTCGTAAAACCTAAAATTCTTTTTTCTTACTAAATCTTTACAAAGCTTGTTGTTCATTCTTATCATGTTACTGTTCAAAAGAGCCTAAATGTCTAACAAAGAAACTGGGGACTCGTCACAATAAAATGTTTCAGAAAAGTTTGTGTTTTGAAATTTGAATTCCTCCAGAATTTGAAATTATTTAAATCCCAAAAATTATTGTATAGTTTCTAAATCTTTAGTGAAATCAGCAATCTTTTTTTTTTACAATGTAATCAAAGTTAAAATGTTTCCTTCAAATCCTACCTAGGAACAGTTAGACATTTTGAAATGAAAAGATTAAATTATTCAACCTGCCGGAAAATATGATCTTTTTGAGAAAGATAAATGCAGTTACAAAAAGAATAACGTGACAGAAAAAAGCAAATACATTTACATTCTGAGATATATATATATATATATATATATATATATATATATATATATATATATATATATATATATATATATGCAAAGTGACAAGGAAGAGAAAGGCATCTGGAGAAAGAAGAGAGATCCAAAGTGAAAAGGAAGAGAGACAATATCACATTAGAATAACAGAAATGACGCTGGCAAGTGAGAAACACATAGCCATTTTAAATACAAACTGAAGTTTTGATAATGCTAAGAATGTTATGTTTTATCCCCCTTTAGAGAAAATGATTTAGCAAATATTTGACTTGTTCTGAAAAATAGCGGAAAATTTAAAACGGCCAAGGAACTCTATTATTAGAATGTATACTTACTGGTAAAGCTAGTGATACATTAAGATCCACTGTCACTACAGCTACTTGGTGAATATGATCTGGTTCAGGAATGCATATTAAAGAGTTATGAGTTAGTCCCTGAGGCTTATTGGCAAAACTTAGAAACTATATATAAAAAGCTGGAAACACTCATGTTGAATTTGCAACATTAAAGAAGCAGTTATTTGATATAGGGTGCTTAGCCAAGAAAGCTGTTCAAGATTATGAAAGTGTCAAACAACTTGTATAACTTGAATAGCTCAAAGTCTGTGTCCTTAGTGACATTTAGACTTATCTTGATAAGCACAGGCTCGAAACCCTTGAAAAATACTGCTTGTGCCGCTGACGAGTAAAGTATAGCTCATAATGTTCCTTTTGTAAGATAGTCTTCCACTCAGTAAGTCTTAATACAAGCCCTTCTAAATTTCAAACTGGACAACTTCTACAAATAAAGCTTCTGATATGCTTGATCAAAAATCCTTGTCTAATCATATATGTAGCTATTGCAAAAAGAAATGACATGTTATTGCTGATTGCTACAAATCGAAAAATAAACATCAGAATTAAGACAAACCTATTCCAAATGCTCTTATTTCCAAATGGTCTTGGTCACGGTCATGTATTGAAAGCAATACTTTTGTTGGGTCTACGAAACCCCAGTTTGATTTTATTATAGAGAATTAAAAATCATTCATGTCGAACTGTTCTATATCAGTCTTGGGTGATTCGGCCAATCCCATCCCTATTATAACCTTCAAGGACACATGATCTTCTCAGTCATTTTTGTTGTCACGTACTCTGCTCTTTTTCCCAGAAGTCTTCTTCTGATAACAGTGTTCTTTTTCAGACTTTGTCTCACCCGTGACAATCATGCCAGTGTCTGCTTCTTCCGTTGAGGGAATTCATATTTTACAAGTCAACGGCCTAGCTGGAGATATTGTTGTGGCTAATCCACTAGCAACTGACAAGCTTTATTTGGATCATAAGGTCGATCTTATTAAAATATTCCCCAATTTAAACACAGCTTGTGCAGTTACCAGAATTATGGTAAAGAAGGCTCTTTAAAATTATATTCATTAGGAAAGTATTTCTTCTCATGACACGTGTATTGGTCATGATTTTGATAAAGTCACATGACTCGTTTGGATCAATCGGAAGGTATTGATCACAGTGATCCTCTTTTAGCTACTCATTCTTTTTAATCTATTCAAGGTGACAAAAGACAATCACTTGTCATCCAACAGGACAAAGATCATGAGATCTTTTTGTTTTAAAACGCCATTAGTTTTACTGAAACCATTGAAGTAAATGAAAAGCTCGAAGAAAATGAAATTAAAATATCACGAATTTAAACAAACATGTCTCATTCAAATCAAATAAATAAAAAATCTAATGTAGGGTTCTGACAGTTTTACACAACAATATCTCTTACACTATAAACTCTTTTTATTTATTTATTTTAATTGATGTTTGTTTTTCTTTTCGCTATGCATTTTGCTAAGAACAAAGAAAATAAATGATCACTTTGCAGCTTGCACCTATCGGTGGCTAAACTTGTTTCAATGCAAACTAAAACCCAGTCAATATTTGAAATTGATAAAATATCAGAGTTTTATGTATAAAACAAAATAAAATTTATACATTTCATCTCTTGAACATTTTACCGGACATAAAATGACACAAAAGCATATCGATCACAGTAGTTATCCCTCCCAATTAAAATATGCAAAATAATACAAAAAATAATGAAAACAAATATTAAAATAAAATTTATTTCATATTCAGTTCACTCTCATAAGCAACTCATTCGTATATTTCTAATCTGATGTTAGCACTTTGAATGATACACCTTTTGGCATGTGGTTCTTTGGATGGATTTCTGTTCACCTATTAAAAAATATAAAAAGAATTGATTCAAAACAATATTTTATTATCGTGAATGAGATTTACATTCACTACTAGATATATTTTTGTACATCTTGCTAAACATTGTTGGTAAGTATAGCAAGTATACAGCACTTGAAGGTCTTGCATTATTATAGTGTAATAAATAAATACATACATACATATATTTATATATATATATATATATATATATATATATATATATATATATATATATATATATATATATATATATATATATATATATATATATATATATATATATATTGTTTGGTTGAAAATTCCATTCAAAGGTAATAATAAAACTTAGGGTAATATTATCTATCTAACGCCTTTCCTTACCAACATATTGATACATCGCTATTGAATAATTCAGAAAGTGATGGTTTCAAATTCAAATGAAATGAAGATTCCATTAATCTCGGAACAGTTGATCTTTACATACATACCAAAAAAAACCTTCTTTGAGCTCGCATTGACAGTTTCAGTGGTGTTTTTTTTTACCCCTGTGGGAAGCGTAGAAATGATGATATGACAAACAAATAATTATACTTATTTAACAAATCTATTTCATTTGGATCTTCATTAAACAGGATCCCTTTCTAGCAGTTCCAGCGTCAGTGGTCCTTTCCCCTGTGATAAGGGTAGGGAAAGTTATTATATCAAGACAAGAATAATGCTATACATTCTATATTAAAATGAATACCAAACCGACCTCAAACAATGGCAATGATTCTTGTCGCAGGTTGGAGATGGCACACCCGGGCACTCTTCATTGCAATCTTTGGGGCTATGACACTCATGTTTAGCGTGGCAGTGACACTCAAGGAAATGGCAGTATGCTTCTTGTACATCAGTGCAATTAAGACGGTCAAAACAGTCCGAATCCACCGTACATTTTTGAGTCAACACTACTGCAGCTGGAACAAGAAAAACAAATGTAATTATTCGACCTTTTTAAGTAAAGATATGAGATTTGCTGTAACAGCCTTGCACATTTTTCTCATTTACTTATTGAGTATTTCAGATGGAATAATGCTTTGCCCTGATTGGAGATTTTAAACTCCTTCATTGTTTTAAGCTTCTATTTGTCTATCTTAAATGCCCGTATATTTGTGTGTTCAAGTGTGTATGACCGTACTTATGAATATTGTTGGGTTAATTACCTGATCAAGCCGCTCATCAACTATACAGTGATGCTTAAACATAAATCGTAAGAAGATGTGACAGTAGAAGTTTAATGAAATACGTTTATTCGTTGATGTTAATACTACCAACGTCTATGCTCTTTTTAACTATCTCATATTAGTTTATATTTGTTGGATCTTACATCTAACATAGTACCAGATATAGTAGCTTTGAAATAATACATCTAATCTAGTGCCAGATATAGTAGTTTTAAAAAAAATACATCTAATCTAGTGCCAGATATAGTAGCTTTGAAATATTACGTCAAATGAATCTCTTTTTGTACCCGGAGGCATAATATTTTTAAAAATGTGTTTGATTATTTACCATGAAGAATTAATGTATATAGCGGAAAACCACGGAATCATACGTACGTAAATGCTATACCGTACACTATGACCGAGATTACACAATGACCTCAAGAGACTAAGAATGTATACATACATACATACATACATACATACATACATACATACATACATACATACATACATACATACATACATACATACATACACAAACCATGACATAAAATGGTAAAAGTAAAATTTGCTTCTTCAGTCTTTAATATTTAATACAGGTTTCTCAAATGACAAGTTGGGACTTTAATAATAGTTCTTCTTAATACTTGTGATTGATTTTTATAACATGATCATATGATCACATATATATATATATATATATATATATATATATATATATATATATATATATATATATATATAGAGAGAGAGAGAGAGAGAGAGAGAGAGAGAGAGAGACAGACAGACAGACAGACAGACAGACAGACAGACAGACAGAGACAGATAGACAGACAGAGAGACAGACAGAAAGAATGTGTGCTTAATTCTAAATTAAACAATGACGAAAAATGTGGTTGTTATGATCGTTATCATCCTCACGCGTTATTAGTATTATTATTATTATTATTATTATTATTATTATTATTATTATTATTATTATTATTATTACCTTTCTGTTACTATCAGCATCAGTCAACATCACTATTATTATCATTATTTTTGTTATTATTAGCAGTAGTAGTAATATTAGTTTCATTGTTATTATTAGTAGTAGTTGTAGTATCACTATCATCATTATTATTATTATAATTATTATTATTATTTATTATTGTTATTATTATTGTTATTATTATTATTATTAATATTATTATTATTTTCGTCCCGAATAATTGATATATGTGTATGTGTGTGTGTTGAATAATTTATTAAAGATGTTAGATTGATACGAGATGCAAGTATTTAAATAATTTGAAAATTTCTAAAAGGACCGATCATGAAAGAGTTAATGTGAAGGTGTGTGTGTGTGTGTGAGAGAGAGAGAGAGAGAGAGAGAGAGAGAGAGAGAGAGAGAGAGAGAGAGAGAGACAGACAGACAGACAGACAGAGCGACAGAGACTTACCAAAGAGAACGGCCAGCATAACAACACAAAGTGTGGTTTTCATCTTGTTTTGTATGGTTCTAAGCGTTTGCAAGAGCTTTATAGAACCGATTATTTTGGACTGATGATTTTATACCTTATAATCAACGTCATAATCATACCACAGATCCGCAATCATTAATCACGCTGTAGGATGCGGTTAAGATTTCACTTCATGGCCCTTTTGCTCTTTAAAATAACATGTTTACTTATGTAATCGTTTAGTCAAGCATTGGGAAACAAAAGCTGGAAGGTAGACGATAATTGTTATTGTCTTAAATAATCCCTGAGATGCAAATATAACCGTCATTATTAGGATAGAAAACAATGTTAAGGATATAGAGGACATTCGTGTCTAGCGTATTCTAATTAGCTGAAGATAGATTCCCTAGGTAACATACACTTCTAGAACACGTTTTCATAAATGATAGCATTGGCGACACGCGAGTACAATAATTTCGTACTGATACAAGTAAACACGACTAGTAAATATTTATCAAGCCTTCCACATATAACTGGTGTTGAGATGTCACTTATAATTTAAAGATCATGTCATTAGTAGGGAGCTCTATCGGAAACCCTATCCGCATTACCAGGTACCTCCTGCCGGCTGCTGGGTAATATGTTGGGAAGATAATGAAGTTTGCACTGTGCAGAATTGGCAATCATTACCGGCATTACCTGGTACCCGCTTCTGTCGCTGCAAAGTATTTTAACAAGAAGGGTTAACAGTCACAGAGAAGACAGAGGCCTGTTGCATTTCACACTGTACATCAATTGTCAAGTCGGGTCTTAGACGAAACGAGATCAATATATAATACCAGAAGTATAATCGACATACGTACTGTACAAAGGACTGACTATCATCATTTAAGTCACAAAGCACTGATAACCGTTAGATTCGTCTTACGTGGTTAGAGGCCCACGCATGCTCTGTAAAACATTCAACTTTGCAACAAAAAGATATCAGTTTCAAAAGTCAGATCTGTTACATGCATGTATTCTATAGAATGACTATTAAAAGTCCTTACAAGTCTAAAACAAACAAACAACCACCACAGACGCCTCAAGACGTTAGGATCATAATAAGATGACAATGCGGGTGCCGACGGTAAAAACACAGGTTTTAGAGAAAAAGGGAGAAATATTAAACTTCTGGAATTTTAGACACAATATAATACATCTCTTGGAATGGACGGCGTAATGTCCTTGAAACCTCATGCCCGAAACATTGCTATGAACCAAATGGGTCAAGGAGGGGGACAGTTGAACTCATTCTGTGCCTATTGGGAAAAATTAAGTTTTTCGAAGGGTCCTCATTAAGTTCTTAAATGATACAAACGCAGACATCAAAAATTTGAGCAATTGGAGTAAGATAAGGGGCAGAAGACACCATATCATGCGCATACACGGTAAAAAGATCAAATATGACAGTAAGAGCTCATGTATAGCTGTGAATAATGACAATATTTATCACAACACTAATTTACACCCGAACCATCGTTTGTAAGTATTCTATCAGATTTTTCTGATTTTTTGAAATATTTGACAAGAAACGAAACGTAGGAGTTGACATTACTTTATATTGCACGATATGTTAAACATGTGGTTGCATCTGACATCTCCCTAAAGGAAAAATCATTTTGATAATTAGTCAAGTAATGTCTGTACCATCTGGCCTCGTTTTGACATACGGTCTTTAAGTGGGTTTAAATTCAACCATACCTATTTGACGCACGAAATGAATGGGAACAAACATCCCGATTTGCCACAAGTGAAAACAATGAAACGTATCCCTCGATGAGGCCATATGCACTCAAGTGTACAGATGAATGACTCCTAAGATTGACAAGACAGAGAAAACAGGTAGAATTTACCCAAAATTAAATATGATGTTACGGTGTACAAACGTTGGAAACAATAACATCCAACACAAAATTATATTCCCACGTAATTATAATTGTAATATTTACCCAATCAAGATTACTGCCCCTTACACGTAACAGATTGGTCCATTTAACATCAGGGCAATAGTTTATTAAAACTACATAATAGAGGTAAAGAAAAGGTTCTTTAACAATATATATTCTTACCTTTAAAATGATGTCAAACACAGACACATGTCGTATTGATCAGCTTGTTAATAGTATCAGATGTGTGAAATATGCCGAATCTGTTTCTAACATTACCATATATGACCGCTGAAAGTGCTTTAAACTAAATCTACCATATACACCCATGTCATCCTGTCTTAAAGATAATTAATATTTATACAAAAACTTGGAGGGAATTGTTCGTCATTAATATGACGGAAACAGATGGTAATTGAATGTTAGATTTCAGAGGTAAAAATAGTGTTAATTAACTGAAATTCAAATAATCTCTACATGTTCTTCCACCTCGTACATCATTTTTGTTTTCATTTTTACCATAGATAGAGCAACTGTGTATATTGTCATACCTGATAAATCTGCCAATAACAGTACTTGATAAACCTTTTATCTTTGAATGATCCTTGAACATTTTGTTACGGAATTGAGTGCGCAAAAATAAATTTTCTATTATTAACACAAATACAGACTGGGCTTCGTTTCCGAGTACTTCGTTACCCCTAGTTTATTCGTTTTAACGTTGGCGATTTTGACTTTTCCTTCATTAACAGTGTGTGCCTTGGAGTGGGGCTTTAATTTAACCTAATTTTTCCGGCAGTGAATCGGACCATGTTCAAAGTACCTATAGTACTATTTTTCTCCATACAATTCATATGACAGTTGACATGGTGCTGTCCACGTTATTGAAGCAGTATTTAGCGGTCGAGGTATGTGAAAGAATAACATTTTATGTGTTATTACTAATTTTCGATGTGATAACTGGCAGAATACATTTATTGTTTCGGATTTTATTTATAATGTCTAGAAATTTAGACCAAACATATATAACACCATTCTATCGGATCTAATCTACTTTGTTCCATGATACACATTTGTAGCCTAATATTCACATTTAATTGCGTTATATACACACTGAAAGATGAGAAATGTTCGACCTATTATTACCCTGTGTCATTAGTTTAAAGTGTATTTGATGTATTGCAGGGTTGAGTTTTTGAACACCGTTTTGGTTTTTCAAATTACATATTGTACTTAATGGCAACGTCCGTGACTTTGATTGGATGGATAATTTGGTGCACTCATTATGTTTAATTGAATTTTACAAGCCTTTGTTGCGTTCGCTCTTTCCTTTAATTTAGTTTAAAACCATTAAGTCGAAACAGTTTGTAAATCTATCTATATGTTTGATTAAAAATAACAAAAGCGTTCAAACAGAATGAATCTTTGCACAGCGGTAAATAATGCTATCGCGTTTGCATACATTTCTTTTAATAATAAAAATGTTATTTTTGTATTACATGTAAATCAAACTACCCTCAAGACAAAGATCACTTGTCAGCACATTAGCTAATTGGACTTTAAGTTTTTCAAGTCAATACCAAATCATATTGTTACAACTCGATGATCTTAGTGTATGCAGCAGAAGACGTGAAACCAGCACGTTTTTCAAAACTTCAACAATATATATTAATTCTTTGCAAATAGTCTTAATCCGGTAAATGCGCACAGTAATTCTAGTTAAATATGCGCACAACTGAATGTGATTCCAAAAAGTCTGACATTATAAGTTAAACGAACAAATTTTTTCTCAGCACATTATATAAATTATAAAATGCCTAAGACAAAATAAGATGATCAGTATGCTGGTTTAAGTTCGCCTCAAGAACTTTCTTAGGTAAAAAGGGTATGTAAAAACATGTTTGTTATTATCTTAAAGTCAACCTACAATCATGCCGACAATTTATCTGTCTATATAGATTGTTTGCTATCGGCTTTCCAAGAACATACAATAATGGATATATGTTAAGCAATCGACACAGACTTATGTTACATTGTATGTCATCAATTGATGCGATTAATCTTTCTACCCATCAGAAACACGGAAGGAAGTTTTATCAGATTTGTGTAAGGAACTTTTTCCCGTCCAAACGCACATAATTTAGAGAGAGAGAGAGAGAGAGAGAGAGAGAGAGAGAGAGAGAGAGAGAGAGAGAGAGAGAGAGAGAAAGAGAGAGAGGGGAGGGAGGGAGGAAGGGAGGGAGGGAAGGAGAGAGAGATGGTCATGTAGCATTGATATTGCAATCAATGGGAATTAGTTCTGCCATTCAACTTCCTGTTCCATCAGATTCCAGGTTTCTCATGAAAATTGTAAAACTTATTCAAAACATTTTGAAAAACATTACTTTGCCTGCAATTGATATTTGTATGACCACAGTTTACGTACAACATACGAATTATGTTCAATATAAATTCCCAGATTGTATGGTACATTAGTAAAATGTTAAGTTATGTTTAGTTTGATATATTATAGAGAAAGATATTTCTAACCAAGACCAATCCATTATCGAACTTGAAACATATATTCTATTAGCTCTTACCAATCTGACTCATACTTTGAATGTATGAATCCAATGTCCAGACAGTCTTTTTAATGCTCACAATAATTTTCATGTATTGTTTAACGTCATTACATTTGAAATAGCATTGTGTCATCGTATACAAGTCCGGTTAGAAAAATAAACAGTAGATGCAGCGATCTGTCGTCATATAATCCAATGGCAGATCAGCGTTTATGTTATACTGATTACTCATAACATAGACCCAGATCTGGTGGATCATTATGCCATGTCTGGTTCTTCCAGAATATGTAGTAGATATGTAATATAGGCAAGTATAACAGTTCTGAACACCGACAAGGAAACAAAACAAATACATAAACAATGGTTTTGTTTGAATTATTTGATAAAACGGAATAAAAGTAATCTATCGTGACTTGATTTAGGCAAGCTACGAATTCTAAATAATTTTTGTAATATCTCTGTATCCTTTACATTACTCCACAACCCAAAGTTTGCATAATTATTATAATTATAAATAATAATAATCATAATTATTGATAGTTATTAGTCATTACCTGGTATTATGAGTATAAAGTGTGAGACGTTCTAAACAACATGACCAGCTCATATTATCAGTCCTATCTTAATTTTACAACACAGCAGGCTACACTTATTACCAACAGAAGTGAAAATACAGTGAATAGTCATATGACGAATTGTCGTATAAAGACATAAAAGTTATCAAACATTCCACCCATAATTCTTTATGACAAAATAGTATTACAAGAGGAAAGGCAAAATGAGTGACAACAACATTTTTAACACAGCTTTTTATATCCTAATGAGATAAAAACAGGTGGTGTTCAGATGCTCCTGGTCATGCATGACATGTGACAGCATTTGTTATGTGCAAGGAAGGTAATCTGATAAATACTCTCGGGTATTTGTTCAGCTAACAATCCAAGTACTAAGGACACGTGGTTTTATGAGGGCGACATTAGGAATATGACGTCAGCATGACAGGCATCTTAGAAGGTATGTGTAGCTGTATTATATTTCGTTAGAAATACTATCTTTTGATGGCCGCGGTTTTTAGTTAAACCATACACGGTTAGGATTCTAATACAAAGAAATAAGTGGTAGAATGGGTGAAAATTACCAGCCACATTAAACTACTGGATGTGAACTTAATAACTATATATATCTTCAGTCACAGACATCCATATCTTAGACATGTTCTGGCATCCTTGCTAAAGCCAAGCAATGTTCTGTATGGCAAATAGCACGCATTCATCCTCTCAAAAGACGTTTAAAACAATGAAAGATCAGATTTGTTTCTCACAAATCTTTACCTGTCTAGGAATAAGATTTTAACAAGTCAAATAACTACTAAATAGGCAAGCTGAAATCACAACATAACATATTTTGACAATGTTTAAAATATGTACTCAAACGTGAGTAGGAGAATATAATTAAATATTATTGTACATCTAAACTTAATCACATTCTCAGCAAAGTCCTCGAAGAGTGTTGCACCGTTCCGGTGGCCGAGTGGTTAGATCGTCCGCCGTTTAAGCGGGAGATCGTGGGTTCGATCCCCGTCCGAGTTATATCAAAGACTTACAAAAACGATACTAACAGCTGCCTTGCTTGGCGCTCAGCATTAAGAGGTTAGTGTTAGGACTGGTCGGCCTGGTGTCAGGATAATGTGACTGGGTGGAACATCATGCTACATCTCTGCGGCATGATGCCCCTTTGTTAGACATCACTATAAACTACCTCACTGCAGACATCGTAGCAATATGACTGAAACATTGTTGAAGCTACGTTAAAAATCCTAATCACACACACACACACACACACACACACACACACACACACACACACACACACAAAGAGTGTAAGAGAAGATGACAGGATGGGCTAAATTGTCATAATACCACCTTTGTGACTCCTTGTAAAGAAATGTCCAAAACGTGAACTAGTGAAAAAAAACATCTGCAAAAACCAACCGCATATCCGCTCTATGTAGATTATTTACAATCGAACATCGTTACAAATTTAGCTAAGTTTTTTCATGGATTAACATAAGGTCAGATGGACAAATTGATAAATTTGTGGACTGAATAATAAGAACGACAATTCATTATTCAATTTAGTTTTAAAGCAATGACCAGCCTTATTCTTAAAATTCACATATGTAACAATGTTTTGACTAGCCGGATCTCTCACAATGCCTTTTTTTGAACTTTTCTCCATGAATGTTATCTAAAATGTGCATCATTGACAAGGTAAGGCCTCATTGCATTTATAAGGCCTACAAAATTCCATTATTATCATTCAACTAATGTAAAGACTAGAATAATTCCAATACCCCTATTTCAAATAATTTCTGGAAATATCCGAACAACGGTAACGAGCAACAGTGGCTGGATATACTATATTGTTTTTTTCTATACAGCTAAATACAGACTTATAAATATTGAATTTTTGTGCAATCTGATATTTTCATAACTTTATATTTGATAATGTATTATATCAACTGATGATGATTTTAAAAGAATCTGTTTCAAATTATGTGCAGTCTATTCAGCTATAACTGTCGCATGTAAATTTTTAACGCACATCAATGGTTTCATATTTGTTTCAAGCTCAGTACATAATAACAACATAATCAGTTATGAAAGATGATCATTTTTCTCTGCTTTAATAGCTTTAAAAAAATTAAACAATCACTGGTGTGTAAAGTAATTAATGTGCGTTTCATGTGGCTTTAAAAGCATATGCGACGATCTGTCTTCACCACTGAAACATATATAACGCTGAATGTTAATAAACAAATTACGTAATGTTATGAAAAATAAATTAAATATTAAATACATCATTTAGAAGCCTCGCATTAACATCTAATAGTGTGTTATTAAGGCTGACATCAAACGTCTTCCATGACAAAGTGTAAAATCGGATAGTCTTTTGATTTTAAACTACACTAACCGTGATGTTTTGACCCTTGTCATATGATTTAAAAGAATATTTATTGCTTTATTACTTACGCATTTATGCGTAGTCATTGATGCGCAACATCATGGTATACAATTTTGCTTCACTGAACATAATTCGACACAGCATTAAACGTTATTTAAAATATCTTAAAATTAATGCCTCAATTGTCAGGATTGAAAAAAGGCTAGAATACTACTAAAGTGTATTGAGAATATTAGTTTTAACTAATTCTAAAACATATTTGCAATGTATTATTTATTTTTGGAAATTTAAAATTTAATATCAGACAGCGTCTTTTTAAAATATGTTAAATATACTCTTACAACAATAACTCATTATAAACATATCAAGCAGTTGCTTCTTTTAACGTAGAATATTGGAGAATCAATTCAAAATGTGAGGCTCACGTGACTGTTGTAAATCAGTCTTTTGGATAGATTCAGTTTCTGTTTTTACCGAGAATATAGAAACTTTTTTGTGCCAAATGTGCAAAAAATGCATATAAGATACCTGATATTTTTCAACATTTTCCGGTCTCAACTTGGTGGACTAAAATATAATAATTATACTTTGGTTATCACCGATAAATGTCTGAAATTCTCAGGTCTTCTGAAAACAATGAATAATGTTTTTGTCGATGATATCGACGGATACAAAATTGTATTCTTTCACGTGCTATTTCCTTTTAAATGGCATTCATAGCCAACAACTTTAGATAGCCATGCCATTGCTTGATTGGAAAAGCAACAATGAAAAAAATATATATATTAATTATTCAAACAATTTAGACTACGTTATAATGGAACCATTTTAAATGTGTTCGTAAAATTTTCAGATAAATGGATGCCACTCCAATCAAAGCAACCGATATGTTATCTCATTTAGCATCTTGGCTTTCTGTGAGTATTTTCTTCCTGAGTATACTTGTCCCCTTGCATATATTATCATCAGCAACTATCAAATTAAAATCCTCATAGCTGACGTCGTTAGCTCTTACCCACCATAGTATTAATACTACCGAACTTATTTATGGCCAAAGTTCATATGTTTTAATGTTAAAAATGTGCTGTATGTTAACCTTTCTTTAATGAATGTAGCTACAAATCGCAAACATCTTGCAACAAAACAACAAAGAGCTAGAGATAGCATACGTCTTGTTACAGACGTAATGTCAATAATCTGAACCATTTTAGCAAGGCGTTCTTGCGGAAACTGATTAAGATAAGTTGACAGGACAGGGTCACGGGCACAGAGATTTTCAAGCGACAGACATTTTGAACATCCACAATCTGCTGATTAAGTCTTAGATGATATAGGTAGACCACATCAAACGGCTGACATCATAGTGACAAACGAAGAGCATTTGTAACGATGACAGAAATAGGGACAAGAAGCGACACTTCAAATTCTCTCAAGTAATCTTTCACCCATTTCATATTTAATTATTAGTCTTGGGAAGATCTCGCACACAATCCCTTTACTTGACAGTCTTAGTCATACTAAAACAACATTTTTGGAAAGCAGGAGAATTGCAGACGCATTGCAGAAGTGCGAGCGACGACAATCCAAGAGCAGCTGTCCGTTCTTAAGTGGCCAATAAAATCCGAGCGGTATATAATGTCAACTCTTCATAGTTCCTTCTTTTACGAAGATGCCTTCTCTGGAGATCTTCCAACATGACTTGTTTGTTATCGTTTCGTTTATTCAATTTTGCTATCTCGATAATCCATTATAAAAGCAAATTATCAAATGAATGTGAATATTGTCTCAAACAGACTTACAATATGACATACGCCGCCTTCCAGCCAACCCTTAGATAAACATTTAAGCTGATCTTGAAAATTGTTATGAAAAAAAGAGAGCAAGATAATGAATATATAAATGAGTATAGAAAATAAAGATACCATAAAAATTCATTATTTGTGCTGACCTTGGCAAGAGTTAGTATTTTAAAAGCTTTAAGTCAAACCTTAAAATCAAATTTTACGTTTAAAATTCGCGGTATACCATCTATCAATTCTGCAATAGACGACTAAATTTCATAAAGCCTGTAGATGAAAGTTTCTGATTTAAATCATGTCATTATATGTGCATCATTTGACTATTGGAAAATAAATGCTTCCATTGGTCATTGTCTATATATATATATATATATATATATATATATATATATATATATATATATATATATATATATATATATATATATACATAAAGACTACAGATAGCAAGTCTAAACATGATAAAATGCGATCTGAAAAGGAGATACAAGGACAACAAAAAACGTTTAAAAACCCAAAACTTTACCTTGGACGAGACTCGGATTGTGTGTTGTGTTTCATTTTACCTCCTTTGATCCTAAGAGATTTTACACCGTAATAGATATTAGATATATAATCCAGTTCTAATATATATATATATATATATATATATATATATATATATATATATATATATATATATATATATATATATATATATATATATATATATATATATATATATATATATATATATGTATATATACTCCAGTACTAATAGATATATAATCCAGTCCTAATAGATATCTACTCCAGTCCTAATATATATATATACTCCAATACTGATAGATATATACTCCAGTCATAATAGATATATACTCCAGTCCCAATAGATATATAATCCAGTCCTAACAGTTATATACTCCAGTCCGAATATATATATATATATATATATATATATATATATATATATATATATATATATATATATATATATATATATATATATATATATATATATATATATATATATATATATATATACTCCAGTACTAATAGATATATAATCCAGTCCTAATAGATATCTACTCCAGTCCTAATATATATATATACTCCAATACTGATAGATATATACTCCAGTCATAATAGATATATACTCCAGTCCCAATAGATATATAATCCAGTCCTAACAGTTATATACTCCAGTCCGAATATATATATATATATATATATATATATATATACTCCAGTCCTAATAGATATATACTCCAGTCCCAATAGATATATACTCCAGTTCTAATAGATATATACTCCAGTCCTAATAGATCTATACTCCAGTACTACCAATTACAACTTAAGTCACAGGAAAAAGTATGATATATTTCCAAACATTCAGTAAACATTTATTTATAATTATCTGCCGGGTTTTGTATTTCGTACGTTCAATTTCTAAATTTTGATGTGATTGAATGCTTTCAAGTTATTCCCCATAGCAGATAGAGATAATCCTAACATAAACAGCAAATATCCAGTAAAGTATACAATACTCAGCGGCGTCGCTAGGGTTGGTGTCACCCAGTGCGATAAACTCATGGTTTCACCCTTCCAGACTTACACCATGGATGTCTTCTTCTTAAAATAAGTCCACAGTAAAAAAAAAACAAGAACAAAAAAAAGTTAATTGAAGGTTAGAAGGTAAAAGATTTTAAGAACTGTAACAACGTTAAGTTCTAGTTATTTTTATATTAAACTTACTTTATTTAAAATTTTCCTTTTGGTGTCAACCCTCTGAGATGGTGTCACCCGGTGCAGTCCGCACCCCCATCCCCACCCACTAGCGACGCCAATACTATTGGGTGAGCAATATTGTAAAACTCTGCCTATAATTCATTTTAATCGTCAATAGGTAACCCAAAGTGTTATCTCACTGATGATAATATCTGAGAATGCATTCGACATGTTAGCGTATATCGTATTGCTAAACCACTCATAAGGTAAAACTATATTTAGGCAATTATTTCCAACGCCTAGTTAGTTACAAAGTGCAATAACGTTTTGTAACTCTAATTTTAGATTCTAACTTTTATTTTTAATTTCAGGCTAATAATGCTATTATTATTTTATCTTTTGTGAAAATCAGCATTATTTTGTCTATGTATATCGTCTATAAGGCAGAGAAATTGCTGCTAAACGTTTTCCAGAAACTTGATAATCCTCATAATAATTAGTATGGGTATAAGAGTAAACTTCGGATTTAAATATGAAAATGTGAAGATGTTTATTGTAATACTTTATCTAATTACTGCTATGACATGTGTTAACAAATATATGCAGCTTTTTAAGGTGAAAACAAAGAATTTAAAAAAGAAACACGATTTTATCACGAATATATATTATTGTAATATAATTAATTGTCTATCTTTTGTAAAAATAGTGAAACAAAAATGGAATGCACATTCTGAAATGGTAGGTTTATTAATTTATCAGCACATAACATTGATGCCTTCAATAGAAGTTTAATTGCTTAAGTCCGTAAGAACTACTAAGCGATTTAAGCCAGATATACGGCAGAACGAAAGCCAGACCTATACAGTTTGAGCTCACCGTTAAATAAAGGTAACCAATAAGAGATCCTGCATAAATAGAGATAATATTGATGATAACAGTTGTGCCTATTACAAAGGAATTGGATTGTCAAACGAGAAAGCAAATGCTGATGTTACTGAATAAATTCTTAAGAAAGGCCAAAGCTTTAAGTATGTGCTTTTGTTACAAAGCTACAAATCAAAACGTTGGCATAAAGATTTGTTTACCCCACAAGAATAGAGTGAATAAAGAGGTTACGTGAATGTTGTAGAACTAGTTATTTCAAAACCATAATATATTGGATAAAACTTTAAAACGAAAAAGAAACAAATAATATGCATATATACACATTATTAAAGACGTAATAAAATATATCAACAAAGAAAAAGATGAAACTATGAAAGTTAAATTGAAAGAACTGTTTGCAAAGTTTGAAAGATAAAGAGCACATGTATTTAAAATATTGAAAACGTAAATGAAAAACTTAGATAATGTCATGATTGAAACAACTGTTACTAGAGCATTACGTGAAAAGTGATATAATTAGTACAGTAATTGATGTGATTAGTACAGTAATTGATATGAATAGTACAGTAATTGATAGGATTTTAACAGCTTCTGCTCTATACATATCAACGTTTGGTGGCCAATTAGAACAGGAGGAAGAGGAAGTGCAAGCGTGTATTGAAGTAGGGGTACCAAAGGTCAACCAAGTGTGAAAGTTTTTTGTTTGAGCTATCCAACACTAATTTGCAAACCCACGTTTCGTTGCGATTATAATAGTCTGGCTTTTAAACATTTAACTCCTGGTCGATCATGCAATTTTAATTATTCTTGGCTTAGTCGGTTCCTTCATTGCAGTTTCGATCAGAGTAAATGAAATTTTTAAAGCCAGAAAAAAAGTCATTTAACAAAGAAAATGAAATTAAACCAGTTCCACAAACGATCATCATGCTTATCCTTTTTTTTTTTTGATTTTTGAGATGGTGTAGGTATTTATATTTCCATCGACGTATCTCTCGTCATTTGATTAAATGTTAAAGTTAATATAGACTATGCAAATTATTTTAACTCTATTTTGTTACTGGCTGAAGTAAACAAATATTAGTCAGCTAACGGTAAACAATCTGTATATAGGTTCAACTATTTCTAGTACATTTGATTAAATACCACGAAAATGTCATCCTTGCTTACGAGCTTAATAAATATTCCCCATTAGGCTAATGTCACCCATGCTTACGAGCTTGATAAATATTCCGCATCATGATAATGTCATCCTTGCTTACGAGCTAAATAAATATTCCGCATCATGATAATGTCACCCATGCTTACGAGCTTAATAAATATTCCCCATTAGGCTAATGTCACCCATGCTTACAAACTTAAGTCCTTGTCCTATATATAGTAACAAAGTAATCACCTTCAAATCTAATAGAATAATTATCGAAGATAGTTTTCGCTCGATATTTGAAATAATTTATGTCAGTGTAACGGATTTACATGGCCTCAAGTATTTCTTCCATGTAAAAGATGTCTTTACTGTTAAACGTGATTACAGGATAAAGACAAAATATACCGAGTGTTGTTTAATTTCAATATTGCGTCTATTATCTCACCGTCACATATTTGCGCAATTCAGCTATATAAGATAATAAAGCGCATTATCTATCATATAATTTGCAACAGATTCCACAATTGTCGGAAAATAAAATGAAAGATGTAGTTAGTCAGATGTGGTTTGCTTCAAATGTTTCTTTCATTTTCAAATCTGATATAGTTGTTGTCTACTTGATATCAACATATATTAGTTATATTTATCCTATTATTAATTTTTCAGAGACAATTATTTTAGGAACAATCTACATTGAATTATGTTCAATATATTTAATTGGAAGATCAAACGGGATTTTTGACAGCTCAACTGATGGCGGATTGTCAGAAGATTTATTTTGGAGTGGATGAAATACCAGATATGACCTGCATGGGTTGGTTCTTTCTCACTAATAATTATATAAATTATGTACAGACAAGTGGCAATATTTCTTCTTTAATATCGATAATATATGTAGTCAGAAATATTCATCGTTGATACCCTAGAGAACATGAAGAATTGCTTTAAAATTAGATCGTGGAATATACACTTTAAACACAGTGAGCGAACGATGTTTAATTTACTACATGTTGTCTGAAATAGAATTTGACCAATCCTTCTGTACCACTGCAAAATTGGGGAAAAAATATTATCCTGAGAAATACTTACTTTTCCTGATGGCGAGGGGTGGGGGACACAATCGAATCCACATTTCATCTGGCTAGATGACATTATAACGCATAGATAATATCATAATGTATTCTTTCCAGAAGCAATCAGACATGAACTGTGACTAGACTGTCAACGTAAACAAAAGTCTGACGTGATTTGTCAGTCTTTTAGCAGATGAAACGTTTCCAATGTACAAGATATATATCTGGAATTGACGTATTCGCACGTTATCTGACATTTGGATCAAACCTCATTAAATCGTAGTAAATCAGTTTCAGTCAAAACGTCTGCTAATATGACGGATATATTGTTTATACGCTGAATAATTTCACTTTCAGCCACATGCTGCTTCAAAAATCGTCCTTCAGCGAAAGTTTGACAAAGGGATTAAGCCAAACCTCAACTAGAACTAAGTAATAATTGTATGGGCGATGAGGGAAAGTTTGGATGTTGTACTCATTCAAGAAGTCTCTCGAAGACCGACTTATAAACAGATGTGTTGCTATGGGGTAGATTTTGAACCAGTATCTCAGTCGTGTTTCGAAACTTTGACAACAGTCTGGATGTATACAGATGTCGAGTGACACTAAGTCTGGCAAAGAATACCTGGATTACTAATCCATTTGCGCCGAAACAAATCTGTATGAAACTCTCTTGACAGTTCGACTATGCCGTGCAAGTTGTGGTCTCTTTTCTTTACCTCCAGTAGAAATGTTATTATATTCTCATGAATCGGGATGACCACAGTTGATGAATGTTGCATCACTCGTTGCGATCTCATTCAGCCGTTTCTGACCATTCTTATTATACTTTTTAAGAAGCGGTTTGCAAAGCGAACCCAGGTCTTTTATAATCGGCAGTCAACAAATTCTGCACCATAAACCTACTGAGCGTCATATGCTTATTCAGTATACTAAATACCGCCGAAAATTAATATTAAAATTCTTGAAATATCTTACAATGTTCGTCGAGAATGGTCATCAATTCACTCATTCAATGCAGCCACATCTATCGCACGAATCGTCGAGAACAGTCTTCCTGGATTCACAATTATCCGTGGAACAATGCATTCGCTAAAAATATTGGATATAATAAATGATACATACCTACATACAAGATGGCGGACTGTTCAGATGGACGTTACAATGTTCATGTGAAAATCATGGCTAATTCTGTTTACGAGACTATCTCCAGGACGAAATATATTGAATTGGAACCAGCAAAAAAAGGCGATTGTACTGTACATGGTAGTTGTAGTTTAGATTCTGTTTATGATGCAGATATGGTGATTGATGAGTCTGACAATGCAAACAATGCAGATCTGTGCTCGCAACCTCAGTCCACGAGTACGCAGAATATCGACAATACATGTTTTGACAGAGATGCACAAAATTCGTGTCACCTTTGTAACAGTCCAACATATCGTGATGTCATATCTCAGGTTCCCAATCAGGACTATTAGAAGACTTGATAAGGATTTAGATAATCTACCCAGAGACATGTATATTGAGAAATTGATCGAGGTTGCACACGACAGTGAAGATACTGTAACCTGGTACAGGTCAGTTTTATTTAGCAGAGCACGCGGTTTTCTTAGCTGTCCGTCTGGATATTTGGTTGTTAGGAAGAACAGAAATGGTGTAAGTAATTTAATAAAATATGCAAGGGATTGTTATTCTTTAACCATATTTACTAAAGGGGATCTTTGCAAGATCGATTATATTTTTAGCAAGAAGAAATCAAACCCTAATGTACAAGCTGAACCTTGTAAACATGACGATCAACATAGCTCAGGGCGAGCAGAACAAATGTTTAATTCAGCAAGAGTCTCACTAGCTGAAATCTAGTGATTGCGGTCAACTACAACAAACTGTTGTTTCGTTCAGAGAAGAGATTATATCTCTGAAGGCAACCCAAATCACATTGGTGACTATGAATGACCTTAATGCATTCCGTGCTGATGTATGCAATAATATTAAGGCACAATCTCAAACAATTGAACTGCTCCGTAATGAGATTAAGTCACTGAAAACTACTCAAAGCGTGTTGATGAAAGAAAATGAGACTCTCCACACCATCACCGAGCAGCTTAGAGCTAAGCCGATGAAATCTTTGAATAAACCCATGTATTATGCTGATGTCGTTAGCACGCATAGTCCAGGTGTAATTGACCTAATATGTAGTGCCAATGGATGTGGTGATCAACGCTCTCCATCAATTGAATCTCAGAACAAGATTTAGGTGTCTAACGGTTCATCTCCCGTCTTGATTGACTCTAACAAAACTGGTTGTGATACACACTGCTGCCTATCAAGAGAATCTCAGAACAGAACTACGGTGTCCAACTGTTTGTCTCCCGTGTCGGTTTAGGCTGACGACTCTACCCCAGGAACAACGGCAGTGGAGTGACCAACAGGTGTAATGGCCCAACCAGCTTTGGAAAAGAGGGGGTCAGTGCTTTGAAAACTCTGGTTTAAAAAGGCTCGGATATAATTTCACAGACTGTCGATAGAAGACATATCGCACCCTTCGATGGAAATATCCCACAGATTTCTAAAGCCAATGTTCGTCCTGATGTGACAAATGTCGTGCGCACATCCATTCGGAATCAAAATAAACTGTTAGCCCACACCGAACGGCTTTCGGATCAGGGGACTTCGACTTCGACCAGGATAGAGCACGTTAGGCATCCGATGGCTAGCAACAGTAATTTGAAAGGTATTGACTTGAAACCCTCTCATAGCAAGATACCTACCGTTATTGGGGGTCAGGTAGAAAGATCTAGATCATTTGATAAATCGGGTTTAGAAATCGTATCAGAGGGTATTGTTGGACATGAGGATGTTGATGACAATGATGAGAATGTTGTATTTGAAGGTGTGGTTAGACGTAGAACAAGGCGTTTTTATGTGGGTGGCATTGGCTTCAAATCTACTGCTGAAGGTCTCAGTAAATTCTTGAAAGAATACAATATCGATTCGTTATCCATAAAGTTTATCCACAGTAGACGTAATTGTCTATCGGACAAGCTGATTGTATATAATTCAGACTGGTGTTTATGTAAGAAGGTGGTATGGGTATCAATCCTAACGAGACAGGTTTAACAATCAGGAGGCAAGTGAAGGATGCGATATTCCATGACTGGAGTGACATAGTCAATTCTTCATACATTTTTCATTATTTTCTGTCATAAGTTAATGTGTTTTGTCATCGTTGTCATTTTAGTCCTGCTTTCACAATGCATAAGTATTAATATGCCTATATTGCAAGTTATTATGAATATTAATATACTGAGCTGGAATGTTAGAGGACTTATGTCTTCTCCTCTTAGCTTTAGTACAATGCTGGATAAATATAATGTTGAAGTAGCTTGCATAACTGAACATAAACTCATACAGCACATATTTCCATTTTGCGATGTTATTCTTTCTGATTATAAATGCACTGCTAAGGCCGAGGATATTTCCTCTAATAGCACATTAATAAAATGTGGTAAAGGAGGAGTTGCAATCTTTTGCAAATCATCTCTCATGAGATATGCTAACTTTATAGATGAGGTTAATAGTGACAGAGCTGTTGGTATATAATTCAAATTTCCCGATATGCAAATTGTAGATATTTGTGTGTATATATGCCGACCATATTGTATGGCATAGATTGTTACAAAGCGCAAATTAAGTTGATTCAAAATCTTTATGATCAGTACTCACAGCTGGGGGATGTGTATTTTACTGGTGATTTCAATGCAGTAGCTGATCTAGACCTTTCAGGGATTATAAAGATAGGGTATTTCATGATTTCTTGCGATATAATAATCTAGTGAGTGCTCGACATTTAACAATATGCTCTTGTTTCCGTTATACATGTTGACCCCAGCAAGAACGATAATTGATCATTTTGTACTGTCGAATCAATGCATAGATAGATTACGGAGTGTTTACATTACTTCAGATCACGAAGAGCACGTGATTTCTGACCACCTCCCTATCCTTACTTCCCTTCGTACAGTGACATGTGGGAGAGACTTCAGACAGTCTATGAAAAGCAATAGCACAGCTTGGAATAAATTAGACGTTGAAATCATGAATAATTATCAATATGAGCTGGACCCTTGCCTGAAAACTTTAGATATAAATACTATTTCAGACAATGTTGATAGATTTTACAGGCATTTTGTTAATGCAATACAGCAGTCAAGCGGACATTGCGCTTCCAAAGTCTAAATTTAATTATCATGCCAAACCATACTGGTCAAATGAACTCAAAGAAGCACATAAGCTTCAAAGACAAGCAAGGTATACTTGGGTAAATGAGGGAAGACCGAGGGGTAATCAATATAAATCTTACAGAGAATATAAAGATAAGAAAAGAGACTTTAGAAACGTTCAAAGACTGGCTGTGGAAAATATATGGGGGAAGTGTATGAAGAAATTGAAAAAGCACATGAATGCGATGTAATACACTTTTGGAAATTGATCAACATTAAGAGAGGAAACAATATAAATTTTTGTCAGGAACTATCAACTGATGGAGTTTGTGTCCGTGATGATGATTCCATCGCAAATGGCTTTGCCAGATGCTATGAGGACATTCACACGCCAAATTCAAGCCATAGTTTCAATGGAAACTTTTATGAATTTCTATAGAGAGAATTAAATCGGGGTTTCCACAGGACGGAGTAAGCCATATTGAAGCTTTACAGACCAGTATCGTTGTAAACAAAGAGAAATAATTAAGTCTAAAGAAATCAAAAGCGTCGGGACATGATCAAATTTGCAATGAACATTTGATCTATGGCAGCGACTACCTCATCGAATGTATGACAATTTTATTTACTCGGATGACTGTTCAATGTTGATGACTGTTCAATGGTACATACCTGTAGATTGTAAAAAAAAGGTATAGTAATACCACCGTACAAAGATAACAGAAAATCAAAGAACTCGCTCGAAAGTTACAGACCTGTTACTTTACTGCCTGTTATCTACAAAATCTTTGAGAAAATTATTCAGGAACGTTTGGTAACTTGGATCAAAGATACAAATTCTAGTATACCCAGTTCACAACAACATGGTTACCAAAAAGGTTTAGGCTGCACAACAGCGAGTTTTGTGCTTTTGCAATCAGTACAATATAATGTAAACATGGGATCACGGGTTTTTGTTGCGTTTCTTGATACAAAAAGGCATTTGATACCGTGTGGCACAAGGGACTGCGTTTTAAATTAGTCATGTTGAGAATTACGGATAAATCGCTTTTGCTATTTTTTAACATGTTCACAAATTTACAGAGTAAAGTTATTGTCAATGGGCTGTTTCTTAATTGGCCAAGGAGTGAGACAAGTTGGTGTTTTGTCACCCTTGATGTACACAATATTTATAAACGACTTCCTGCTACAGTTAGAAAATAGTGGATTTGGAGCGATGATTTGATTCTTAGCTGTGGAAAATCCAGCTCTAGCTGATGATATTTCACTTTTGGCTATATATTCTAGCAATCTACAAAAGCTTTTAGATACAGCATATGACTACAGTAATAAGTGGCAATTCGAGCTTGGTGTCACAAGGTCATACATTATCATTTTCGGACCCCAGTACAAGAATTATATCAATATGAAATGGTATCTTGGACCGTCAAGTTTGCCGGTTACTGATTCGGCAACACACCTGGGTCAACGGATTGACTCAAAGCTGACGTCGCATGACACAATACTCGATGCATGCAAGAAAAGAAAAAATCTTTTCACGGTCTGTTTGGTATTGGCATTTAACCGAATGGTTTAAATCCTTTGGTTGCTGCAAATGTAATTGAAAAGGAAATTTGCCCTTAAATGTTTTATGGAAGTGAATTATGGTGTAACATTTCAAAACATGACCTTGCTTTATTGGATAAAACTCTGAGGTATTTTGCCAAACATTCACAAGATTTTCCAACACATACAAGATCAGACATCGCCCTGGGAATGCTAGGATGGACATCAGCGCGGTCCGAAATTTATAGAAGAAAATTGATGTTTTTACATAGATTGTGTTTAATGCCTAATAATGTACATACTAAACGTGTGTTTAACGGTGTGTTTTTTCACTTCATTTTGAGCGGATGCATGTCTAGCTACGGGTTAATTTCAAATTTATATTACACCTCAAAGAAATTTGACTTGCTTGGGTATCTAACTGATTATTTGCATCATTCTGAAATTCCAGATAAACAAATTTGGAAAGAAATTGTTAGGTGAAAAATTGTTGATCTTGAAAAAGCCTCTGGAGAGTTCGTATGTCTAATCAAGCAGATTTTCATAGATTCTCTCCTACACACGAATACTTACGACCTGCCTCGGTGTGGCAGTCGGCTAAAACCAGACAACACACTAAGGTATTTACATATGTAGCAAACCTATGGGCTGCTTTTCCTCAAACACAGCTCGATATATGTATTAGATGTATTAGTATTCATACAGACTTGATACTTCATTGTTGTGCTAGTTGTTCTTATATGTTGAATGTTTGAAACTCTTTCTGGGATTTCCTAACAGACAAATTTCCACTGAGCCTGCACATTAGGTTATTTAAAGCAGAAGATGAGCTGCAATTACAATATCTTCTAGGTAAAAGGTTACCATCAGGTGTAATCGACAAAGAAAACTCCAAGCTATTCGTCTTGTATGCAGCATACTTTGTCATGCAGTGTGCAGCTATCTTCTGCAAATAAGGTACTGAAACTTGCAACTTATGCAAGTTGACGAACACTGTGACTGATATAGTATAAGAATTTCTAAATTTGTTTTTGTTTTGTTTTGTTAATACTTATTTATTGTTTAATACTTGTTTAATATTTGTATTCAGATGATTTATTTTGTTGTATAATGTAATCTTCCATGGAACGAAATTAAGATGATGATAAAGATGATGATGATGAAGTACATGTAGCGGTTTGCAAAGCGAACCCAGGTCTTTCAGAATCTGCCATCAACAGATGCTATACCTTAAACCTACTGAACGTCATACGGTTATTCAATACACTAAATACGCCGACAAATTAATATTACAATTCTTGAAATATCTTACAATGTTAGTCGAGAATGGTCATCAATGGACTCGTTCAATGCAGCCACATCTATCGCACGAATCATTGAGAACGATCTTCCTGGATATACAATTATCCGTGGAATAATGCATTCGCTCAAGAATATTGGTTATAATAATGAATAACATCCTTAAACTTTATCTACGTTTCCCTTGATACTAATCACAGAGTACCCTTATCGCTCCCGGATTTACACTATGATGTTTGCTCAATAGCAGAATAGTTATCTTGCTCTACCATTTTTTGTGGGTCACTGTAATTTACCTATATTATATGTTACACATATATTTGTAGCTGTCTGCATACTGTGCTATACTGTGCATGCAGATACATATAATTACATAGAACGTCGTTTTGTCTATCAGTTGGTATTAAATGAAAATTCAAGTTCAGATCATTTTAAATCACACTCTTACATGTGCATGCCAAGTAGTGGAAAATCGATGTTTCCCACTATTGTAGTGTTTATCACCAAGTTCTTTTAATTAAATTCCTATATAAGATCCGTGGGTAAAGCGTATCCGAGGGGAACGTAGTATATTGCAATCAATATTTTATACATTCCAGGAGAGACACGTTAATGATCGAAACATCTTCGAACTCTAAATTTGATTTCATAATCTGTCAAACAAATTTCGTATTATAAACATTATGTTGGCAAAAAATACATCAACATTTTGTTGATTAATTATTCTCTCTCTCTCTCTCTCTCTCTCTCTGTCTCTCTCTCTCTCTCATTTGATCAATTTCAATGACCTCATTTTGTTTCTAAAGAATTATTAAACTACTGTCAGACGTTGTCCTAATTTCAAAATCATTTCAAATACGTCTTGTTAACTCGCTTACTTGTTACTGTACATTTGCTAACTTCATTCAATCTACAACTAAATAAAATAAGTCGCCGTGGAAATATGGTTATTGTACAAGATCAGTTATACTATCAAAGATCATGTAAAGACCGTGCATTTATATTTTTACCAATATTTTAAAATTATATACATACATATCAGAAATATATACAACAAACACTGTATAGTTAATAACTCCACACTAGAACTCCATTCTCATGGAAACAAGTCGCAATGACCTAACTAAGGCAAGTGTAGTCAACATAAACGTGAAAATGTAAAACTCTTAATACTGGCAACATTTCAAGATTGATGTTCTTTGTCATAGAAAACTAATCCTTATACACTTTTTTCTCCACTAATTGTGTCACATATTTTTAATGTTTCGTACATTAAGTTGCAAAATACTGGTGTCTAAATAGTTATCGTCATGATTCTCAAAATCTGGAACATTAAAAGACATTATTAAGGACTAACTTGTTTTACATCGTAATACTGTAAGCTACTCTCTCATTTTTTATGTATTACTTTGATATTTAAGCTGTTTGTTACGTTTTATATAACTTGAGATTTCGCTTATTTTCTTTTACTTAGGTTTATTACCATAGAGTCTTAAAACTTAGTTTGATCTTTGATGCAGGCTGCAATATCGTTTCTAGAGCAAATATGCATCTTGAGATGATTCTCACCAACAAGATATTGAGCGTAAAATGTGGAAGGAAACACATTTACTAAATTAAGCAACGGAACACAAATACACTACAGCAATAAATGACGACGAATACTGATTCATTTTTGTGTAAACATTCCTTCAATAAGGTCATTCTTAGTAACGCCTGTGCGGCAAGCTAATCGAAATAGAACGATTTGGAAAGTAGTGTGTTATATATACACCATAATTACAGTATTAACGTATTGAAAATATTTCAAATAATTATTTAATAAGTTAAATAATGTTTGCATTATTTATAAAAACTTGTAAAAATCCAGTAAGCTAACTCAAAACAATGTTAATATTGCATAAAGGCAAATTGAGTTCATTCGTTTGGTTTACTTTTCATCCTAACATCCTCACTTATTACCTCATTTCAGATGGCAGTCTAAGCAAAAAAGGCTTAAAATTCGCAAAACCGTCGATGTTTATTTGAGTGAGTGGTATTTATGTGTAAAGCAAAGCAATTCTAAGCAACGTTAGATTTTGTTTATTTGTGCAGCTATCAGAATTTCATCAGTTATTTTTAGATTCCACTTTACTAAAGAGATGATCTACTGGAACTGTAATTCAGAATGACACAATAAAACAGGTGAGACTATTTCTATAAAATAACTAGTAGTGTTCTATGTAATAACTGGAACTGGTTCTATTAAAAGTTACTGAATGTAAAGGAATAGCATAAAGTAAACCTTCACTCCCAAAATAAAACTTTTCAATTAAAAACGTATCGCGAAATCCATCACACGCAAACAAGTTGCCTCCATTACTTGCCTAATAAGATTTGCAAACGGGCAAAGAAGCTGGCTCAATTACATGTATTATACAACATGCAAGATACTACATCTGACCTGTTCTGCAATCTTTGAGCACTTTGGGGAAAGAGTTACAAGTTGCCTTGTTGGTACATGGTTAGTCTCTCTCTCTCTCTCTCTCTCTCTCTCTCTCTCTCTCTCTCGTTGTGTTGTACAGAAAATGTACTCACCGAGTCATATGAATTATAAGTCTCTGGATTCTACCAAATATTCTTGGCGAAGCTTGCATGTATTCCCTAACACTTCGATATATGGCATTTAGGCTAACTGTAAATATAGCAATGAAATTTAAGGAAAAAAGCTTAATTCCACATATAATGTTTATTTATATATTCGTCTAACAAATTATACCTCCTTAGGCTCAGTTTATCTTTGCTAGTGGTTTTGAGTTTGTTGAATCATATCTTTATAATCTGTATAATACGTCAGAAACGCAACATTTAGAAAATGTATTTATGAAAGATTATTAAGAAAATTAAATTAGAGGCGTGTATATGGATGATATTATATTTTGTAAACGTTTGCAACAATTAACTTTATATTTTAGCACAACGATTTATTTAGTTTTACGACATCCATGTTCTATCTCTTTATGCATTATAATTTGAAAAATCCTACGGGGAAATATACTGAACATTGAAACATATTTGAAGGAAGTAGAATGGAGCTTTGTTATTTCTACCTTAATCACGATCTATTACGTAATGAAATATAATTTTAATTTTGAACATTACGTTTTTTCTATTTCTTTGCGATACATCCTACGCCTTGAGAGGCCATCAAAACAGTTTATTTCATGTTTGCAATAACCAATCGATATAGAAGAGCTACTGGTTATCAAAGGTCGACATGTGTCGTTTTACCTCTTTATGCATTATAATTTGTAAAAGCCTAGTTATTACTGAAAATTGAAACATGTTTGAAGGAAGTGAAATGGAGCTTTGTTTTTTTAAATTTCTTAATCACGATATATTATGTGGTGAAATATAGTTTTACTTTCAACATTAAATTTGCTTTTTTATCTGCTGTATTTCCTACGCCTGGAGAGGCTATCAGAACATATTGTTTCATGTTTGCAATAACCAATCGGTATAGAAGAGCAATTTGTACAACATTTTATCTTAACATTGAGCTCACTAGCAAGGATTTTGGAAATGGCAAATGAAACCATGGACATTGTGTCATCCAAAACGAATTTAGCATGCCGCATACACAACTGTGTTTTATCTTATTGTTAAAGTTTATTTTAATATATTAAAAGGTCAGTTTTACAGAATGTCATACTTGTCAAATCTTTATGGTGATCTGCCAGGGAGGTGTTTCATCTAGTAAAAGCTTCAGAGACTGCATGGAACCTTTAAGTACACAGTCTCCAAATTTCCTTCTTTAACAGATACCAAAACTCGACTTCACGAAAACAAGCAACATAATCAGAATCATATATTGCTAAATCACTTACATGGATATGGAAATCGAGATCACCATTGTATTCATAATCGGATTCAATTACTTAATGTAGCATGGCAGCTATATCTTCAACAGCAATACGAAAATCAGCACAAATGAGTATATCCAATACAGAACAAAACACCACTGCCAGTATAAATATAAAATCGTACTTCTTTAATTTCAAAGGCAAAATACCCGAAGCGAAAACATGATTCCAACGATGGGTTTTAAAGCATACGCAGACTCATTAGCACTGGATCCAGTGTGACCTTGGCCCGTGTGAAGACAAATAGGTTGAAAATGTTGAAATTGACAAGGGTTCTGGCATCAACTTTCGACACCAATGGCGTTTACACCCGATAACATTCACAACTGGTTCTTTTTTATTTTTGTGGGTCGAGTTATGTTTGACTTTTTGGTTACTGATATTGATATGGTTATTCATGTAAACCCTGATACCAACTGTGTTGTGTTTGTTGATCTGCTTGTATTGAGTAGGAAGGCTTAGTAGTATAGAGCCAATTCGTGTGGATACAAAGTTTCAGGTACTATGGAGGAAAGTTTCCTTGTATTTTGCACTGAACAGATGCTTGACAAATAATACATGTATTGGTCAACGAGAAGCCGTAGTGTGCGATGATACCAATATCTTAAACTAATATTATGAAATTTAAGTTTTGCAACGGATATCGAATGTATAAATGTCCCGTAGAATATTCGCTTCCCGACGATATCCATAGATTAAATCAAATACGATGCAAATTAGTGAATACGTAACAGGCGTGTTTTGTTCCAGTGTTGTCAGGTGTGATGGAACCGCCGAATTTGTACTTTGGCAAGTATTCATGTGAGGTTTCCATTAACTTCATTGCCGCTACCGCGAAATGCTCTCGATTATTACTGCTCTCAATGCCTGAATATATGATTATAACTCGTAATAACATTCGTTAGCTTCCCACAACCATTCGTTATTTAATCTGTTGAGGAGCTTTTAACTTCACCCATGAATAAGTGCGTGATCAGTGTTACATCATTGGAGACTGCAGAGGAGCAGCGCACAGCGCAACAATGCAACTATCCATAGGTCAATGAGCAATCTAGTACTTCCACAGAATATATTACATAAATAATTCATCTCAAATCATATTTGATTTCAATAACACAACTGTAAACTCTGCTTCTGTTGTTCGCATCCCATAGAATGTCCTAAAACACGAATTAACTGTTTGTTTATAGAATCCATATTTAACTTTTCACTTAATAGAGTACGTTACATTCAATAGAATCAATCACACCTGACAACACTTATCTCTAGTCTAGGTGTTGATGGACACCGACACTATCAAGCACAACATATCTTCAACATATTGCAATCGTCCTGGTTCAGAGGCATTATTGGTCGTAAAAGAAGACTAAATGATGAGCGATTTAGACATTTTCGATGACGCAAGTTCTTTTACATACTTCGTTATGTATATTTAATTTATAGTGTGTGCTTAAACTTTGTTATTATAAATTCTAGGCATTAGATTTATATATCTAACTTTTGTCACTATTTTAAGTTGTAACGGAACGTTTTCGTAGTATTGAGTTCCAAGCCAGTCTTGTCTAAAAGCAAATTAAGTTTATTCATTGGAGTGTCCATCAACACCTAGACTAGAGATAAGTGTTACAGAAAAAGTCATCAAACTGGGCAATAACAACGTTTCCACCGGGTATAAGTCACAGTTGTCATAATCACCTAAAGTAATTAAAAAGATATAACATACCTCCAAGGAATCTACAATGATGCTGTAGAATGAATTCTTCTTTATCAAGCTAATGGAAAGATTATTTAAAAATTGATTACTACACTCGTACCAAGTAAGTAGCATATGACCATTACGCTGAGATGGTAGATCAAGAAACGTTTGATATGGGTTGTGCATCGGGTTCAGAGTGGATTTAATTTTATGATGAAGTCAAAATATGGAATTCAAAAAAAAGTGCAAGGATTTTACACACTCATTGGTAATGGTGAGCATCGCTTGCCAAAACAAAGATCCATCACTGAATGCGTCCATACAGACCCAGGCATGTGCATTAGCTTGCATCTCATCTTGAAACCTCTTTCATTTGGTTCGTGCATGCAAGATCTCGCCTGAAGTCATCAATGAGGTCGCATCGATTTGTCACCAACAGCAAGGCGGACGCTGAAACGTTTCACACGTTATTGTATGAACTCATTAAAAAGACATCGACGATGTAAAAAACACAGATGATAAATTCTGAGGAGAAATCAATGCAGCCATGCAGTGTGTCTCTGTACATACACCATCAAATGTCAACTCGATGACTACAATCTCGTCAATGGAGCTAGATTATTGAACGTTTTCTTAAGGACACCAATTTTGAACTTCAACTTGTAGTCCATCAAAATACCCTACTGATACTAAGCATGATATTCACAAAACTGGTAGTCGTGCTGAGATTAAAAGTCCACTAAGAACCCATCGAAAAACATTTTGCTTAAATTTGTTCATAATCAAGTCTCGTGTGTATACCATCAAATGTAACAATTCAAAGGTTGAGACCAGAATGTTGAGACCGGTCTGCGTATTTCCCATTCATTTGTGCCCCATGTATTACCTATTTAGATCTGGAAGGTTACTCAGTGCTTGAAACGTACTTCAAAGCACTTGTAGGTGTAGTCGCCCATGATTTTGAGTACATATGTATTGCCATTATCCTCTCCCAGAAGATCAGCACGGTTAAAATGGACGAATGAGGATCATTAACGCTTATTTAGAGATTCTTGTATTTGAACTTTCTACTTTTTATATCAAATGTAATATCTACATAAGCGCGTCAACTTAGCAAACAACAAGTGGTGGGACGCAGTTAAAAGAAAACTAGAACATGCCAGCGACTATCCAGTTGTAGCCAAAGATTCCAAGTGGAAATGGTTTTCGATTATATTCTCGCCATTAATGGTCACCAAAGCATTTTCACTAAACCAATGCGAATTGCTCGCGATGAAAACTCGTTCCAACGTTTTCAGATTGTCTTTATGTGGCATTACATTGTGTTGAATATCCTCAGTACGGACCTGTACCGCCATGTGAAAATATTGATTATTTACATTACAGAGTCGTATACCTCTGCTTTTTATCAATGCTGCCGCTGCAAACGCGAATGATAACCCAATAAGCAGCCATGGAGTTATTATCGTACCGATAGTATTTCGTTATGTTTAGAGATTTGTATTGCTGACGCGATATAACTATAATAATGACAAACTTGTAATACTTACAAGTATTAAAGATCATCTACAATAAGAAATAATGTTTAAAACATCTTTCATCTAAACTAGATTAATATCATTAGTCGCCAGGGAGGCGGTTCACTTCAAAGGAATCACCATTTATCTGTGTAACAGTTCTTGGCAAAGAACAATCGATTTCAGATATCATTCAGTGGCATACTCAGTACGGTTCTAGTTGCATGTGCGAACTACGTTTAAATTTACCTAAATAACCCCTTGTACTTAACTAACAATTTCGCGATGTTCTCTGCGCGGGCAGCCATATTGTCTACGTTTGGGGGAAAAAACGTATGTGTACGTTAATGCCAATTCCTTCACCTATTATCTATGTTTGGGGATATGGATGATCGCCCAGACGTATGCCAGAACGTTTTCGCGTTGACATTTTATCACGGCTTGAGTAAAACACTGCGAATTCATTGGCAGCCCAATTCTCTTGTTTTTAGTAAGACAATATCGCTTTTTCCATTATTGATTGCAAACAGATACTACCTGTGGTTCCTGTTAGTACCAAATGATTTGGTGATTTTATTATACCGTGCCGAGACCTTAACTTTGATTTAACGTCTAACTCCAGGATGTGTTTTTACTCATATTAAACTCGATGTTAAAGTGCTCGTAGGCAATTAATTATATGCCTTTCCACTCACACCCCACTCTATCTGTGATGAGGATGACATCCATGGCATATAACGAACCAGCTCTGACGGGTAGTGGTCAATGCGGACTCTAACGTCAAAACCATGTGTCGCGCACTAAACAACAATGTTTAATTGACTTCGCTAAATCTTAAATTCATGGTCTTCTATTCTGGATAATCAAGGTCACCCAGCATTCCTCTAGTCTATGTATTTTAATGGGTATTGTTTTGGTTAAGGACAACAGTATTTTGAATGCCGTTCTCACTAGGATCTCACATAAACGTTTACAATATTTGCATCTGCCTTAACCACTAGAGATAACATATGGTGTGAGAGCCTCCACATAAACGCAATGAGGTCGGGATTTCCTACCGTTCTAACGGTCTTCTGCTTTACACAGTTGGAACTTGCACAATACTTATCTTAAAGACGACAAGTAAAAACCTTGAAAGAGCGACCAGAAGTAGCCAAGGAATCAAAATCAACTGACAAGCAATGAAAGCCTCTGGTGCGTTAGTATCTGTGCCTAGTTAGTTATGACACATACTGGTTTAGATTGAGCGGGAACGAGAATGCAAAACAAAATGGACACCGAACACTGTGGTTTTTCAGAACATCATCGCAACTCTGCGATAGCAGCTAGGGTTAATTGCGATTTTATTACCTGAACTACAACCAAAATTATTAACTTCTGGGACACTCGAAAACAAAGTGTTATTTAGCGAAGTGTCATCGTTGATAACCTTTCCTTCGGTGTATGAAGGTCCCTCTTTCACTTGTAACGCAAGCAGGAAAACCAAAGTTAATATACGAAAATTTCCGCACTTTTGTAATTAGCCATAAAAGTAACAAACATTGAAACTATATATTTTTAACTTTTGGCGAGCATGTTGAATATAGAGTCTTTTTTGGATCTGAAATATTAAATGTTAAATTCCAGTCTGTTTTATGTAGTTTGTACAGTTATCAGGCATCCACTATTCATGAAAGCACAATAGGACACTCAATTCCGTATTTTGGGTAATTGAATTTCATCGCAATCGCAAACCACATACCTATAGCGCTATGCGACAATTCCATCCCCGAGGAAAACCTATCCTTGATGTAGGTGAGAAATGCGCATCCATGATTAATTAAATACCGTCTGTATTGCATAACGGCAACATTTAAATTGTAATAGAAGCAGTGGCAAAACGCAAACTCGTAGTCCGCGAAACAGCCAAGATATCAGGAATGATATCGATGCAAATTTTCATAGTCTGTTTGTTGTTGTTTCAGCTCCTGTAGTAATCGTTTCTTGACTCCGTGAACCACAATAGCACACTTTCAACATACAATTTAATAAGCCTGATGAACTAAAACACATATTCCTTATTGTTCCATGTACAGATTTATGTGGATCAGAAATTACGACGAGCACAATATGTAGGTGTACGTATAGCTGAATCAAGACAAAGCTGAGAGCTGTTGTATTACCAAACGGAAAACAAATGCCCATAATTAAGGTAATAAAGTATTAAATCGCAGACAAAAATAAACTCTTTGAAAAAATTAAACTTGATTCACAACGTTGTTATTCTTTACGAATCAGCACCAAATTTCCGAATGAAAAATAGCAAACATTAATAACGGCACCAACCAATATAAATAAAATATTATTTCTCAATTTGTTCCCTGTGTCACCGCCGGTGACGACATGCCAAAGACGCATCCGGTATTGAAACAATACAGATGAGAATACGAGTCTACAGAGTGTTTGCCCGCCACATGGACCACTTACAGAAATCGAACGAAAACCTCGCCGCTGTCAGAATTCCATGGAACTGCATTCGAAAAATCGCGGCAAGCCAGGAGAAACATGAAGGAACTGGGCATAAGCCTTGTCGTCATCCATGATGCCTGTGATAATTGAATGTCATACTGAATTCAGAAATACAACAGTTTTGCATCTTTATAACATTTAAACAGATGTATTTCGTTTAAACCTTTGTCATATATCACCATCAAACAGAATGACGACAGAAATGTGTTGCGGAAAGATAATAGCGTGTATCATTATACAATTATGAAAGTACCTACTTATTGTCCCTGGATATACTGTCACACTAAAAATATTCAGGCGAATATTTCTGACATGTGCACAGGAAAGATTTCTTTGTGAGTATTAATGTCCAAAGTATGATGACAAAACCAGTTATATTTACAGCAGAAGAGTTTTTAAAAGGACCCCTTTGTACCATGCATTGCTTGGTACTTTGGAAATTAGTGAAATGAAGTGTTTAAGTTGTAATCTCGCACCTACATCAACTCTCATATAAATAACTCATATAAATAACTAATTGTACTCTACCTCGTAGAAATGAGTGCGAGAAAGGGCATTAACTATACAAGGCAACATAACTATATTTAACAGGAATTTCTCACTTAACATTTGTGATCAAAGGGTGAGGTATACGCTAAAAGATGCCGCCTGCTTGTGAAAAAATCAATTGAAATGAAGGCTAATCAAGTTTTATTGTTAATTTTGTATCTCCACATTTGTATCAAAACCAAAGATATACCAATCAAGTTGCTTGATGCATATATTTTGTCTTTCATTTTATTGCTTTTTAAGAAACATCGAAACCTAATATATTCCCCTGACTTCTTTACAATGTTCTATTGTTGTTGATAATCGTGCTGGACCTATCCTAATGTACTGAAAAAATTTCCCATCTATCTAAAATGATTTAGACGTCTTTTTAGTTGATTGTATTTTGAATGTGATGGGTATAAGAATCCATTTGGTAATAAACATTTCCACATCTAATAGCAAGTAACGTGCTACTGCGCAATTTAAGATAAAAAAAACGTCTTTAATTAGATTGTTTAAGGTTTGAACTCTCATTTCAATATAAACTCTATCTATATCATGATTTATCATCATTATTTATTTTATCGACTGTACTGTTGTCGTACTTGATCAACGCATCAAACACACATATATGTAAATAGTGCCTGTATTTGTTATTTATTTGTTACAATCCAAGCTGTTAACACACCATTATGTAATGGTACATCTATTGGCAAGTCTTTGAATAATCATTTTAATGAAAATATCTAACTTTGCTGCTGGTGCAAAACGCTAACCATTTGGAAATCATGTAATCAAAGCCCGGGCATGATAACTTTAATCGCATTCGTATAATTGTATCCACTGAACTCAGAGTGGCTTCTTTTAATATAATAAAAAATGCTTTCCAGCACTACTTTCGTTTATTGAAATATAAATGAAATATACACTTAGCATGTTTCCTGTTTATGATATTTCGCCAAATAATTCCAGAATCATAGCTTTTATATCAAAAACATATCGGGTTTGAGTGTCAGTTTACAAGTCAGTGTCTGTTTCATGTCTAAAAATGTGTGTGCATTGATTGATCCATCATAAAACGTGACTCAACTCTTCATCTGACTCCAAAATATTAAGAATAATAAAAAGGCTGGACTTGTATATTTCGATTTAGTTCATATGCATGGAACAACACTCCAAATGCTAACTGAACGTTTTTGACGAAGACTTCTACACGCTATCTAAGCCTACCACCATTATCTTAATGGTTATAATATAAACTTTGATTGACGAAGAAGTCTACGCGCTATTTAAACCTACCACCATTCTCTTAATTGTTATAATGTAAACTTGGATCTTTACGGAACATAAACGCAAGTATCTTTAAACAATGGAATTCGGATGGTTTCAAGTATTGACCCAGGAACAGAGGCGTATTAACCATTAAGCAGACTAAGCATGTGCTTAGGGCCCCAGGGCCAAAGGGGGCACCACAAAGTTGAAAAAAGGATGAAAGAAAAAAAAACTAATACAGATTTGTATATAAAACAATTTGATAAAACTAGTGCAAATTCCATATCTCCACTTTTTTATATAATTGCTCAAAAGGTAGAAACGTAAATAAGAAGGAGACGAAAGGTATACACTGAAATAGCAGACAGATTCCCTTGTCTGACAGATTTTCCTAACGCCACCCAAAAAGGTGCTAATTCCCAATTATCAGAAAGTGAAAGGTACTCAAAGACTTGTCAGACACTCATTGATGCTTATCCAGATGACATGAACAACACTTTGTCTACAGAGCTTCAGCAGTTCCATTCATATGTTCTTGATAAGTTTAAAACAACCAAGAAAACATATTTCACTCACATGGAACTTTACAACACAATTACAGAAGACAAACTAGAGAGTGCCTTTCCAAATGTTGAAATTGCCTTAAGAATATTGTTAACATTAATGATCACCAACTGCACAACAGAGAGGTCTTTCTCACAACTGAAACGTGTAAAAAAAATACCAGATAGATCAGTTATGCTTCAAGAAAAACTCGACTCACTGTGTAACAACTGAAACAGATATTCTGAGAAGTATTAATTTCGAGGATGTTATCAGTGATTTTGCGAAAATGAAATGTAGAAAAATGCCTTTCAGGTCATGAAAATTGGAACTTTGATACATTTAACTTGTAAAATATTAAAATAGATGTTGTATTGCATTTTTGTATAAGTTTATGTAGCCTAAGCTTGGCTTAGTTTGTACAGTATATTGTGTTATCATATGAATATATTTTTGTACTGCTGCAACCTGCATGGTATATCTGGTCAGATAGGTCAACAACTAAAATAGACAGGGTTGTGGTGGAAAGGAGGTGTCACCAACATTTGCCAGTGCTTAGGGCACCAGTGAGCCTTAATCAGCCTCTGCCCAGGAGCCTGTCCTAAACGGTAAGTAGATATCCATTGGCAAATGATATCTGCTTATATAACTCGGCCATTACATAAACTGAAAGTATATTTTAGCTCTAAGGTGGGGATCCAAAAGGTTTTGTAACTATGACGCGGAGACTTAGTTCCTGAAGGTAACAAAAGACCCACAAAATATTTCACATATGCACTTCTAAGGTAGTTCCACATGCATTTGCTATGTAATGACCCATGGGATAGTATACGGGCATAGGGAGAGACCCTTAAGTGACTTGAACGAGTCATTTTGAGAAAGCATATGCACAGTATATGGTTATAGATTTGGGGATCCCAACGTTTACTATTTATGGCACAAATTTACGAAAACAGACTTGACCTTGTTTACGAATGTTGGTGGAATTTTTCATCACGATAACAGAACATTTTCAAATAAATAAAGTTATGGTGACATACTTTAAGGGGAATGCACAGAAAGTTATTCACGTCCGAATTATTATTTCTAACCTGTCTAATATAATCCTTCAGTTAATTTTGTTTGGTTTTAATTTGAGAGGAATTTTGTTTTGTTTGCTTATTACCTAGAATTACAAATGCATAATGACATTTCAACTAAAACACTATTTGGAAATATTGTGGATTCATTTAAGGACATTATGGATTATATAATTGTGATGCATGAAGACTCTTGACACATTAAAACATTCAAGCCTAATGCCATACTATTTCACTCAAGGCTGGAATGCATTCTGAACACTTAAACGTTGAACTTGTGATAGATCCTTTAGGATCATTAGTGATATAATTCATACAAATGCAAGTTCCTTTTAAAAATTTAATTTGCATTGTAGAGAAATGCGTTGTTTGTTAAATTTAATTTGTCTTGCTGGTTTTCGTTTTTGCTATTATTTTGCGAATATAGAACATTTACCATATATCCATGCACACGAACACACAGACACATTAAAAAGCCAAAGTCGTGAACATATAATTGTGAAGCTTACCAATTAACGATTATATGACTTATCTGATTATACATTTAAGAAGAATGCATAAAGCGTTTTGTATGACAGAAATGGTTTCAGGCTATTTTCCACACGTTTTCACTACTGAAGCTGATCAACATATCGTGCTCCTGCATTTACCTAACGTTCGCTACTACGACCCAATGGTACAAAAACAGTGCAATAGGAAGCTTTCTACGCTTTTTTCGTTTGTTTCGAAATCACTCGTACGACCGTATTGATGTTCAAAAAGATGTGTTAAATATTATTAATCCTATATGGGCATTTTACAATGTAGTACACATGCGGAAACACAACTACGCTCGACATTTAAAACTAGAATATAAACTTACAAGCGTCTTAAAACATTTTAAAGTGACAGATATCAAACCTATCAAGCCATGCATCTGTTTGTTTGAAATACGAACCACTGTTGCATGAGTGTTGTGCGAAATGAACGAATCTCTTGAAAAGAAATAAAATACATCTATACGTGTTCCTTACTCCCTTGTGTGTGTAAATATGCTTGTTTCCACACTTGTCATCCTGATTTTTCCGTCATGTTGCTACGATGTCAGCAGTGAGACAGTTATAGTGATGTCTAACACAGGGCATCATATCGCAAACATGTATCATGATGTCCCACCCAGTCACATTATCCTAGCAACAGGCCAAACAGTCCTAACACTAACCTCCTAATGCTAAGCGCCAATCGAGCGAGCTGTGAGTTACATTTTTATAAGTCTTTGGTATGACTCGGCTGAAGATCGACTTCCACGACCTCCCGCATCCAAGGCGGACGCTCTAATTACATTGCCTCCGGAGCGGTCACTGGTCATCCTGAAGATTCGACATAATATATCGACGTGAACACATTCATAGATACAAACGATACGATCAAATATAAAGTTTTGCTGATGACAAACTTGTAGCATTCTGTTTAATCTTATACTTGTAAAGAAAAACTAATACGTACTTGTTGCTGTACGTGTGCTGAAATGTGTTTTTATAAAAATGCACATAATCAGTGTCGCATCGATGATCACGAAAGAGCGTTGACTGGAATGTGGGTGAGAGTCAAAATGTTCCATACTCTTGATTGTGATCTCCACTCGCTAAACACATGTGACATCTGGCACATCCCTGGCACAGAATGATACCAACATGACTACGACTCGAGTCGGTGAATTCGTTCAGGCTAAGTCAAGGAACTTATGGAACTGAAACAAGGAAACTAGATGATACCCTTTTATGATGTATAACTACAGAAGGCAAAGAGGAATTCAAAGAACGTTATCTGTATTTAGAAGACATTATTTTGTACAGGTCGAACAAAACGAGGCAAGATAATCGTTTGCGAAAGTCATGCTGAATTGTCTGTGGCGAAAATTGGCTTAATACGCAATGTCTACAGAGGCAATACCTTGTAGATACAAGTCAATACCTTCAATTAATCGCTATAAAGGAAATCGCTTTAAAACCCTGATGGAAATGAGATGTGAAGATTTGATGTTGATGACTTACAAAGGTGTCACAAGGTGTGTACCACCTGTTGAGTTAGTAATGCCCTCATACTGCTTATATGACAGCAAATCAAATATGTGTCCAAGTCAACCACTTTGAGAAGGTTAAATACTTGCGAGATTTCGAACAACCTTTAGAAGTATGACCACAAGTCGGTACTCCTTCGGACTGTGTGTTATTTATGAATTTCTTAGCAGATTCCGTTCAACAAACATATGCATATTTAATCTACTACTCATGTGCATAGGTAATTTTTTTAGAGGAGCGCATTTAGAATCAAGCACTGGAACCGCGATAAATTCGTCACACAAATCATTTCATCTTCGGTGACATGTTAGGAGCAGATGATGAAGACATAATACATTCGTTTACGCGATAAAGACCTCATTGTAATGCCAGCGTTATTTACAATGCTTAACATTTATTTCAACAAAGTAGAGTGCATCTCAATATCAGTCTCAGTGAACGTTATGCTGTTACAACCCCAAGACAAAATTCTCACGTCCAACTAACAACTTGGCTAAAGTATACGTGTGACTACGATGTTCATTTGCCATATGAAGATTACGCAATGATTAAACTCCCATCAATCCTGGTGTTATAAATATCAATTTACTTCACAGCTGGTTTTCAGAAGAAGATCCATTCATTTATACATCCATCCAGAAAGCTGTAATAACATGATTCATTACTTTTTTTTTGATATTATTAAACATTACTTCTCTTATATCAAGCCAATTTGATTCGTGCATTGTATGTCATCAGTTGAAAATAAATATGGACAGTAAAGTTCGTTTCTCACATTTGTTTCAAGCTTGTCTCAACGAAGTGATACAATGATTTACATTGACAGCAACATCAATTATGGAAGCGGATATGTAAAGTAGGTTTTCAAAACATCATTATCCAAGAATTGATACGCAAACCCAAAATCAAATAATTTTGTAACCGTGTGGAAGTGGATCTTCTAACGGTGTCATTATTCTTTCACTTCTACGATATGATCCTAAATGGACGTTGTGCAATTAATGGTGCATTTCACCCAGAGATGGTCAGCACAAACTCTCTGCCAGATGGCTGAAAAGAAGATGCTTATAAATCAAGAAACAAACTGTAAAAACAACCATTGTACTTACAACAAGGATAAAGTGCTCTAGTGGCCTAGTGGTTAGAGCGTCCGCCTCGTGTGTTGTAGGTTCGATCCCGGGCCGAGCCATATCAAAGACTTATAAAACTGGAACAAACAGCTGGCTCGTATGGCATTCAGCATTAAGATGTTAGTGGTAGATCTAGTGTCTGGATAATGTGATTGGGTGGAACATCATGCTACATGTCTGTTGCATGATGCCGAAGTACTAGACATCACTGTAAACTGCCACACTGCAGACATCGTAGCGAAATGATTGAACTTTCTTTTTACAAAGCTATGTTAAACATCCAAATCACACACATACACACACAAGTGTAAAAACTAGTGTTGACTATTTCGCTCAGTTATTGTACTGGTTATCCTTTTCCCAATGCATAGCTGAAATTTACCTACAGTAAATCAACAATAACGGTAGCATTTATTTTATGCCAGTCACAACTTTTCAATAGCAATCACGGCAACTGTCTTCTTGAAAACTCTTTCAATAATCATTCCTTGACAATGAGTGACTCGCGTATACAAGAACGAAATAACTGTTTACAGTTAATAGTATTTAACGTTCTCAAACATAGGGTTACTTGTGTGTCTGTCGACAACAAATGATGTTGTTTCATAGCCAACATAATTCAAATCACACAACTGAATCAAGAAGCTCATTGGGAAGTAGCCTTTGGAAGAAATCATTCATTCCCCTGAATCAGAAGTATCACCAATGGTCATGCACTTTCATGCTAGGAATTTGCAATGAACAAGTCCAAGAACAGCTGGATAAAAATGATCCTTTCCTTTTAGAATCCAAATTATCAAACTAATCTTTACTGGAATATCTATGAAATAAAAATTCCTTCAGGAGACATCTCGTCGATATGACTTTAGTTATCTTCAAAGATCAGTTTAACAAAACATTGAAGAAATATCGCCTAAGTGTACTAATCGAATATCATATTTTTCATTGTCTTGAAATGAATATGTACTACAACAAAACACAAGACATTACTTTCTTCCCTGATTTGTTTCCTATTTTGGGTGGAAACATTGTTTGTTGCAGTGAAAGACATTTACAACAACTATCGCGTTTACGGATATTCTATATTCCCCGTTTAATTGAACGAAATAATAAATTTGATAAGTGATTACTCTGATTTTATCTAGAAACACGTTGCTGACTTACGGATGGGTGTTGTGAATCTGTTCTAGAACATATCGTGGACCTGTATGTCGAAGGTGGAATGTCAATCGTTAAGGTGCCGCATTCCCTGTTTTGACTGTCATTACCAAATTTGTCCTACCCATGTTGTAATCATCTTGCACAACCTATGTTTTTGTTTCATGAAATAACAGCTATAAAGTCGCAATGAAGTCTCTACAGACATCATGTTATCATCCAACATTCGCATCCTACCAGTAACAGCAATGGCTCATAAAGAACTGTATATGTTCACATTTGAATGGAAATCAAGCAAGTCTTCTTTCATGGAATAAATCTTGCGAGGCGCGAAGCAAATTTCCATGGAAGCTTTTAATTTCAAAGATGATTACTTTGCATTCCTTTTGTCATGTCAAAACCCGATAATAGTTGGTAATCCAAAAAAGAGTAACCGACGATATCGATATTACAAATTTTACGTGTATTTGATTTGGGTCATTTATTTTTTTTATTAATTTTAATTGTTGGTTTGTCATATTCAAATCTGACATTTTAAGTTTAAGATTCATTCATTGGGAGATATTATTTTTAGAAAGTGGGATGACATGTACTCTTAAGAATAAACACCAGGTATTGACCTCATTTCTGACCTGGCTTCAGAGTTGTAAACAAGCTTTTAAAAGGATTGGTTGATTCCAAGGACATTATGGAGCTTTGTTATAAACATCTTTCTATTTTTAGTTGGGTCATATGGTGTGTACGGGATTTTTTTAACGTAAATTTGTTCTATAAGATTCTAGAAGATCATGTGACCCCTTCCTTGTTTACGTAAAAACAGGTATATAAATGATGTTTTAGAGTGAAGTATTTAATAGAAGTTGGGCTGTTTAAATATTAAGTTGTATTGTTTTGAGTTACTTTAAATTACCTTGTACTGGAAATTATTTCAATTCGTTGGATCAAGAGGATTTATTTTGTTATTTATTTAGAAAACAATTGTGCTCATTCAATTTTATGAGACCAGAACTGACTTCATGAGGTGACATCGTCTTCCATCTTGGATACTTCACTAAGATTCGAACTGGGAATTATTAGGACATTTTATTACCCGGACTTTTGCAATTTCACTAGTGGATTATATTTTGAATTATTTTTGGACTAATTTTGGAATTGATTCTTAAAACCGTAAGCTTATTTTTCTTTTCTGGAAAATATTTGTGCTCAATAAATTGTTATTAAGTTTTTACAAGCTTATTATTTTCATTCTTTTTCTATGTTACTGTTTATTCGAGCTAAGCACGTAACAGTATGTATGTATGTATGTATGTATGTATGCATGTATGCATGTATGTATGTATGTATGTATGTATGTATGTATGTATGTATGTATGTATGTATGTGTGTGTGTGTGTGTGTGTGTGTGAGAGAGAGAGAGAGAGAGAGAGAGAGAGAGAGAGAGAGAGAGAGAGAGAAGAAAGAAAGAGAGAGTTGACTTACCAAACAGACAAATCAGTAGAACTACAGAGAAAGTTACTTTCATCTTATTTTCTTCTATTCTATTCTTCTAAGGTATTTATGGATTTACCGTAGCTCTTTGGATTTTAACTGACACATATAATATTTGGTATTTATACGAAGTGTATTTAGTGATGTCTCACTTTTTGTGATTGGTTTATATCTGACTGAATGACTATTCCCATTATTAATGAGACGATATTGCTGTTGTGCTAAGAAAATGACAGGAAAATAATTTCTTGGTAATAGGAAAAAGCATGCGGTGAGCGTCTCCATAATCAGTAGTGTTGTGTATATTGATACCGCTTATGCAACTTTTGACCATGATTGTAGAATGTAAGCAACAATGTTATGGCTAACTTTTGTCCATTATTGTAGATTATACTTTAAGATAATAATAATTTGTGTCAATTACATGTTTATTGGATATGAGTTCCAGACACTGGTTTTCCTAAAAAAAAGAGGCAGATTTAAAAATAGAGAAATACAAATAAAAAGAAACAAGAGAGACATAAAGAGAGGAAGAATAGAGGCAAATGCAAATGCTTAGAGAGAAAGCGAAAGAGAAATGCAAAAGCAGACAGAAGAAAGAAGAATTAGAAATGCAATTGACATTTAAAGAATTAGGCGTAGCACACCTCCTGATCCTTATATACTAATTCAGATTTTATATCCAGAAATACGCGATTAGTGACGTTTTTAAAGGAACAGTAGAGCAATGCTGTCCTAATTTTGAGAAAATTGTTGAAAACTTGAAATGGCCAAGAGTGCTTCAGACTCTATTTTTACAAAGTGTTCTTACTGGTAAAGCTCGTGATGTCCACACTTCAATGTCAGTAGAACCAAAGTGCTAATTATGATGTGGAAAAGGAATGAAGCATATCGACAAAGGTTTAGGAAATGTAAAAAAAAAAAGAATCTGGGCAAACCCACTTTGAATTTGCAAGGCAAAACTAGCGATAACGTTTTAATAGGTGATGTTAAGCCTGGAAGACTGATCAAGATTACAATAATCTCATACAGCGCAAGAGTTCAAGATTTGCATCCAAAGTGGTGACCTCAATACCTACCTTGATGATCCAAATGTGAACACTTTGTAAACTCTGCTCGTACAGCTAATGATTATTGCTTGGCTCTCAATGTTTCATTTGGTAATACGTCTTGCACTCAGAATCGTTTTGGCAAACATTCATCCCAAATACTTTCAAATCTCAATTAGGCACAATTTTTTAAAATCAAATTTCTGATTAGACTGCACAGAAAATCTGATCTCTTAATACGTGCACTTTTTATACAAAATAAAGTAACATTATGTATGATTGCTACAGGATGAAAAATAAGCAGCAGAATACATATAGACAGAGTTATTCCGAATGTTCTTATTGCAAAGAGGCCAATATCAAGGCTATGCATATCTTGGGTCAAACAAGCCCAGTATAATTTTATTATGGAGAAGTGTGAACCACTCACCTCGAAAGGTTCTTTATCACTTATTGCCATTCCGACTTGCTTATCCTTATTACTTTCAGTCATAATAGTGTTATTATGAGTTGATTCCCTTGATTACGGCTACTTATAACATCAGTACATTATATGCGAATTTGAGACACCTTGAACATGATCTGAGGCATAGGTTTGATTTCCGCACAAATTTCGGTTATGTGCATATAGTCATTACACAGCAGGTTACTATACACAGTGTGTGTATGTATTAGTTAGTTGGTTGTATATTTAGAGTGTTGGTTATTACATGTGTTGGATAGTAAGTGTGGGGTATTGATCACTGCATGTGGTGTTTTGGATTGTATCTGTGAGGTATTGGATAGTATATGACTAGATGTTGGTAACTAAACATAGATGTCATGAAATGTATTTCATAATACAACAATTTCATTCGAGAGCGAACCGACGCATATTGCTACACTGTTACAAACATGCATTAACAAATAGCTGACTAATGTTAATTGCTTGCTAAAGGCGATAAATAATTGATAGTTTAACATGTAGATTATGTTATACACTAAATCGCACTTTACTACTTGCTACTTATTACTTAAAATGAAAACAGAGACATTGTGCCTTCATAAGCCAATTTTATCTCTCACATTATTCATATTTTCAAAAATATATTTAGAGAGTCATAAACTTAAGAACGTTAGTTTACTCTTGACATGTACATCCAATTCTCGGCAATGTATCCTTCCGCTCTGAAAAATACATAATTAATAGGGAAGACAAATGGAATTTGAGCCATATTAATTATACATACATACATACATACATACATACATACATACATACATACATACATACATACATATATATATATATATATATATATATATATATATATATATATATATATATATATATATCAGATACTGCTAAAGCTAAGTTGTCATCATTAACACTGTGAATGACTGTGCTAATCCCTTCAATAACAAAAATAATCACATTTGATGTCATTTATGCAGTCTGGAACCGCGTAAACGCTATATTTTATCTGTCCAACCTTTCGACTCTATGCTAATCACAGTTCAGTGACCTTTTCCGTAACATATGAGTATCAAACGTGGTCTCAAAGCACCAGTTTCGTGGCGTTTCAATCTACAACTCGGTCTGGCTATCAATCACATAATGCGATGATATTTGACAGCCTAGGAACATCCGCAGTTTTTTTATTTGATTAAATCGCAATCTGGAAGCGATTGAAGAATGTTTGCCTAACTTTAATGATAATGAAGTAGCACATTAAATTTACAAGCTGTGGTCGTACATAGATAAGCACAAAACAATTGACACGGGCCTGTGAACGTCTTGGTACGACATTTGCCTGGAGTTCAGATTTATTACTTTCATTGGAAAACCTATATCTGTTGCACAGTCCATGATCGATGTGTACTTTCATACATGCGTAGATACGGCTCCCGCTGCTGCTTTCATATGCATACCTGTTTTCATCTCCGGCAAGACTCGTTCCTTGGATGGACATGGTCGGTCGAATGAGAGTCATTAATGCGCATAGATACAATTCGTATAATAGCAAGTTGGAAACAGACATCATGAACCTCATTCATAAAGAAGAACTGGAACTCTGTGTTTCACACGCGATAACGTTAAAAATCGTTTGTGTTTTGACTCGTTCAAGCTTGCGCCAGACAACAGGGGGAATCGTAGAATCTGTTTTTTCTCAATGACTATGTTGATACTGCCAGTACAGTCATGAAACAATACATGACTGAAAATATCTCAAAAGTGCCTCACCATCACGCGTAGTAGCATTAATGAGCAGCTTTAACAAACGTACTAATCAGAGAAATACAATAACAAACTGACTAACTAACAAACTCAAATGGTCGACTTTTTTAGTTCTCTAGAAAATAGTTGTGATAAACATTAAACGTCACACCTTCCTGATCATACTTGTTTATCAAAAATGGGGATAAAGGTGGGTGGTGTCAAATTGTGATATTGATAAATGATCAGTGGTAGCTTGGTATGATAGAAAATGTAACATAAATCAACAAAACCAACACTGGTATTGCAGCATTTTGCAAATCTACAGTGGCTACATCATTACAATTTATGGTCCTAAAGTAAGTAGCAAAAAAGAGAAAAATCTAAAAGCTTTTAAAAATTCTACAAATAAGTTATGTCTCACGAATACAAAATGACAAATTAAATTGAAGTTACAGTCTTGTAATAGTCGTAAAAGTTTAATCAGATGTCCAAAAGGTACAGACCATTCTCTATGAATTCCATTATACACCGAATGAATTCCAGCCTAGAAAGGGCTGATGTACCAATAGCCAGCGATAGAGTTGATGTGCTAATAGTCTTGATGTATCATAATGATATAATCCAAAACATCCTGCAATGAATTCACGTTAATCTAAATAATAGTTGTTTATTCCTAAATCAATTGGCATGTTGTAATTACAATTATTAATTTAAATAAATTCAATTTTCTCAGCTGAACATAAATAAATTCGATTTCACTAAGAATGAATAACGAAATGGAATTCGTAGTTTTGTAGTCAAAAACATTTATATACCTCTCCACTTGATGTGCATACCAATAATCATTTCTCAAAATAATCTGTCATCATATTAGAATATTACATCATATTTGTAAACACGGTCAAATCTGTCTATATAAACTGTAGCGAACTGAACGAGATAGGACAGCTATACCATGATTTTCCCAGGCGAATACCAATGTTCTCAACTCATTTCCAAGTAAATGTGTTTATCTTCAAATAATATTAAACTTATTATACTATCTAACATCAGAGAAAATAATTAGCTATGTAATATGTCATTTACAAAGTAACAAGACAATTGTGGATAAAGGTCAATAACAAAATACAAATTAAATATACATAGTATATATCCATCGACAAAGTCCATCACATAATACAAATTTAATATTTATATATTCACAACAATGTAAACGGATACTTAAACATCTTTAATGTTTCTGCTCAAGATTAAATTTATCGTTACATATAAGTGATGGATCCTGACAGCGTTGATGAGGATGTGTAATTTTACGACGGGGTCTTTGACCCATTTACGCTATAATCGATAGTAATAATTTTGTTCCACCTTTTGACCATTATCTGCTTCAAAGTAGTGTTGCCAGACCCACGTATGCGTCCAAATATTAACTAAGCAAAGGTAAGGTGGAAATAGACTCACCCTGGCGTTTCACTATCAACTTGAAGCCAACTTGGACTCATAGTAATAACACGTTACAACGCCATACAAAATGATACTCCGCCGTTCAGCGTGAAATACATAAAAACTGTTTCAACAGAGTGAAGTGAGATTCACCCTGTTTACATTTCCAAGTTTAACTCATCTACGAAGAGGAAGATCTCAAATGTTATTAAACAAGGATCCACTTGTCCGCGTTAAAGTTCTTGAACAAAAATTATCGTTAGAAGCAAAGAGTACTGGCATAATTGGTGTGCCAAATTGTGCTGCCAATCCCAGTACCGCAGAGTTGCAGAAGACTTGACTATTACCCCGGAAGATATTTTCTGTTATTGTATGATGGTTGTACAAGTGAACGAAAGAGGCTGGTTGGAAGTATAAATGAATTGCGCCTGAAGAAGGACAACCTATTTAGACGTTGTGACAATATTAATTGTCCCTGATCACAATAATACTATAAGAACTATGACAGACCCTAAAAACTACCGACACGAGACAATAATAGAAGCGGATCAACAGGTGCAATATGATCTCGCCAAAAAAAACCGCGTTACTCGTGAAAGACAAACGTGTGTGCGTGGTCAGATATGTTTTTTTGTGTAATCGCCGCGTTCTATGTGTAATGGGAATCACGTTAACAACAATAGGCACACCAGTCAGAATTTGTGTTGTTTGAGAATAGCTTAGTAACGGGTGTGACTGGCGGTGTTAGTAACATTATCTCGTCACGGATATATTGCGCAAATACGTGTATATTCAGAATATATTGTGGCGACACATAGCAGTCACAATTATCAAGTTGTAATCGATAACTATTGAAGATAAAACGATTATTATGGATGTGTTCGACACTGAATTGGCGAAAATAGAAAACCACCACAAATTCGAGAACAGATACGGAACTGCTTCTTAGTGTATTTACAGACAGAAAACGTCGATTTTTTTTCTTTTAAAAACATCAAATTACATAAATACCAGGAAAACAAGTTAGCCTTCTACAGCAGACTATTGCGGAAATACAACATATTTCCTTTCCCGCAAATGGAGTCCAAGGAAAATATGCAATCAGTTCAACTAGATTAAATCAGATATGGAATGTTCTCAAATATTGCCCAGATGTAAAAACATGGTATCAACCAGTAAGACTTACTGCCCAGAATTGATAGTATTAGATCCATGCAAGATACAACTGATATAGAAAATAAAGCCAAATCATGTCAGAAAACGTTGTTAAAATTCGGGATCATAATAGCCAGTTTACAAACGGATGCTATACCCAATCGGTGTATGTAATAGTGAAAATACGTCCATTGATACAAGTCATGTATATACTCACGCCGCACATGTCGTGGATGTATGTACTTAAGCATAGCACTATTGCTTGCTACATAGACGACCAATCTTAGAGACGTGTACTAAGTATAATCATATGAGTGTTTTTGTTGCTCACTGATCATGGTTGAAGTCTTCTGGCCACATGGCTTTCCTCTTGCAGAGACACCCGTGGGAAACTATCACGTGTGGGCATGTATACGTTATATGAGGCTTAAGTCATGGAGGGTAGTGGAAGGCTTTAACCTAGATTAATAAAATAATGCAAAATCGATATTATTGTAATATTTAAGGAATGTCGATGAACACATAGGCGTATCATTAAAGTGTAAAGTCCTTTCTTAGATCTATAGAAAATGTCTATGCTTTTAATTCTTGCATGCTCATTAATTCTAATCAGTATTTTTCAACCACCCACCCCGAAAAATAACATAGAAGCACTCTTGATTTTTGACATTAGGATAGCCTTAAATATACATTCTTGAGCGTCAGAAATAGGTACCATCCACATAGCCAAATTAACACATTCGCTAACTGTCCATTTTTAACAACTATAGTATGTTACTCAAGTGGATTAGCCCATGTTCGAGTTGAAAGAAAACAGCAAGGTACCCATCCAACACACTTGTTACCCAAGTTTCACTTTTGGCAAATTGCAGATGTTATCGCAAAATGGCTAGAGAAATACAAACCTCTAGCAATGGCAAAAGTTATGGTGACACCCTCGAGTTCCTCCGAAATGGCATGGCGGGCAATCGTGGCTTGAGTGGCACTTGTGTGCCATATGGCAGCGACAAATTCCGTGGTGAAAAATGTGGTGGTCACAGTAAGGTATATAATTATGATGATGACATCTCATCCAATGACAATCATAATCATGTTGACAATTTTCGTCTGCGACCGCGGCAGCTAGAAAAAAAAAAACAATAACATTATATTATCAAAGCAGTTAAGGTCTTACGCCAAACAATATAAAGATGTCTACTAATAATAGCACTCATGTAGTACGAAATATGTTTTTAAGTACTTTTAACTTCAGAAATAATCTGTCTAATTACTATAAGGAAGTAATATTTTCAAAGAAATTGTTTTTAAAATAGAAAATACAATCATAATAAGTAAATATACCTCTTTTCCAAACGAAGTAGAAGTGTTTTTCACACTGCTAAGCAGGCGTGGAAGAGAAAGAACGAAGAACGTAGACTGGATATAATGGCTCTGTGGAGACATGCTATATATATATATATATATATATATATATATATATATATATATATATATATATAGTACAATAGGGTAAAGGCAACACGAGATACTGTGGTTGATCCAGCGCCAGCCGGATATGTGAGACCGGCTCGTACTTTTGATGTCATAGATACTAATCTTTTATTTCAACCTAGGGTTTGCAACACGCGTATTAATGCTGGAAGGACAGCGTAGATTATTTTCATCCGCGATTCCACTATCTCATATTTTCGGATTTTGCAGAAATGTTAGAAAAGTTATCTATGGAGCGAAACATACAGTAGTACTCGTGCGAAAAGGCGATGATGATAATAATGCAATCTGGAAGGTTCCAGCAGATCCTGCACATCCAGATGCTGACCGTGGCAAGGTGACTATAACAAAACTCTCACTGTGGATGCCAGTAATGACTCCATCAATCACCGCAGAAGAAAGATTACTATCATTTATGGATCATGGAGGAAAATCATTGCTATCATGTCTAACAACGACCACGGATACCATGGATTCTAATATTAATGGTATATTGACATGGAACCTGGCATCAAAACAAGGTGTTGCTGCACCCCGACACATATTTGTTGCGTTACAGAAGAGGGCACGATTAAATAACCAAACACGTAACCATATGATATTTCATCAACTCGGTGTTAATGAAGTCTCGTTGAGGATAAACGGCCAACAAGAACCATCCAAGGATATTTTACTTAATTACGATCAAAACCAAATAGCACGCGCATATCATCGTTTGCTGACATTTATGGGACGTGATAATAGTGTGGATACTGGTCTGCAAATATCACAATTGGATTTTAGAAAACTATATCCCATCTACTACTTTTCGTTGGAACATCTTGACTTGACCAGACAGTCCGTCGTTGACATACATTTCTGAGCTCGTGTAACCGCTCCTCCTGCTGGTGGTTACAGAGCAATTGCTGTCATTCTCAGTGACAAATCAATGTTACTCGAAGGTATTGGTGGACGAATGAGGATAGTTGATGCACCAGTGGAAAATATGTAGACAATTAGATCAATCTGTTATTAAATAAAATGTCATATAGTCATGTTAATGTTACGTTGACTCCTGGTCAGATTAAAAAATTGCAATCGGAATCAGCTAAAAAATGTGGAACTACGATATCGTTAAAACACAATCAGATGTCTGATGGTCAGAATAAACTGACATTGACAGTTCGTCAGATTAAGCATTTCAATGATGCTATCAAGGATATAAAAGGCGTTCAAGTCACTCTCTCTGCTGCTGCAGTTAAAAACATGATAAAATCAGGTGATATATTCCCACTATTAGCTGCGTTACCAGCACTAATTGCAGCTGCGGCCTCAGCGGTGGCGAAAGCTGCTGCGTTAGGAGCCGTTGGTACTGCGTCAGGGATGGCACAAAAGAAGGCGACTGGGAAAGGGTACAAAAAAGAAACGATCAGGAAAGGGTCTAAGACTACCAGGAACTCCTTACTCATGGTAGAGCGGAAATGGCCTGATAATACCAGGAACAGTTTACTAACAATATCACGAGAGCCTATAGTTCCCATGTCAAATTTTGATTTACTCGATGCTGCTAAAAAAACTAGCGATAAAAAACTTCAGAAGTGTTTTATGAGAGATCAACCAAACAACGCTGAAACCGGTATGATTAATCTCGATAACAACACCGGACCTGGAACCCACTGGGTTGCATACGCGATTGATCCGCGTGCAATTGTTTATTTCGATTCATATGGATTAGCGCCGCCTAAAGAATTTATGCGTTATTTACAACAATTAAACACCCCTCGTTGGCATTCCACGCTACCAACACAGAAAATGAATGACCCACCAATATGCGACCTAGAAGTATTAAATATCCTCGACGCTATTTCATCATCAACTAAACCACCCCATAAAACAGTACACGAATATACTAGTAATCGCTTTTTAGCGAGATCTTAGAGTATAATGATTGATATTTGGGGAAGATCTCTATCAAGTCTAGGAAAACCCACAATGGAAACATCTGCAACCAAGGATGTAAATAAAATAATCGAAGATGAAATAGCTGGGATGCTAAACCTCGCAAGTGCTGATCCAAGTGAAATAGTCGTATTTCATGACAAACAGGGTAAATTGAAAACGAGTAATGTTTCCTTTGATGATATTTTAGTTAAACAACGCGGCGTAGCAGAAAATACTATCGCGTTGTTTTCCAAGGAAGGTAAACTCAAACCAGGCGTCCTCGTTTCGACATTCACAGATAAATTAACATCATTGGATGATAACTATATATCATCTGCAGAATCATTAAAAACACTCGATGATAGATTTAACGCTCAAGTAAATCAATTTGTGGGTTTATACAAATCCGTCACTGATGTTCAACTCCCAGTTGCTAATTTCTTTGGGGTTCCACCGGTGACCACACTGAGGCTCACAGAGATAAAAACTGCTATATTAGATTTAGCATCACTACAATCTAGGTATGAAGATCATGCTGAGAAGTTTTCAACTTTTCGTATAAATCTCATTGAGAAATTCTTTGGAGTCTCATTAGATAAACTCGACATAAAACTCATAGATGTAAAAAAAAGCCATCGAAGAGATGAAAAAGACCACTGATGCAATCGTTAATGATGCATCGATGATGATAAAAACCATTGAAAAAACAAAAACTCCTCATGAGAAAACCAACAACGTAGTATACACGATTCAACACGGATCATTTGCGTGAACCCCTACAAACAACGAACTAGATATCACCTCGACCGTTTATTTATCTAAGGTATTTATCGATTAACACTAGTTTCATATTTGCCGTCAATTGCCTGAATAATAGGGTTCTCAATTGGTTACGAGATACCCTCTTCGAATAATCTCTATTACAAACCTGACTTGATCAATTTTGAACACCGCTCAAACTTTACAATCTATTTACCAAACAGTGACTACACTTTTATAAGTCGCATAGACGTATTAGTTAAACAAATTTGTTAGGGTCTTATGATATGTACACTATTGTACTAGAAAATTGGTATAGTTAGGATGTTAAAGAAAAATTCTACGACTCGTTTATTTGATACAATTGCACAGGTGGCTCACATAATATTGGTATTAGGTTGTCCATTTTTATAACTGGACTGAATTTGAAATAAGTACGGCTAGGGCGTTCCGGGGCGTAAACGACATCCATATACGACAACGGTTGGCTTTCCGGGATCTTTTCCTCCTTTTCATCGACCGGTCTCCAACAAAAATGACGATATGAGAAAACCATTTTTCTCTCGTCACCATTTGATGCTATTGCACCCCTAGTACGTTACTTTTGATTGGTTGATAGGGTTGAGTGTGTGTTGGGTCTATCCCCACTCACCCAGGGCCTTACATTCATGTCATTAGCCACTTTATAGTGGTATGACATGACGGCCAAATTAACAAGCGCATTTTGTGCGTTAAATGCAGCAGCAGAGAGGGTGAACAGACCACGATTTCAAGCAAAAATAATGCTTCCTACGAAACCTTATTTTAACCAAAAAAAATAAGTCTCCATTTAGCAAACGGAGACTTTACGATTTTTTAATCAATTTTGGTCGCAACGATGTGGTCATCCACCCTCTCTGCTGCTTAGTGATTTCAGTTCTGGGTTAACAAAAATCATTTATGATTTCAACCAAATATTTGATCGAGTCCGATACGATATCGTGTCCGAGGATCATGTAAATTTATTGTTACAAATCCATGCGGGGTTGACTGAGCATGACTAAAGAAATTTTTAAATTGATTGAAGTCCATATCGGAACACCATGTCTGCCAAATATTTCGTAGCGTATGTGTATCAACGCCGTTAAACACAGCAAGAATATTACAGTTATCTCTGATCACTTTTGGAATCTGAGTGTAGCGTTGAGTGACATATATCACATCAGTGTTTTTGTGACGCCCCCGGGAAAATATTCTAGCTGGGTTTTTTTGATTGTCTAACATCACATCGTCGTATACGACTAAATTGTTAATACTCCCATCAAGGTCATCCACGGATGGCGCCTCGTCAATATCAGTTATAAAATCAATGGTATTCTCACCTTTAATTTCTGATGCATTCTCGTTAAAATCCTTTAACACTTCATAGCATCGTTGATCATCTACGCTAGGAGCAATTAAATACAACTTATCCCACTTCATCCATCTCATTATTAAATTGAGCAACAATTGAGTCTTGCCGGATCCAGATGGCCCGATTATAATTGCACGGATAGAGTTTGGTAGCGCTGCATGATGCTTAACTGGTTCTCTTATTTTAGTCGCTGAAAAATCAATTATATTCATATCTCTATACATAAATTATGGATCTATATTGTGTGAAGTGTAAAACGCGTACTAGCACAAATGATGTGACGACGGTTACAACTAAAAATAACAGATCAGCACTAACTGGTAGATGTGCAACATGCGGTATAAAAAAGTTTAGATTTATTTCTACAAAATCAAAGATTTTACAATCCGGAGATGTTTTAAAAAAAAAACGAGGAGGTGATATCGCAGCCAAATTGACAAAGCTCCCTGGAACCCCATGGGCAAAGTACCCCGGAGAAAAGCACCTTCCAGGATATAGCTACTGTGGTCCCGGAACACGATTAGATATCAGACTTGATGATCAAAATCAACCCCGATCCGGCAAGTATCCGATAAACGCTATTGATAAGGCGTGTCATGCTCATGATGTTGCATATAAAAGCGGCAATCTGCAAAACAGGCATCTCGCGGATGTGAAATTAATTCATGCGTTAAATGCTATTCCTGATAAATCTTTTAAAGAAAAGTTGGCTTCGTGGTTGGTAAAATCAGCTATGAAAGGCAAATTGATGATGGGTGCTGGTAATTAATAATATGGAATCAATTTATTATTCCCCAAGAGGATACTGGAGAGGTAAATCAGCAGTCCATAAACTCGCTAGTGCTGCAAAAGTGAAAAAAACCACTGCGGCGGATTGGTTATCCAAACAGGCACTATGGCAAATTTATCTACCACCACCTAAACAAATTCAATTCTCGCATTTTGATGTGACTGCTCCTAATGAAGTTCATGAGGCTGATATATTATTTTTGCCACATGATCGTGGTTACAAATACGCGTTAACCGTAGTTGATATTGCAAGTCGATACAAAGAAGCAGAACCGTTAAAAACAAAATCAGCCACTGAAGTTGCTTCTGCATTTGAAAGGATTTATCGACGAGGTCCTCTGCACTGGCCGAATCTATTGCAGGTTGATCCTGGCAAGGAATTTCAGGGTGCGGTTCTATCTACAATGAAAAATCATAATGTCACCATACGACGAGGGCATACTGCGCTACATCGCGATCAGGCCATTGTCGAACGATTTAATCGGACGATTGCTGAGCGGTTATTTGGATATCAATACGCAAAAGAATTCATTCAAGAAAAGCGATCCCGTGAATGGGTCAAAAGGTTACCAGCTGTGATTACTGCACTGAATAACGAGATTACTAGAACAATCAACATGAAACCTATCAACGCGATTAAAAAGAAGTCAATACCCGTACAACCACAAAAAGATTTCCCTAGAAACGCTAGCGTTTCCCAACCAATTCTTGGTAGTAGTGTCATTGTGAGGTACTTATACGAACCAGGAGAGCTTGAAGGGGGTAGAAAAAGGGCTACTGATCCTATTTGGACCGTCACTACGCATAAGATATCTAGTATAACACGATCAACTGGTAGACCAGCAATCTATAAACTGGATTCAACTGCTCCTCAGCGAGGATTTACTCGACAACAACTACAAGTGATTCCCGAGGATACTCAATTGCCACCGCATGGTCTTAACTAGCGCCGTTGCGTCTATTGCACTCAAGACAAGTCAACATCACATTATTTCTGACATGACCGAGATTGTTATTTTTTCTGTCTACGGTGAATTGGCGAGGATCCTTATCCGAATACTGCCAACGCATTATACAATTGCAACTCGCGCAGTGATTATTCTGTTGTTTCTTCAAAGTGATTATTAATTTAGCATCAATATAAAATTCTCGTTGTTTTTTTTTGTCCTGTTGTTTGTAACCGGAGAGTTTTTTTATTAATGATGCTAACATCAATATCACTTATTGTTGTGTCATTATCATCACCAATGATTTCATCATCGAGGACAATTCTTCGAAGCTGATTTATTCTTCGTACTCTGGATACTGCGAGATAGACTAAATTCGACCATTCGATGTGATTATCCACCATCCAAACAATTGTATTCGATATAGTCAATCCCTGTGAAGAGTGTATTGTTGCTGCGTATCCTTGCGTCCATGGGGATTTATTAGCACGCAATGCATTTTCCACGACGCCGATATCAACCAGCACAATATCATTTAATACGAGAATTTGTTTTTCACTCTGTCCTGGAATATCAACTTCAATATTCTGCTTTCGTGTATCCGAAGGCCTATAACACAACGGTACTGGAAGTGTTGCAAATTTTTCTTTATGCGTTTCAAATAACTTCATCTGAAGTGTGTCTCTGACTATTTTTCTACTTGCTACTATCAAATCATTTGGTCTCCACGTTTCCCAGAAATCATTCATAGGAGTTTCTGAAATTATTTCACGTGCTATTTCGCATTGGATTTTATCCGGTTGTAATCTAATCAGTGCTTTGAACTCGCGTAATTGTTCATCAAGTGATCTATGGTCGGTATTAATTTCTTCATAATAGTCTACAGAACCCTTTAGCCATTCATGTGGAGATCCACCGACAAATGGTGGTGGTTGGCCGTGATCCCCGCACATGACGACTTTTGTGTTTTTGTTTAACAACCACTCAAGAAATGTTTTTAATACATCTAATGACACTGTGCATATTTCATCCCAAATTATGATTTCAGGAATGAATTTATCACCCATACGCTCAGGAGTCCATTTGTCACCTTTCCATCGAAAAAAACTATGGTAAGTGCAAGCATTTACCCCTCGTTGTATCATCTCTCTGGCGAGTCTGTGAGTCGGTGTTAGCACAATCATGTTAGAAACGCTAGCGTTTCCACGACGATATAATTCAATTGCACGAGTTGTCTTTCCTGACCCACCACAACCGTTTAAATAAACTGTCTTGTGTCTACATATTGGATCAGATACCGGTGGTGCATTAGAAAATTCTGATTGAATTTCAATACGGTTACAACAAAGATATTTATCATCCATGGCAACGTCTGCGGATTCACAATACTCATGTAGCATCTCCTTTTTAAATCGCCAACGCCCCCACGCTTCCTCCGGATCTGTGAATGCCGCTACAGCTGATTTGTACTTATTGTGTATATACATCGAATCAGTGGCTACTCTAACCGCGGTATTAGGAAATCTATTTATCATCGAAAATAGATTAATGCAAGCATAGGCTAGCATTGAACTTCTCAAATGTGTGTACTGGGAATTATATCCATCACAGTAGGTAACAACCGTACCTAATTTCTCACCATTGGATAGAAAAGCATCCTTACGGGATACAAGTTTTCCCTGTTTCATTAAATCCGCTACAATAAAATCGTATTCAGCGACATCTATGATCAACCGCGAAGAGTATTTTGCGTTGTCGTATCGTCCACCCTGGGTAAATTTACCGATTATTCTTCGTCCAAAATCTTTTGCTTGTTCTTTTTTAATTTCAAATAACTTCTTAGACCAATTCATGATTTGTTCTTCTGGAAACTGTTTTCGCAGTTCGCTAATTATACGATCTAGATCGGGTTGTGGTAGCCAAACTTCTTTCTGAGCTCGATAGCATATAATAGCTTCGGAAACAATCAACGATATCAGCATGCCACAATCAATCATATATCTCAATAGCACTATTGGCATCCAGTGTTTTTCAGATAGGTGTCTACCGAGCCAAACATAACTACACGGATGTAACCCTGTAGCGAGTTCAAATGATATCACACGAGCGAATCCGGTTAAATCAAAATCAGGCAATGGTCCATTAATCGCAACACGAGTCATTTCATGCGTGGGGTGCCCAAATCGTTTGAAGTATTCAGCGCATTCCCCATACCCGAGAAAACTTCCAGGATAACACGCGGATATATCAATTGAAATCATACCGTCACGATGGTATTTTGTATTCCACAGTCCTCCATGACCAAATTCGATGCAACTCAATTTAACGTCCTCGAGAAAATCACTTCGTGTTGGACGCCATGAGTTTTTTTCTCTTGCGAAGTGAGCTACCACTGATGGAATAGTAAAACTATCCGTCAATAGTTTTTCATGGGAACTCTCTGATGAAAAATCATTAGCGATTTTTCTCATTCTGTTATCTAATTCTTCAACGCGATATAATTCACCATTTGGTCTTACAAATTGATCAAATCCTGATTCGGAACCAGCACTACTAAGTAACCACACTGACACAGGATCATCTTTACACAACGCATGAATAGCATCAAATAATTTCTCTTCATAGAAAACATCCCCGGAAAATTCCCCGGAAAATTCCGGGGGGATATATCTCACGGTTCTATCTCGTGGAAATATTGTTACTGCAGGTGTCCACGCGTGTTCGTTATGATCAATAATTTGTATTGGAGCCCCTCGCGATTGATATTTCGGTTCGTATAATACTTCTCCGGTTATTGTTGTTACTGATATTGGGAATTTTAATGATGCTTCTAATTTAGCTATATCAGAAATCTTTGCACCGTGCTGTTTCACTGTCAGTTCCCATTCGGTTATTTTCCTACGTCGCAGATCAGTTTGTTTATTTCCTCGGGATGCATTTGTGAAGTGTTCCATTACCCGTGTTGCTACACAATTGAGCCTTGACGAAGTCAACGGCGAATATTTCATAGGAGCTAGTTTTGCAATATCGGGTTTATCATTTAACGGATATATCCCATAAACCATTGCTGTTACGGGATAGGATCTTTCGTAGTATGGTTTGTCAATTCCAGTTAGAATTCCTGGTTTGGAATCTTTACTTACAATGACAGTTTTTTTATCCTTGAGGATTGGTTCAAATTTATCCCTAATAATCCATTTGCCTTCGACTTCGATAATGAATTTTATTCTGAAAAAATGCTTCTGATTGGAATTGCTTTGTTGGGAATTGCTTTGCTTGAAATCCTTTGGATTTCCACCTTTGGATTTCCATCTTTGAATTTCCCCTTTGGATGGAAATTGCTTTGCAATTTCACCAAGGTGTGAAATTATCTCAGCTGCTCTTTTGTCGTTCATAGTAGCATCGATGATGGGTACATTGACATCTTCATCAATAATTCGAAATGTCGACCAACAGTATGCTGCACCGTCTCGGTTGAATTCATTAAAACACTCCCTGATTTTACCGAGTATAGTTCTATCACCGATTAGACGTTTTGGTGTATCAGAGACTCTATCGAGATTGAATTTAGTATTTCTCCAAGGCTTAATTTTCGATAATCTTTGGAACTCCCTATCAAGATTGAATTTAGTATTTTTCCAAGGTTTGATTTTCGATAATCTTTGGAACTCCCTATCAAGATTGAATTTAGTATTTTTCCAAGGTTTGATTTTCGATAATCTTTGGAACTCCCTATCAAGATTGAATTTAGTATTTTTCCAGGGCTTAATTTTCGATAATCTCTTGAACTCCTCCATGTTATAATTAAAACAAGTATTTAAATAGAAAAATATAGTATAATGAATCACTGCAAGTGGCTAATGATTGGATCTACAACCCCGTGTAACAAATCATGCAGAAGTGAATTCTGTGGGTATCATATGCAAAGCGTGAGAAACGGTTCAAAAGGCCCTCTCCCATGCCTCCAATGTGGGGTGGGTGTTAGAGGAAAATCGCAATTATGCCTTGCTTGTGGGGGTAAACGATACAGGGAACTAAAACGCTACTATGACAAACGAATCATTGACTCCGTCATCCTTGATAAAATCAAGGACAAAGTCATAAAAACCCCTCAAGATTATATCCAGAGATTTATAATTAAAGCAGATAATAAATTAGACAAGTAGTATTATTATACAAATGAGCCAAGATTTCAGACCTCACCCAGTGCTTGCTAATTACGAAGCTTCTAGTGATGGTGTTGTCAGGCACCGCAGACTCAAAGAACCGGTTGGGTATCTGAATAATATGGGGTATTTGATGTTTTCAGCTGGGAGGAAGAAGTATCTCTGTCACAGAGCCATCTATGAAGCATTTTACGGATTAATCGAAGACGGTCTTGTGATTGATCACATAAATGGCGTGAAGACTGATAATTGTCTTGGGAATCTTCAAGCCGTCTCGCAGCGCGATAACCTTTTAAAAAGCAACGCTGGTAGGCACGCAAAACATCCCAAGGGTGTGAAATCGTTTGATTTAGAAAATAATGAAGAGAGAAGCTTTCAGTCGATAAATGCGGCTGGAAAATATTTCGATATTTGTAGTACTTCAATTCGATTTGTTGCTGAAAAAATCATTAAAACATCTCTGTTTAAAAAAAATGGTCATAAAATAAAGTTCGTATACACTGAAACTATTTAAGGGAGATAAATCCTTTATGGATAAATCCGCACTACACTTCACACTCTACCTACTAAGTTCCCTTGTATTATGACGTCAAAGGAATTTGTCGCCTGCTATATTACCTGTATACCTTGACTAGGCGCGCCCACGTGAATGTAATGGAGATATAATGCATGAGTTTTCGATAGAGAATAAAACTTTTTATTGTCGCTTGTGGGCTAAAACTGCATTATTATTTTTATTTATCTACATATCTCATGTGTGGGGGTGGGTGGACTAGCAGTAAAGCAGACAGCTAACTCGTTCTTTTCAGTACAAAAATTCTTTATAATCTAACGCATTACCTATGTTCGCTCAGCCAGAACGCGAGTGTTTCCTATTCATTGAAGTAGGTGGGCGTGGTTAAAATTCCTTGTATGTGAATGTATTTTATCTAGAGAATTATAACAGAGTATAAAAACGCTGTTTTATTAAACAACTGTATTATTTTGTTTAAAATATTTCTCATTGTTGCAGCATAAAATTGTCTATTTTAAAAATCTCTTATTGTTAAGTATATCAGATATATATATATATTAAAAAATCTCTATTCTGTATGACTGTTCGTGGTGTAATGGTATCGTGTTTGTCTTGTAAACATAGATCTATCAACTACGTGTTCGGTCCCCAAAGCAGATACATTTTTTGATGGCGAAACGGAAGATGTTTTTTTCTATTAATTGGGGGGGGAATGGCGGTCCCCCTCAGCCAAACCAACATGGCAACCCATGCTATCGCATTCTCGGTAGCGTGGGTTGGTGTTTTTTCTAACTCATGCAACCATGAATTCGATTTCATGGGTTGCCATGTTGGTTTGGTTTACCACGCCCACATCATTACCATCATCGTTCCATTGAATTATAATCCATCCTTAATTAAGTTAATTAAGTACATGTTATGCCTAAAATTTGCCACAACACTCGAGTGGAAATATATGGCATTGTGCCGTCCATGTTGTGACGTTATACCTCAAGCATATCTTCTGGGCGGTCTAAGATCGCGTTTGCCACCTTAGGCCTCCCGCCGGAAATGTATGTTTCGGGTCCCCTTGGGCTTACTTGGATGCGAAGGCACCCAAGGAGTTCCAAAGATGTGTTGTCATATATGTTTTTTTTTATTAATTAGAGATACAGTATACTATATTTATAAATAAATTTATTTATAAATAAATATAAATAATGGATATCAATGATGTAAATGCTATAATTGCTGAAATCTCAAATTTAAATAATAAAGGGGTATTATTATCTGAAAGTCTCGACGTTGACAAGATTACCTCGGAATATGAAGATATTGAATATCTGTCTAGTAAGGGTCGTTATGTTTTACCTAGGATGTACAGGCTCGTGAAAGGAATTCAAAAATCCATTAATGGTTGTTTGTACGGTAACGACATTAATTTATTCATAACGCTATTTAGCACCGTTGAAGCAATACGTCAAAAGCTTGGCCAAGAATATCAAAAACGAGCTGAAATTGGTTCTAAAGTTCGTGATCTTAGAAAAATGTTAAACGAGGAGCGACCAGTATCTTAACCACGTGGGTGTTACTAAAAAAAATAATAGGCTTTCGTAAATAATTTAAATAATTTATTTATTTTTTTTTTTAGCGTTTTTTGTAACACTTGTTACACTTCACTTGTTACACAAGTTACATAGGATTTTCTCCTGAAAGGATACTCATCAGTCTGGACTTGCTCATGCAGTTATGTGCATAATGGATGATCTGGTCGTAGTAGCAAGTAATCACCGCGACGCCTCCATTTTCACGTAATTGTTCTTGTTGCCGCGTCGTTAACACAAATCGTTCATCGCCATTCTCAGATATTACAATTCTGAAATCCCCAGCGATGTTATTTCTGAAACACTCGCGGATAGCGTCGTACAGTTTAACCCTGTCGAAGATGAATACGTTAGCTTGATGGTACATTATTTAATAACTAAGTTATTTAATAACTAAGCTTTTAATTATGATGGAAACCCTCCGGATTTCACATTTGAAAATTTAGTTCACAAACAATATATGGTTGGTGAATCGCTTACAACTAAATTAGCCCGAGAGCGGCTAGCAGCAATTAAAAAGTTTATACCGGTTCGAGACAGACTTCGCGAGAAACTTCAACAACGACAACAAGCGCAGACTGACTTTTCTGTGTCAAGTGAACAACTGTTTACTCCGATAACAAGTGCGACCAAAGATGTGAAAACAGCCACTGAACGAGTAATATACGGAGATATTCCTAAGGAAGGCAAGCGACGAGAAGTGCCTGTTCTTGGTGTGCTTGAAAAGATAGCAGCAGAGACCGGACAAACACGCGCAGGGATACAACAGTTATCCAGTGATATAAAAACTCAACAAGAGTATGAACAACTAGCTGATATTGATGATTCCGCACCTGAACCACAACCTGTTGATGTCGTCACCCCAAGAGGTGTTTCCTTTATAGACAAACTCACCGAAGGAGCTATAAAGGAAATCAAACGACCTCAATTAATAAAACCCAAAGATTATACGACTTTTGGTGATTTTGCCGCCCAAAGCTTTCATTCCAGAAAAGACTTTTTAAAAGACGAGTATAAAAACAGTAGAATAAGCCGAGATGAATGGGCTGATTGGTTGTATAAAACGAATAAGGGGGTTGGCCATTTAAATAAAAGAGAATTGGGATATAAAGAATTTAGAAGGGGAATTGAAGAGTATGATGAAACTGGTACAACTGAGAAAACAAGCGGAAAAGGATATTCGATTAAAAATCCAAAGGATGTCTTTGACTCTACCGTGACATGCCCTGGTAACATTCTCAGTGATATATCACGGTTAGAGGTTCTCATCGGAGGGAAACGAGCCGGAAATAACTCCGTCGAGATAATTAACGAGGCCGCTGATATCTGTAGACGATTATTTGCTGGTGGTATCATGGACATTAATGTATATCGAGAACTTATTGCTGAATTAGTTGAAAATCACAACGATGAAAATCTTATGGATGTAAGCGATTGACCACTAATTGAAAAACTACTAGTTTTATAACAAGATGATTATACACTATAACCATGATAAACCCGTAAGCGTCTACGTGGTGAACTCACGATTGCCTGTTTATCGCGCGTGGTACGGAGATGGTTTCGGCAATACCATTGCGGGGTTATTTACAAGAATGGCTCCCAAGGTGGCGCCGTTAGCTAAACAATTATCAATGAAAGCCATTGATGCTATCCGTGATAAGGGAATCAATTTCGTTGGAAATCTTGCCGGAAAGGCATTTTCTGCCGCGAAAGATAAAATAGCATCATTGGTGCGAAAGAAACCACGAATGACTTCGTCATCGATGACTTCGTCAGTGGTGAAACCACCAGTGCTGCCATCAACTACAGTGATGCCTGCAAAAATCAGCAAAGTAATAAATAACGCAGTGGAAGAAAAACTAGCGCAATTGACTTCGTCACAATTGACAGCTTCACCGGTAACAGATAGCGCTATCATGAACGCGATAGCAGGAAGTGGTTTGAAACAAAAAAGAAATTCGAAGAATTTTCAACGACGATGATTATAAAGAATTAAAACGCTAGCGTTAAACTCTTCGAGTTTCACAATTGAAAACGCTAGTAATGTTATAAATGTTTAAACGAACAGCTGATCCCGCGTTAGATATGGAAGCAAAGATGCGCAAAGATGATTCCGTCCGCGATTATCAATACTATTCCTATCATGCAATACAACCCGACCTACGATCGCGAATTGAACTTCAAGTTCAAGATACCAGTAAATACTTTTTACCATGTGAAGCATTTATTGAAGTAGAAGGAAAACTTGTAACAAATGTTGCAGCTGATACCCCATATGCAAATGATTCAAATATCCGAGTTGGTTTCGTCAACAACGGTATAATGGCGTTATTTGAAAGTGCAAGATATCTCATTGATGGAAAAGAAATTGAATCAATAGACCGCGAGGTTGATGTTGCAACAACAATAATCGGACTAGCAAGATACTCCGATGATTATACAAGATCGGCTGGTCCATCTATGATGTTTGCAAAGGATACCTCTGATAACGCTGACCACCTTCAATACATTAAAGTGTTAACACCGCAAGACACTTCAGTTGATAATCAACGAGAAGCAACTAATCCAGAACGTCGAGCTAGACCCGGAGCTGCGTTTGATATTCTCGGAGGTGTTAATGGTAATTTCAATTTAGGATTTGCAACACGAAAATTAGCATTGGAAGGACAAGAGAAAAAGTTTTCATGTGCGATTCCACTCCATCACATATTTGGATTCTGCAGAAATGTCAGAAAAGTCATCTATGGAGCCAAACACACAATCGCATTAGTGCGAAAAGGCAATGACAATGATGCAATTTGGCGTACTGGTGCCGATGAAGGTAAAGTTGTTTTGAGTAAAATAGTATTATGGATGCCAGTAATGACTCCATCAATTACCACGGAAGAGCGGCTACTTTCATTTATGGAAACCGGTGGTAAATCATTGCTAAGTTGGCTTACAACAACGACTGATGCTAAAGAGGATAATGTTAATGGTACATTTACATGGCACCTGGCATCAAAACAAGGCGTTTCAGCTCCACGTCATATATTTATAGCGCTGCAGAATCGGAATCGATTAGGTTCCCAAGAACGCAGTCATATGATATTTGATCGGTTAGGGGTAAGTGAGGTTTCACTGAGAATAAACGGACAACAAGAACCATCTGAGGATATACAGCTTAATTACGGAAACAACCAAATAGCACGTGTGTATCATCGGATGCTGTCATATATGGGTCGTGATCAAAATGTTGATACTGGTTTGCAAATATCTCAGCTCGATTTTAAGAACTTGTATCCAATTTATTACTTTTCACTGGAACATCTTGATTTAACAAGGCAATCCGTTGTTGATATACATTTTAGGGCTCGTATAGATCATGGTGGTGTTGATTATAGAGCGGTTGCTGTTATTCTCAGCGACAAATCAATGTTGTTAGAAGGGGCTGGCGGACGAATGAGACTCGTTGATGCACCAGTGGAAAATCTGTAAATGTAAATGAAACTTGAAAAGTTTCCATAGGATTTCCCCAATTAGATCAATTGAAAGCATAAATGTGTTTTACAATAAAATGCCATATAGTGTTGTTAGTGTCAAGCTGACTGATGGTCAGGTCAAGAAATTAAAATCAAAATCCGCTAAGGAATGCGGAACAACAATAACGTTAAAACCAGCGCAGATGTCCGGAGGTACACATAAAATATCATTAACGGATCGTCAAATAAAACATTTCAATGATGCAATGAAAAATAAGCGAGGAGTTCAAATAGAATTTTCGAAAGCTGCAGTCGCGAACATGATAAAATCAGGTGGTATATTTCCATTGTTAGCCGCAATACCAGCATTGATTGCAGCGGCTGCCCCAGCGGTGGCGAAGGCGGCAGCGTTGGGAGCCGTTGGGACCGCAGCAGGGATGGCGTTGAAAAAGGCAACTGGTGGATCCGCTCGCGGATCTGGGTATAAAAAAAAGGGAAAGGGGTTGTACCTACCAGGAACCCCGTATTCATGGTACAGCGGCAAATCCGTGAACGGATCGGGTCTAAGAAAAATACCAGGAACGGTTTATTAGTTGAAAAATCTTCGATTTCCGAACCTATGGTTGAGGAACCTATAGTTGAGGAACCTATGGTTCCTATGTCCAATTTTGATTTAATTGATGCTGCTAAAAAACTAGCGATAAAAAACTTCAGAGGGGTTTTTATGAGAGATCAATTACCGAGAAAACCAAATAACGTTGAAACCGGTATCATCAATCTTGATAACAGCAGCGGATCGGGAACTCACTGGGTTGCATACGCGATTGATCCACGTGGGATTGTCTATTTCGATTCATATGGGTTAGCTCCGCCAAGCGAGTTTATGCGGTATATAAATTCCTCGATGAAACTCAAAGGGTTTCCGATTTTTTATTCCACGCTGCCAACACAACAATTAAATGATCCACCGATATGCGGCCGTGAAGTATTAAATGTCCTCGCGGAGATTTCATTAAAATCCTTTGGATCTCCGTGGAAACCACCTCATATTATTGTAAACGAATACACGAGTGGGAAATTACAAGGATCAATAAATTGAAAACACAAGTTACGCTAACAATAATGATCGATATTTGGGGACAATCTCTGTCAATGTTGGAACCCACCGAGGAAACATCTGCGGGTTCTATCGAGGATGTAAAAAAAAATAATAGAAGATGAAATCGCTGAGACGTTAAATTTAACAAGTGTTGACCCGAACGAAATAGTTGTATTTCAAGATCGCCAGGGTAAATTGAAAAGCAGTAATATATCCGTGAATGACATTTTGATACGGCATCGCGCTGCCGCTGAAAACTCTATTGCACTGTATTCCAACGATGGACAACTTAAACCAGGCGCACTTGTGTCTACGATCACCGACGCGATTGAAAAACACGTCGGTGATCTGAATGATTTTATACGAGGTTATAATAGTTTTCGCAAAAATGTCGTACATAAATTCTTTGGAACCCCGCTTGTGGTTGGCATGACTCTCGCTGAAATTAAAAACTATCTATCGCTATTCTTCGCTAACAAGGACGCGGGAAGGATGATGAATAAAAATGAAATCAAGGCAAATTATCTCGAGATTTCTAAACTAATAGAAGATCAAAAACCCACTAACGACGTCATTGTTAGATTTTTTGGATCCCCACCTGTGGCAGACTCGACTCTCGCTGAAATCAGTGAGTTTATTATCAGGCATACTCATAATGCCTACGTCGCTAATAATTTCTTTGGTGTCCCGGTTACATCTACAATGACTCTCAAAGATATTAATATGTTTATGGTGAGACAAACAACACTTAATACCATCGTGGATAAATTTTTAGGGAGAACACCTACATCTGAAACCACATCGTTGACAGGCATGACTCTCGCGGAAATTAAAAGCGCGTTTGACGAACAAAAACGCATCAGAGAAATGGCTAAAAATTTCTTTGAGGGCTCTGAAAGTTATAATATCACGACGACATATTCTCAACTCAACGGGCATTATGTCATGCAAAAAGGTTTGGAATTTAACCACCTTTTGATTTCATTTTTTAGTCGCCGCGATAAAACGATGATAAAATATACCGAAGTCAAAAAAACCTATCTCGACGTTTACGACGATATTCTTAAACTAAAAGAAAAATCTGAAAGGGTAAAGCATGGGACCTTTGATTGGGTAAAAGAATCTAATGCTAAATTGAAAGTCAATATCGAGAAGTGGCCCCATGGTATCTACAGGATGACGTTAATCTCTGACAAGCAATTTGATATCATCGTGAAAGGTAAAACCTACTTTGGTGGCACCGCGACAGTAATTATCGCGGGGGGAGAAGAAGAATTTGAGATTGTCGCAGTTGATAACACCATTAGAAAAGAAATATCCTGGTGCTTAGAATTCGTAGCGGATTTAAGTAAATAATAAAACTGAAAATCCTATGGATTTTTACTAGTGGTTTCAATTGAAAGGAAAATCCTTTAGATTCACAATTGAAAACGCTAGCGTTTTAAAATAAAATGATTTCATCAACGCAATGTCGCTATGATCAGGTCAGAGAATTTCAGAATAGACTCAAAACCCTCACTGAGGAGTATCAAATAAAAATAAGAAAATACCGACGAAGAATCACCGCAATTGATGTTATTATATACTCGGTGTCAAGCGTTCTCACTGGCGCCGGAATAATACTTGCATCGGTTACAATGATTGCCCCGGTCGTAGTTCCAATTTGCATTTCTGCGGTGGCTACAATCGGGGGTATATCAACCGGGATAGCAAAAAAGATATCATCATGCAGCCAGAGTAAACTGCAGAATTACTTACTTCAATTTCATATTGCATCAACCGCATACTCGCAATTATCATTGATGATATCGTCGTCACTCGATAATACGATTATATCAGATAGTGAGTTCTCAGCGATGGTCAGTATTTTTGATTCCGCGATATCGAAATTAGAGCGACAACATGAATATAATAACAATGACAACACCGATGGAATCAGAAAACACGAACCCAAAAAACAAAATGATCTCAATAATATCAACATTACCAGATTGTGAGTTCTCAGTGATGGTCAGTATTTATGATTCCTCGATACCAAAATTAGAAATAAATCATGAGTATAGCAACGATGACGACACCGATGGAATTACTTCAACGAATAGTGGAGAACACGAACCCAGTACAAACAAGCATGATATCAATAACATCAACGAATCCAGAATTCAGTGTGAATTTCCCCTCTCCGGTCCCAGTGAAGGAGATAGCGCTAGCAAAACTACGAGTGTATCACAGTTGGCCTAATATCAGATCGGTTGCATTTAGTGGTCAGCAACCCAATAACACACTGGTGTTCTCGTATAAGAATAAACCCGATGGTACTCCAGAGTGGGAAACTGTTTCGTTACCAACTGGGTCGTACCAAATTAAGCAAATCAATGCTGAAATTCAGCGTAGAATAAAATCAATCACTGGAAAAGAATCAAAAATAGCTATTAATCTTCATCAACCGACGCTCTCGTCGTTGATCGAAATAAGCACAGAGGGATACATTGTAGATATATATAACAGCTCGTTAAGAACAGTGTTAGGATGGCCTGAAAAACCACCGGAAAAATCCGCCACCGACTTAACCACGGACATACAATCATATCATGAAATCAATCCCAGTTATCGAGATAATTTATCTGATATAAGAAAAGGAAGAATCGCCGATAGATTTATATTTACCAACAAAGAAACATTGCAATGGGATTTTATCATTAAAAGAACAACCGACTCATCTGTTACTATTTCATTTACGCTAACTGACGTCCGTGGTTATTTTAATGAGATTAAACAATTATATGACACACAACTAGAACAACTACGGAAAACAAAATCGCAAAAACACGTTGAAATAATAAATCAGCTTATATCGGACATGAAATATATCTATGAACTAATTATTCAAACAATAATTAATGACAACAGCGACAATAAACAACGATTCCTAACCGATTACAATATCACAGAGGACAATCTGCGTAATTTCAAGTTTCCCAAATACAACGCTGATGAACTAGCAAGAATTGTTAAAACCGATATCAAGGCGCTACAAAAATCAGATTCAACTGTCCTCTTCAGGTATAATAATGATCCAGATGGTAGTGGTAGGCATATCGCTCCATTCAACGTGAATATTTCAACGGTGATTGCGCTCAATTTAGTATGTGATGCAATTGAAGGAAGCTATCAAATTAATCTAGAGCAATCCAATCAAGCTCAGCAGGGATATATTCTTTATTCATTTGCACCAACAGCTCCTCCAGGATTCCTAATTATTGAAAACCCAATTAATCCTGTCTACATGCGATGCCATAATAATTCGTTAACGAGAATTAATTTCAAACTCACCGACCAGTCAAATAATTTAATTGATCTACGCGGTGAGGTGTTAGCGATTAGTTTGTTTGTGAAATCCTAAATTGCTTTGCAATTTCAAAGGATTTTCGTCCTAAGGACTCGATCAAATTTTCGGTTGAAATCATTTATTATTTTTTGTTAACCCAGTGATGAAATCACTAAGCAGCAGAGAGGGTGGATGACCACATCGTTGCGACCAAAATTGATTAAAAAATCGTAAAGTCTCCGTTTGCTAAATGGAGACTTATTTTTTGGGGTTAAAATAGGTTTCGTAGGAAGCATTATTTTTGCTTGAAATCGTGGTCTGTTCACCCTCTCTGCTGCTAATGCCCGTGGTGATGTGTCACCATTCCTTCCCCACGGGAAACAAACCATCATAAAAATTTGATGGTTCAAACCAGTGATCAAATGACCTTTATGGCCGCTATCACTTTACCCCAACTTTCATTCATTCAGTGTCGCCGACTCAGTTTAATATTTCATCAGCGAGTTCAGCTGGGGTCAACAATATGATATCAACGATCATCGACAAGGGGACAACTGAACGATTCACAATAACATCCACCGATAATAATTTGGCTAGGGTTTAAATAACATGGTATGTGGAATTTTTATCGGATTTGAGTAAACTGCTTAATTGAAATCTGTTGTAATAAATAAAATGTCAACAACAACAAAATCTCCGATATTGTCGTCGCAGCAGTATCGATATGATCAGGTCAGAGAATTTCAAACTAAACTCAAAACACTCACTGAGGAGTACCAAGTAAAAATAAAAAAAATACCGACGAAGAATTACCGCAGTTGATGTCACCGTGTAGTGTATTCAGTATCAGGTTTAATTACCGGTGCGGGTATCATACTCTCTTCAGTGACAATGATTGCTCCGATAGCTGTTTTATATTGTATATCAGCGGCGAGAACAATCGCGTGGATAATTTTAATAATAACAAAAAAATATCATCATGTAGCCAGCATAAACTACAGTTAAGTTCCATGTTGTGTCAACCGCGTTCTCCCAATTATCCTCGATGATATCGTCGTCACTCGATGACATAATAATATCAGATAGTGAGTTTTCCGCGATGGTACGTGTTTATGATTCCGCGATGTCAAAATAAGAAAAACAACACGAATATATAACGGCAACATCGCAATAACAACTTCAACGAATAGTAGAAAATACAACTCCGGTGAAAACCACCATTATATCAATAACATCAACCAATCCTGAATTCAGTGTGAATTTTCCTACTGCGATTCCAGTGAAGGAAATAACCCTGGCGAAATTACGAGTAAACCACAGTTGGCCAAATATTAGATCAAACTGATTCGGTGGTCAGCAACGAAATAATTCCCTGGTATTTGCGAGTAAGAATAAACCAGACGGAACTCCAGACTGGAACGTTGTTTCCTTACCATCAGGGTTTTACCAAATCGAACAGATCAATAATGAATTACAGCGTAGAATAAATTCCATTACAGGAAGAGAATCGAAAATCGCCATAACAGTTCATGAACCAACACTATCATCTGCGATTAAGATAAACTCACCCAGACATACTGTAGATATCTATCAGAGTTCTATACGAACCGTGCTAGGATGGTCTGAGATCCCACCACCTATATATCAAGTACCGCCAGAGCCCAAAACATCTGATTATATCACAGACAATAAATCATATCATAATATCTCCCTTGTAAAAATCAATTATGATTATATGAATTATTTGACAAATATTATTATGTACAGAAATGGGGAATGGCTTTTGCGTATAGATAATGTGGGAGTTTTACCCGTGAATCCATATATCTCGGAAATTTTCGATTCGCTTTATAAAATCCATAAAAAGTATCTAAATAAATTAAAACAGAGTTTGCAAGAACATATTATCGATTTATCGTCCAAAACCTCAATTATCAAATATATGGAAATACTAAATCAAATCACATATGATATGGAACAATTTAACCTACAACTTATTCAAGCTGTACTAAATGGCAGAGATGGTTCTGGGAGAGTAGAATTTGCAAAAACATATAATATACGCATAGAGGATATTCCAGCATTTAAGCTCCCACCATATAATGTAGACGAACTAAAAAAAATTAACCAATGATCTTCTGGATGAGTTCTTCCCACAAATACTCGCCGCATGGAAAAAAATACCACAACCACAAACAACCATCCTCAAACATAATAATGACCCAGATGGTGGTGGTAGGCATATCGCTCCTCAAAATGTGAATACCGGTATATCCTCTTTGATTGCAGTAAATTTAATATGTGATGCCATCGAAGGAAGTTATCAAATAAATCTCGAAAGATCAAATCAACCCCAACAAGGATATATTTTATACTCATTTGCACCAACGGTTCCACCCGGATTTCTAATAATTGAAGATCCAACTAACTCGGTCTACATGCGATGTCATAATAATTCATTAACGAGATTAATTTCAAACTCACTGACCAGTCCAATAATTTGATTGATTTACGAGGAGAGATTTTACAAATCAGTTTCTTTGTGAAATCCTAAATGATCTCGCCATAACAATTTGTCTCCGCAGCGCCATCGGCGCCGGGTCTATTTACTCTGTCTCTGTAGCAGCCGTTTTTTGTGAGAAACCGAAACTATTTATCCTTCTCTCTCTTATATTTGTTTGAAATAGTTTCGGTTTGTCTGAAATAGTTTTTGTTTGTCTGAAATAGTTTCGGTTGAAATCTTTTAGAATTTTACTGAAATAGTTTCGGCTTGTCTAAAATAGTTTCGGTCTGTTCTCCCTTCCTACTACTTAAACTCATCAGATATCTCATTTATCTCATCAGATAAATGAGAATTAATTACTAGGTCGTCATGCGAGTGTGTCTGCTACACACGAGTATATATAACACCGATGGAGTAAATTATTGTTTGGTGATATGTGCTCAATTGTGAGGGAATGTGATGATATAAATTACATTCTCTGTTTTGCACGTTTTGCTTGGACCAGAGGCGTAGCGATGATATTTTGCGCCCGGGGACAAACTATAAAATTGGCGCCCCAGCGATCTTGTGACAGATTTATTATCCTTGTTTTCTTATTATAATGTAACGTTGCAAGCCTCATTTTGGCGCCCCTGTACCTTGGCGCCCGGGGACATATGTCCTCCCCCCCCCGCCCCCCCCCCCCCCCCCCTCGCTACGCCTCTGGCTTGGACCATGTATGTTTATTTCTTTTCTAGTCACTGTGTTAGAAAATGTCCTGGTCTCTAGCATATGTCGACAGGTTTTTGCACATTTTATCGCCCATGTGGTCAGTTTGAATAAGGTGGTCTTTATTAGTAATTGGCGTTAGCCTCGCCCTGACTAGGATGTCCTTGAGGGTTTTGGTCTCCGGTAGGCTACTACAGGTTTGTTCGGGAGGATTAAGTTTAGTACGATTACACGATTGGCCAGTGTTTCTCGATGATTTGAACTAGTTTGGGGTTGTCTAACTTGTCTGGATGGTAGATCAGGATAAATTGTATCCTATCAGCCTTAAAAGGACATACATACAACATACACTACACAATATGTAGTTTATCTTATCACATATAAGACCTGTAACCTTCACTATGTCGGAGAAACTGAAACACTGCACAAAACTATCAACTTTCGTTAATCTGATTGGATGATACAGACGCCCGGTCGCAGAACACTTCTACCCTGGCCACACTTTCAGTGATATAACAATGCAATTGTTCACAACCCCAACTGGAATTCCGAAAACAGGAACGAAAATGAATCTGACCAGATACGCCGCCTTAGAACATTGAAACCAGGTGGTTTAAACCAAGAAGACTATAAAAAGACAGCCATGCGCAAATAAAAATATCTTTTGTGGCCGACACATTTTCTTTTAAAAATTCTCAAAATTAGCTTAATGGCCTATAATTACTACTATTACAATGAAATATCCGGGATATAATTTGCGCTTGCATAAATGTTCATTAGACAACAGATGTCGTTATGGCGCGTTGTGTTCTAGGTCGATAAAAAATTAAAAAATATTGTCCAGCATCCGCAACAAGTTGACATGAAATAGTTAATACATCATAAATTTAAAGCTTTAATTCTTGTAGAAACAGCCATGTAAAGTTTTGCAAACACAACATTTTTTTTTGTTTTATTTGTTTGTTTTGTTTATGTATTATATTTGCCTTTGAAAAATACTCATTAAGAGCCGAAACTGCTTCGGTTTGTTAGATACTAATTTTGCAGTGTTAGTTGTCAGTTTATTGCATTTATGTTAATCAATCCATAACACAGTTGATCGCTTGCTAAATACAGTGCTCTTCAAACGACTGTTATTCTCCATATGAGTTATATTTATATTTGTATTAGAAGAAGTAGTAATAGTGTTGGAGAGGTGCAAGAAATACTAACAGCAAGTATAGAAGGAGAGAGCAGCGTTGGTGGTGATGTTAATCACAACAAAATCGAAGAGTAATAGCTTTCTCGGTCTTCCAAATGTGTGTGAGAGAGAGAGAGAGAGAGAGAGAGAGAGAGAGAGAGAGAGAGAGAGAGAGAGAGAGAGAGAGAGAGAGAGAGAGAGATTAACTTACCAAACAGACAAATCAGTAGAACGACTGCAAAAGTTACTTTCATCTTATTTCCTTCAATTCTACTCCTCTGAGGACTTGCCGTAGATATAGGGCTTTTAAACTGGCACATATTATAAGTTTTTTTCTATTTATATAAAAGTGCATTTCGTGACGTGTCACGTTTTGTGATTGGTTTACATCTGACTTAATTACTATGTCAAATTTTAATGAGAAGAAAACTTTGCCATGCTAAGAAAATGTCAGGAAAAAAAGTTATTGAGAATAAAAATGTCACTGGAAATCAGATGCTTGAATACGATTTGCATCATTATGTTTTGGGGGAATTAGACCGCGATGATTGATTAACATGTCAGAATCATTGTTTTTTCATGTGAAATGTGAAGCACAGAATTACCATTTGTTCCCTTTTGACATTTGAAATATAATTATTATCTAAACTTTTATTAACATAAGCAAGGCGATGTCGTTTGAATAATAAAATTTAGTGTTTAGCATTTTGCATCAAACAAGCTATGACATCTTCAGAAATTAAACTATCTAATCAAGCCATAGTATCTTTGGTATATTAGAAAAGCAAATGGATTGCAGATAAAAGTAATTAAGTTTGTATCAAGCGATGAATCTTCGGAAGGCGTGAAACCTTTCTGGCATCTTACATTATTTTAATAGAGATTCGATGTACGAAACCTTGCTCGAAGAATTACATTTGGGTTGGGTAATTGACTGACTGTAGTTTTAAATTCATATTCAAATAAAATAACTTTCAAGGTCATTAGCTGAATCTCGTGAATTATTGCGATTTCTTACAATTTTCTTATTGCAGTAATACAATTGTTCTAAATATTATGCGGTTCATTATAGCGATATGCTTGAATCCGTTGTAACCGAGGTACCCTATCAGAAATATGCTCCCCTTTAGGTCTGGTCATTAATAATATGTATCAAAAGACCACAAAATTGTGTAAAATTACATTATAAATGATTCTCTTGGGTGTGAAATTGTATCATCCTTTGGAGGAAGAGTAGCAAACATTGCATGGGACATGTGGAGATCCTACGACAGTGCCACACCTGCATTTGCTGCTTTCAAAGCGGCACCAGAGTTCAGATAAAACAAAAAACATAAAATATATTCCATTTGATGGGATAAATCAACGCACATGTTATAGAAAGGAAATGTTTAGTGAGCATATCTATAACGAGTAGTGTTGTGTATATCGATATTGCGTGTGTAAATATGGACCATGATCGTAGATCATAAGTGTCATTTATAAGCAACATATTTCATTGCACAACTTTTCCTGATCCATTCTGTGATGTTGTCAGTCCACATTTGTATATGTCTTCTTGTCCTTCTGTCATTACTGTTGTGGAAATGGTGACAAGGCCATACCATTTGAGCTTTTTCTTTTTGACGGTGGTGAGGATGTCTTCATATTGGCCTACTTTTTGCCTGATGGCGTTGCTTCTTCATGTGTGATGTGATCCATGTAAGAGATGTCAATGATGGTCCTGTAGCATCTCGTTTCAAGTGCCTGCAGTTTTCGTTGTAATTCTGCTGTTAGGGTCCAGACTTCACATACATACAAAAAGATTGAGATTCAAAGATATACTGCATTATATCATTGTGATACATCAAAACTATTAGTATAGCGGCCAATTCGGGACTATTGGTACATCAGCATATTCAAACTTTGGAGTTCATTCGGAACACTACGGGCATTCATTTGAAATACTACAGGAATTCGTTCGAAAGACTATATACGTTGGGATTTGTGACAGAAGTTATAGGATAATATGGGATTTAATTCACAATGCTGCATATTCCTCTGATTTTTTTTTTATAAATTAGAAAGTTAAAGTATTTATCAAATCCTAGGTAACCTGATGGTTTCGCATTAGCATGAAAGCTAATATCAGGTCTAAAAACTGACATCATCATCTGCAACGATACGTGAAAAGATCACCTTGAAAAACCATTCCAAAATTCTTTGATCGACTCAGTGATGCAAACTGGACAATTAATTTAGGTAAAAGTGAGTTTGTCGTCCTTTTGGTATATTTTAGGACAGTCAATCGTTTAAAATATATGTTGATGTTGTAGAGCATCTAATGTAAAACATTTCTTAAAAGAAATAACAAGCACCCGTAAAATTATTTCAGAAACTATGAAGAATGTTAGGCTTTGATATTAGCTTTTTAACACTTTGAAGTATTTATGAGTTCGGATCATTTTCTGATTATTTTATCCAGTGATTACCAACCCCTTGCCTCGATTAACAAAATGAAAACTAAAAAGCAGATATTGTTGAGATGGTATTAGATTTGCAGGAATGCAACATTAAGCTTATCAGGAAACGATAATCGGATAATCTAATTGCATATGCATACGCATACATATTTGTATATATTGCTTAACTTTGTTGATATTTTATATCTTTGTTAAGACAGCTTCATATGTAATAATGGTTACATTTACATTTCATTCATATTTTTGAAAAACGCTTTATTTTCTCAATCATTATGTTCGTTGGATGTTCCACAAATGTCCATGGTTATATATTATAACGGTTATCTGCAAGGAATATATCACATAGCTAATTTCTATCCATGATTGTAGATTATTCTTTAAGATAATGATTTGTACGCAATACTTTTAGTTAGATCTGAGATCAAGACATTGTTTTTCTCTTGGATGTTATGGTCTCCCCGATTTATATCAGGTTGGTTTCTAAAATTGAAGTAAAACAGATCTACTCTTGTTTACGAATGTGATGTAACCACATCCTGGTCACCTTATCATGTCTTTTAAATAAAGTTATCACATTTATTGTCTATCATCTTGACATCATTAAGGAATCAATTGTAATTGTGATGGTTTATCATTTGAAAATAACTATTTATTCAAATAATTCATTGAAATTACAATATGCACATTAACGTTTAGATTTAAACATTATTTTTTATTTCTTGAGGACTCATTTAAATACGATCTGGATGATTGCATTGCGATAATCAAACCTTTGCTATATCGGCACATTGAAGACTATTGGTACATCAGCACATTCAGCATTGGGATTCATTCGCACCACCACATGAATTCGTTCAGAAAACTACAATTGTGGAATTGTGAGGGATCGTTTATGAAAGAGAACAGATCCGTCTTGTTGTCATCAATTTACAGAAACTCGTGCTGGTTTTAATAAAATGCACTGGATAGCATCACTTGTCTCCAAACTATTTCCCCATAGCATAAAAACAGTCCTGGTAATATTTATTCCATACAATGTATACATGGCGTGATAACGGCAGTTTGAAACTGATGTACAGCAGTATCACTTGTGTTGCATAATCACGTAATGTTTTTTCAAGGCCAGGTTGTTGCATGCTTGAAGTTAGCACTGGAAGCAACTACAAGCTTCGATTATTTTCCAGTTTTCAGTTTGGCGATTTATGAAAACGTTTGTGGACATGCTTGATATTTGACGCGAAAACTTCCGTCTCTTATCTGTGACACGACATACAACCTTGAGAATAAGGAGCAATCATTCTTTAGGATGACAGCCGTAGCTGTGTTCTGGACTATTCTTCGAATAGAGGTCGACATAAAAGGAGTGATTTATGTGGATTGGATATGCAATGGAATGCGTTTGTCTCTAGAGACTGGGAGAAATTATTCTGCTGGGAGAAATTATTCTGTGTCAGAAAGGCACAACAGTGGTACTGAACTGTCCATGTGATTAAAGACGTAGTGCATTTGAAGCAGTTTACAAAACCCAAGATAATTATTTCGTTTATCTCGGTAATAATATTTGCTTACAAGAACAATATAGTTGTCAACTGGATTAAAGTGAGATTTTAAGACAATGGTCGAGCGTCACAAGGCAAACATTCGTAAATTCTTCTAAAATGTCTCTCGACATTGAAGTATCTTTTCACGTAACATTTGTACTTTACGTATATTAGTTTCGACGTCTCCACCTGTATGTTGAATATTTATTCTGTCAGATATGTCATCTAATCGTTGAGTTAAAATATTTTTCGCCACCCCCAGCGACCTTTAAAAAAAAAGCCATACACGGATGTTTTCCTATTTGACAGCTGATCCCTCCTCTGGAATTCGAATTAAATATAAATATATTGTGTCGTTTCCACTGTAACACATTATTCTGAAAAATTCAATATTTGAAGAAAATAATTCATTCTGAGATGCTTCTTTCGCTGTGATGACACTAATCTTAACATATCTTTTATTCAAATTGAATGGTGACTTCATTCCAGATCAATATGTCAACGTGTTTATATCTCTCAACGTCAGTTATTTTAACGCTTTCAATGTAGTCGATATCAGCGCGTTATCGTCATTTTTTAACAATATGCCTTGTTGAGTAGTATTAACATAGTTTCTTTCAAATATTTTACACACATTTACACTAATATAACATTTATTATCAATTCTCTAAGTTACATACAATCTACATAAATGAAAGTTTTGGTAGAACATATGTATCTATGCCGATTGTACGTTGCTGAACTCGGATGATTTTTTCGAGAAATAGTTAAAGTGTGAAGCATAGAAGAAATAATATTTTTATTGATGCCAGTTGGTTTGTTCATAAACCAGTCTAGCAATTGCTGTACCCAATTCCACTCAGCGGCTGGTATTTATAAATGTACATCTTTACAAATGCAATTATGTGAACATCCATTTCATGTGTGTGCTTATTAATATTGATATGTGAAATGTCAAAGAAAGTTCAATAGGATCATTTTTATTACCTCACCATTTTGCGTTTATAGATTATATTCCATTGCATAATTCTCTGTACACAATGTTTCTCCTGTTGGAGAGAATCTTTTATAAGTCTGATCATTATGGCCATCTGTACTTTTAACGATCCAAATTGATGGAATTTTTAACGATATCTATCTCCCAGTATGGTTCAAAGTCATTGAAAAATTGGTGCAACTATTCATTTCTGCCTATAAGCTTTGTGCGCATTTAAATTACTTTATATTGCGATTTGCATATAATATAATCTAACCTATATTAGGATACAAAATGCAGCTTGTCGTGAGCGTTCACTTAAGAGTTTAACGTTGTTTTTTCTGCGTTCATCGTGGACTGAACTGTCAGTTGCCGACTCACACAGCAAATAACGCCCGAAGGGCGCAGTGAGCAGTATATCTTGCAGATATATGGGTATTTTTGCATATGTCAGGCATAAAACTGCCCAATTATCTCTGTCCAACTCATTTTGTGGTATACCATATTTGACAAAACTGGGGATTTTCAATAGCATTTTTATCAATGTGATAAAACAGTGATTCAGCTCTTGGATTAATGTGTGTGAGGTAGTAATTTACTGACCTGACTGGGCAGTTTTGACCACCAGCTGCATGCATTCCCATGTAAGAATTTTCCTCCTTAGCATTTAAGTCTCCATGATGATTTGTTTCCATAGTTTGATGGGTCAAATTTACATGTTCAGACCCTGTTTCATCAAATCTGATTTTGAGACTGGTGGGTATTAATTGGCTGTGGAATTCTAATCCAAGTGTAACATAGTGGATGGAGAGGTATAACCAAACCCTGTATCTGAGTGTGATAGGATTATCATGCATCAGATATTGATTGATCGCATACATGTCTGATGGAGGAATAACTGGCATGTGTTGAGTTCAACTTTATATTTCCATTTAACATTTAACATGTTTGATTTTTAAACTCAGGGTGTGTAACAATAAATTATTAATTGAATGACCACATTCAACCTGAATAAAGCAATTAATAATAGCTCCGACATTTTAAAAAGTGTTTTTATGGTATTCTTTAGCTTGGGCTTCAAGGAGCATCCTCTTTCATGTTGTGGTGACCTTAGGGGCTGCTTTGGGATAAAATATGGTTAACATTTGGGCCAAATGACAAATGTGCAGACTAAGATGACTTCAGTCCTATCTCTATATTCTTATCTTTGTGTCATTCTGAAAGTCATATGTTGCTCTGCTTGGTAGAAACTATTTTATAACATTTGAAATATTTAGATCTTTGGGAACAATCATTCTTGCATATCTCCTTTCCATAATTTGTATTTATATAACAAATTTGTTACATTTGTTATGCTGTCACAAATATTAATTTAAAGATAAACTACATTTTATTCACTTAAAAGCAAGTTAAGTCTTTTGTATAAAAATGGCATGAATGAAACAGTATATTGCCTTTTCATAATATATAATTTAAGAAAACATAAGAAAAAATTAAGTATCAAGCAATATTACCAATGCTTATATTAATGAACAGTCCAGTATACTGGTCATTATTATTGTTATTATAGTTAATTTATTATGATTATCGAATGAATCTACCTGTACAAGTTTTGTAGACCCATTTAGTTTTTTTTATTGGTAGATTTTGAGTACCGCTGTTCTGATATGTTTTAGAGACTTAAGTGATTTGAAGTGTTTTGGTTTGTGATCATCCTGTATGCCGCTGGATCAACCTTTCATCCGTCAAACGAAATGACTACTCAATTTGTAATACTTTTTCCACTTAAAAAGGCACGTCAAATATAGAAGGGTCAAAATTATAAATATCATCATGCGAGAAATCTTTCTGATCAGGCAAAGTTAACGAATGAATCTCCAAAATTCTGACACGATAGCCATAATGCCTGTGACCTTGACCTAGCGCACTTAATTTTTATCCATACTTTTAACATATTTCAACAAAGAAATAATATTTTTTTATAAAAAATGTGAAGTATATCTTGCTTTAATTTTTCAGATTAATGTAATTCAATTATTGTTAAAAGAAATTGTAAAATTGTTCTTTTCCCTTAATGTTTACTTCGTTTCTGCCTTCACTAGCATTGTTTATCGTCTGCTGTACACGTGACTCTATTTATAGACGTGGGTATTCTTTGAAAAGTAGTTCTCCTAACAGTTCATCCTGAAATGAAAGCAATTTATTTTGATCACGTGATAACATTCTGACCAATCGAAACTTTACTTTCCTCTACACGCTACTTCGATTGCAATTATTTTATGCCTGGGTGCATATTGATGTAGGATCTGCATATTGGACCAGGCCAAGCGTATTGTGATGGCTGCATATTGATGTAGGATCTGCATATTGGACCAGGCCAGGCATATTATGATGGCTGCATATTGATGTAGGATCTTTATATTGGACCAGGCCAGGCGAATTCTCAAAGTACCGAATTCATCGTAAAGTCCAGGACAGTAATTTCAGTTACTGGACAAAAACTGCCAATGAATATTAATATAGGAACGGGTTGTTTTAGGTTTAAAATGAGTAAGCTACACCCTGTAATTAGTTCATTGTTTCAACTCAATTCCATGAGGGTTTTCGAAATTCAAGTTGGTTAAGATAAAGTTAATAGAATTGAAATAAACAAAATCTGGCCGATAACTATCTCAATCAACTTATCATATTTAAAATGTTTAAGCTTTTTGTTTGAATTATACACTGGACCAGAGGTTAATAATCAACATATTGCTTACTTTGTTGTGTTTACTCTAACAAATACAAAAGGGATTTTGTTTTTTAGGGGAAAGACCTTATCTAATGATATTTACAGTGATAAAAACTGACATGCATAATATCCAAAAACACATATTACAATAATAATTCTAATAAAACGAAGTCGAACCTCTTCAATCAGAAACTTAATTTAACCAGACATTTTTATAATTGGACAATAAATGAATGGCTTTTGTGTCTGAAGAACATAATGATATTCCAAGAAAAATGAAATCAGAATTTGTGATATATTGAAATAATCCTTTATTGCCTGTAAAGTTAACTATTAATATAGGTGTTTTTAAGAATACGAAAGATGCTGTTTACGTTTTCTCCCTTAGAAATTAAGCGTCTCTATGTTCGTCGATAATCCGTATTTGCTTATTTATATTCCTAATTGTATGATTCGAGTAAAATCATTTTCCTGACTTTGCTGTTAGAGACAATCTTTGTGTCATTTATATTCAAATGATTTGGAATTCTACGTATCTGAGTTCGTTTACAGGCATTCTTCTCGTCTTTGTTGTAAATGAATAATAATTGGACAGTACTTTGACTGGAACAAACATCAAACTTTGAGCAATATTATTATTCCTCTGTAGGGTATCACAAATGATGTGTTTAAAATTATCTCTAGCGTCACCATAGAACTTGTTTTTATCATTCGTGTGACTGAAACCTTTATGTTTCAATGTGCATGAAAACTAATTCTGTAATTCAGCCACTAAGTAATTCTAACATTCTAAAGCTCTATCAATGTGGTTAATTAAATTGTTTTTCATTGCAAACAAACTAAAATCAAGTCATAGTATGTACTCCTGTCGAAGATGTATATTCAAGAACCATGAAAAAGTTATTCTCGTATGTGCGTATTTGTGTTGTACTTTATTTTGAAAGTTTAGATCAGTTTGCTAATATTGGGCAATTGTACAATGCAATAAATCTTTAAGTCATGCTTTTGTTGTCTTAATTTTGTATTGCACTAAGTGTAGTTTTTACCACAAAAAATGTCCTTAGTTAAGCAGGACACTATTTGTATACTTTTTTTTTGTTTAAATTCAAACTATATAATGCCCTAGGTTTCCAAAGTCATGACATATTTCTCTTTTGTTTTGATATATACATAAGAATTCATGTACAGTTTTGTTCTTTACCATTGTAATAATTTATCCAATTCTTCTGCAACAAATATTAATCCCTTTGATCTAGAATTAATATGTATGAAGTGAATTAGTAGTTTTTATAACGCTCTTGCGCATGAAATCGACTTTTTAAAACCCTAACATGCATCTGAAACAACTTACGCTCATCTAATGTGTTTATCAGTCGTCCATCTTAAGTAATTCCGTACACGTATTGATTCACAGGCCAACATTAAAGATTATTGGCACATAAAATACATAATAAGTGACTCTGAACTTGAATTTCAAACTCATAATTTTTATCTTACCATTTTTGAAAAGTGGTTATCATTTTTTTTATATATTTTATACATACATTATGAAAATGGTCTGGTTTCAAAAACATTTTTAAAAATTAACTAAATACTGAAACTTATCACATCAGCATCAAAGTATCTTTGATCACATAATAATCAAGGAGATCATTGAGTGTTGAATGGTTCTAATGTCCCATGAGATCCTTAATTTAACCCTTCTTACCCGTGTCTTCTCTTGGGTTTGATGTTCGTATCATGAAGTATTTGAAAGCTATCCAGATTGTTTAAGTTTGCGTTTATACAATGTTTCTTTAAATTTGTTATCACATAAAGTCTTTACTAGTTGTTTCATCAACATCCTAATGAATCATTAGCGGCTTAGAGATTTGGCGGTCACTTAGTTATTTCTTCTTTCTGGAACCTATCAACTATATAATCCTTGCAGAATAAAAATATTTATCATCATTGTTCTGGGTGACTTTTACCACTTCCTAAATATTGTTTATGTCTTTAGGTTCATGACAAGATCGCTGTCATAAGAGAAACAGTGTAAAACAAAATAGTGGTTTGTTTTGCATATATTTGAAATTATAATAGCATTCCTAGTGTGATTATTATTGCTTCACACTTGATGATCGTGATCTTTTCGAGCTTATATTTTCATTAAATTTGATTGAAACATAATGCAAACATGCTATTTATACATGAAAGATGCTTTAATGAATAACGTAGAGCACTATAAAACGGCATGGTTAACGTAGAGCACTATAAAACGGCATAGTTAACGTAGAGCACTATAAAACGGCATAGTTAACGTAGAGCACTATACAATGGCATGGTTAACGTAGAGCACTATAAAACGGCATAGTTAACGTAGAGCACTATAAAACGGCATAGTTAACGTAGAGCACTATAAAATGGCATGGTTAACGTAGAGCACTATAAAACGGCATAGTTAACGTAGAGCACTATAAAATGGCATGGTTAACGTAGAGCACTATACAACGGCATAGTTAACGTAGAGCACTATAAAATGGCATGGTTAACGTAGAGCACTATAAAACGGCATAGTTAACGTAGAGCACTATAAAACGGCATAGTTAACGTAGAGCACTAGTAAATGGCATAGTTAACGTAGAGCACTATAAAACGGCATGGTTAACGTAGAGCACTATAAAACGGCATAGTTAACGTAGAGCACTATAAAACGGCATGGTTAACGAAGAGCACTATACAACGGCATAGTTAACGTAGAACACTATAAAACGGCATAGTTAACGTAGAGCACTATAAAACGGCATGGTTAACGTAGAGCACTATAAAACGGCATAGTTAACGTAGAGCACTATAAAACGGCATTGTTAACGTAGAGCACTATAAAACGGCATAGTTAACGTAGAGCACTATAAAATGCCATGGTTAACGTAGAGCACTATAAAACGGCATAGTTAACGTAGAGCACTATAAAACGGCATAGTTAACGTAGAGCACTATAAAACGGCATAGTTAACGTAGAGCACTATAAAACGGAATGGTTGAAGTAGAGCACTATAAAACGGCATGGTTAACGTAGAGCACTATAAAACGGCATAGTTAACGTAGAGCACTATAAAACGGCATGGTTAACGTAGAGCACTATAAAACGGCATAGTTAACGTAGAGCACTATAAAATGGCATGGTTAACGTAGAGCACTATAAAACGGCATAGTTAACGTAGAGCACTATACAACGGCATAGTTAACGTAGAGCACTATAAAACGGCATAGTTAACGTAGAGCACTATAAAACGGCATGGTTAACGTAGAGCACTATAAAACGGCATAGTTAACGTAGAGCACTATAAAACGGCATGGTTAACGTAGAGCACTATAAAACGGCATAGTTAACGTAGAGCACTATAAAACGGCATAGTTAACGTAGAGTACTATACAACGGCATAGTTAACGTAGAGCACTATAAAACGGCATAGTTAACGTAGAGCACTATAAAACGGCATGGTCAACGTAGAGCACTATAAAACGGCATAGTTAACGTAGAGCACTATAAAATGGCATGGTTAACGTAGAGCACGATAAAACGGCATGGTTAACGTAGAGCACTATAAAACGGCATAGTTAACGTAGAGCACTATAAAACGGCATAGTTAACGTAGAGCACTATAAAACGGCATGGTTAACGTAGAGCACTATAAAACGGCATAGTTAACGTAGAGCACTATAAAACGGCATGGTTAACGTAGAGCACTATAAAACGGCATAGTTAACGTAGAGCACTATAAAACGGCATGGTTAACGTAGAGCACTATAAAACGGCATAGTTAACGTAGAGCACTATAAAATGGCATGGTTAACGTAGAGCACTATACAACGGCATGGTTAACGTAGAGCACTATAAAATGGCATGGTTAACGTAGAGCACTATAAAACGGCATAGTTAACGTAGAGCACTATAAAACGGCATAGTTAACGTAGAGCACTATTCAACGGCATAGTTAACGTAGAGCACTATAAAACGGCATGGTTGACGTAGAGCACTATAAAACGGCATAGTTAACGTAGAGCACTATACAACGGCATGGTTAACGTAGAGCACTATAAAACGGCATGGTTAACGTAGAGCACTATAAAACGGCATAGTTAACGTAGAGCACTATAAAATGGCATGGTTAACGTAGAGCACTATAAAACGGCATGGTTAACGTAGAGCTCTATAAAACGGCATAGTTAACGTAGAGCACTATAAAACGGCATAGTTAACGTAGAGCACTATAAAACGGCATGGTTAACGTAGAGCACTATAAAACGGCATAGTTAACGTAGAGCACTATAAAACGGCATGGTTAACGTAGAGCACTATAAAACGGCATAGTTAACGTAGAGCACTATAAAACGGCATGGTTAACGTAGAGCACTATAAAACGGCATAGTTAACGTAGAGCACTATAGAATGGCATGGTTAACGTAGAGCACTATAAAACGGCATGGTTAACGTAGAGCACTATAAAACGGCATAGTTAACGTAGAGCACAATAAAACGGCATAGTTAACGTAGAGCACTATACAACGGCATAGTTAACGTAGAGCACTATAAAACGGCATGGTTAACGTAGAGCACTATAAAACGGCATAGTTAACGTAGAGCACTATAAAACGGCATGGTTAACGTAGAGCACTATAAAACGGCATAGTTAACGTAGAGCACTATAAAACGGCATGGTTAACGTAGAGCACTATAAAACGGCATAGTTAACGTAGAGCACTGTAAAACGGCATAGTTAACGTAGAGCACTATACAACGGCATAGTTAACGTAGAGCACTATAAAACGGCATAGTTAACGTAGAGCACTATAAAACGGCATGGTTAACGTAGAGCACTATAAAACGGCATAGTTAACGTAGAGCACTATAAAATGGCATGGTTAACGTAGAGCACTATAAAACGGCATGGTTAACGTAGAGCACTATAAAACGGCATAGTTAACGTAGAGCACTATAAAACGGCATAGTTAACGTAGAGCACTATAAAACGGCATGGTTAACGTAGAGCACTATAAAACGGCATGGTTAACGTAGAGCACTATAAAACGGCATAGTTAACGTAGAGCACTATACAACGGCATAGTTAACGTAGGGCACTATAAAACGGCATAGTTAACGTAGAGCACTATACAACGGCATAGTTAACGTAGAGCACTATAAAATGGCATGGTTAACGTAGAGCACTATAAAACGGCATGGTTAACGTAGAGCACTATAAAATGGCATGGTTAACGTAGAGCACTATACAACGGCATGGTTAACGTAGAGCACTATAAAATGGCATGGTTAACGTAGAGCACTATAAAACGGCATAGTTAACGTAGAGCACTATAAAACGGCATAGTTAACGTGGAGCACTATACAACGGCATAGTTAACGTAGAGCACTATAAAACGGCATGGTTGACGTAGAGCACTATAAAACGGCATAGTTAACGTAGAGCACTATACAATGGCATGGTTAACGTAGAGCACTATAAAACGGCATGGTTAACGTAGAGCACTATAAAACGGCATAGTTAACGTAGAGCACTATAAAATGGCATGGTTAACGTAGAGCACTATAAAACGGCATGGTTAACGTAGAGCACTATAAAACGGCATAGTTAACGTAGAGCACTATAAAACGGCATAGTTAACGTAGAGCACTATAAAACGGCATGGTTAACGTAGAGCACTATAAAACGGCATAGTTAACGTAGAGCACTATAAAACGGCATAGTTAACGTAGAGCACTATAAAACGGCATGGTTAACGTAGAGCACTATAAAACGGCATAGTTAACGTAGAGCACTAGAAAATGGCATGGTTAACGTAGAGCACTATAAAACGGCATGGTTAACGTAGAGCACTATAAAACGGCATAGTTAACGTAGAACACTATAAAACGGCATAGTTAACGTAGAGCACTATAAAACGGCATGGTTAACGTAGAGCACTATAAAACGGCATGGTTAACGTAGAGCACTATAAAACGGCATGGTTAACGTAGAGCACTATACAACGGCATAGTTAACGTAGAGCACTATAAAACGGCATAGTTAACGTAGAGCACTATACAACGGCATAGTTAACGTAGAGCACTATAAAATGGCATGGTTAACGTAGAGCACTATAAAACGGCATAGTTAACGTAGAGCACTATAAAATGGCATGGTTAACGTAGAGCACTATACAACGGCATGGTTAACGTAGAGCACTATAAAATGGCATGGTTAACGTAGAGCACTATAAAACGGCATAGTTAACGTAGAGCACTATAAAACGGCATAGTTAACGTAGAGCACTATACAACGTCATAGTTAACGTAGAGCACTATAAAACGGCATGGTTAACGTAGAGCACTATAAAACGGCATAGTTAACGTAGAGCACTATACAACGGCATGGTTAACGTAGAGCACTATAAAACGGCATGGTTAACGTAGAGCACTATAAAACGGCATAGTTAACGTAGAGCACTATAAAATGGCATGGTTAACGTAGAGCACTATAAAACGGCATGGTTAACGTAGAGCACTATAAAACGGCATAGTTAACGTAGAGCGCTATAAAACGGCATAGTTAACGTAGAGCACTATAAAACGGCATAGTTAACGTAGAGCACTATAAAATGGCATAGTTAACGTAGAGCACTATAAAACGGCATAGTTAACGTAGAGCACTATAAAATGGCATGGTTAACGTAGAGCACTATAAAACGGCATAGTTAACGTAGAGCACTATACAACGGCATAGTTAACGTAGAGCACTATAAAACGGCATGGTTATTGTCTTGCACATTGAACACACAGCCATTCTCTTACCGGCGAGTATTTTGAAATGACTTTAAATGAGTATGGAATATAAACTAATATGTAACGTATTGCTCTATTCTCTTTTGCCCGATGTTGCAATTTCACTTCACCATTGTTAGACATTAAAATTGCACCATATATGAACGAGTGTTTCGTCATCATTCTTTCACAAAAAAAAACAAGTCCTGCCATCAGTATTTGGAGAGAAACTATTAATTGGAGGAATAACTTGATTTATTTTAAACTAAAGTAAGAGTAAATTTACGTCTTGAGCAAGTTTACATGGACTTGATATATTTTTTTAACAATCGTTGTCTTTTGGCAGATCATATTTTGCAAAATATCTTTTTTCCGTTCCCAGACTCTTCAAAAATGTCATATTTTTCCATAAATGTTCAGTCATTATCACACTAGTAGTGATGAATGAGAAATTCAAATGTTATTCTTTTTGTACATTTACATTTATTTTAAACTGTATTGAACATATTTAAAAACAATAAAACATCGACTAACACAAAACTTGTTATAGATCATATACGATCCTCTTTCATCAATCTAGTTATAAACTAATTCCACTCATTCCAACGCAAAAAACATGTACACTATTTTTTCGATAATTATGTTTCTAATTTCTTACAGTCCTTTTTGGGGGCCCCGAGTGTTCTAAAGCGCTGTTACGGATCACTGCCATCTCACATCTGTCTGTGTTGGTTCGAGTCTCCGATTCTGCCAATGTGGGTATTTGAGAAAGCTTGTCATTAGCTTCTCATGGGGTCGGTTGTTCTTTTCGGGTTTTTCCTCCACCATTAATACTGGACTCCATGTATAGCCTATCTTGTGCTGAAAAATGGCGTTAAACCATACAAACAAACTGTCCTTTTTGACTGACAAAGTCCATTAAAATATTCAAATATTTCGTCCAGGCCTGACACACAAAGTTCCTAAAGGATTTTCATATCATTGAACGTGTCTGTTACCTGTGATGATCTAATTATGAAACAAATGTATGAACAAAGCAAATCTACGTTTTTTATTAGACATAAAGGAATATATAATGGAGTGGAGAAATTGTATTGTCATAAGTGACGAAACAACGAGAGACAATGCAATGCTTCCTCTTTATGGTGATGCTTCCTTGTATCTTCTCAGCAACTTTAATTGTGTTATATATTTTCAAAGCAAAACGGTCGAGTAACGTGGATTTGTTTTCTCCATTCTGTGTTAGTGTAATTAGTGGTTATATTTCTTCATTGATAAAATAACTGCATAAAGCTTGTAATAATTTCAGATCAGCGACTCTTTACATATTTAGCTTGTTCATATAATGCTTCAAATTGTATAATTTTTCACAAAAGATATTTACTATTTTCAACCAAAATATAAGATTTTTATTTTCTTTATCACATTTGATTGATACATTGGGCGTTGTTTGGGTGGGGGTACAAAGCAAACACCACAATGCAGTAGTATCCGTCGTAACAGTCGCTGCTTTCAAATATCGATTGTACCGTATTTTCGGTTAGTGATCAACAATCAGCAAAGCCCGTTGTTTTCAGACATGATTATGATTATTGTGAAAGTTAAAATCTCTGCGCAAACAATTTTATTACTATATTTAATCGAGAGTTTAGGCAAACAATAATGTATGGGTGACGCAGAGAGACTTACTGCATACAGTAGTTTATACCGTATACAATAATATGAGTTAGTGTTGGTTTGCAGTAATGCTATCCAAAGCCGAGAGAGCCAGTCTTCAATGAATTTGTGAACTTCAAGTTCCGATATTTACGAGGCTATTTTATATTTTAATTTATTACTCTGATGTGCAAGCTTTTGTGTGGATTTACAAATTTAGATGACCTTTTCACGGTAGACTGACCTGACAAATGAGTAAGAAAACAGATTTTGAAGTGATTTATATAATTAAGATTATGCCAAAAAGCATTGTCAGCAGTTGCTGCGTTTTTTGTATTAAAAATGAGTTGGAATGTTGTAAAGTCTCAAAGTACTCAACCATTCACAGTAGGTATACCAGCGATACTACAAGTTCATGAGATTTTTGACAACGTTGTTCACTATAAATTTCATTTTATTTCTCTGTTTGAGAGTCACATATTTGTAGGATTGAGTGTTTGAATTATAAGACCTTATTCATGTAGCCTTGTATTGTTTAAGTTTAAGATATATTTTACAGCTTATCCAAAGGCTGATAATTTGTAGAACACCGTAAGGACGGTTACTCAGCATCGACCAACACCAATTATAAAACAATGCCATTACACTGTGACTTACAATTAAATTGTATCCATACTTTATCTGCGTCAGATCCTTTTTCGAATATTAATTCGGGAAGGAAAACATGGTCTCCAATGTAGTTAGTCTCCACTCTGTATAAGCAGCCCTACCTGAATTCTGTAAAAGGAAAACAATGTTATTGGATTTGAAATCGTGGTCGGATTAGCATAATTCACATGGCGGGTTTGCCGGCATAAGTAGATAAAAGTTACGAAATCCGTTCGGCAATAACTAATGCAGATGTCCCCAAAATGTGGTTCAACGTTTCCTTAGCATCCATATTTCTAGGAAGCACTTAACTTTATGAGAGACAATATCATGTTCAATGCCTTTTAGACATATTCTAAAGGTTGTTTTAGGGTGGAAGGCTTAGACGGACCCAAGCCCTTTTTGACTGGATTTCCCATTGAGAATATACGGCCCCACATTACTACTTGCATTGTATAACAAGACGTAATGGCGCACCAGGTTTTGCAGCGTTTGATGAGTTGCCACGAAACTTGCACAATATTATTCGCATACCAGTAAATCACTTTCCTCCACATTTTTAAGCACTATTTTACGGAGCCCCAGAGAGGACACGAGGTAAAAAATATTATTTCGTTCCCTCAAATTAATATTTTGTTCCCTCAAGTTAGCATTTCGTTCCCTCAAATTAATAATTTGTTCCCTCAAGTTAGCATTTCGTTCCCTCAAATTAATAATTTGTTCCCTCAAGTTAGCATTTCGTTCCCTCAAATTAATAATTTGCTCCCTCAAGTTAGCATTTCGTTCCCTCAAGTTACTATTTTGTTCCCTCAAGATCATAACTCGTTCCCTCAAATTAATATTTCTTTCTCTCAAAACTGATACTTTGTGTACTTGATTAATCCATTACAATGGCGGATGTTGGTGTTAGAATTGAGCTTATTAAGTTCTACTTCAAGCTAGGACTGCTTTGTCAAGACATCATCACTGTTCTTTCAGTTCAACATGGGACTACCATCAGTGAACGTCATCTAAGACGCATACTAAAATTTTGTGGTCTTTCAAGGCATAAAGATTACAGCGATGTAGCAAATGTTTTATTCTTTATATCCAATCAACTCAATCATTTAGGTCAATTACATGGATATCGATGGATGCACACAAAATGTTTGGATAATGGCTTAAAAGTTAGAAAAGAAGACATGCGACTAATTTTATCTGCGTTGGATCCAAATGGGTGCCAGGCTAGAAAAGTACGACGTCTCAATAGGCGATAATATTTTGCCAAAGGACCAAATTACATCTGGCACATTGATTCGTACGATAAGTTGAAGCTGGAAAAGCATTCATTGACTGGCCTCAGGTGGCGGAGTTAAAATAGTTCCTAGTGAATTTTCTATGGTGTAACCGGTTGGCGGTACGGAAACCTGATGATGATGAAGAGAAACTAGGCAAATATGCGGTTGATGGACTTTTGGCAAGTTGTTTTATCTGTGGTCTTACTTTTGATTAGAGTAAAATTTTGTATATAAAAATAATCACGTCTGGCTTTCTAATTAACAACTTAAATTGTATGGAAGTCTTTGTAAATTTGGGGAAACATATGATTTACAGCTGGATTCGCACCAGGGTTTGACACCGCTCGGTCAAGTAATACCCCTGTGCGTGTAACAATATATATCACCTAACAATATCTTTGGTTTTCTAGTGCAAGTTTTCGTACCAACATTGAAACTAGATGTAAAGTTAACCATATCAAAGACACGACTTATCTATAATATCTGCAAAGAGATTTCAGTGAGGGTACACAGCGTAAGTGCAAGAAAAAAAATAGCCGGAGCTGAAAAATCCTAAGGGATAAGTGCCGGCCTCGTCGGATTTGGCATTTTACTCAAAGTTTGATAATTTATGACTATGTTCAGTCATCTATATTCTAAAAGAAAAATTCTAACAAAAGGTAGTTATACCTGAATCATTTCCATAAAGCAAAATTGTAGAATGCTTTTGTTCAAAATGTCTCCACTATGCGAATATAAATGCACCCATTTTCCACTATGGACACATACACGGTATTTACTAAATTCCTTCTTATTGATTCCATTGTTTAATTTACCGGTTTCCTACTGTAAATACTGCCACCTCAGCCACACCACTATTGTACATCACTAGATTTTAATATGGACTATCTTACTCCAGGGTCATTCATTCGGTTTGGACCTGAAGTCACTACTAGCAAACCATGACATTCAAACTCACTAACACTTGACTCCGTGAAGTTTGCTCCTAGTAATTGGCTAATTATTTCGGGCTAAGAATATTTCCATGGCACCGAATCCCAATAATCACACAAATCTAAGAATTGCTTACAACGGGCGCTATCAAATGCGCATACGCCAAATTTATTACAATATTATTCTCACATATTATTTCAATTTTCAAATTTACGGACCGTTCAAGTGCGCTAGAGTTTAGAGCGTCCGCTTCGAATGCGGAAGATCGCGGGTTCTAAACCCATCCGAGTCGTACCAAAGACTTATAAAAATGGTACTAGCAGCTGCCTCGCTTGGCGCTCGGCTTTAAGGGGTTATAACTGGTCGGCCTGGTGTAAGGATATTGTGACCTGGTGGGACATGATAACACATGTCTGCGGCACGATGCCTCGGTGCTCGAATCACTATGAACTGCCACAATGCAGACATCGTAGGGATATGACTGCAAAATTGTTAAAGTTACTTTAAAAATCCAAAACACACACACGAACTCACAGACATAAACTCAAAATTGTGCGAACTTTGAACAACTAAATAGACTGACACTGCACAAAGTATTTGGAAAGCTAATCTTTTCAGCTTTCAGAAGTTAGCACGAAAACTACATATCTTAACAATGTCAAAGTGGTTTTACAGAATCGCATGTATATATTGATCTCGGGCTTTCCTGCGCATGTAAGGTTTCTGTCAACAGTATTAACGCAAACCGAATACCAAATTCGACAAATCGACGAAAATAAAATATGCTTACCATTTGGAAAGTTTCAAGTGTTACTAGAACATTGTTCAACATAATACTAATTTTGGACATACAGGATACCACACCTGTACTTTCGTGATTCACGATGTATCGGTCCATATTCTGCTTTGAAAAGATGTAATGCTTATGCGTCAGGCTATGTATATGAAATGCATTATTTTTTAAAAGACTTTCTGTCTGCATTTCAACCAATGAACAAGGTCATATCTATAGCTGGTTTGACAAAATTCAACGTAACAATGCCACTAAATGGCAAGAGATATTAGCAAAATAAACCAATTTTGTAAAAGTTCAACATTTTATAAAATTATGTTGAAGAGAAGCAATAATGAATGTAATGCAATGTGTTTACAACGTCTCATTTATGGAGAAAAAAAAAAGAATTTAGAAACTGACCATCGAAAATCATTTCGAACAGCAAGTTGACAATTTGTCTCTTTTAAGGTATGATAAACAGTCCTATGTCAAAACTGGGCCATGGTGGTAATCTGAGATACTTTTGTCACCCTGGATGTCTGAACTTCTTCATATTTTAATAAATATGTAACAGACCACATTTTGGAATAATGTAAGTCACATGTATGGAAGACGATCCACTCCAGTTGTATTCCATTTATTATGTTTACATAAAAAATGTGTGATTAAGATTAAAATCTATTATTAAAGTTTTGTAAAAAAAATCCAAATCAAGTCTTTGCTTGAAGTAAGACGATTTCTTTATTCTGCAAAAAACATTGTTCCAGAATTGTATTTTTTTAAATCATTAGTTTCACCTTAAATGATCCTTAAGGCGAATTAGGAATTGGGACATGTGGGCAATTGTTCTTAATTCATGGCAGCAAATTCTTCAAGACTTATTACATGCACAAAATAAATATTTTAATGTATTTTAAGAATGGTGATGATGATGTACCATCTAAGAAATTAATCCAAAATACTCACTGTAAAATCGTATTTATTCCATATCAAATTAAAAGAATATAACTTTTGTCTTACAAGTAATATCCATAGACTGTTAAAGATGATGTTATGCAACAGAGTTCTAATAATATTGCAGGATGAGATGGATGAAGTTGTGAAGGTGTGGAACATGCATCTCATTAGGCCAACAAGAAACTCTGTTATGCCAAGTGGACGCCCCGCTGTTACGTACCAAACTCTTACACTGTACGGAACTCAAAATTATTAGTCATTTGTCCCAATGGAAGATATTGACACTTACAGAGCTGAGTGTCTTTTTAGAGAAACTTATACTTGTTATAAGGTAATATTTGACTTGTGTACATTCATCTTGGAAGAAGAGAGACTAGCATTCCCTACTGACCCATATGAAGGCCTAGATTTGTACCTTTTTCTAAGGAACAATATAAGGCAGGATCTTGAAAATCTACAATGATATCTTATTTTGAAAATCTACAATGGTATCTTATTTTGAAAATCTACAATGATATCTTATTTTGTAGCTTACTAATCAAGAGCATAACAAAGGCTGTAGATCTGCGACATTTGGCCTTGATGAGGAATTATAATATTTATCAGCTCTCTCAAACAATAGTTAAAGAAATGTAAATATTCTTTTAGTTCCATAAATCTGTGGTTTATTTTAAAATTTTATATACTGTGTTCAATGACATAAAAATTATGGTAATATCTAATGTGTCTTCTTTTTCCTCAACCAAAAGGTAACACAGTTTTAATTTTTTTAATAATGAAATGTGTGCATATTTTAACGTCTATTTTGAAAAAAAATTCATGAAGTAACACAGTTGTACATTTTAGTATACAATGCCTTTTTTATCATCTTTCCATTTTCTATTTATTCATGGATGCATGAATAAATTTAAAAAATAGATGGGTGTGGCAGAAACAGCGAAGTCATAAAGGAAGTCATGTACTGGCAAGTTCGGATAAACTTTGACACTGTTGACTTTGATGTGTCAAACTGCTTAGGTTTTAAATTTACTCAACTCCATAGTTTTGATTGTCTCGGTAATATCTTCTAACACCAGCTATATAATACTCATGATATATCAACAAGAAAAGCTGATGCATGAATGGATGGATACAAGGAAATACTGATTAATAAAACTGCATTTCAAACAAAGCACATTGTGGATCAAACATTTTCCACCACAGCTGATCAAATTAAATGCATAACACAGAAAAGAGATAGTAATGATTGTAGATTCCAATCATTATCCCTTTATAACATTTACTGACTTTTTTAAACTTTCAGTTGCCACAGCACTTTACACATGCACATACAGAGCTAGTTAGGTACATGTTGACATAAAGACTAAAATAAAAGTTCTTGCACAACTCAAGTTTATTACTAAGATTATAAAAAATAAAACAACACAGATTATCAATGCACGAGAAGTAATACTGTTTCTTTCACAAAATGCATTTCCTTATGCTATGAAAGAAAAAACGTTTTGAACAAAATGAAAATAAGCACAAAGATATGTTTTAAAAACTGAAAGTTCAGGTAAGATAATGTTGTCGAAAATGTTCATTGATATATCTCTATGCCTGATTTTAATGTAGCAACATATCAAATCATTTCTTGTAAATATGTGTCCCTATGTTTTATTTAAAACAGTTGTATCATTGCTTCATGCTATCTATGATTTAAAAGCAAAAGCAAAAGTCCCTTGATGGACAGGTACTCGGATGATATTTACTAAATATATTGCTCTATATCAGATGTACAACATAACAAATTCTTTTCAACTTCCAAAATATTGCCGTGACCTTGACAAGTGCTACATATAATGATCCCATGCTACAATGGATTTGGATACAAGTAAAATGTTCATTGGAGGGAGGTTTTCATTATGACAAAGCATTTATCAATATATCTGTATATATTTTATCTAATTATGTCTGGTGCATTGTAAAAATGAGATTTAGTATTGTGAAGTATCAACCTTTTGGAGATCATACTATAAAATATCTCTTTATACTTTTTCAGCCGAGTGTTTGCAAGAAAATACTAATAAATGAATTTAAAAAACATGCAATCAACAAGTATTTTCAAATTTCCTCAAAAGGCCATTAGTGCTACCAAGTAGCCCAAGTGGGCCTGTTATTGCTATCCTTTTATTGGCCTTGAGACATATCCCATTAAAAGTATCAGAATGAGGTTTGACCAAAATCTCAGTTTGATCCAAACATTAAGTGTCATCAATACCGTATCCATTATAAAGTCTTTATGATGGTAGCAAGGACATCTAATTTAAGCCAAGATTAAGTCAGTTATTGGCATTTGTTTTGTAAGTAGCGAATTCTAATAAGATGGTATTGACATAAATTCAGAACAGCATGCTTAATCATTTTCTTTATAAATAACACATCTAGCATATCCACCAAGTTAAAAACGATCCACTTTCTCTAGAGGTGCAAGACTGAAAGTAAAAAGTCACCTTTATGTTAGAAAATAGACGTAAATTCTAGTAAAATAGAAATATCCCTTTGGTTTCAGAATTGTGGGTGAAATAAAACATTTAGGGATTTCTGACAAATGAGATTAAAGAGACAACATTGAAGATCAAATCTCACTTTTAAAGAAATTTTCAACTTGAGTACATATTTAATTCATACTGTGTCTACAAATTTTTCTAAGGTCGAATTTGTGGTCAGTATCTTTGTTTAATTCTTAACATACAAAATAAGTAGGTTTAATGTAATTACATGCATTCTAGTTAAGTTTACTAATAATCAACAGCCAGAATGTGAATACGTTTTTACACACTTGTGATGTATGAAAGTAGAGGTAGATGAACAAAATGCACAGATTACACTGGTATTCTAAATTTGTAAAGACCATAAAGTTAGGCCAATTGATCGATATCATTTATCAAAACATGGGATTTGATCAAAGTTTGTCACCTGGTTTATGAGCAGTCATGCTAAGTTTTGTTTCCATTTTTAGTAATATAGGTAAAACCCATGATAATAAGATTCACTATAATGCGATTCTGCTTAAAGTGTGATGGCAGCATGGCTCCCATTTTATAATTTAAGGTGACCTCTCCTTTTAACACACTAAATATATGATCTCAGAAAAGCCGATTATATGTATAACTAGCAGATTATATGATCAAGAGGTTATTTAAAACTGATCACATTGAAATTTCAATGCATTTCTATGGGAAAGTTTCTCAAAAAATTTGTTAACACAACCCCGCATATATCACAATGTTATCCTTTGGACCCTGAGCATCGTGTTATTACAGGTTGTACCTACAGTGATAATATTAGATTTTTTTTAGATACTGTCCTCAGGATGATGCCTGTTAAATTTGTTTAAATGTTGAACAGATCTAAAATAAATGTAGAAAACTGCAAAGTATGATGCAGGACAGATGGAAGTCCATAACATATTAAGCAGATTAGCTAACGATTCAGTGAAGTCGCTCTATGTCTAAATATTTTTTTAAAAAATATGAATAGTTTGTCTATCTTCAGAATGACATTTCGTCCATTTCTCATGTTATTTGCAACCAATGATAGTTCAAAATGAACAACATTTTAAACTCAAACTTGTTTGTATTATCTGCATACCAAAATGCATTTTAACCAACTGCATGAACTGCATTTTGTATTTAACAGATTTCTTTATTATATACAAGTAAAAACAACTACTTTGAAAATATATTGAAGAACAGTTTTGCAAGTATACTGAAAGCAAAAATACATATGATTCTTAATATATTCCACACTATCCTTAACATCATAGCATAACATTTTCCATTTTAAAAAATGAATGTACTGCATAAAATTACTACATGGTTATATTATATCCATGATCCAGATGAGTGATTCCAATGTACCATTAAATTCTCTGCGGAATTCGACAAAGCTCTCATAATTTGATGGTAATTCAAGAACACAGCCACAGGTGTGAGTGATTGGTCTCCTGGTGAATTCAGAGTCACAGCACACAAACCGAACAGACATCCTTTGTACAGTCAGTAGATCAGCACCTGCAATAAATCAGTATCATGTTATTCAAATACATGACATTTAGATGTGCTTGAAAGATTAACACAAGATTAAAAGAAATATGGATTTCTGGGGAAAGATCTGAAGCATAATTATTTAAGGTTTGGAGAAGTATCTAAATAATAGTGAACTATACAACAAAGTTCTGTATTAGCGAACAGTGCATGCTTTCAAAGTTATCTCCATGCACATCTGCATACATTCACAGTCTGATTATCAGTCGTTAAATGCCATTTTGTTTTCAATTTCTGGTATGTTTGTTCATATACTGGAAAACTCTACTTCCATCTGTATGGTGACTTTCTAATCATCTGCTTATTAGCTAATCTTAGATAATGAGATTCAGGCAAAAATCGGCTTGTGCTACCTTGTAAATCACGGCTGTTTGGATGATGTGACAAAGTTTGGATGATATTCTCCTTCAAGGTGTCTGTCAAGATGGCAAATTTATGTGTGGATGCAATGTCATGGAGTAAATTAACATCTTGGGTACCCCTTGACAATAATTGTCAACACATTGAAGGCATACAAACGTCCAGTGATACTAGCTCAATCAGGCATCAGTATCTGGTTGAATGAGCCATTTGCAGAAAACAAAAATGCATTTAAAACTATCTTGACAATCCAACTATCTCAAACAATTTGAGATCTTTGCTTGTTTCCTCCTATCCAAATTTTTCATATGTTTATCTTGCCTTAGGTAAACAAAAGTAAATCCATGTTTCTTATACTTTGCATCCTTACCTGTGACCAATCTTAGAAAGTTCCTCAGCATGTCTTCAGAAAGACCTTTATATTGTACTTCTTCAGGTACTGAACAGTTTCCCTCTATGCATTGGACAAGTCATCTGGGACATCCAAGATCTGCAGCACCTTTTTGGTTGTGGGAGCTAGACATAAAAATAATTCACTTGGGTCTCCTGGTAGCAACGGTTGAAGATCCAAACAGAAAATATCATGCCAACATTCAGCAACAAAGGCAGTTGCCTGGATGAGTTCCTTGTGGGCCACCTGTTTCAGTATTGTACTAATGTTATCTTTGGTTGGTCTGTGACGCACATCATGAGATTCACAAGCTTCAAGTATATCGCCAAAGTTTACAGATTCAAAATCAGCTGAAGCTTGTATAAATACATCTCTTTCCATGTCAGAAACATACTCCATAAATGTACTGACAAGACTGTCACTGTCAGTTTGACTATTGCATGGACCACCCATTGCACTTGACAAAAGGTAAAGCAAACTGAATGGGGAAATACCTCTCTTGTTTGTACCCAAATATAATTTTTCTGGCACAAGCTTTCCAATATTTGTCAGTCATGATGTGAGAAATGGCTGGAACTTTAATATGAGGACAGTATCTCAAAAAAATGCCAATGAGGACAGTATCTCAAAACAAATCTAATATTATCGCTTGTTTCATAGAATGTATGCCAACATTCTGATAGTGCATCACATAAAATACCACCTCTGTCCTCACCAGCGTCTTTTTTACCATTGGGATAATATCATTTCTACTTCAATGTTTGTGCCCCTTAAATCCAAACTATTATTTTTCAAGAAGAATTCAATAAATTCTTTGAAAACGTGTCCTCTATGGAGCTGAATTACTTTCACACATGTCTCAATGATCTCATTTAGATCAGAAATTTCCAATGTTGGAATTAAGTATGAGAACATAACCTCACTGCTATCATCTTAAGAGTGACTAAAAGTTGCCATATCATTGGACAAAGGAGTTTTTTCTGTGCAGAGTTGTAAGGCATTATCAAATTTAGAATCATTGGAAACTTCATCCATGCTAGATTCTCTGCCAAGTTCTAGTAGTTGTCCCAAGTGTAAGTCTCTTTGAACTTCTGATGCTTCTTTAGAGGTGGTAAGGTCTGAGGATTCATTATCTTTAGTCTCATCATTTCCAACTGAGGCGCTTCTCCTAGTTGTTGCCATATATATATATACGCAACAATTTCATTTTTGTTTCATTATATACTTCCTCTAAAGTTTTTTCTTGAGGAATGGAACATTTGCTAAAGTCACTGATATCAAATGTAAACTCGTCAAGCTTACATCGCATTGATTTTCCATTAGGAAAGAATAATATCTTTGTTGTTTCCAGTAATTTTGTCATTGTAATCTGCAAGTTAAGTTTAAGTTGTCTTGTACCACCACCACTAGCTGTTTTGACAAGCTTATAAGTCTCGGTTACTGGATTCAAAATCCAACATACTTCCAACCTTCTCTGTACCTTTTTTGCATTTCTATTTCCAATTAAAGAAAGATAACATCCATAAGACTGATTACTGTCTTCACCAACAAAAATATTACGTTTCTTAGAACTGAGTCGATCTTTCAACCGCATCAACAGATTACGCTTTCTATCCTCACTTGAGCTTTCTCTCTTCATTGACTCGGAAGATACAATTCGTCTAGTGAAGGCAAGCACTGCTATTTTGTCACCATACTTAGGAACATATTCCTTTAAATCCTCATCTGTCATCAGAGCAATGACAGACTCGTCAACCTATATTGTTGGAATATTGAAATCAATGAAGATAAACAAAGAAGAAGGGCTGCTTTTTAAATGTCATTTTTCCCCCTAACCATCACAACAATTGATTTTATTATGTGATGTTGGCACTTCACAGAGTGAAGAAAAACAAAGCAAGGTGTAAATATATTTCTTTTTTATAAAGTTAAATATGAAAAATGATATTTGATATTTTTCAGGTCTCTATTTAATCTTCCTCTCATGAAATACAATAGTTCAGTCAATGTAAGAAGCATACAAAAAGTTACACTTTTCAAAACTGAAACTAAACTGACATTTGTCAAAACAATGAACCAGAAGGCAGAAATCATGGACCTCACTTCACAAAAGAAAACAAAATGTTCCAAAAGCAAGCCATTAACAAGTATAAAGCCATGCATGCCAAAAATGTCAAATACTAACAAAACTCATTGAATGTGATTTATGCTCTACTGGCAGAACATAATTTCTGCAGTGTCAAAACCTTTATTCCCCAATTAAACCTTTATTAATTAGCTGCTGTGGTGGATATATTCAGTGTCAGAACAAGATTGGTACCCATTTCATGTAGGACAATCAATATTTTTTTTAGGACCAACACTACATCATAAGTAGTCTTCTGGAGGAAACCAAACATTGATATGGTTGTCCATTTCAGAGGTGTAACTATAAAACAAGATTTTCAAAATGGCTGCTATGGTGGCCTCACTGGACTTTACATTCAAACCATTTTCATGTAGGACCATTTAGACATAAGAACACATTCAGTAAAAATCCCATGTTGATATGACCATCCATTCAGGATAAAGAAACGATTTTCAAGATGGCTTAGACTGACATTAAACTGGCACGTGTTCAGTTCATGCCAAGTAGACATGATAAGAAGTGTTCTGGTGAAAATCTCATTTCATTGTAACTTGTCATTCTAGCGAAGTAATGATAAAATGTTTAATATGACTACTATGGTGGTTATATTGGAAGTCAGATCAACACCATTTTCTTTTAGGACCAACTATATTTCATAAGAAGTTTTGGTGAAAACCCCATGTTGGTGTGAATTCAGCAGGATTAGTGACAGTATGGTGGTCATATTATTTTGGATATCCAAGTGGCATCAATTTAATCAAGACCAACTTGACTATATAATTAATGTGCTTGTAAGGTTTAATGGCAATTTTTTAAGTAGTTGAGGAAGAGTAGGAATACTAAATTCACTAATGGGCATTTAGGCGATAGACAATAGACCATCCTATAAGCTTTTTGATCTATGAACAGAAAAGCTACAAAGATTTTTAAACTTGTAAATTGATAAAATGGCCTGAAAATCTAAATATGTCATTTACATAATAATATAAAAATATAATATGCCCACCAAATTTTAGTCATGAATCTCAAATGACTTTTTATGTAAATGTGCTAACAAAGTCTGGTCAAAAATGCCTTTGTTTACAATGGTTCCAATAAATGTTTAAAATGTTTTAAAATAAGGTCACATTCAATGGAACCTAATTAGGTCTTGGAATCCAATCAAATTATTTAAATGTCCAATATGGTCTGACAAATAGATTTTTATTTTCAAATATCTCAAAAGAGTGTGATGGACAGATCTCTCTCTCCAATTGTGTGTGTGTGTGTTGTCTGCGTGCATGCATATGTATGTGTGTGATAAACTAGCAATCCTGTGTAGCTGATCACTGTAAGCAAATGCAGCTGTTAGATGATTCTGAACCGTAAGAAAGATGTCTGACCTATTGAACCCCATCTCCACAAGGAGTTACATTTACTCCAAAGAAGCATATTTTTTTTTAAAACATTATAAATACAAATGCTAGTCAGTGCACCAGATAACTTTTGAAACCTATTGAGTATTTCACTCATTAAATTAAAATTAATTGAGTGAAGTCCCCTCCCTAGTATAATTAGAGAAGGCATCAGAACTAAACTCACTGATTGAGATAGATTTGTATTTGAAATGGCACTTGTACATATAAAACTACTGACTGCTAAGAAAACAGGAGTAAATTGCCACCGAAGCTGGTCAAGACAGGTTTCAAACAATCATTTGACTCTGAGACTAGCTTGCTAACTATGTAGCTACATTAGTTCCCTCTAATGGTACCTATAGTCAACCACAGTGGCTTCATCTAATTGTATCTATAGTCAACCACAGTGGCTTTGTCTAATGGTACCTATAGTCAGAGCCTCTAACATTTAGATAACAAGTAAGAAAATATATGACTGTGAGGTTATATGTAAATACCGGTATGTAAGTTATATAATTTCCAGAAGATTCTTATTACATAATTATTTGAACACTTCAAAGAGTCTAAAGAAGTCGAATCTTCAAAATGTTTGATGCATGTTTTAACTGCTGCCAATGGTTGAAACCAATAAACTGAATAATAACACAACCCTACCTTCTCTTCCTCCATTTTAGTTGTATCCACACCTCTTCCCTTCAAAAAGTCATATAGCTCTCTGCCTGTCATTTTGGACTGTATTGAAGAGAAATTGTGATGCTTATTTCCATTTCATTATTCCACAAGTCTGTTCAGTTTGATGCTGACAGTTTAAGATTGGTGTAATTATCCATTTTATCTTAGGTACATGTGCTTTTTATTTAGAGAAGCAATTAAATTAGTAAATAAAATGCATTTGTTGCCATCCCTTACAAGTCCCCTCTGCATACATGTTAATTGTTGTACAAGTTTCAATAAAGAAGCTGTAACTACAATGGGATTATTAAACTTGCAACTTAAGATATGCATGCTTATAATTACACACATGTATAATCCTGCATGCTTATAATAACACAAAGGTATAATCATGCATGCTTATCATAACAAAGGTATAATCCTGCATGCTTATAATAACACAAAAGTATAATCATGCATGCTTATAATAACACACATGTATTATCATGCATGCTAATAATAACAAATGTATAATCCTGCATGCTAATAATAACAAATTTATAATCCTGCATGTTTATAATAACACAAATGTATAACCCTACATTATCATTTCCTCCAATGGTAGTTACTCAGAGCAAATATATCATAACATTCCCTATTTTGTATCATTGGTATGCAATATAAATTGATTATCAAATAATCCTTCCACAAAGGACACGATTTCATTCTACAAATCAAGAGTCTACATAATTCACATTTGTATGGTTCTCTTCAGTGTACTTCATCTACTCTATATTACATAATTTGAATCTTAAGTTAATTTCAAACTTTACATTTTGTAGAAAGTTCAATATCTCTGAATCTACATAGATCTATACTTTGTCTTCAGGATGTGTCATAAATTTGAGACTACTATTCCGTGGGCACATATACAAAAGATTTTACATTTGTATATTTGTCCTCTATTTATACTCAAACACTGTATTATTGCGGGCTCTAAATTATCACAGCAAACAGGATTTTCCAATTAAATTTGGACACATGCCATCTAGTGGTAGTTTACTAATGTAAACTGTTGCCAGTATGGATGAAAATATAGCAGAACTTTAATTCCTCTAAAATATCAATATTTTTTATAAGTTCACATTTTTTGTAAAGTGCATGCAGTTCTGCTGTTCATCATATACAAAGCTCCAATTTAACTTGCTAGACCTGCATTGGCTTTGATTAAAAAAGATATTCAGCATATCATCTGATGTTTGATGATTATAGGTCATTTACTGATGGTAACATTCATGTCCTTACAGACCGCTCAGGTGGCCTATTGCTTAGAGAATCTGTCTCAGATGCGGGCGGTCATGGGGTTGAACCCTGACGGAGTTGTACCAGAGATTTAGAAAAATGCTACTAATAGCCGCCTCGTTATGTGCTCAGATTTGAGAAGTTATTGTTAGGAATGATCGGCCTGGTGCCAGGATAATGTGACTGGATGGGACATCATGATACATGTCTGCAGCATGATGCCTCAGAGCTAGACATTACTACAAACTGCCACACTGCAGACATCGTAGCAATATCACGGAACATTAAAATATAAATCACACACACGTGTCCTTACAAGATTACAGTCACAGTTTTATTTCATAGCAGCCAATATGGGCTACACTTGACAACATACTGCTTATGATCATATTTCTCTTATATAAATAAGAAAAAACAACAGTTAACTTTCTTGAAAACATTAATAATGTTTTAATAATAACATTAATAATAATATTAATATAAATTTTTATATATTTATATATGCTTTCCCACAATTCATATAAAGATAAAAAAAAATGTTTTTAATGTGTAATGTTGTTATTCATAGATTTCCACATTAATTGCATATGTGTGTTCCATTTGATCATTGTATCCTCTCGTTTAATGTTTACATTTTTTGCTTGTACAAACATGGACATTCAGTCTCATTGATCAGTTACAATTTAGGTCTCAATGGATAGTTTCGCATTTTGACACCTAATATTTAAGGTAGAAATCATGGGCCTAATTATCACAATCCTAGCATTTTTTTAGTTCACACATAAGCTAAATCTGTAATGTGGTTTAGATTTACTTTGAGTTAGGCTTGAAAACTGGTTGACTTTTTGGTCACTGCCTGTCACAGTTAAACTAGCATTGGAGATCAAATGAGTAACTTGGGCTTCAAATGAGCCGCCGACACGGCTTGCATATTTACATGTGTCTGCTACAGAGGTAAATATCTAAAAAAAATCTAGATGGTTGAGGGGTGATGAAAAGTATGCTAATTTGTTACAGTACTGGTGAATTTTATTCATGTATAAGGCACATACTGATTCTTTTAGTTGTCTTGTCACAGGAAAATATTCAAAACAGCTATTTCCTGTTTTAAAAAAATGAATGTAAAAAAGAGGGGTTGGGGGCAGTGTTGATTCAGTATAACACCCATACAGAGAAATCTCACCAATTCACATGAGCTGCTCATAAGCTGCACATGAGAACCTTGTTAGAAATGTATGCAAATTGGGTAGATTTTGCTGGCTCTTGTTAGCAGTTTGTTAGATGTTGTGAGCAAAGGAAAAACCTAACCTAAGTCTCACGTGTGCACATATTGCTCACGTGAGAATTTGAATATTCACATGAGAAAGTAGAACTTAGAAAATTATTCTGAACAAATGTATCTAACAAGTTTGAAAATAAGGCAGAGTTCTAAATTCTCATGTGAGTTATCACGTGAGAAATTTGGACTTTGAGAAGACTTTGTGGTAAACACTTGTTTCAAATTTGTTCTAAGTTGGATTTTCTCATGTGAGTTATCACATGAGAAATGGGGACTTAAATATTTTGTGCAAAGGTTGGATTCTGAAAAGTCAATCCTGATTATTCCCAAAGAGAAATCATTTCTTATTTTGAAATTGTTGTTACTTTGTTGTTTTTTATTTTTAAAAATTTCAATTTTCTTAGTTTTAGTCTCATTTAGACTAAAAAGATGTGTAGATGCTAAATATATGGTCTTGAAAAGAATAAAATAAACTCATAATGTTTAACTAAAAAGTATTATTCTGAAGGATGCCAAAATAGTGAAAAACAGATTTTATTGACAGCTTTGTCTCGCATATATGCTGTCATAAATTATAAATTATAATTTCAGACATGGCTCATACAAATATCAATGAAATTGCGTTTGAACATAATAATGTTCCTATCAATTCATAAAACAAAAGAACTAGCACTCGTCTTGTATAACCTGACTATCCATTACACATAACAGCTATCAAAGAAAATGTGATTCCCATACATATATGTTCATGTTTAATTCAGTAATCCATGAAAAGATTAATTGATTTTTTCCCCCAAAAGTATGCAGTTTGCAAATATAATAATAATATTAATCCTTATCTCCTTAAATGAATGCTACATAAAATAAATAATATAAATTCAGTGTTTTCTTCCAGAATTGAAAATAATATAATCCTACATCTCAATACTCCAGAATAAAACTGTAAAACAAATACACCGACATCTTTAAAAAATTAACCACTGATGTGTAGTCCTTGAGGCTTAATAAACTCATTCTTTTTCCAGAAGATTTGGAGAACTACACAAGTATACTAAGATGTTTTCTTCTATGTTTACTTTCACACATAAATCAATAATATTTGTTACTGCAACTGCTACTGACTGACTTTTGTAATTTGGGTTATTACAGACAACAATATGTTCCATTAGTCTTTGTTCGGTGACTTTATTATATGACTTTATTATATGGAAATGTGAATTCAGCTACTCTATTAACTGTCAGTTACACAAACATACATTATTGTGTGCAATATAATCTTTCTAATTACTAAACAACAAGCAGCAATGCTCAATCTTCTTTTTAAGAACCTCCATTTTAATAGTCTTTCTTTTCCAATATGAAAGATGAGATCCAAATATCTATGTTGAGTCAATGTGCTGCATTTTACTGCTTCATCTTGACATCCAGTTGTGATATATTTGTGTTTTCAAATCTTCTGAAAGCATAACAAATAAAAAATATATAAATAAATAAATTTCTTCAGTAGAGACTTATAGCTGTAATAAATGCATTCATACGTACGGATAAAGTTTAACGCTGCAGACGTGGATTTTCTTGCATATTGCAATTCATTATCATAGTTGGAAAATAAAATCATGGTAAACTCAACATGTTTAATGCTGCAACTGCATTTCAAGTGATTAACAATTCTAAATTGAAGAACATAATTTTGGAGTAATGTATCTGAACTAAGCAATCCAAGTAGTAGATGGAAGTAACAGAAATTAAGTATGTGCCAGTTCCATTATGTAACGAATGCTAAATATATTAGCTATGCTTTGAAATATTACCTAATTAAAACTAGTAAATATGTGCCGAGAAAGTATTTTCTTGAATGTGTTCTTTAAATCCTCCTTCCACCTTATGCATATGCACTAGAGTTCCCCCAAATTTTTACAATGAAGATAATACTCTCATTTTATAATGTACAATCTTAACACGAGACCAATGTATAATTGTTTGCCCAACAACAAAATATCGAATAATTCTGCCGCGATTTTTAAATATTGTGACTAATTGAAGAGTGAAAAATGTCGCTACTTTTACAACAATATTATGCTATAACCTGGAAATATTAAATTTATTAATAGTCGAATGAAACAAAAATTGGAGAGGGCAAGTTTGCAAGTCGGATCCGATCTAGTGTTCGGGGGGAGGGTGTCCAAAATGTCAAAGGGGTCCTGACTTTCCTCAAAAGGACAGGAAGCAAAAGTCTGTCTTTATTCTCCAATGTGCTTAATACACCCCCACCCCAATAAACAAAAAACGTGCCCAAGAACAAAACGATGTCAAATTTCAAGTGAAATGTTACAGAACGTTTGTGTGTGCAAGGTTGTTTTTCTTGGGGGGGGGGGGGGGGGGGCCTATATACCCTATACACATCCATTCAATCCAGCCCTTATATTGTATCTATCATGCAACTACGACTAGGTATCACCACAGGAGTCTGACGTTTTATCAATAAAGTATGGCGAATGTCCGACAGAATGAAATACCCTTATCAATAATATATATATATATATATATATATATATATATATATATATATATATATATATATATATATATATATATATATATATATATATATATATATATATATATATATATATATATATATATTATGCCCATGAGGACTTTAAAGTACCAGGTTAAACCTGGTAGCTCTGTTATATGCAAAGTGCAATTATGGCTAATTTGTTGTTTTTTAATTTTTTATTTAATTTTCCCCAGAGTGGAAGTGCTAGGTCAGCAATAGAAAACAGGGCTGGTCAGCTTGTGGGAAACATTTTTCCTTTGGTTTACTTAGTTAAAGTGCAGATAATAATATCTTGTCTATTACTTTGATATGAGATTGATTTGTAATATAATTCATATCGTGATTTTAACAATTATATTTTACCTACAGTACAGAACATATAATAGTATTAGCAATTTCCATTTGCATACGGCACAAAAGTCATCATTTTTTAGAACTAACCTATGAAGCTTAAAATTTAAAGAAAAGAGTGCCAACCTAAGGTCTAGTAAGTTCTTAAAAGTTAATTTGTAAAACTGGCATTAGCTCAGAACTTTATAATCAAGATTCATAAGCTAGTACATATTAAGAAAACCAGAACTAATTGTGTTACTCTTCAATTACTCTGCAAAAACAGTTTGTATTGGACCACATGAATGTTCCATTTTCCTATTTACCATTGTATATTATCTTTTAAAGGATCACACGTTAAGATGAAAAAAGATCATTTAAAAAATCTATTTTTCTAGGCAGAGAAAAAGGGAACAGTTGCAAGTAATGCAGTAACCCCACAAATGGTTCAGGGTTCACCACCATTCCAAGACTCATCACAGTCACAGTCACCAAACAACTACAAGAACACCAAGAAGAAAATCCCCCATATCTTTATCATCATGTGAAAAAACGTCACGATTACAGATCCAGCAGAGACGGACATCTCCAAGATATTTAACAGTCTCCATCATCTATGAAAGCTGGTCCGACACAGAAAATATCAACCAAAAAATTATTGGAAGTTGCCTTCAACACATATCCTTCACAATTAGGCAGCTTTCCTTCTAATGACAGTAGAAGCTTAGCCATTCAGCTGAATAAGTAATATGTTAAAAGTGCCATTGAAACTGAACAACAATTGTATTTTTCCTAAGCCTTGTCATGCCATGATGAGACTCCCAAACACTAACTGTAACAAATTTTTCATTTCCATTCAAGATTTTATTTTTCAACATTTCAAGGCAGCCTGCTAGCCTAAATTCCATGATCAACAGGAAATGCCTAGATTCAAAAGGAGAATCTCAAATTGAAATTAATTTTGAGCCAGACTATAAATGTATATACATCTAGTTTTTATCTTTTCCTCATTTGAGAAATCTATACAAAAAATCATGCATAATTGAATGCTAATCACCACTGGATTTTAATATAACCGTGAAAGTCTCTTTGTAGGTATTAAATAAAAAGTTTTATGATAGAAAACTTTATTCTTGTTTTTAATTTTTGTCAAAAAATGCTTGTATTAAATTTACAAATCAAATGATATTCTTGTTTTTTTGTGGTTTCGCTCACGTGAGCAAGACCTTTCTCACGTGAGCAAAATCACATAAGCAATTTCCCTGCTCAAGCAACTTTCACATGTGCAGACTTGCTCACGTGAGCAAAATACATGAGCAAAATCTTGCTCACGTGAGTTTATAGTAACAATTCCTGCTCATATGATTTTCATCTTTTTCTTTAAATCTAATGTTCACGTGAGTTCTACCTAATTTGCATATTAAAATGCACATGAGACTAACCCGAGTTAGATCTCACGTGAGTTCTACCTAATTTGCATGTTAAAATGCACATGAGACTAACCTGAGTTAGATCTCACGTGAGAATCTCATATGCAGAAGGGTAGGCATTTTTGGTGTGGGAAGCCACTGGTTGCATAAGGAATTAACTGTAATACCTCGATCAGAACCTTACAAACATCATTTCAACAAAAATCATTGGTTAATTTGTATTTGTGCCTTTAATGTTCTTTTTGCTATTAGTACGCCATTCCTCTTCACAAGTGTGAAAGCCATGATTTATTGGCGTTATTGGCCATCATTCTGATGTCGATTGTTTCTATCTATTGTTTGTGCAGTAACATAAAAAGATTCAGTATTTAATCACTGTTGTAACAATATTGACTAATTGGTATTGTTTGTTTGAACGCCCTCTATGTACCCCCTTTTGTACTATTCCTAGACAAGCACGTCTTTAAGGATGAATGACCGCCCATCTAAATTTCGTGGAATTCTCCCAAAATTGGTAATATTCTACAAATAATTTACCAATATCCGCCGCCACCTTCCACCACAACGTAGGAGTTTTAATTCAAGAGATTACACTGTATAAACATGGTGTACAATCAACGCAGAAGACGTTGCTTTTCATTTTAATTGCACTATATTTATTCAATATTCACTTGTAGAACTTCCCGTGGTGAAATTCCTTTGTATTAAAAATTATCTCTCCCATCAGACATGGATCCTTGACATTTTCGGATAACTTTCCTTTTGAAATGTTGCATGTCAAAGTTTAACACGATTTCATTTAGCACGAGCCTTTCCTAAATGTCATAAAACATGATTGACATTTTATTTCTTATCATTAACATAAATTCCTTAAATGCAGGACACCTAATTAATTCAAGGTCTTTACTTCAACGCTAAGTTCATGAATATATGTCTTAAATGTGTCGTAATTAGTAGTCACCGGTTTATTTTCGTGTTAACGTAAACGATATCAAAACAGGCAGTTATATATATATATATATATATATATATATATATATATATATATATATATATATATATATATATATATATATATATATATATATATAAAATTTATGAATAAATAGAGATAAACAGTTTTATTTTTACTTTTAATATGTATGATGCAAATTAATTAATGTATATATATATATATATATATATATATATATATATATATATATATATATATATATATATATATATATATATATATATATATATATATATATATATATATATATATATATATATATATATTACATTAATGAAGGTCGTAAAGTGCTTTGGAATTTAGACCTTTTGGATATACTGTATTAAGACGGTGAATCCAGTAGGTTTCTTTTAGCAAACGTTCCATTTCAGATTCAGCTATAACAATAGGTTGAAAGGAAAAATCTTGCAAAGTATGAGAACTATTGTTAAAGTGTACGGCAACATGAGATGAAAAAGATTTATCGATATAATTTTTTATGTCTGATCTATGTTGGTTCATACATTTAGATATTTGTTGACTAGTTTGTCCAATATATTGGACGTCACATTTTTTGCATGTGATCAAATAAATAACGTTTGATGTTGCACAATTAGTATCACAATGCATATTAAACGTTTCTTTTGTATTACTACTACTGAAAGAAGTACTTTCATTAATAAGAGAACAGCGCGAACATCTAGGTCTATTACATTTAGTTGCTGATCCTTTTTTGTACGATGTTTTTTCTAATTTAGAATTAATTAGGTAATCTTTAAGATTTTTTGTCCTTTTATAAGCAAGCATGGGCTTGCTTTCGTGTAGCAATTTAACATTTTCTTTACCTGATAATTTTAACAAATCCCAATATTTATTGATAATCTTACCTATATTAGGTAAACTTGGGTTATATTCAATAAAAAAAGGGAATGATATCCTTATTTGTATTTTTGATTTTACATTGTAAATATTCAAGTTGTGTAACAGAAGATACTTTTTGGAAAGCAGCATTAATGATATCAATAGGGTAATTTCTATTTAGAAAATGCTGACCTAACTCTATCAAAGATGATTTAAAAACAGTGTCATCCGAAATAATTCTTCTATATCTTTTAGCTTGACTATATGGTATCCCGCTTTTACATGATTTAGGATGGCATGATGAATATTCAATATATTGATGAATATTTGTGTTTTTAACATGAACCATGGTAGTGATGTCATTATTTTCATTTTTTATGATATTTTAGTTTTAGACACATTGAATGTAAACTTTATTAATGGATGTAATTTGTTTAAACTGTCTATAAAATAATAAAGGATATATATATATATATATATATATATATATATATATATATATATATATATATATATATATATATATATATATATATATATATATATATCCTAACTTTGAGTTTTGATTGTTATATTTTTCCAACCTATTAAAAGGGTGAACAATTCTTCGAGATGGATAGACCCAACGTCAAAAAATATAGCTAACAGAGTTATTACAATTGAAATATAGCTAACAGAGTTATTACAATTGAAATATAGCTAACAGAGTTATTACAATTGAAATATAGCTAACAGAGTTATTACAATTGAAATATAGCTAACAGAGTTATTACAATTGAAATATAGCTAACAGAGTTATTACAATTGAAATATAGCTAACAGAGTTATTACAATTGAAATATATCCATAGATGCCGCACCTGAATATCAATGTTGTTGTTGGTTTAACGCCAATTTCCAGCATAGCTATACAAGGCGTCTAGGTCAAATGGTGGGGAAAGAACCATCGACTGACAGCAAGCTTTGGCAATGCTTTCTCACATACCAACGTAAGTCAAGCCCGAAACTTCAAGCCACGTAGATACAAACGACATAGCAGTGCTCAGTAAATGTGAGTACTTTAGATCACACTCCCCGCCCCCCCCCCCCCCCCCAATCTTATTTATAAAAAAAAATAATTATAAAAGCACTATCCTATAAACTAACTTCACAATCTTCTTTTCTTGGTCATATTTCTGTCCATGCTAAAGAAACAACCATAGCCACTACAAATACATTGTTTAAATCCTTTCTAAATACAAGATTAGTAACTTTACATTTCAGAAATTTTATATCCAAACACAAACCATACAATACAGAGTATGATTGGAGCTCCAAACCATTAAAATGATTTCAGGCTATTTACAAAAGAACACTAGTCAGTTAAACAATACAATTATTATTTATAAAATAGGAACCCGTGTAAATGAATATTCGTTATGTCCACTCGCACAGCCACTAATATTTGTGTGAACACACACACATACACACACACACGCGCGCGCACGCATACATACTTGCATTTATACACACACGCACACACATACATACATACTTTTCTTATATTGGTGATAAGGTAGTGAAGCCTCGTTTTCGGACACAGGTAGAAATGTGTCAGCCATATATTTAATGTTAGAAATGCAGTTCAGTAGGCATATTTAGGCCAGCAATTACACCCCTCTTCAGATAAAACTGAGAAACGCATAATATATTGGTCAATATTGTAAGAGATAAATGTTTTCTACAATTCATTATAGTTTGTCATTTTAATGTTATGAGGGTTTCACTAATGGCACAGACACACCTTTTTGTGTGTCTAGTAGTGTAGATATTACGGGAACATATAATGTTAGAAAAGCATTTCAGCAGACATATTTAGGTCAGCAATTACGCCGGTCTTAAGATGTAACAAGGAAAACATAATAGATTGGTTAAAATGGTGAATTCTATTTTGTTTCTAACCGACAATCGTGTGTAGAGTTATGCTAAGGAAAGCATAATTGGGGATATGCTATTCAAAACCATAATTCCCCGTAGTAATTTTAGGGAACGTTGGAACACGCACTTGCTCATGGCAAGATCGAAGTAATGTTAAGAGTAATTAGGTCTGAAATCCAAAAATTCCTGGCGACGTTACGCCAGGAAAACCAAAGTCATGAGGACAGGCAATTGTGGGCTTAACTCCAGTAAATGAAGTTGAGGAAAGAAGTCAATTGAAGACATTCAAGGTCTCATTGTATTCCGATTTTGGTTACCGTCAGACTATCCTCGGTGAACGAAATGTGTTGAAGAATCCGAAGTAAGGATGACGGTCAAGCAGGCCCCATAACTCAACTAAATGCTGACGCAGAAGGCAAAGATTCAAAAAATTTGAGGACGTGCCAGTATCAAGCTGCATATCAATTCTGATTAAAATCTAGAAATTCCGTGCAAAGGTATGCTGTGGAAACCAATTTAAAGATAGGCGGACTTGAAAGTATGGTTACTCTAGAGCTCTTCAGACTTCGTCGAACGCAGCAGAAACAAGCGCGCTTGTGTGTGTCTGTGTGTGTGTGTGTGTGTGTGTGTGTGTTACATGTGTGCTTTTATCCCATCTTTAAACCTCACATTTGCATGACCCATGGGAAGAGGCAAAATCTTATTGGTTCGAGTGATCCATTGAGGTCTATGACAATACAAATTGAATACCCAATATTCACCAAACTTTATTGGTGCACTCGGGCAGGGACAGCTACCTATTGATGGTGAGGCTGACAAACTTCAATGTTACTGTATCCAACATTGTGATTTTCGTCTTCGCTCTGAGAAGATACCGAAAATCATTGAAACGTTCTTTTGTAGTTTATATTAGTAATAGCAGCAGAAGTCGTGATAAATCTAACTTTTCTTAAATCCTTTCGCAATAAAAAATATCTTCCTCATCAGAAATAAATCGGTCACATTTTAAGATTAAAATGCCATCGTTTTCAGGTGTTGCCATGAACTTTAAACTGTTAAATTTACAGCGCACATTTCTTAGATTTCATGAAACAATTACAAGGCAAGTGATGGACATTTTATGTCCGTAAGGTTAGAATAAGTTCTACAAATACAAAGCAACTAATTAATTAAAGTAGGTATGTTCCGCCTTTTCTTCAGAGATTAAGTTCAACGAAAATATGCCTTAAATGTGTCGCAATCAGTCTTCAGTTAATGTTTAATGATGTAATACACGACATTATGAAAAAGTAGGTATAACTGAAATGTATTTCCTACCTGTAAAAAGATATAGTGTACTAATTCATAAAGCTTTAAGAATAGGCAAAGTATAGAATTTTAATCATTGTGTTGTTGTTGTTGTTGTTGTTGTTGTGTGTGTGTGTTTTGTTTTTGCTTTTTTTAGGGTTGAACGCCATTTTTCAGCACACGATAGGCTATATATGGCGGCCAGTATTATTGGTGGAGGAAGAAACCGGGAAAACCCCCGGAAAGAACCACCGACCCACGAGAAGATACTGGCAAGCTTTCTCACATAACTACTTTAGCCGAATCTTAAACTCGAACCCACGCAGAGGTGAGATGGCAGTGATCCGTAACGGAAAGCGCTTTAGACCACTCGGCCACTCGGGGCCCCTGTGTGTGTGTGTGTGTGTGTGTGTGTGTGTGTGTGTGTGTGTGTGTGTGTGCGTGCGTGCATGCGTGCGCACGCGCGTGCGTGTGTGTGTACGAGGAGACTAATAAGCATTTTCTCAACTTCGCCTGACCGCATTAATTTATTTCTATCTAACAAAACGTGTTAAGTGAAAATGCACAGTTCATGCGGATTCACTGCCTATTTTACTAGAATATGAATCATTAAATAAAAACAATTTTTAAAAAAATCAATAAAGATCAGTTTGTCACAGAGAAAGGATACCCTTGATTTTACATTTTATCAGAAAATGAGTTCTCATACTATATTCAAAGTATACTTGAAACACACTGGAATGTAAGCATTACATCTTGGATACTCTCGAAACCCAGTTCCAACAGTTCGCAGACGTATTCAATTTGCGTTTTTTTAAGTATTTTTATCAGTGTTTATGATATGCATGCTTCTTCGTATTACTAAATTTCGCTGGATCTGAAAAAAAGAAAACCATTTTATTGTTTACTAAGCCTAGGAAGCTTGCTTATAAATGCATAAAACACATTTTTTCGTGTAAAATATCAACAGCGTATCTCGCTGTCATTCTGTAAATACACACTAGAACGGATGAGTTCACGAGTACGTTATGATGTTGTAATAATATTACGTCTACAGGTTTAATTAGTAAACCCCCAAAAAGAACCACCGACCTCCGAGAAGCTACTGACAAGCTTTCGTAGATACCCACATTGACTGAATCTGAGACTCAAATCCACGCAGAGATGAGATGGCAGTGATCCGTAACGGAGAGCGCTTTAGACCACTCTGCCACTCGGGGCCCCCAGAAAACTTTTTAAAATTTAACAAAATAATTTATTTCCTTAGAATACAAAGTGAAAATGTGAAAAAGGACTTACCGTATTGCAAATTAAATTTTTAAAAAATCGAAAAATTACAGACAAACGTCCTAATAATTTGAAGTCATATATAAAAACTAAATCCTGAGTAAATCACAAAACAAAATTTGACGATATGTTTGTCATAACTCCTAACGTGTTGATGTGCCAAGACTCTTTTGCTGAATCACGGAAATATAATTCCATGTTTGAGTCCAATATAACGTCCAGTGACTGTTTATTCCAAGAATTTTATCAGAGCACTTTTGTATTTCCAGAGCAAAAGAAAACCATTACATAATGTACAATAACCATCACCAAATGTCAAACTCTTTTTGGTCAGGAGGGATTTAATTAGAAGAACTTTTTTTTGAAAATCAAATTTAGGAGTGGGCATTAAGAGGTCATAACTTATCTCAATGATTATTTGAAATATTTGAAGTTAAACTCTTTCAATGCTAAATCACTATAAATACGCATGCCTAATTCAGTCAATTCCAATAATCCTTGGTAACGTAATTTTAAAGATAACACAGTCACAAGGATAAACAATAGTGGGACATAATTACGTATATGACAATGCTCAATGCTCAATGAGAAGAAACTAAAAGCCGTATTCCTTTTAAATAACTTATTCAAGGTCTACCATTAAGTCACAAAGCAAATCGTAAAAATTAACGGCAAGGAAAGTGTATGAATCCTATAAATATAGTCGTGGAAAACTGAAAACCTTCGTGGGAAAATCCTTGGTAAAGACCAGAACAATTAAGGAAAACAACTCCTGTAAATGAGATTGTGAAATGTTAGAAATCAGATTCATACAAGGTCTTATTAATATTAAAGTAAATTCTAATTTGTGAAAATCAACACTCCTAAGCAGAGTTATGCTAAGGAAATCAGAGGTGGTAGGACGGGGTATCCAAAACTATAACCACCACCACCACCACCACAAAATCAGCGTAAAGTCAATGTAAAGTTTGGGACTTATTCAGTTTGATGTGGGGTGCTTCTAATTTATTTAAATTAATACAGAAGACCCACCCTGGCTCGCTTTGTCAGAAATTGAAGTAATGAAAAGAAATGCAAAGCTCCGAGCCCCCAGTCAGTGGTGCCGACAGTTAAATTAATGAATACACAAAACGTGAACTTCAAATAACAATTTAATATAATTCAAAACAGTCATCTCTCAAATAAAATTCAACTAAAACACTATCACTCGACCAAGTAACGGCCTATTTCATCCTTTGAATTAGTGTGTGAAATTTTCCTCCTGTCCTGAGTTCCTACTCATCTGTATGATTCTTCCTTCTCTTTTCCTTTGTCTCCATCCGTACTTCCTTCGAACTTCTCCATCCGTTCTTCCTTCTCTTTTGTCTCCCAGAGACTCGGACAACTGCACTGGGTAATATTCTCTGATCATTAATAGCTTCTAAAGAATACATACAAGGACATTAGCAAAGCATATTCATTTAGCTATGTAAACTCACACTAACATTAATATCATAAGATAGGCCATTACCGGTTTTGGTCACGCATTCGTCCCCATCGATATACACTTTCTCCCTGCTAAGTGTACACGGTATATATATATATATATATATATATATATATATATATATATATATATATATATATATATATATATATATATATATATATATATATATATATATATATATATATATATATATATTTATTTATTTATTTATTATTTATTTATATATAATATAATATAATATAATATAATATAATATAATATAATATAATATAATATAATATAATCAGACGCATTTCTGTACATTGTACTTCTACAAAGTGTATACAGATATGCACATATCCATGCGCTGATATATCCTTAAACATGATATTCCGCCAATGATTATATCATACTGACCTTTTTATTTCTCAAGACAATAGATTTAAACTTGAGATTCTAATACTTGGACAAGCCTTGCTCAATTCGGATTGGATGTCGGTTCATAATGATCAGACACCGCCCCTCCCAACTGTCTGTCAAGGATGGTTACGACCCTCTTTGATGCTCCTGTGAACAATGTTACATAACTGGATTTGGCAAAAATAAAGCGCGCGTCTCTAGTTTATGGCTATGTCAATTAGCTGAATGAAAACCTTCATACATTTTGGCGGCGTGAAATTATAGCCTAAGACATACATGATGAAATCTGATTAATTCTACAACATGAAACCCACCAACCCCCCTCCCACGCTTGAGAATAAAATCGACATTTTATTCCCGTGCATTTGCTCCAAATATAAATGTGTTTTACACAAGCAATAAACACAAAAATCATACCGACTCCACACGCTGACTAAGGACACGAATATACACCCGACATACGGTTATTTACAGAGCAATATGTGCCATTTCAACGCTCACACTCATGAAATCAGCGCCTATGTTCTCTGTACCTTTCACGTATCTGACATGCAACTGGTACTGCTGCAAGAACAGCGACCATCGCATGAAGCGTCCATTTGACAATTTTGCCTGCGTCAGATAGGCGAGGGGTTGGTGGTCGGTTTCCAATATAAACTTGAGCCCGTACAAGTATCGCTCGAACCGTGATATTCCAAACACGATTCCGAGGCTTTCCCACTCCGATACGGAGTAGTTCTCCACAGCAAACAATATCAGACTGCCGTACGCGACAGGGATAATCGTCCCCTCTTGCTCTTGTAACAGTACTGCTTTCAGTTCTATATCGCATGAGTCAGTTCGCAGCAGGAAGTCTTTGGACAGATCTGGAAGGCGGACAACCGCATCGGATGTGAACCTGTCCTTTAGCGTTTGGAAAACGATCTCGCACGTATCCGTCCAAATAACTTTAGCAGTCATGTCGGACAACAGCCCTACAATCGCACTGAAAATGGCCACATAGCTCCGGTAATACCCCGCAAATCCCAGGAATGATCTCATCTCAGTTTTCATGGTAGGTCGTGAGGCATTTCTCAACTGCTCCACCATTGACCTCTCGGGGGACTGCGTGCCTTGACTAACGGTGTGTCCCAAATAGTACAAGGTTCAAAACCGCAAGTGACATTTGGAAGGGAGAGCTCGGATCTGGAGGGAGGTCGCGAGTTGGAATCCCAGACGAGTAAAACCATAGAGTTTTAAAAACTGGCACATGCCTCTCATATAGTTTGTGTCTGTCACTAAGTGGTTAATGTTAGGACAGATCGGACTGGTGTCATCAACGCACACACACACACACACACACACACACACACACACACACACACACACACATATATATATATATATATATATATATATATATATATATATATATATATATATATATATACGGCTGATTAGAATCGTTCCAACAACTTTGAAAGATTCTCAGCCAGATATTATTTCTATAAAATTTTGATGAAATTCTGTTCAGCGCTTTTCGAAAAGTTCCTCGTTGCCATTGTGAATGAACGACGGACAAAGGGAGAATGGTTAATGACCATTCCATAGGTTAATTTGGTCTTTCTAACAGTTGTGCTAAAACTAGACAAACATTTGTGCAACTTTATCTTTAAAAAGATAGCGTAAAAAGAATTTGACCAACACGACAAATAAATCCCGGCACAGGGACCTTTATGATTGAAGGTATAACATCTGGCGAAATTAGGACTGATCAATCTCACCCGGTTAATTGACGCTGTACATATTCGCAAATTCTTACATGTATCAAAACAATGGAATGGATGTGATGTGATTATGATTTTTAACGTAGCTTCAACAGTCATATCGCGACAATGTTTGCAATGAGTCAATTTATAGTGATGTCTAGCACAGGAGCATCATGCCGCAGAGATGTAGCATGACGTTCCACTCAGTCACATTATCCTCACACCAGGCCGACCAGTCCTAACACTAACCTCTTAATGCTGAGAGCCAGGGCGAGACAGCTGTTAGTATCATTTTTTTCAGTAATTGCTATGACTTGGCTGGGGATCGACCCCACGACCTCCAGCTTCCGCGACGGACGCTCTAACCACTAGGCCACCGGAGCGGTTTCTATGTATGTATGTATGTATGTATGTATGTATGTATGTATGTATGTATGTATGTATGTATGTAATGCTGTTTGTACCTGGAACCACAAAAGGTGGACCCATTTTGCAGTAGGGAGGTATTTTGGGGTCTCTGTTTATTCCACTGGGCTCATTACTTGGAATCTACAGAGATCCGCACATAGGGTAGCTGTGGTGGCTCAGTTATTAAGGAGATGGATTCGTGACCAGAAGGGTACCGGTTCAATTTCAAACGTAAGAAAAGTCCAATCACGGTGCCAACCTCCCCCTCCCCCCACCCTTCTTTTCGTTGCTGTTAATAATTAAATCTGGATATTTTACTGGATTAATGCGTAATGGTTCTATATATATATAGACTAATTTGTAACTAATGATTATGAATATACGAAATGCCCTAAAAAAGTGCTTTAAAATTTTTAAAATATTTTCAGAATATTGTATATGGTAATTTTCATTAGCTTTGATTAGTCTATTTTCATCAATGAGAAAAAAATATTCCTGCTAACCGTTATTGGTATGCCCGATTTAAGGTATTATTTAAAAATGGTTTTCACGTTGTAAGAACGGAACACTAACCAGATTGCAACATGAATATGTTATACCCTGAGGTTAATAATTCCGCCTAATAAATGTTACGAATGTCAGCCTTGCGAACAATGAGGTGTCAAGCCAGTGTGTATAACATGACCATAGGAACTCGTGACTGGCGCCTTATTTTGGCAGCTTTGCGATTCAAAGGTAAGTGTTAATTTTGCCGGTGTTGGCTTCAAATGAACACATCAAGTCGGGGTCGTAATTCCACTGTTGACAGACTGCCGGGGAGGGGACAATGTCTGCCAATAATGTGGATCATGGTTGAATCGACATCCACTCGGAATTGAGCACCACTGGAATCGCAAGCTTAAATCTAGTATATTGAAAATTGAACGTCAATAGTTGATAAACCATCTTGCGGAAGTGACAAGCTATTCAGACGTCGTTCGAAATTGGCTGGAACCTTTGTTTATCTACAAATTGCAAAGGAGCTTTGGACATGTCAGTAATTTATTTGCTCGATTGTTACAATCTATTACGGCAAAGAAATTGTTCTTTAATTATGTGCAGTATGTATACTTCATTACTAGAAACGTTAGTACGTAGAATTACTATTTGTAGGGTTTGATTCATTTGTAGTGTTTGATTTGTTTGTGGTGTTTGATCTACATGCATATTTTGAGAAATGAGCAATGTTTATGTAAAGAATTAATGTTGTAAATCGCTGTTTGGTTAATTCGTAGTAACCTCGTGCATTTATTCATGTGATATTCTAGATTTGCAAAAGTTCAATTGAATTATAACTTTGGTTGCAGTGTGCGATATTAGTTAATTGGGATATTTTACCATTTATGTATACTTTGTGGGAGTAATGTGTAAGGATGTATTAGCGCATGGATATGTGGATATCTGTGTACACTTTGTAGAAGTGTAATGTACATTAATGCGTCTGATCATGTGATATTCTTCTGTATAATAAGATTGAGAATCTGTATATACTGATGTGATGAAATATGCAAGATAAGCAGTTGATACCGTGTACACCATATCAGAAAGTATGGGTATTTCGATATGCACGAATGCGTGACCAAAGAAGGTAATGGCTTATCTGATAAAAGAATATTGTTTAGTGTGAGTTTAGATAGCTAGAAGAATACGATAATGTCCTTGTGTGTTCGTACAGAAAAATTTTATTGAACAGAGGAGCTTTGGGAGTCAGAGGGAAAAATCCTAGTGCAAGTTGGCCAAGAGTCACTGAGAGACAAGAAAAGGAAAGAACGGACGCAGAAGTTAGACGGACTGGAGGGGAACTGGAGTACCAATCCAGAGAAAGCATAATACAGATGAGTAGGAACACATGACAGGAGGAAAATCTATCCCAATAAGTCATATGATAAAATAGGCCGTCACGTGGTAGAGTAAAAGACAAGTGATAGGGTTTTAAATATTGAATTTCATTTAAGAAATGAATATTTGTTATTCAATGGTAAGTGTTGTTTATTTCAATTTCGCCTTTTGTGTATTCAGTATTTTAACTGTCGGCATCGCTGACTGAAGGCTCGGAGTTTTGCATCTCTCTATAACTACTTCAATTTCTAAAAAAAACGAGCCAGGGTGGTTCTTCTGTAATAATCAAATATAAAACTGGGAGCACCACAATCCAACCTAGCTAACGGGATGCCTCTACAAAGGTAAAGGTCTTCATGCTTGAAAAACGTCTGTAAATTGTATTCAGATTCTGTTAAAAGTTGTTTAAGTAGTTGTTTGTTGGTCTTTCTATGTTAAGAAAAGTTGGATATTTTTAATAGTGGATCGGCAACATTTTAAATTAAAAAATCGAAATCAATGTCGGAAGGTTTCAACTGAGCAAACTTTTTAAATCTATTGAAGTTTTTTAAAACAACAAATAGTTTAATTTATTCTTCTGTTTCTAATAACAATGACTATTGATTGGCTGATTGGCATAACTGAATCAAATCTGAAAGCGCATCGTGCTAGAAGTTTTCTGTCAGATATGGTAAACTCTGCGTGACAAGGCTTTGTGAGGACATTTATATCAACATTAAAGGATGATGCAAAACTCACCACGCGATATGGCCTGGTGAGATACGGCCTTGAACAACCTGTCAACAGTTGTTTTCAAAACACATGCTATCAAGAAATCTCAAGTTAAAGCATCCTACAGATCAATATTTTTCGGCCAACTGCTCTTTCATTTGGCCATCAGTCAGATGGCGGTCGGTCAGGTCAGCGATATCATTGAAAAGCTCTTTTGGCCACGATGCAGATGTCGGTCAGGTCGGCGATATCAGGACCACTTGTTATTATTAATTCAGCACATGAAATTGTGCATAACTCAAACAATGAATATATCTATTTTTCTTAAACAATGGATGAAATAAAAAGTGTTGATAAATCGACGATTTAACTTGGCCATACAACTAAATTGTTCATTATCAAAAGAGATAGATTGGAGAAATTCGATTCTCGTTTAAGTCTGTATTACGTACTCCAAAAAAAATCCAGTTCATTTTCCATTTTTTATACGATTTAATGTTTTCCTAATTTGAACAGAAATAAGATCCTATTGCAGCCAAAGTTTGCTGCTTTGGCCATATTATGTCGTGTAGTGATAGAGTTACTTCCCGTAAACAGCTATATCAACTGGCATCTGGACATAGACCACAATTAATTTTACTATATGTTCTCTACATATATTTCTCAGTACTGACCTTTCCACAGTGTGACAATCAATACAAAGCATATGTTAATCTAAAATACCTCCAAAGATGACTTCACGGTGAAATTCTTGTCAAGGGTTGATCGGCATTTTTTTGAGCTGCTGCACTGTAAACAGAGCAGCATGTAAACAGAACACATATTTCACTTCAGGATCATCACTAAGGCCTAACTACACAGTGTGCACTGTCGCCAAAATACATACAGACAGCCACTCTCAGAGCTCCTATTCTCAAGAATAAACAATTAACTTTAAATCCATACCAAAGATGCATCAATATAACTCTTCTATCACCACCAAAAGGAGAGAGAAAAAATGTTCTAAAAATAGACTAGAACTACATTCGTGGGTACTGAACTGGAAGTATTAATTGTGGTGTGATTCCATCTAACACAGGCTGAGTGACGACTTCCGTTCTGTCCATTGTTTTGAATGAAAAGTAAAATGTAAGTATGCATGGCTCGAGACGGACATTATTATGCGACATGTTTTTGTCAGCGGTAACCGCGATGGTTGTTCTCCTATTATCTTCCAAGCTAAGAGAATTGACAATCTGGTTTAATCAGTTTCTTTCGGCTGCATACATATAAATCTAACCGAAGTACGTATGCCAAGGATTAATGAAGAACGCAGTGAATGGATGCCTTTGGTTAGCAAAGGTGGTCAGTAAGAGCGGATAAATTCAGCAGTGGAACTCATTTATATTTTATTGCATAGATGGGTGTCATAAATTGATAATAATATAGCATATATGTATTCAGCGCTTGTTTTATTATTTGTAAATATAATCGTTCTTAGGTAAAGGATCTTCGTTTCTGTTCCAGTCAATCGCACTGGATCTATTCCTCGGACACGTTAGATTTTGGTCAAAGGCTTTAAAAAAGTATGTAAATAACAGATGCTTTGTGATATGTGGCTTGGTGTGGCTACAATTGCGTCAGCACAAACGGAAGATCATACAATGTTTGATAACGGAAATGTATGCTGGGATTATTGTTTCAAATAAGATGTATAAGATTCATATCTCAGACCTCTTAAATGTCATTAATGACAAAAATCTATTCCATGCACAATACCGAAGTACGTAAGTATTAACCACCATTGTAAGCTTCGAATATATGTGAAAACTGATTTTGTATTTCTAAAACACAGATACAACTTTATGCATGAAATAAAATAAGAGAGACAAAAGCAATTTTGTTTTTTAAACATGTTTATTTAAATCAGTCTCATAAAAATGTCATCCACATCTGGAACTGGATTTTCGCGCATAGATTTAGACCCGTTAGACGTTTGATTCTTTCGATGGATTCCTATTGACCTGTAAATGTAAGATACATTTTAGTAAGCAACAAAAAAAAAAAAAACGAATGTATTATGTTCTTTGAAAAATGATCTGCGTTTACTTCACAATCTATGTTTTATTTAGTTAAAATGACAGTTTAAATGACATATGTTTCTTTGTTGTGAAAGAAATACAGATGTGAACAACTGATGCTACTTGCAGACATCTAAAAAATAAACTGTCTTTAACAACAATTTGTTTTTTTTCCTACAAAAATCAGCACTCACAACCATCATATTGGTGGTGGAGGTGACAGATGCCAATACGAGCTTACACTGTACACGTCCATGGAAAAGATTACGTTTCAGAGAACATTATTCCAATATCACAAATCATATTTATTAAAAACATATTTTATTGATCTGAAACCGCTTAAAATCCAGAAACGCTAACAACTGCAGTATAAATTATCGACTGGGAAGAGACCCATACTAACGAAGGCTGCTCATAAGACATAATGAGGAAATCCCACTCCATTTTCAGTTGAGCATGCCAATCGAAAATTATTGTACCTCTCAAAACAAAAGAACAGCAAACAAACAAACAAAATGGAGATAAATCTAAAATACATCTGTCTTATTAGATGGATACGATCCACAGACCAAACAACAATATCTCTAATTAAAAATAATTTTTTTATTGTTGTAGAGTTTAACGCCATTTTTCAGGACACGATATATTATACGTCACGGTTAATATTAATGGTGGAGAATGTCAGGCTTTCTCAGATACCCACATTGGCCCCGAACCATAGACTCGAACCCACAAAAAGAGAGGTGAGATGGTAATGATGTGTAACGGTGAGCGCTTTGGACCAGACGGCTTTAAGAACAGCGATCAATTTCCAAATTCCAGCTTCTGTATAGATAATAATATTGAATCCTTACAAATCTAGAGCACTAATAACCGCTGTCTAGCCACTGAGCTGATGGGAAGGGACATGTCATCTAGCACTGCTCGTGTGCATTTGAAAAATAAAACGATGACTGCCACCACACGGGGAACGGAATGAGCAGGGTCCGTAAGAATCATACCATTAATATCCTCAGGAAGATAATACGTTTTCGAGACAAAAGAGATCACTGTCAAAATTAGAACTTATTTGTACATCACATAATAGACCCTACAGAACGGACTATACAAGTCCATAAAGGACTATTGGACTTTAAAATATGAAACATTTACAACTGTCGTATGTATCACAGAGGGGGGCAGGGACATACATCAGATCACACAGCGCATGACCATGGGAAAGATAAGCAGGTTATTAAAAACCAGATAATGGTGCCAACTAATGGGTAAGTTAATAATAAAAAAAACATGTGATCATGGATTCAACAAAATGTATGAAAATAAATTCATTCTAGATAGATGTAAATATGAAATTCAACAGTATAACAATATAAACTACTTAAACGGAAAGCTATATATTAAAGATAAAGGTAATATTTAAAATCACACATGCTTAACATTTTAGAATGTCATCTCTCTCTCTCTCTCTCTCTCTCTCTCTGGGCAAGAAAAGACTAATTTATGTACACAAGAGGATGCGAGGTCAAAACTTTCATTCGGATTAGCCTATGGTCTGCTAGCGTGGTGTGAACCTGGGCAATGCACTTTACTCAAATTGCATATTTGTGATGCCGTGTCAAACTAATTGGTCGGGTATATATAAAAGGTATGGAACAAAGCAGAGTCAAATTGAAGTACGTGTTTATGTTTCATTAATTAGTCCGTAATATTACTTTTCTTCATTAAAATATGTATTCTTGTAGATACTTGAGCCACAGTATCCTTTATAAAAACACCCTCAATAGATACTTACAAAGAATAATGCATTTATTACGGACTCGAACTCTTCATGTTAAACTCTTTAATCCACCGTACTAACCGCAATGCTGTCTTTAATAACATATACCATGTGGACAGCTGTCATAATCATTGTTCTGTACCATGCATCTATAAAAAAAATGACAATCCCCTCTTTGTAAATCAAACTGACATGAAATGTTTAAATCTACAGGCATAATGTTCCTACAAGCAATCGTGAATGTATTTCGTCAGTCCTCGGGCGTATTTGCAGAATGACTCCGATATATCCTGTTTATATCTTACAAGGAAAAAGTTAATATATGCCTAAACGCAAGCTGCCTGGGCTTTGTAAACATTAAGTTGACTTTCTTTCTCTTAGATTTAATTACGTTTGGCAATTCCACGAAACACGCATATCAAAAACACAAAAGAACCTCAAATGACCAAATGAAAATTGTGTTCCGCAATGATTAAAGATGTGATGCTTACATTCGATTGCGATTCAGATATATTTTTAATACAAGATGCAAACTCCTTTTCTGCCACTGATAAAGTAAACAAATCACGGGTCCCCTTTCTCAGTGACAAACTGCCTCCGTGCTTTGCATAAATTTTGTGAGGCAAAGGTTTTGTTACATTTAATAGTCTCCGTACACACACACACACTATACAAGCCTCAGCAAACAAGATTTTCACAAGAAACTAATTTTCCTATATACTTTAGAAACAAGTTTTATCATAGATATATTTTTAAATACTAAATTTGGTAAAATGATTATTATGTTTTACTACTTCTTATTATGGCGCTCAAGGTTATCGACTTTATCAGTCAATTTATTCATGTTATACAAAACAATATTTTAAACATTAAAACTATTATAGAAACATGTAAATATGACAGGGAAAAATTGTGATATGGTCCTAGTTGACCAGGAAAAAGCTTTTGATAAACTTGAACAAAATTACCTATATAAGACACTGAAAAAATTTGGCTTTGGAAAGAATTTTCAAAATTGGACCAAAATCCTGTATAAGGATATAAACTCAGTTATACAAGTAAATGGAAAAAAAAACAGAGATATTTGAAATCCAAAGTTCCGTGAAGCAACGATGCTCACTATCTATGCTATTATACGTGATAGCAATTGAAATACTAAGTATCAAAATTAAGAACAACCAAAACATAGTAGGGATAAAAGTTCCAAATATTAAAGAAGAAGTGAAAATGCTGCAGCATGCGGATGATTGTACAAACTTTATCCAAGATGGAAATTCCTGCAAAGAACTAACAAAGGAATTCGTCTAATTTGGTAAAGTGTCGGGATCTAAGATAAATACCGACAAAACAGAAATTCTACTGATAGGAAACTGGAGAGGTAAAACACATGAGTTACCTCGTCCACTGATTAAAGACAGAATAAAAACGTTAGGTATAAATTTCGAAAAATATGACACACACAGAAACTTAAAGGAAATCAGGGACAGTATACAAACAAATATGCGGATCTGGGCGCCTGTGCCAATATGCCTTATGGAACGGGCACAAGCTGCTAAAAACTATACGTATGTGTATCTTAATTTTAAATTCAAAACAATAGACATAAAAATGCATTAATTAAAAAAATAGATAACGAAATTATCAAATATATATGGGCTTTAAAATGCACTACACCAACAAAGAAACTATTATATAGGGAAGGAAAAAGAGGAGGCCTAGGCCTCCCTCACTCGACCCTACTTAAATACACCAACATTCTAAACAGGTTTAAGGACATTAAATCAGAGCCAAAAATAGCTTGGCAGGGGCTCTATATTTATTATTTTGGTTTCTCTATGAAGCAGATAAATGACATATATAGGAACAATAAATTAGTTAAACTTCTAGAGGTGCCAGGAAAATTAAGATCAATAAAAGAATTACTTTTCAAATATAGAGATGCTAAAGACCTTTGGGAAATTGACACTAAATCTACATACAAATGGCTCACACAACAGACAATAAATAACGACAAAAATAATGTGGAACACAAACACATAAATATCAATTGGGATAGGGTCTGGGGAAATTGGGTCAAAATAGGATCGCAAAAGATGAAAAGTATCCTGTTCAAATACATGCATGATGCATGGTTGACAGGAGAAATAGCAGTGAGAAGGCATATGATCGTAGTGTCGCCTAAATGTCCACTGTGCAAAAATTATAGCTTTTCTAAACTACACATCTTTACCCAATGTTGTGTTACCAGAAATGAAAGGAACACGATAATTAAGTCCATTAACGAAAAACAATTGTACAATATAAAAAATTTGCTATACTTAAATGGAAATTTCTCAAGGATATTATTACAAGAAATAACTAGTTTTATAGTCAGATATATGATAGCATGCGGACCTGTCTATAATATAGGAGAAAATATTAGATAGAAGAGAGGGACGGGATTCTCAAGAGAGGGAAGTACTAGCAAGGAAAGCACGGGGCTAAATCACATGGCGCTACGCGAAGTGGGCAGGCCCGTGTAAGAGCTGGGAAATAAACTCACTTAGATTATTAAGCACGACCCATACACTAGATAGGGTTACTTAAAGAAAATCACTTCATTATATCCCAATATAAGCATGCTATCGTATAAAGTCACTGGTAACTAATACATATGAATACTGACTCGCATGAGTTTATACAGAAAGCCCGTTTTAAAGGGAATAAATAAATGATCACCTTTTGGTTTGAAATAGAAAATATAAATAAATAAATAAAGGGCGATAAAAGATCGAGGCGGGTGAAGTACAAATAAAATAAAAAAAATGAACTGATCCTGTCTCTATCCAAGTAGACCTATTATATAAATATGGAATATTACAAAACATGGAACATTATAAGGCAAACATTAAAACAATACTATAAAACTTAATTTAATACACCATATATTTGTACAAAACTTTGAAATTCATAATTAAATTTTTAAAAAACACATAATAAATTAAATAGAGACCGTTTAGAAACACATAAACACATTTTTTTTTTGTTTTTTCAAATAGGAGAAGGGGACATCTGTATGGTGTCCCTCGCAAAAAAAAAATTAAAAAATCTTAAAAATGAATTTTTATTTTTAGTAAAGGTGGCCATATTCAACAACATTTAAACGAATCGGCATCAATTGTTTAAAATTTTAACACTTTCAATGCTAGAATGCTTCTGTCAAACTTGTTCTAGTTCTGATGAGTAGGTTCCGAAAAGTTGTATGATTTTTGTTTTCTGTGTTAGGTGATTTTTGTTTTCTATTTGTCGACGGAATAGCACCATTCGTACTGAATTTAAAATGTCCTCATCCCATGAATTTTTCTGCAAAAGCTGATAAGTTATGTTGAGTGTTTTTGTTGTTTTGTGTTTTAATGAGATATTTCTCAGTGGAAGATACAATATAAATGGACGCCATTTAGTGGTGAAGGAAGAAGCTGAAAAAAAATAAATTCTGGTAGCAGCTATGGTTCCACGGGAACCTAATGAAAGATTCCACACATAACCACTGCTCCAGTAGCCTTTGGGCCTAGAGCATCCGTCTCGGATCTGGAGGGAGGTCGCGAGTTGGAAACCCAGACGAGTCAAACCATAGAGTTTTAAAAACTGGCACATGCCTCTCATATAATTTGTGTCTGTCACTAAGTGGTTAATGTTAGGACAGATCGGACTGGTGTCATCAGCACACACACACACACACACACACACACACACAGATATATATTTACGGCTGATTTGAATCGTTCCAACAACTTTGAAAGATTCTCAGCCAGATATTATTTCTATAAAATTTTGATGAAATTATGTTCAGCGCTTTTTGAAAAGTTCCTCGTTGCCATTGTGAATGAACGACGGACAAAGGGAGAATGGTTAATGACCATTCCATAGGTTAATTTGGTCTTTCTAACAGTTGTGCTAAAACTAGACAAACATTTGTGCAACTTCATCTTTAAAAAGATAGCGTAAAAAGAATTTGACCAACACGACAAATAAATCCCGGCACAGGGACCTTTCCAAATATGATAAATGATGTTGACGTGCTATCAATATGATTGAAGGTATAACATCTGGCGAAATTAGGACTGATCAATCTCACCCGGTTAATTGACGCTGTACATATTCGCAAATTCTTACATGTATCAAAACAATGGAATGGATGTGATGTGATTATGATTTTTAACGTAGCTTCAACAGTCATATAGCGACAATGTTTGCAATGAGTCAATTTATAGTGATGTCTAGCACAGGGGCATCATGCCGCAGAGATGTAGCATGACGTCCCACCCAGTCACATTATCCTCACACCAGGCCGACCAGCCCTAACAATAACCTCTTAATGCTGAGAGCCAGGGCGAGGCAGCTGTTAGTATCATTTTTTTCAGTAATTGCTATGACTTGGCTGGGGATCGACACCACGACCTCCAGCTTCCGCGACGGACGCTGTAACCACTAGGCCACCGGAGCGGTTTCTATGTATGTATGTATGTATGTATGTATGTATGTATGTATGTATGTATGTATGTATGCAATGCTGTTTGTACCTGGAACCACAAAAGGTGGACCCATTTTGCAGTAGGGAGGTATTTTGGGGTCTCTGTTTACTCCACTGGGCTCATTACTTGGAATCTACAGAGATCCGCACATAGGGTAGCTGTGGTGGCTCAGTTATTAAGGAGATGGATTCATGACCAGAAGGGTACCGGTTCAATTTCAAACGTAAGAAAAGTCCAATCACGGTGCCAACATCCCCCTCCCCCCACCCTTCTTTTCGTTGCTGTTAATAATTAAATCTGGATATTTTACTGGAATAATGCGTAATGGTTATATGTCTATGGACTAATTTGTAACTAATGATTATGAATATACCAAATGCCCTAAAAAAATGCTTTAAAATTTTTAAAATATTTTCAGAATATTGTATATGGTAATTTTCATTAGCTTTGATTAGTCTATTTTCATCAATGAGAAAAAAATATTCCTGCTAACCGTTATTGGTATGCCCGCTTTAAGGTATTGTTTAAAAATGGTTTTCATGTTGTAAGAACGGAACACTAACCAGATTGCAACATGAATATGTTATACCCTGAGGTTAATAATTCCGCCTAATAAATGTTACGAATGTCAGCCTTGCGAACAATGAGGTGTCAAGCCAGTGTGTATAACATGACCATAGGAACTCGTGACTGGCGCCTTATTTTAGCAGTTTTGCGATTCAAAGGTAAGTGTTAATTTTGCCGGTGTTGGCTTCAAATGAACACATCAAGTCGGGGTCGTAATTCCACTGTTGACAGACTGCCGGGGAGGGGACAATGTCTGCCAATAATGTGGATCATGGTTGAATCGACATCCACTCGGAATTGAGCACCACTGGAATCGCAAGCTTAAATCTAGTATATTGAAAATTGAACGTCAATAGTTGATAAACCATCTTGCGGAAGTGACAAGCTATTCAGACGTCGTTCGAAATTGGCTGGAACCTTTGTTTATCTACAAATTGCAAAGGAGCTTTGGACATGTCAGTAGTTTATTTGCTCGATTGTTACAATCTATTACGGCAAAGAAATTGTTCTTTAATTATGTGCAGTATGTATACTTCATTACTAGAAACGTTAGTACGTAGAATTACTATTTGTAGGGTTTGATTCCTTTGTAGTGTTTGATTTGTTTGTGGTGTTTGATCTACATTCATATTTTGAGAAATGAGCAATGTTTATGTAAAGAATTAATGTTGTAAATCGCTGTTTGGTTAATTCGTAGTAACCTCGTGCATTTATTCATGTGATATTCTAGATTTGCAAAAGTTCAATTGAATTATAACTTTGGTTGCAGTGTGCGATATTAGTTAATTGGGATATTTTACCATTTATGTATACTTTGTGGGAGTAATGTGTAAGGATGTATCAGCGCATGGATATGTGGATATCTGTGTACACTTTGTAGAAGTGTAATGTACAGAAATGCGTCTGATTATGTGATATTCTTCTGTATAATAAGATCAGCGCATGGATATGTGGATATCTGTGTACACTTTGTAGAAGTGTAATGTACATTGATGCGTCTGATCATGTGATATTCTTCTGTATAATAAGATTGAGAATCTGTATATACTGATGTGATGAAATATGCAAGATAAGCAGTTGATACCGTGTACACCATATCAGAAAGTATGGGTATTTCGATATGCACGAATGGGTGACCAAAGAAGGTAATGGCTTATCTGATAAAAGAATATTGTTTAGTGTGAGTCTAGATAGCTAGAAGAATACGATAATGTCCTTGTGTGTTCGTACAGAAAGATTTTATTGAACAGAGGAGCTTTGGGAGTCAGAGGGAAAAATCCTAGTGCAAGTTGGCCAAGAGTCACTGAGAGACAAGAAAAGGAAAGAACGGACGCAGAAGTTAGACGGACTGGAGGGGAACTGGAGTACCAATCCAGAGAAAGCATAATACAGATGAGTAGGAACACATGACAGGAGGAAAATCTATCCCACTAAGTCAAATGATAAAATAGGCCGTCACGTGGTAGATTAAAAGACAAGTGATAGGGTTTTAAATATTGAATTTCATTTAAGAAATGAATATTTGTTATTCAATGGTATTAAAGTGTTGTTTATTTCAATTTCGCCTTTTGTGTATTCAGTATTTTAACTGTCGGCATCGCTGACTGGAGGCTCGGAGTTTTGCATCTCTCTATAACTACTTCAGTTTCTACCAAAACCGAGCCAGGGTGGTTCTTCTGTAATAATCAAATATAAAACTGGGAGCACCCCAACCCAACCTAGCTAACGGGAAGCCTCTACAATGGTAAAGGTCTTCATGCTTGAAAAACGTCTGTAAATTGTATTCAGATTCTGTTAAAAGTTGTTTAAGTAGTTGTTTGTTGGTCTTTCTATGTTAAGAAAAGTTGGATATTTTTAATAGTGGATCGGCAACATTTTAAATTAAAAAATCGAAATCAATGTCGGAAGGTTTCAACTGAGCAAACTTTTTAAATCTATTGAAGTTTTTTAAAACAACAAATAGTTTAATTTATTCTTCTGTTTCTAATAACAATGACTGTATTGATTGGCTGATTGGCATAACTGAATCAAATCTGAAAGCGCATCGTGCTAGAAGTTTTCTGTCAGATATGGTAAACTCTGCGTGACAAGGCTTTGTGAGGACATTTATATCAACATTAAAGGACGATGCAAAACTCACCACGCGATATGGCCTGGTGAGATACAGCCTTGAGAAACCTGTCAACAGTTGTTTTCAAAACACATGCTATCAAGAAATCTCAAGTTAAAGCATCCTACAGACCAATATTTTTCGGCCAACTGCTCTTTCATTTGGCCATCAGTCAGATGGCGGTCGGTCAGGTCAGCGATATCAGCGAAAAACTCTTTTGGCCACGATGCAGATGTCGGTCAGGTCGGCGATATCAGGACCACTTGTTATTGTTAATTCAGCACATGAAATTGTGCATAACTCAAACAATGAATATATCTATTTTTCTTAAACAATGGATGAAATAAAAAGTGTTGATAAATCGACGATTTAACTTGGCCATACAACTAAATTGTTCATTATCAAAAGAGATAGATTGGAGAAATTTGATTCACGTTTAAGTCTGTATTACGTCCTCCAAAAAAAATCCAGTTCATTTTCCATTTTTTATACGATTTAATGTTTTCCTAATTTGAACAGAAATAAGATCCTATTGCAGCCAAAGTTTGCTGCTTTGGACATATTATGTCGTGTAGTGATAGAGTTACTTCCCGTAAACAGCTATATCAACTGGCATCTGACACAGGCTGAGTGACGACTTCCGTTCTGTCCATTGTTTTGAATGAAAAGTAAAATGTAAGTATGCATGGCTCGAGACGGACATTATTATGCGACATGTTTTTGTCAGCGGTAACCGCGATGGTTGTTCTCCTATTATCTTCCAAGCTAAGAGAATTGACAATCTGGTTTAATCAGTTTCTTTCGGCTGCATACATATAAATCTAACCGAAGTACGTATGCCAAGGATTAATGAAGAACGCAGTGAATGGATGCCTTTGGTTAGCAAAGGTGGTCAGTAAGAGCGGATAAATTCAGCAGTGGAACTCATTTATATTTTATTGCATAGATGGGTGTCATAAATTGATAATAATATAGCATATATGTATTCAGCGCTTGTTTTACTATTTGTAAATATAATCGTTCTTAGGTAAAGGATCTTCGTTTCTGTTCCAGTCAATCGCGCTGGATCTATTCCTCGGACACGTTAGATTTTTGTCAAAGGCTTTAAAAAAGTATGTAAATAACAGATGCTTTGTGATATGTGGCTTGGTGTGGCTACAATTGCGTCAGCACAAACGGAAGATCATACAATGTTTGATAACGGAAATGTATGCCGGGATTATTGTTTCAAATAAGATGTATAAGATTCATATCTCAGACCTCTTAAATGTCATTAATGACAAAAATCTATTCCATGCACAATACCGAAGTACGTAAGTATTAACCACCATTGTAAGCTTCGAATATATGTGAAAACTGATTTTGTATTTCTAAAACACAGATACAACTTTATGCATGAAATAAAATAAGAGAGACAAAAGCAATTTTGTTTTTTAAACATGTTTATTTAAATCAGTCTCATAAAAATGTCATCCACATCTGGAACTGGATTTTCGCGCATAGATTTAGACCCGTTAGACGTTTGATTCTTTCGATGGATTCCTATTGACCTGTAAATGTAAGATACATTTTAGTAAGCAACAAAATAAAACGAATGTATTATGTTCTTTGAAAAATGATCTGCGTTTACTTCACAATCTGTTTTATTTAGTTAAAATGACAGTTTAAATGACATATGTTTCTTTGTTGTGAAAGAAATACAGATGTGAACAACGTTTCCAACGTTTTCTATTAAAAAAAGAAAATCAGCTGAAATACGAATTATACCTAAATTTCGGCATTTTAATTTTAAAAAAGAACAAACAGTTCATGGAGGGCAAAGGCATACTTGGTCACACAGGTTATTAAAACTCACTATAAAAATAAAGGATATGTTATTTGCCAAATCGTTTTTTTTTTTTCATTAAAATAAATGTATTTAGTATATTAATCTTTAAACAGTTTAAAGTTGTATTTAGAGACTTGATTCTGGCAGTGCCAGTTACATATCAGTCGGATTAATCTTAGATTAGATTATAGTGTTGTAAATATCTTACTGCTGTGGAAATAAGCGAACAGTAATAATCTGCAAGATGATTATAAATTAGGATACTAGTATCTTACAAATGTGTGCCATTTAAATATATATTAAAACAAAAACCAAACCTACTCCTAGCAGTGTGATTATCAGTAATTGTTATCTCCGTCAACTGGGAATGAACAGTAAGAATATAAAAGGTAATTGTTTACAATTACCTTCCATTTTCATAGAATTCGGATTTATATTAAAATGAAAACCAACCGACCTCTAGCAGTGGCAGTGGTTGTTGTCACATGTTGCAGAAGAGCATTCCTTACAATCAAGGGCGGTGTGGCACTCGTGCACTGCATGGCAGTGACACTCACGGAAGTGGCAGTATACCTCCTGTCCCGCAGGGCAATTCATTCCGAAACAGTCTGAATCGCGCTTACACTTTCTGCTTAACACTACGGCTGGAATAGGAAATTAGAAATATAACAACTTTCATTTTCTTTTTGGGGAACATATGGGAGATATGTTACAATCATATTTGAAAAAAATTAGAAATATAACTGTTAATTTTTATGTTTTCGATGAGTGAAGGGGGGGGGGGCGATATGAAAGATATGTTACAATTGTATTTGAAAAATGCTCGGTATCTAGGCCTTTCAGCTAAAGACTCTTAATCTCGGTTGTTTTGAAGATATTTTATCTTCTGCTATCTTACACAGCCAGGTATGTATGTATACATGTATGCATGTATGTATGCTTGTACAAAAAACAAATCGCAAAAATCAGTATTAAAATAAAACTTCGTCAAAACTATTCTTGTCATTGTAATTTATTTATTTATTTATTTATTTATTATTACTATTATTAGTATTATCTTGAATAATTAAGAATAGTTGTATAATTCGTAATATGCTAAAAATAATTATAAAGAAACATTTGATACACTCTCGATAAATGTATAAATGTTTCTTTTTTACTCTGTGTGTGTGTGTGTGTGTGTGTGTGTGAGAGAGAGAGAGAGAGAGAGAGAGAGAGAGAGAGAGAGAGAGAGAGACAGACAGACAGACAGACAGACAGAGAGAGACTTACCAACGACCATTGCCAGCATAACAATAAAAAGTGTGGCTTTCATCTTGTTTTCGTCGGTTCTAATCGTTTAATAAACTTTATAGAAGTGGTTATTTTGGACTGATGCATGTAGTTACATGCTTCTTATTTATACATAACAGTTCGCACCAGAAGGTGCGTGCATTTTTTACCATAGATCCGCAATCGTTAATCAAGCTGTAAGGATGTGGTCATATCAGTTCCTGACGTTATTACTATTTACAACAGCATTGTAGTAGCAAAAACAATTAAAAAACCACTGGAAAAAAGGTCAAGAAAGTCGGTGATAACAAGTTTAAAGCATATGTAAAAAAAACGCCTTCATGTTTTAGTTAAATTGTATGCTGGGGTGACTTCATTGTCTGTGGTTATATTAATTTTCTTATTGGCTACATAAAGATAGGTAGACGTGACCGATACAATACCTCTTTAAATGCTACATCGAGCATCGATTGCAAATTTCCTTGCAGTCTGCCTTTGTAACTATTGTTGGAGGAATCAGTTTTAATATAAAACTCATGAAATTATTCGTGATTAGTATAGGCCGTTCCTATCAGTAGCATAATCGGTGTCTGGTGGCCACTGATGCTTCTTGCAGACATCTCAAAAACTGTCCTTAAAAAACCCAAAAACAATTTAATTGTTTTCTTCAAAAATCAGCACTCACAGCCGCCATATTGGTCGTGGAGGCGACAGATGCCAATACGAGCTTACACTGTATACATCCATGGAAAAAATAACGTTTCAGAAAAAAATGATGCAAATATCATATTTTTATTGAACCAAAAACCGCTTTAAATCCAGAAACGCTAACAACCACAGTATAAATAAAAGACAGTGCAGAGACATACTAACGCGGACTGCTCATAGGAAAAAATGGCTAAATGAAAAAGTCACACACCATTTTCAGTTGAGAATGCCCATTGAAAAATTAATGTACCTCACAAAAGTCCTTAAAAACCTAAAACATTGATATCAATCAAATAGGTCAAGAAGGTCATATAGGAGAAAGGAATCCACACCATCTCCTGCTGTGAAAAATCAGGTTTTCAAGAAAAAGACATAAATGTCATAAATGGGACTGATTACATATATGCATTATATAAAACATACCATTTATGGTAATTAAAATCCTAAAACGAAGACTACAACCACACGGGGCACGGAATGAGCAGGGTTTTTAAGAATCATACCATTAATATCCTCAAGAAGATAATACGTTTTCGAGACAAAAGAGATCAGTGTCAAAATTAGGACTTATTTGTACATCACATAATAGACCCTATAGAACGGACTATATAAGTCCATAAAGGACCTATTGGACTTTAAAATATGAAACATTTACAACTGACGTATGTATCACAGAGGGGGGCAGGGACATACATCAGATCACACAGCTCATGACCATGGGAAATAAAAGCAGGTTATTAAAAACCAGGGCATGGTGCCAACTAATGGGTAAGGTAATAATAAAAAACATGTAAAAATGGATTCAACAAAACGTATGAAAATAAATTCATTCTAGATAGATGTAAATATGACATGCAATATATATATATATATATATATATATATATATATATATATATATATATATATATATATATATATATATATAATAATAATAATAATAATAATAATAATAATAATAATAATAATAATAATAAAAGATAAAGGGAACATATTTAAAATCTCTAACACTTCATTTGCATATGGACTCGAACTCTTCATGCTAAACTCTTAAATCCACCGTACTAACCGCAATGCTGTCTTTCATTACCTATGTACTATAACATGTAGACAGCTGCCATGATCATTGTTCTATATCCTGCAACTAAAAAAAAATGCCAATCCCCTCTTTGTAAATCAAACTGACATGAAATGTTTGTATTAATTAAACCTGTAGACATAATGTTCCTACAACATTAAGCAATCAAGAAGGTAACTCGTTAGTCCTCGGGCGTATTTGCGGAATGACTGCGAGATATAATGTTTATATCTTGAATGGAAAAGGTGTCTTGCATTAACGCAAGCTTCTTAGACTTGGTAAACAATAAACTGAATTTTTTTTCTCTTAGATTTAACTACATTTTGCAATAACACGAAACATACAGATCAAAACACAAAGGTACTTCAAATGACTTAATGAAAATTGTGTTCCGCAATGATTGTAGATGTGATGCTTCCATTCAAGTGTGATTCATGTATATTTTTAATGCAAGATGCAAACTGATTCTCTGCCACTGATAAAGTATTGATTCACGGGTCCCCTTTCTCAGTGATAAACTGCCTCCGTGCATTGTTGAAATTTTGTGAGGCAAAGGTTTTGTTAAATTTAATAGTTTTCGTTCACATACACAGACAAACACACACATACACACTCCATACATTTACTGTACAAGTCAAAGCAAACAAGATTTTCACTACAAACACTTTTTCATATATACTTTAAGAACAAGAGTTTTAATCAAAAATATACTTTTATGAACTAAATTTGATAAAATGAAGATTATGCTTTATAACATCATATTATCGCGTAAAGTTATCGACTTTATCGGTCAATTTATTTATGTTGTTTGTCTCTACATTTGTCTATATGCGATGGCGCCACATATTTCGATTCTAATACTATAGACTTAAAGCATGGAATGAAAGCTATCTAACAGTATATAGTTAAGTGTATCGTATTAGGTACGTCTTCATTTTTTGCCGTCCGTGCGACCAACGCATTACTATAAAAACGTTTTCCTTATAGGCAAATTAGTCATACCAGTCGTATACAACCACCTATTTTGACAAATTTGATATAAATTATTATAGTACTTACCACTCTAAATCGATCTATGCTAAAAGAAATGTGCACGAAAAAAAATGTCTACAACAAGTTGGTATTTGTACTCAATATCGCTTAAGGTTAGCGACTTGACATATTGATCCTATGTGACTCTGCCCTCGCCTTGTTCCCATGGTACCGCCTATTTCGATCATAATGCCATAAATTTCAATCATAGAAGTCAAACCATCCAACAGTATATAATGTTTTTTTTTATTTTTTAATACTTCATCATTCGTCTGTCCGTGTGCCTAATGCCTTCCAAAGCAAACGTTTTCTCTATTGGCAAACAGGTCCTACCGATCGTAAAAAGTCATGCGACTTTGACAAATTTGATATCAATTTATACTTTTCTCGTCAGCTTAAAGCGATCTATGCCAACACAAATGTCTGACAATGCAAAATAAAACAGTTTTTTTTTTTTGGTACTCAATATCGGTTAGGGTTATCGACTTTACCGGATCTACATATCCGTGCCATGTGCCTCTACCCATTCCGTTTTGTGATGGCGCCACATATTTCGATGATAATACTTTAGATTTAAAGTATATAATTCAAGCTATCCAAAAACTATTTTAATTACGTCTTTATTTGTCCGTCCGTGCGTCTAATGCCTATATGTACAAACATTTTCCTTATAGGCAAATATGTCATATCAATCGTATACAACCACCGATTATGACAAATTTGATATCAGTGTATATGTTCCTTGTGACTCTAGATCGACCTATGACAATAAAAATGTGTAAGACTGCAAAATAAAAACGTTCGTATTTTTTTAATCAGGATCGCTTAGGTTTAGAGACTACCTAGTTGATGCATCCATTGCATCCGTAACGGGAGTATTGCAATTTCTCGCACACGGTTTTATGATTTCAATGTACAAAAGAGATCATCAAGGGAACCGATTGTCAGCCTTATCGAACAGGCCTATTTATATTAACTCCATATACAATATATAAAAAAAAACATTGAAATGAAAATCTGGGCAAACTCAGATTTGGAATACATAAACTTATGAACAAAACTGAAATTTAGCTAAATCCAAAATTCGGATAACTTAAAATCTGCGCAACTCCGAAATTTGAATCTTACAGTGTCGGCCTATTATGTTTGTCGGGCAATTCTGCGCACCGATGAGCCATTTCAGTAAACATTGGATTTCATTTTGTTTTCAGTCAAAAATATAACATGTATCAGAAAAGAATGATCGTCATTTTATTGCAAAAAAAAACTGATGTTCGTAGGATCTAAAAATATCTCATATTTCTATTATAAATGCATACTAGAAATGTGATTTTTAAATGTCAACATGAAGACGCATACCATGGCCTTTTTGACCTTGTAACAGAGATACCTATTTAATATTTCTTTTAAAATCATACAGAAACATACATTACTTAGAATATAGAAATCATTACCTAAGAACAATACTGCTTCTTAATCAAAGTTTCTAGTTTCGCAATAAGTTTTCTGACAACAACTTTACCGTCTGCTATCCAGCTTGTCACTTCTGAGGAAATTCAAGGGTTTATAGTCTGTTTCCAAAGTCTTAACTATTTATCCATAAACGAGACGTTGTAAACACATTACTTCCTATTCATTGTTGTTTCTCTTCAACACAGTCGTTTCAGATGTAAGATGGACAACATTTACGTCAGAGTCGTCTGTCTCCTTTCGGAATAAAATTTAAGACACTAATTGCGAAATTCGGAAATTCCATATTGTAATAGTTTTGAAAAGTTATCAACCATGACAAATTGTATTCAGAAAACACCAACTCAAAACCATTATTTTTTTATAATGCCAAAATTCGGATTTGCCCAGATTTTGATTTTCAACGCTGTCTGGTTTTTCTGCGCATCAAAGGTTTTTGTCACCAATATTGGCCCAAAATGCATACCGAAAATAAAATACCGCAATGCTTACTATTCGAAAAGCGTCAATTGTCAACAGAACAATCTGTTCAAAATAATACTAATTTTGAACACACGATATACCTCTGTGTCTTTATGACTCGTGATATGTCAATCTTTCTTGTGCATGCGTGTCTTTTTAAAGACTTAATGTTAATGCATTGGGATATGCAAATGAAGGGCTGACCTTAATATGTGCTACTGTAGGTAGGTAGGGTGGTTATATGATTTTGATAAGGACGAAGTGAGTTTTATAGGGACAAACAAAGACCAATACATACACACACATGTACGCACGCACACATAAACACAAACAAAAACTCAAACCAAAATTACGCGTGCACACAAATATCCACACAAACGTTTGGGAACGCATACAAACACACTAATACACACACACACGCGCGCGCACAGGTTAGAAAATAAACAATAGCCTAAATATATGGGATGACCTAACCTCGAATAATTGGCCAATTCCGGATTTTTCTACTTGGCTGAAGGCGATAAAGTCAAGTGCGGTGTGTCATATCACAAATGTGAACAGAAAGATTCGGCTAACCTGAATCATGCTCGATGGTCTCCAGATCGTCACTACCTACCTTTAGTGGGACGACCTCGGTAAACTCTAGATGGCTACTTTACAAAAGAAAATATATGGTTGCATGTGACGTTGAGAGAACGCATTTACCGAGAGTTGGTCAAAATACAAGCGAAACACAAACTCAGAATCATTTATCCATTTTTAAACTATGTCATTTTCCTAAGTAAATGAAGACTGATTATGGGAGGACACTATTTCGGTCATAATTATAAACGATGCTATTGGCCACGACCTAGTGATTCCTGATTCTTGGAGGATACTGAACGTATACTTTGCAAGAAAACATTCGTGGCTTGCCCGTGGAGTTCAGAGAACGCATTTACCGAGAGCTGGTCAATTTACAAAAGAAACTCAAAGAACAATTGCATCCGTTACGTCACCTTGTTTAAACCACTAGTACCTGAATGTTATAAGAGGATTGATTCAGACGAAAGTGTTCCAGTGATCAGACATTGGTAAACTGGACTTGGGCGAGAAGGATTGGTTTGTTGATATTCATTCTTTTTACACAAAGGTAGACATACTGCAAATAATTCCAGAAGAGCTCAAGGATTACCCAATTTTTTTATACAATGTAAATTTAGCTGAGGATGATTTTTTTGAACGGAGTGTGACGTTCAAGTTAGTGATTAAACCATTTAGATTCGCCACTGGAGTACGATCATGTCTGTGCAGAAAGTGCACTTATTGCCTCCAACAAAAAGTGGATATAAATACATGCTACCAATGCAGGACCTTTATCACTCGTGATACAACATATTCTGTGGAAGGAAATTAAATGGATTATTCAGACTGTTGAGGATTACCAACAGCTATTACGAGAACTGCATCCCATGAATTGGGGTCGACGTGTGGTGTGTGTTTTAATGACTTCCTTTCTGTGATTTCGTTATCAACAGATTTCTTGTGAACTCTACGATCTGTACTGTACCTTATGAGAAGAAATTTCCAGACTACAATTATATTCAATAATGTAACATTACAAGGTACAGATTACATCGTGTCTGGACAACAATCTGTGTATTTTCTTCATCAACTCAGTCATGGATATTCTTAGAACATTTAGTGACTTATACTGACCATCACTCTTCTAGAAACGATGACAAAGTAGATCGATGATTTTGTTACCAATATGGCTATCTTTTGTCTTTAGCTAGGAAACGTAGTTTACATCAATGTCCCAATGACTTCCATTCCTGGAAATCTAGCTTCATTTCACAACGTTATCAACCATATCGCAGATAATTTGTTTGTTTGAAAAAATGTTTTTTTTATTGTTAATTGTTTTATTGTTAGTTGTTTGAATACAAATGTTGTGTTTTGAAACATTGTCCCTGTAGTTTGGTTTAAATTTTATGCTCTTTGACTTCTCCCTATCCCTCACCCTAATAAACTATCACAGCGGTCCGATCCAACAAAAATATCGAGGGATTTTTTTTTTTTATCGCGTCCGCGCTTGAACTAAATAAAGCAAAGCAGTCTCCAGTCAGAGCAAATCAATCAAATGCACATATATCCTTATATCTTAAATAATGGGAACAACATCTCCATCACACCTAGACACATGCAACAGCAAATAACACTAATGACCTTAGGCCTCCACCCATCTTGAAACTATTACCAAGCGCAGTCATCAGGCCTCCTGCATAAGGCGGAACTAAATAAATAACACAAACATAGACCCCATTTTATTAACACACATCACATAAAATACCCGTGTACAGACCAAATGTACCTAACTATACACAAAGAGAAAGGGGCACAATGTATTTTTGAAATTTATATCTTTCAAATAATGTACCAGAGCAATAAAAGACCAGCCGCAAACACCAACATCTAAGGCAATCCATGTCAAGTCTCCTAGACAATCACCCCGATCCAGAAGGGCAGCCGAACACCACAACTGCATAAAGAAAAAAAGAAACAACAGAAAGAAGGACAAAAGGAAACACCACATCATGGAAAAGAAAGGCTGACACCCACACAAAAAAAATTGGATAGACACGGGTGTAAAACTGGTGATAGGAAACACATACTAGCAGACACCAGGGTGGACTCCTGACAGCACCTAGCCTGTGTTGCTAAAGGATTTTCTGCTAAGCCCCAGCTGCTCACCCTTTCCTTCTTCTTTTGATCATGGGCGTAAAACTGTTGCTAGGAAACACAATCTAGCACACACCAGGGTGGAAATGTGATAGCAATAAGCCTGTGTTACTAAAAAATCTTCCACTAAGGCTCCCGTTGACCAACAACCCCCACCCCAGTTTTGATCTTCCTTTTGGCTTGAAGACCTCTTTTGATAAATGCTATATCCCCACAAACCCTAAGCTGATCCTTTGGATACCATCATCAAAAATAACCTAATCCAACAAGTGAGACTCCAATATACATAGGGAGCCTGACAACCAGCTGATTTATCAATTTTCGGAAAAACAAAACAACACTATGTACACAAAATTCCATAGGATCAGAACAATTACACGAGTGGCTTACACAACACTGGAATAGACTTTTGTTTTGTCCAATAGTGCAACTGAACTGGATTGACCCTACAAGTTCTGGTGTTTATTGGGCGTACTGTCTACCTACAAGCCTCCATTGGCATTTAGCGTTACACATCTCGTGCATAAATATAAAAGACTTGCTACTTAATAATTGAAGCAATAGAAATAGTGTGAGCAAAAACAAGCTACAAACAGGCACCAGAAATACTGTTTGGAGCTCAAGGTTGGAAAATATGTAAAAGACTGAGACATACATAAAAAGTTAAAAGAGTTTGATCATCTTAATGGTACGTCAATGGGGATGATGAAATTTAGCATCTTTCTGCAATTCCTATATTCTAGAGGTTACGGAACCTATTCCTATTGATCAAGGAATGTATTGAAAGAGAAACAACACACAGAAGTTGGGACAATCTGCAGAAGAAATATGTTGATTTTACTTTTCAAAACTTTAATACATTAGTCAATCACTATTAAAAGCAAATTAAAAAATTAATTCAAGAACTTGTAGATCTTTTCTGATTTATCATACTGTTACCTTGAAGAGTAACTGTACAACTCCTCAAATTACATCACTTATTACAGATTATTAAACACTTTATGGGTCTGACACTGTCTTCTTACTATATATTAAATTTTTCTTGTTCTTTCTCTCCTTCAATGTTACATAATGCAAACATCATTTAAAGAACTGTTTCCCATAAATTGTAATATACTATTATTATGAGCACAATTATTATTATGTTAATTGAGAATAAATTTCAAAAAGTGTACTGTGCCATGTGTATCTGAAAGAGAACTTACAGCGAGTCCATTCATACCTACCTAAACACTTAAGTGCTGCAGTTTTATCCACTCATGTGACTGGTAAAATCAGCGCACTTTTATAAATAGTGCTGCATTAGAAAATTATCTATTAATTTATTTTCTGAATTTTTCAGGTATACAAGTATATCAAGTTTTGATACTGTGACTAAAACAAGCCATTTGAGTGGTCTCAGGTTGTTTGAGTGACAAAGATCAATGCAATAATTTTCAGTCCTGAAGAATATAAAAATATCTTTTATTATTATATATTTTATAGCATAAAGATTATCCTTATTTTCCTTTCATAAAGACTACTAAGATATCTTGAAGACTTCTCATTAAAAAAATAAAAGAAAAGGGAAAATTTAGTGTAATTATCCTTATTTTCCTTTCATAAAGACTACTAAGATATCTTGAAGACTTCTCATTAAAAAACTAAAAGAAAAGGGAAAATTTAGGGTAATTTTAGTTTTTACTGCATTTGTATGGGAAAATGTGAACAAGTTTTTAAGAAATACTGCACGGCCTTCGAAGTGCAGTATATTCATCCGACAGAACGAGTTCATAGTTTCCCATACAAATGCAGTAACCCTTCTATTGTATGTTCATTTTCTTATTCTATATAAGACTTACCGGTAATTGTTAAAAAACACAAAAATACTACAAAAAACAAATGTTCTGTCACTGAATGTTTGAAATTATAATGTGGGGAAAAATATTATGTCTTTCAATTGCAATTATCAAAAAGATGTATTGGAATATATTATAATATTTATTTCATTTTGAGTGCAAAAAGGAGGATGTAACTGCACTTGGAATATAGTCGATATCGCAGTACAATTTCAAAATGTGTAATCAAGCTTGAGAACCCACAACATTGCTCATGTAATTCAGATTTGCATAATGAAGAAAGTATATTTTGAGGAAATTTAGGATGTAAAATGTTCATTTGCCATTTTTATTATCAGCTAAAGAAGACAGTTTATGGCCTGTCACTCATATGCTATTTGTAGGAACCCAGCAATTTTATGAAATCTGGCATCCATCATAGACCTAAATCATTGTATCCAAAAATGTTAAGGCAGAATATTGCATAGCAGCTGCTATGTGGCAGTCCACGAAACATCTGCTTTAGTTCATTCAGAAACAAATTTAATCAACCAAAATGTAAAGCATCTACTACATGTAAGAGTGTATATGATTTGTTTACAAAATAGTCTTCATACAGCCATTGCTGCACATTTCTGATATCACATTCAGCCACCAGTTTCATTGACAGTTTCTTTTGTGAGTCTAAGAATTCATTCACATTGTCACGTTTGGTATTTCTACATTCAAATGGCTCAAACAGTTGGTTTACTTCATCCACAGACAAATAAATAAAATCAAAAGTGCTGATGTCTGCGTCCATTTTTTTTTGACAAATAGAAAGTAGTTTCTATATTCATAAGAGTTCAATATGAAGTGCATGCGAATGCAATATCATAAAATACTTAACAAGTCTGACAATGTAAAGTTAACAGAGAACAAAAATGAGCATATAATAACTTTTAGTATGACATAAATTATGATATAATATTCATGCTTTGCAACTGAAAACCTGCTAAACATTTCCAAAGGCTGCATATAATTTTCCAATTCATTATTTAATAAGGGACAAACATTGCAATAATGCCGTTTTATAGCATACAATGTGTAAATATTGATGACATCATTATGTTATGAATGCCTCATTTTGGGCTGTTAAGTCGGCATTGATTTTACAAAGAGCAAACACCCTTAAAGCTCCAATGCCACTGTTAAATGCATGAGGTTGTACAGTAGAACCTGTCTTGAAAGAACACCGCTTCTGCCAAAATAGAATGGTCTCTTTAGACAGGTGGTCTCGTAACAGATCATAACAATATATAACCAATAAATATGTGTATTGAGATTATGGTCTCCCAAAACAGGTGGTCTCTCACAGCAGTGGTCTCTCAAAACTGGTTTCACTGAATATGCCAAATTACCTGAATAATGCTACATCTTGAAAGACAATGGTCCTAAATATAATTGGGTGCCGTTAAAACTAGACAATATCTACAATTAATCACATTACAAGTCATTTAATTTCTCCCTCAAACTAAGAAATATGACCAATTAATCCAATGTTGATCACTGACATCTTTGGGTCAATCAATTTCAGCTGAAAGTTGGTACACAAGATTTGATGATGTCACCAATGTAAACATCACAATATTTGGGATAGGTTGGTCACCCTTATGTGACATTAATCTAGATTACTTAATTCCAAATATAATAAATAAACTGTATACAACATAAAGGGTAAAAGTCAAACATATTGTGTATATATGTGTACAAATTTATTCAATTCAGATCTATCATTTCTAATATATTGTTCATTTGTACAAACTTTTTTAATTTCAAGCTTCTCAAAGTCGCTTAAAACAGCAGGCAAAAATATATTTCCTCCCTTTCAAATCCATTTATCCTTGTGTGAATGTTATTATTACAGTAGAACCTGTCTTAAAAGACCACCCCTTCTGCCAAAAAATTAATGATCTCTCAAGACAGGTTGTCTCTCATAGCAGGTCATAACACTATAAAATCAATAAGTCTATGCATGGAAATACTGGTCTCTCATAGCAGTGGTATCTCAAGACAGGTTATCCTGTATCAGATTAGTCATTAGTGGAGTTAGTCAAATGCATGCCTCACTATTTCTGAAGAACTCCCAAAACGATGGGAATTAATAGTGACTTTGGCAAATGAATTAAGAAATGGGACCTCTTTATTCAAAATTTAATATCTGATCGCTGTTTGTACCTAACGTCTTATTTCAAAATTTAATATCTGATCACTGTTTGTACCTAACATCGTATTTCAAAATTTAATATCTGATCGCTGTTTGTACCTAACATCTTATTTCAAAATTTAATATCTGATCGCTGTTTGTACCGAACATCATATTTCAAAATTTAATATCTGATCGCTGTTTGTACCAAACATCGTATTTCAAAATTTAATATCTGATCGCTGTTTGTATCTAACATGGTATTTCAAAATTTAATATCTGATCGCTGTTTGTACCTAACATCGTATTTCAAAATTTAATATCTAATCCCTGTTTGTACCTAACATCGTATTTCAAAATTTAATATCTGATCGCTGTTTGTACCTAACATATTTCAAAATTTAATATCTGATCGCTGTTTGTACCTGTCATCGTATTTCAAAATTTAATATCTGATCGCTGTTTGTACCTAACATCATATTTCAAAATTTAATATCTGATCGCTGTTTATACCTAACATCGTATTTCAAAATTTAATATCTGATTGCTGTTTGTACCTAACATCGTATTTCAAAATTTAATATCTGATCGCTGTTTATACCTAACATCGTATTTCAAAATTTAATATCTGATTGCTGTTTGTACCTAACATTGTATTTCAAAATTTAATATCTGATCGCTGTTTGTACCTAACATTGTATTTCAAAGAAAGGTTGGTGACAGTTATTTTTTAACAAATCCTTTCCTTCCTTCCAAACATCCGTTAGATTGGAAGAATAGAGAAATTAATGAAAAAAGGCAGCATTAGGTCTTTAAGTTCTGGTAACATCTAAGGCCGGGTCACCCAGCCCACTTCAGTTTCCTTTGCTATACAATGGAACACCTAGGGGTGGGGGAAAAGAGTGAAACGGAAAAAGGGCATTGAGTACTGACTAAGGTAAGTGAAATTAATAATTAAAACATGTCAATTCACACCTTCAAAGTAAACAAAACTAAATTTTTATGAGTCACAAGGTACACCGATTGATCAATTGAGTCATTTATTGACCTAAAATCATTTTCAAAATCATGCACATGATGTCCTAATTTTAATGATGCTATCACTAACTCAAGGGATGAGATAAAAATGTATTGGCTTGATGTAAACAATCTGCAGGGGAGGTGTGTGCAACTTTTACCATATTTTCCCAGACAAATATCTCAAAGCTCTATTTTCAATTTTGGCTGGCTGAGATAAGTAACATGTATACATTTTACTGGCAGTGACTCTTACATTTTTTTCGGTAAATATATCAACATCTGTGTTTCAAGATGATAACTTTCATCCACACTTGAAAAATAAAAACTTAATGCAATAACTATGTTATACTTTCATACTATATGCATACAATATGGAATATGTGACATACAATAATTATGTAATACTTTCATACAATATGCATACAATCGGGAATAAATCATTATATTTAAGCCTTATAAGATTTTTAAATAAATACAATCAACACCATAGTTGCAGGCAATGTCTGCAATAATATTATCTGCAATACTATAACATAACATATTAGCAAAACAGTATTGTAGTGTCAACCTTCCCAGTGATATTCACAAATATTTTGTGATATACAGTGTAGTCAACCCTCATTATGGCATTAAATAAAAAAAACTATTTGGGTTTCAATGGAAAATGAATATGTCTAATTGTAGATGTTGTCTTTATAATGGAATATTCAGCTTCTGAGAAAAAATATATACATATTTCCTTGACAAATTATTTATTAACTTTTACTTGAATCAAGCCAGCAGATTTAAATATCATCAGAAAATGAGTCTTAAATGTAGAAGAATATAAAAACTGGAACAAATTTTAAGAAAATAAGTATATATTGGTATTTCTGATAAAATCTTCTCATTTATACAAGGTGGATGGAAACAGATCAACATGAAATCTCTAATTCTAAGGCATTATCATTTTACAATAATAGATCTGTTACTATGACAATATGTATGGGGGAAAACTTGGTCACTGTATCGAGTGCTGACTGTATTAATGCATGTAATGGAAAATGTGAGTGTTGACTGTATTAATGCATGTAATGGGAAATGTGAGTGTTGACTGTATTAATGCATGTAATGGGAAATGTGAGTGTTGACTGTATTAATGCATGTAATGGGAAATGTGAGTGTTGACTGTATTAATGCATGTAATGGAAAATGTGAGTGTTGACTGTATTAATGCATGTAATAGAAAATGTGAGTGTTGACTGTATTAATGCATGCAATGGAAAATGTGAGTGCTGACTGTATTAATGCATGCAATGGAAAATGTGAGTGCTGACTGTATTAGCATGTAATGGAAAATGTGAGTGTTGACTGTATTAATGCATGTAATGGAAAATGTGAGTGTTGACTGTATTAATGCATGTAATAGAAAATGTGAGTGTTGACTGTATTAATGCATGTAATGGAAAATGTGAGTGTTGACTGTATTAATGCATGTAATGGAAAATGTGAGTGCTGACTGTATTAATGCATGTAATGGAAAATGTGAGTGTTGACTGTATTAATGCATGTAATAGAAAATGTGAGTGTTGACTGTATTAATGCATGTAATGGAAAATGTGAGTGTTGACTATTAATGCATGTAATGGAAAATGTGAGTGTTGACTGTATTAATGCATGTAATGGAAAATGTGAGTGTTGACTGTATTAATGCATGTAATAGAAAATGTGAGTGTTGACTGTATTAATGCATGTAATGGAAAATGTGAGTGCTGACTGTATTAATGCATGTAATGGAAAATGTTGACACTTGTTTTGGATGCGCATGTGAGACTAGCACACAAATACGCTTTTAATTTTCTTACTACGGAATCAACAACTGAAATTAGGGTTGTCAAAAACTCAACCATAAGTTTAGAATATCTACTAAGAGCATGAAAAAACCTGTTACATATTTACATTGGTATTTACAATCTTACTGTTACATTTTATATGCATTTTGAACACAAATTTGAAATGTCCACAATGCAGGATAAAATGAAACACATAAAATAATGTATGTCTCTGTTTTGCAGATCTTCCACATGCCAAGGCAAAAATCATTAGTTACATAAATGGCAAGGTAATGCATATATCTGCATTAAAATGGCAAGGTAATACATATATTTGCATTACAGTGTGGTGAAAAAATGCATTATGAATGTACTGGTATAAAAATTGAACCTCACCTATGCCAAACAAAGTAATATCAGTCATATTAAGTATTTTAAAGTGAAACCTTGCTAAAGCAAACACTACTTGGATTAAAAGTCTGGTTGTTTTAAGTAGGTGGCAGTATAAAATGTCTGACTACAGGGTTCTCCAGAATACTAAAATTAGCATAAAAAGTACACAAAATTTTAAGTCTGGATCCATGAAAATTCTGATAGCCAAGTCCGTGGAAGCATTTTTTAATTATTATTTACTACTCTGTTCCATGTATCTGGAACACTCGCATTATATCATACACAAAATGAAGGAAAATAGTATGTTTACCAAGAATTTGGGACTTCCAGCTATTCTTTAAAAAAAATACAAATCATTTACAGTGGAACCCTTTGTTAATATGGGTTTTACAGTATTTTACTTTTTTCAGAGAACATCTCATTGGCACATATATGTGTATTCATGTCTAATGTATATGGTGAATAGGGTATCAACACTGTTTACTATTGTGCTGTCGTGGCATGCAGTTCATCCATAATGCATGTAATTCCATTGAAACATTGCACAGATTTTTCAATATTCGATAATTTTGGCCCACATCACTGTGTCTGAATTTAACATCTAATATATAGCATGAATAGAGAGAGTATTAACACCATTTACTTGCTGTCTGATATCATACCATCAAGGCATGCATTTAATCTGTAATACATGTATTTCCATTGCAAAAACTGCATACATATTCAGGGCTTGAATTTAACTCAAATTTCTTTGTAGCCAGAAGGACTAGTGTACTGAGAAATTTACTAGTCCTGCCAAACATTTACTAGTCCTGTCAACAAAACAATGTCACACACTAGTATTGCATTCCTCTCTTTTATATCATTTTCATTCAACTTTTGCTTTTTTGCCAGAGGCTGAACACCTATAAGACGCCACATTTTGCCTGTCTTATAAGGCAGGAATTGTGCGTTGTTTTGAAATACGAGATGTTACAGTATAGCTGACACGAATTATTTAAAATAAGAAAAGGTATGACAGAGTATCCTTTATATAAGAAAGTCTGATCAAGAAACATTTAAAAACACGAGCACCTGCCCCCCTCCCCAATTAAATGGCCTATCCCTAAAAAAAGTCTTGACTTCAGCAGATGTTCTGAAAGATCAAAGCAGTGGTTATTGTAAACACTGTTATAAAATATTAACATCAAAAGAGTAAACAAAAGCTGATGTTGATAAACAATACTTACTAGCCGTTCAGACTAATAACTTTATGATAGTTACTAGTCTGACAGGAAATCTACTAGCCTCAGGCTAGCGGACTACCGCTAATTTCGAGCCCTGATATTTAAACTATTCAATAATTATTTTTATTGTTTGAGCAACAATTGTCTACAGAATTAATTGAAGACAATTACAAACATGACTTACTGGCTTTTCTCGTGTATCAGTAATAAATAACATTTCTGATAATGTTTATTTTGGTATAACACTTCAAGAACCTGGTGAAATTGTTAAATTTCATTAGTCACGCAGTTATCATATTATATTCAAATTTATATGTGAACTCTTCCCCAAAAATGATAATAAAGGTTGTACACACTATTTCTAATAGTTAAAAATATATTTTTTCCCAGTACAAGAAAAATACATGTACATGTATTTAAAGTTTCAGGAACCATTCCCGATCACATTATTTTTTAATTCCTATGTGATCTCTTCTCCAAAATGATAATAAATTTGTTATACACTATTTCAGATTTTTTTAACAAAATATATTTTTTCATGTGCAAATGATAATAAAATATTTTAGGAACCATGCCAAAACTGCATTGTATCTGAATTTGCATTATAGTGGGCCACGTAATGGCGGAATCGCACTGTATTTTATTTGTTGGAGTAAGGAGACTCCATATCATATCATAAAATTTGCTGTTGATGTGCAGATATATTTTTGTTTATATATTTTTGTTTATTAGTAATTATCAAATATTTGCTTTTCCAATTGCAAACAATTCCAGACTTTGCTGTTTTAGCTAAGGTAAAATGCATTGCAGCTATAACATGCGGTATGTGAGTCAGGCTTGTCATCCCAATTTCAATATAACATCAGTGGTATGTGAGTCAGGCTTGTCATCCCAATTTCAAACTAAGGCAAAGGGCCACGGATAATTACAAAGATGAAATTAACAAAACTGATGATAGCAACAGAAGGCCCTGAATCTAAGGTTTTATTTTCAAAACCTACAGTTTGTTTAAATTACAGTAAACGTATTATAAAGCTGTGTCACCAAAATATTACACAAACTTTTTGGAAATGGTAATTTATTACTTTTTTTTTATTTGAACTGAAATGAAGCTATTTAAATAATGGCTGAAACAATTTGCTCTCACCTTGATTTCTTTTCATTCCACTCAAAATTAAAGAATGGTAAGTCAAAACTACTTCATAATCATAATTATCTCCATTGCTTTAGATTTTCTTTCTTTTTACGAAATAGTACTCAGTGAATGAGCATTAGCATTTGAAAATCTATATTGATGACCCACACATTATGCATGCAGAGAAATATAATACCTCTTTGGGACTCCTTTTCTTTAAAATGGCACTAAAACTGTTTTCAAAGAAGGACTCCTGGAATCAACTGTTCAAAATCCTATGAGAACCTTGCATTAGTACAAGGAATTCTTGATTAGGACCAATTTATAATGGAATAGTTATACAGAGAAAAATAAATTATACAGAGGCTTTGTTTTACATAAGTGACATCATACAGAGGCCTGATTCATAAAAGATTATTCATATTTGGATCAGTCTGCATAGAAAACCTTGTTACACTGAGTTCACTTATGAATGTGTCAATAAAAATGAAGCTCACCTGGACAACAACCACAATCTTGATTTTGGATTGAACAGAATCAGTTTTATCTCCGGTGAAAAAAAAGAAGCCGAGTCTTAATGTTTAGGTGCTAAAGAGTATATTGTAGAAGATTATTGTATCAAGGACTGTACTAATACTTTAAAAAGAATTAGTCTTAAAAAATGGATGACAAAAACATCTAGATCCAATTATATCTTTAACAAAAACAAGCCCCCTATCAATCATAATCCTTTTAAAAAGTTCTTGAATGTAAGCTTTAGGCTATCATGTAAAGTAAATATTGTTTATTATGTTCTTGGATATAGCATTTTCTGTCAGAATTTTCAAGTTGAATTTCCCAGGCCAAATTCCTAATCACTATATATTAAAAAAGGTTTTAGTATAATGTTCCTTTGTAACAATATTTAACTGTTTATAACACTGGATATGTGTTGTCTGTGAGAGGAAATAAGTTCAGAGAAAACATTTTTATCATCAGAGGCTCCAAAGCCAAGAAAACAATGATGGTCTTTTAAATACCAAAGGCAGAAGGCAACAAAAGGTGAGATAAATTAAACCTCATTCATAATTATTATCCAACAAAGGTGTAACATAAGCACCAGGTAATAAAGTAATAAAGTGTGTTAAATCACATCACATTCATGATCAGTAATTTAGAATCAATTATTCATATTTGATAGAAATAAAACATGACAAGAATGTTTTATTTGTCTTCTTTTTATCTTTTAATTTTGAAATATCTATCCTTTAACTATCATTCTATACCAACGTGTTGACAAATTAAGGAAATTTCTTGTGTTCAATTAGTCATCTTCACTCTGAAGTACAGAGATACCTCATGAGCTCTGACATACTTTTTTGTGTGAAAAAAAAATGTTTTGTCTGCAATTATTATCATTAATCATGTATAGCGTGATATTTACAACAGATTATGTTGTAAAACTGATTTATTAAGTTTGGGTTAAGTAAAGAAAAAGATATCATTACCAGTGATAATGATGATGATGTTCCCATGGCTTGTTGTAGTTGTAAGGTTTAATGCCATTTGTAGCACAAGATAGGCAATAGATGGCAGCCAGTATAAATGGTGGAGGGAGAACCTGGGAAAACCCTGGAAAGAACCACCAATCAATGAGAAGCTACTGGCAAGCCTTCTCATATACTCACATTGGCTCAACCTGAGACTTGAATCCATGCAAACAGGCGAGATGGCAGTGATCCATAATGATGAGCGTTTTAGACCACTCACCCACTTGGTGCCCAATCCCATTTCTTGTATATGATGAATTACACCCACCTGGGTCTGTTAAAAGGTACGTTGCTTTCTTGGATTATGTTAATTCCATTAGTGACATTCTCACCTCTGCAACACCATAAATTGAAGAAAGTGTCCACAAAATTAGTGATTGGGAGAAAGTGATCAATTTTTCCACTATTAGAATTGATGAGGCCAATTATGACTTAACTATCAGACTCTGTACTCAGAACAAGCAAGGTTATAGACAGCAGGCACTATACTGTACCAACTACCTCACAGTGGGGTTCTAGACAGCAGTCACTGGAGTGTACCTACAGCCTTGGTGAGGTTCTAGACAGCAGATACTGGACTGCTCCTACAGCCTTGGTGAGATTCTATACAGCAGACTGGACTGTTTACCAACAACCTCACAATGAGGTTCTATACAGCAGTCATTGGATTGTACCTACTGGCTTGGTGAGATTCTAGACAGCAGTCATTGGACTGTACCAACAACATCACAATATGGTTCTAGACATCAGTCATTGGATTGTACCTACAGCCTTGGTGATTTTCTAGACAGCAGACACTGGACTGTACGTACATCCTCATAGTGAGGTTCTTGAAAATAAATATTAGGCTGTACCTACAAGCTCACAGTGCCACACATATTTGTATGAGCATTTGCATGTCTCTGAAAAACATATCAACAAAACTCTTAGATTAATGAAAAACTGATGACTAGTGACAGTTTCTTTCCAGCTGGTATATGTACACCAATGTTGACACTTTCAATGTTCAACATATATCAACATGTACATCAGCAATGACATAAACATAAACATTTCAGAAAAGAAACATTTGAATAAAAAGTGTTTTCTGTTATAATGTATTATGAAATTCCCAGTCTTATGTGAAACTTAAAAAATCTTTACTGCTTTTTTATAAAATATATGTTAATTCAAAATGACTGATACTCAACAATTTTGCACAAAATAATTGAGTAATGAATGAGATTATAAATTGTATAAAAGACCTGCTGATCAAGTATTGGAACAAACAACAACAAAAGTACTTTGGTTAAAAGAACATGAACAATCAAATATATATGCTTTCATCATCAACAATCTCACATACCTGGAATAAAACTTTACTCATTGAAAAAATTTAGTTTGCTTTTTCAATATTCAAACATAAAAAGAAAGACGTTTGTAGTAATTACTTAAAATAATTGTATCAGATCAGAACTGAAAACAGCATTCTTCAACACAATTTCAAAGTAATTCTAATAAACAGTGAAATATGTTTGTATTTTCTCAAGAAAATGATGCATCATATTCTCACAAAATATCTACGCTCTGAGCAAGGGGAATGGAAATCCCTGCAGTAATTACTTAATGCTGTATTTTTAAACTTGTCTTCTTCGATTTAGAAGTGGGGAGATAAGTCCAGGATTCTGCCTAGAGCTACTGTCTTCAGATTGCTGGGGATGTTCCTGAATCTGACTTTGTAGAGCCACAGGAGTTAGCCAGTCTTTTGGCAAAGCTCGTTCCAAGAATGGAATACAAGAACTAACATAGGCAAGTCTGTTTACCCAGCTGGGCAGTTCTTTCCCACATAAAATCTATAAATAAATTACAAAAATAGTCTCAAAATGTCTTGAAACAAAAAAAAAGAGGTGATATAAAGTCTCTTCAAATTACCACAAAAAATATATATGAAGTCATATTTTTTGCTGATGAGAGAAAAACATTGCATGGTTTACATATAAATACAAATTTTATCATTATAATATTTTTATGAGAATCAATCAAGCATGCATTGTCGTGAATTTCAAGCCATGAACTAAATAATGTTTTGTACAAGTTACGATGCTTATGTTTTTATTCAAGTCGAAATGTCAAAATAGGATCTGGCTGAAATAAAATATATTAACAGCAGTTGTGTGAATGGATGAAAACAAATTGGTGCCAAAATATAGTAAAGAAGTGCCTCAAACTTCTAGGACAGCAACAGGAATTTCAATTTTAATTCATGGCAAAAGGACATGCTAAATTAGTCCATCAATTAATCCATAAACTTATGAGTAAAATAATATATCTGTTAGGAACTTGTTTCTTTAAGAATACTTAAATGATCACATTATTGTCTGGAAATAAACTCTGCTGCTTCTCGACTTCTGCACTTCTAGAATGATGAAAACTTTGTCTCTATATGAAATCTAAGGGGAGATACCCTTACTGTTACCTCCCTTTACAAGATTACCGGTAATTACAACTGTCCATTTAAACAGGGCTGTATACATCAATGAAAATGCTTGCATTTGTAGGGAAGTGTTGGAAGGTTTAGTAGTAATGTGATTGAGTGTTCTTGGAGAAGCATAATTTATAAAATACATTTACTTATATGTCCAATACATTAACATCGAGAATACGTACAAGAAAAGAAATGCATAAGCATCCAATAAAAGATTTTCAAATAAGAAGGATAAACCTCTCTCCTAATGGTAGCACAACCATTGCTCATTTAACACGTGAACACCCAGATGAAGGAAAAGCAACTTTTCCTTACCAAATCCAGTGAAAGTGCTAAAATCAGAACCAAATGATAAAACTGCTTTCAACACAAGGAGTTCTTAAAAAGAATCATCTGTCAAGAAGAAACATGTCCATGAAGAGAATTCCATTACAATGGTTGTTCAGCAGACTGAATTTCACAATGATTTTCCTGACGATACCCTGGACTTGACACTTCTGAGAGAGAATAATTGATAGGAAGGTGTAACCCCAAATCCCATACCAAAATACTCTGGCTGCTTAAGCATCCATGAGCCAAACCTCAGGATCCGGACCAGAGAGAAGAATGATAACTATACTGTTGGAAAAATATCAATCATCAGAAACCCCACCCCTCTAAGTTTACATGTCCACTAAGAGATGCACTTGTGAAAAGACTACACAAACAATTTTCCAGAACACTGAGTCCACCAGAAATGTGAAGGAAGAAACAACACAATATTTCCAAAATTAGGATGCAAAAATCAGGTAGTTTGGTCTGCCTCATTTGACATGGCAAGTTACCTGTATAGAATTATCAGTAATGACCAGAATCAATATCCCACAATATTTTAATCCTTCCAACATGGAAAGGCATTTATTATAACCTTTATTTCTACAAGGTTTATATAAAGTACCTTCTCCTCTTAACTCCACTTGTCACATACCATGGTGAAGCGCAGCAACAGGCGAGTTACCCTTCTAAGGAATTTCTACCATTAAGTCAAAACATCATGATAAGAAAACTAGGATAGTGATGCCATTAATGCCACATGCAGAGGGTACATAAATAGGCTGCTTAGAAAAATCTGTTGCCATGTTAAGCAGACTAAAGAGAATTAAAAAAAATTGTTGGAAATTGAAATTGAGAACTTGATAATATGGATGAGCAAGATTGAAATGTGTCAGTTGTTGTGAGTTTAATGCCATTTCTCAGAACAGTGATGCCAATATATGAAAGCCAATATTTCTGGTGGAAGATGTACCTGGGACAAAAACAAATTCAGACAGAGGTCAGTGTTCTTGTTATGTATATCTATTAATAAATTATTTTTAATTGTAGTTGTAAATTGTAGTGATTGTCTTTAAAACAGAAATTTCATTCTTACATGATAAGATATTAAAGAACATATAACTACATAGGATCTATAAATAGATGTTTATGTACATTATTAGGAAATATCACATGGAATTATTGCCTTTTGAATTTGTAATATAATCTTTATTGGAGTCATTAGAGACTATGAAATTAAATTGTAAATCCTTTAATTCAATGGTTAGTACAATGGTAAAAGTATTGTGTAATTTATTGTAATTGTTCCATTCATTACAAGGTCAATCCAAAGTGAAATCAACAACTAAGCAGGTCAAGAATGTCATGCAAGTTTGAATATGGATTATGTAAACAAGTGTAACATTCATAGTACTCTTGTCCAATAGAAAGCTGTCACATATGCCCCAGTTTTTGATTGGTTCAATTAGATTTGAAGGTCAGAATAGGAATGCTTTTGTTTATGACTGAGCCATGTTAAAAAAATTAAGATTTAATTGTTCAAGGAATTCTAGTGAATCAGATTGGTTTATCTGAAATGCGAAAAGACAATACATAATGATGATACACACAAAAAATTTATTCTTTGAGCTGTCCACAGTGCTCGTAAGAGTCAGAGAGGAATTTGTAATTTACATGGTGTTGGATATAGCTGAGTGATAAAGCTTCAATTTTAACAGTCCGCACTTTGAGGATGAAGTAATTATATTTAAGGATTAAGCAAATAATTTCATTGGATTATGTGAACTTTTCAAGGACTTCTGTGAAATTTATTCACAAGATTACACTGAATTAATCACACCATGATTAACATTTCTGTTGAATTTAGTGTTATCACTGTAATACATAAGCACAATAGACACTTTGTTCTGAATAATTAAGAACAGTTTCTGGATTAGTAAGAAATTGAGAGTACATTATTAGGATTTTATACATGAATTTTTTGTTTCTTGCACCTTGTTTCATTTTATATTTTATTTAAATAATTTTTTTTTGGGAAACTTGAACACTTGCTGGGTTTATCTTGTTCTGTTACTTATGTTTAAGCCCCAAGGCTTAACAATGTTTACAAATTTTGGGCTTTTCCCCACTGAATAGCTTGGTCAGGTGGTATCTTAGAAGAATTAAATTAATTACTATTGGAGGTCTTAAATTAAATGAATTCTTTTATGATGTTGGAAATGTGTGACTTGTTATGCAAGTGGCATGAATTTCACCCTTGTTGCTTGTAGATATATATAGCTGGAAAATTTAGGCCATTCCTATTTATTATGCTTTTCTTGTTAACATCAAGTCAGCGGAAATAGAAAGTGCTCATTGGACTTTAATCTTATTTTGGAACTTTGTTGAATTATTCAAAGAAACTCTGGAACATCAGTACTGTTTGTTAGTGGACCAGTTTATTTGTGGATTTTAAAACTTATATGAAAGTTTTCATTCTTTTGGAGTTTACAAGAATTTTTTCAAGACTGTTTTGGATTCAATTTATAATACTTTAAGTTCCTCTTGCATTTTCATTTTAAATCATTGATAATTAAATTGTTTCCTTTCCAAGTTATTAAATTGTCTCTAATCATACCATTCTAGAAATGTATTAGACTAATGCAGCATGGAAACAAACTGTCCATTGTTGGCTATCCGGATGTGGTAGAAGTAAATGGCAATCTCCAAAGAATCTTAGGAGAGGAACATGCCACTAGAATAGCCCTCACTATACTCACAATAGATTGTTTTTAGCTACTCAAGCAGTACTGGTAAGGGAGAAAATAGAGTTTCTTCCCTTGGTCAATATGGTTTATAGCAGGAGTCTCAAACATGCAGGCCTCATGCATCTCTCCAAGCAGTATCTGGTGGCCCACAAAATTATTGTTGTCAAAAGGTGTTACGAGAGATAAAAAACATGGTGCAGCCCTTCGGCCATTGAAAATGCCCTCATGCGGCCCTGAGGGTGATTTGAGTTTGAGACCTCTGAATTATAGCTGCCATGAAAGACTAAAAAAATGTTCATCTTTCTGGAAGGGTTGGATTTAATGCAGATATTTTTCCTTAATGTTAATGTGATCAAGGAATTTTATTTGAAAGTCCAATCCATCTGATAAACAATGAATATCTGACCAGAGAGAGTAAATTTTCTGACAGTAAATTACTTTCTGTATTCCCCACATTTCAGATTCAAATTTGGTAGCCAGGCATTAATAACTAAATAATCTTATGGCTAAGACCTTTACAAAATAATTTCTTCCTCTCTTAATATCAGTAAAACATGTGTAAGCTGTGTGAATTACTTTCACCCACAGAAAACTGTTGCTTCAATCTTGCTTATACAACATCCAGGACATTAGACTTAGGAATGTGAAGTCCCTATTTGCACCTATCAGGTTTTGCTCTGCTAGTATCTGCAATTTGACAGTAGTAAACATTTTTCTAACACCCACCATTATTGGTAATGTGACAGTACCAAACATTTCTAAGACTCACCTTTATCTGAAATGGGACAGAAGTAAAACATTTCTGAGACCTGTCAATATCTGCAATGGGACAGTAGAAAACATTTCTGAGACCTGCCATTATCTGCAATGGGACAGCAGTAAACATTTCTGAGACCTGCCATTATCTGCAATTGACGGGACAGTAGAAAACATTTCTGAGACCTGCCATTATCTGCAATGGGACAGCAGTAAACATTTCTGAGACTTACCTTAATAAGAGCACTAGTGAAATGATTGCAGTTTTTGTTCAGTAGATGATACTGGTTTCCTTTGAATTCCTTGCCAAGTTCTTCAACAATCTGGTGAACTTCATCCATTGTGAAATCTGTGGTTCCCATAACGATTGTTTCTCTATATAAAACAAAACATGAATTACTCAGTTTTATGCAATCAAACCTGGTTGTACATTTCTATGAGTAAATTTCTAAACAAATGGCTTGGCAAAGCAGATTTAGATAAAATAATAGCTAGTAATATATTAACTATATCTAATAGTACCCAAATATACATAGACTGTTTTTCAAGTCAGTACTTTGAGACCCAACATTGAAATGCATACTTACATGCCTTGATTAGGATTTTAACGTAGCTTTAACAAATTTTCAGTCATTATGCTATGATGTCTGCAGTTAGCCAGTTTATAGTGATGTCTAGCACTGGGTCATCACGACGTAGACATGTTGCATAATGTCCCATCCAATCACATTATCCTGACACCAGAATGACCAGTCCTTACACTAACTCGTTAATGCTGAGCGTCAAGCAAGGCAGCTGTTAGTACCATTTTTGTAAGTCTTTGATATGACTCAGTAGGGGATCGAACCCACGACTTCCTGCTTCTACAGTGGACACTCTAACCACTAGGCCACTGGAGCGGTTCATACTTATATGCTGTGTAAATCTACTGGTGACATAAATTTACATAGACTGTTTTCAAGGGTCTCAAGTATTGGTAGTATGGATCATACAAGAATAAAGGATATACATGATTTGATATGTGCCCAGGTATACTGAAGTGCTCAGAGAGGATCTTAACATAACAATAAAACTATTCTCATGCTCCTAGGAAGAAACTGCATGCAGCCCAGTTGTCAAATGTCATTATGAATGGTACAATATGCTGCATCTAAAAAAGTATTACTCAACTGAGTTCACTAACAAAGAACTTGACATTACATGGGTTTTAATACTGCTCTTTTCCCAGTAATCAAGACAATGTCTAGTCACCAAACTCTCAAAAGATCAAGGCTCAAAGCATTGCCATGTTTTAAAATGGTTTTTCTTTCCAGAAATGTGCAGGTTCCATCATCATTGCTGATTTCTGGTCAATAACAGTTACATTAGTTTTTCTTTAAATTTAGTTTCAAATAAAATTTTCCTTGGTCCTACAGATCTTTTATCTATTATTACTAAAACACTATAATTACCAAACACAATACAGACAGTTGCATATGATTATTCTGGGACAGTCATCCCTGTAGTGCAATACCAACTGCTGGCCACAGTTCTTTGTTGAAGAAAATTTACATTGTGAATGTAATGAACTATTGAGTGTGGATAGATTACACACTGTCTGAAAACAGGAAACTAAAGAGTATAAAGTTACTGAAACCTTTGCATTAAAAGAAACCCTTTTATCCATTCTTTATGAGGATGGTAGGAATACATTTTTAGATTATTCATACATAAATTTACTTTTTTGCTGATGGAAAATTTTCCTAAAAATTTTGACTTTTATGAAACAATTTATATCACTAATTGTAAGTTCACAAAATTAATTGTTCAAATGTAGTAGAAAAATGCAATATTATCATCAATATATTCACCAATACTACCAGTACCACTAATTCCACCAATACCACTAATTGAACCATTATGAATTCCACTAATACTACTAATTCCACACTGAACGGACATGGAACATGTAAAAAAATAATGAAATGAAAGCAAAAAGTTCACACAGTGTATCATCATGTCTTCAGTTATAACCAGTGTGCATTTTACAAAGTCCACATAACATTGACTAAAATGGTATCTACATAACGAGATCTGAAAATTGACCATAAACGGTATCTACATAATGAGATTTGAAAATTGACCATAAACGGTATCTACATAACGAGATCTGAAAATTGACCATAAATGGTATCTACATAACGAGATCTGAAAATTGACCAAAAATGGTATCTACATAATGAAATCTGAAAATTGACCAAAAATGGTATCTACATAATGAGATCTGAAAATTGACCATAAACGGTATCTACATAACGAGATCTGAAAATTGACCATAAATGGTATCTACATAGCAAGATCTGAAAATTGACCAAAAATGGTATCTACATAATGAGATCTGAAAATTGACCAAAAATGGTATCTACATAATGAGATCTGAAAATTGACCAAAAATGGTATCTACATAATGAGATCTGAAAATTGACCATAAACGGTATCTACATAACAAGATCTGAAAATTGACCATAAACGGTATCTACATAACGAGATCTGAAAATTGACCATAAATGGTATCTACATAACGAGATCTGAAAATTGACCAAAAATGGTATCTACATAATGAAATCTGAAAATTGACCAAAAATGGTATCTACATAATGAGATCTGAAAATTGACCATAAACGGTATCTACATAACGAGATCTGAAAATTGACCATAAATGGTATCTACATAGCAAGATCTGAAAATTGACCAAAAATGGTATCTACATAATGAGATCTGAAAATTGACCAAAAATGGTATCTACATAATGAGATCTGAAAATTGACCAAAAATGGTATCTACATAATGAGATCTGAAAATTGACCATAAACGGTATCTACATAACAAGATCTGAAAATTGACCATAAACGGTATCCACATAACGAGATCTGAAAATTGACCAAAAATGGTATCTACATAATGAGATCTGAAAATTGACCAAAAATGGTATCTACATAATGTGATCTGAAAATTGACTAAAACTGGTATCTACATAACAAGATCTGAAAATTGACCAAAAATGGTTCTTTACACCTTGAATATCAAGTACTTCAGCTAACCATAGTTACAAATATCCTGATAGACTGAGCCCATGACCTTTACACTGTTGCACACAACAGTTCAATCAGCATGCATACCTGTACCATGCATCAGGGTCATACTAAATTTAAACACAAAAAGATTAGATCTTTTGTGTATCACTGTCTTCAGAATATTTTCTCACAATTTTAAATATTTCAAAAATTGTCCAAGCCCTTTAATACTAACAAAGATAATGCAATAAACTCATAAAAAGGCAATGCCATTTTGCTAAGAGACAATGTCTAACTTGTATTGCCATTGGTTAGCAGGAGATGATTCTGTGAATGAAAGGCAAAGATGTTTAAATGGTTACATTAGCTTACATAGCATCAACACCTATGAATCAATAATTAAAATGTGACTTGGTGTATGCATTAATCTGTCTGAACTTCTGACTTCAAATCTGCCTAAATTATTTAAATAAAGATTAATCATTTTTTACAACCAATGTCCATATAAAACACTGGATTTTTATAGGAAGTAACGGAGTATAGCTATGTGTAGGAAAGGGCTAGGTGACAGTAATAATAAAATTGATAAGGTAGGAATGACTATGAACAAGAAGAAATCAAAACAGTACAACAAAAGGGGTTAATTGGTTGTTTATCATAGCTCATTCATGTACATAATGTGAGTACCATTTGTCAATACATGGCCTCCTACATGGAATATGATATGGTGCAATGGCTCATATGACAAGACAATGTGGAAATCTGTACTGAAATGTACACATGCCTCAAGAGGAATGTGAGTGAGTACAATGTAGGGTCACCATTTTGCTCACTGAAATTAAACACAAAGACAGTGATTGCTTTCAAGAATGTTCTTAAAACTCACCTTTTATGACTGCAAGAACAAACTTAAAGACCTAATAATGTTTCCTACCTTAACTATTTTCAGCATTTTTTATATTTTTTAATTTCATGGAGTTTTGTATTTTGTAGTCATATCATAAAAATTTATAGATGTTGTAAAGCGCTTAGCGCTTCTAAAGATTAGGCGCTATATAAAGTCCTCATTATTATTATTAGTATTATTATGTCCACTTTTTCCTGACATGTTCCCCATTATGGTCATTATGGTCAAACAACACTCACACTGGAAGGTCAGTCCATTTTTTCTGCTTCTACTACCCTAAAATTTGTATAAAAAACTTAATCTCTCTTTTTAGAGCAGTTTCCAAATCTTCTGGAGCATGGAAATTCAATAGGTGGCAACCAGATTATTCTTGGAGATTTCAACTTTCACTTTGACTGTCCTGGAAACCCATGCACATAAAAACTCATAGATTCCATTCATGTTTTCAACCTTAAACAGTCAGTTAACCAACCCACCCATAAACATGGTCACATTTTAGACTGGATTCTTCCCGATGATAATATTCTACGGTCCACAATTGTATCACATGACCTTGTATCAGATCACCTCTGCATTATATGCCATCTTGACGTATCAGTCCCTAAACCTCCACCTTTATTTGCTACCAAGAGAAACCTCGATATGATAAATATGATCTAATTCTAACATCACGGCTACTGGAATGCTTAGATCCAATATTGCCTTCACTATCTGATGTTATTAATATCTACCTCTCTCTCATCCAGGAATTCCCATCATTTTTCAAAACTGTCATTGTAAAGCCTCTACTGAAGAAACCAACACTCAACCATAATGATTTAAAGAACCACCACCCAGTTTGTAATCTCCCATTCATACAAAACATCTTAGAAAATGTTATTCTAACACAACTTGTATCTCATCTGAATTCAAAGAGTAGTTAATGACATTCTTTTTACTTTGGATAGAGGAAAGATTACAGTCCTCGCTCTCTTTGATTTGTCTGCAGTATTTGACACAACAGACCATGATATATTACTTCACTGTCTCCATCATGTATTTGGCATTCACAATACAGCCTTACAGTGGTTCAAATCCTACTTAGCCAACAGGACACAAATTTATCTGCATATGGAATACACTCCAGCTCAGTTGATATATGCTGTGGTGTTCCACAGGCTTCTGTTCTTGGGCCTGTTCACCTCGTTTCTATACACTCAGCCACTCTCAAGTGTCATAGATAATCACCCAGTTGTATGCTGATGAACACAGAATATACAAGTTTAGCCACCCAATTGAAGTTTATATGACCATCATAGGAGTAAAGAGGTGCATTTTTGATGTGAAATCGTGGATGACATGTAATAAGCTGCAGATGAATTATGATAAAACTAAGTCATTCTGATCACAACACAACGGCTTTCTCATTCACATCCTTTACCTCAAACAATAAATATCATCAGTACTTTCAAGACTGGACTAAAGTAACTCAATTCTGGCTGGTTCGTCTCAATATCTACTCCAGAAACTTTGAAAGTTAAAAATACAGCTGCTCGGATCATCCTTTTAGTGCCATGATCAGAGCACACCTCCTCGCTGCTCTGTACCCTACACTGGCTATCCATTCGATCCAGAATCAAACACAAAATTTGTTCTGTGTGAAACATTTCACTAATGAACTCCAACATACCTACAACATACCTATCTGGCCTCACCCATGTGTACACACCAGCAAGATACTTATGCTCCTTTTCTGACAATCATATACTCATTCCCACTATGAAAAAGAAGTCATAAGGACAACGTTCTTTTGCATACCATGGCCCAGCAATGTGGAAAGAATTGCCCACTGTGGTTAGAAACAAGGACACAGTGGTCCCTTTCGGGGGTGCTCTTGAGGCCCAGCACCATGGAATGAACTGCCCATTGAAATTGGACACAAAGACACAGTGATCTCCTTCAATAGTGCTCTTAAAAGTCACATTTTGCGCCTGCAAGAATAAACTTAAAGACCTAATAATGTTTCCTACCATAAATATTTTCAGCATTTTTTTATTTTCTACTTTCATGGTGTTTTGTATTTTGTAGTCATATCATTAATGATGAAAAGTGTTTAGAGCTTCTAAAGTGTTTAGAGCTTCTAAAGATTAGGCGCTAAACAAAGTCCTCATTATTATTATTATTAAATCTCTGGCTGGCTGTTTTTTTTCTTCTTGTAATATCTAAAAATGTCTAAAATTTTGCTCTGCTGATTCGTTATACACCAAATTTAGATATGTTTAGGACTGAAGGAGTGGAGAAAGAATGGACTACATGTAGTACACAGGTCACAGTAAGTTATATAATATGTATTCATGTATACTATTTGTAATATATGTTAAAGAGGCTTAATGTGATATATATATATATATATATATATATATATATATATATATATATATCACAATTATACAATGTGAGTTGGTATATACTAATACACATAACACCAACCTCCTAAAGTGTCCTCTCATTTGAAAATTTAAATTAGTGCAATGGTACATATGTCAAGTCCATCTGGTTCTCTGTAAAAGTGAATGGAAATGTCATACACATTTGGCGTACCTCAAGAGGAATGTGAGTGGGTGTAATGACATACCTGTCAACACAATGTGGTGATACAAATGGGCGTATGGAAATGCTGTAAACCTTTGGCTTTACCTAAGAAGGAATGTGATGGTGTAATGACATACATGTCAACACAATGTGGCGATCCGCATATGGGAATCTTGCACCAAAATGATTTTATTTTTCAAATTTTAAGGTGAAAATGACACATTTTTCAAACTATTTGTAAAGTCTGATTATTTTTATTAAAAACTAAATACTGCAGTTGAAGGCATGCATGCAAAAATCTCATAATTACCAGACTAAACAATGGCTATCAATTTAATATGACAATTATTGCAAAATCATTCACTGCCAAATTTCCATGTAAACGTAATGTATTTTCTCAAACAAAATATTTACAGCTTTTTTTAATATCATAATCCTTGACATTTTATGACAAAAAGTAATTTTTTAAGGTTTCCAGGGTCTTTTCAATAATTAAAATTCTAACTGGATTCCTGGACCTTCTTAAATTCAAAAGGGTGTGGGAATCCTGTGAATTGGTGTATGGAAATATTGTATATATTAGGCTTACCTAATGAGAAACATACCTGTCAAGACACAGTGATGATTCAAATATGTGTATGGAAATGTTGTACACATTTGGTTTACTTCAATAGGAATGAGCTTGATAAAAGCAAAACTGTCAAAATACTGTGGAGGTCTATCTTATTTCACTTACTTAAAGAATATAAGCATTATATGTCAGCTTCCTTCGAGAGGAATCTGAGTGTTGCAAATATTAAGAGTTATTGTTTGAAAAGCAAAGTGGATGGGACTGATAATTAGGCTGCTATAACACCTCTGGAAGTGATTATGCTGAATGCTGCCAATTAATCTAAAACAAGACCAATATCAAGCTAAACTTGATTAAATGGCAGTAATAAACAAGGGATGCTGAGATGAAAGTTGGATTAAACTAAAAACTGAAAATGTTCCACTGCAAACAAGGTACCTTTTAACTGGCATGATTTTTGCCATCTTTAATATAAAATGTGAGATTTTGGGCATCTTTCCCACAACTGAGTCTCAAGGAAAGTACCCCCAATTTAGAAAGCAAGAGAGCCAAAAGCCACTGCCAAAAATGCATTGTACACTTCTGCAAAAGTAGTTCTTATCGACCTTATTATCATAAAGTAATGCAAAGTTGTTACTTCATTAAAAACTATATCATTTGAAAAAAACAGAACACACCTTCAAAAAAAAAAGTTTCACAATGTTCATTACCACATAAACATGTTCTCCAATATCATTAGTGCTTAAGTTACTGCACACGCATGTCAATGGTAACTAGGGCTGTCAACGGGTACCCGGGTACCTGACCGTAGTGAAATACACGGGTATTGAAAATTAATCACGGGTACCCGTTCACAAAAATAAATTGTTGCCAAACTCGCCAACACTATCAAAATATCATATATCGTCAGCAGTACGCTTGTCTCAGTTACAGCTCCAGTCTATATTTAGGAGTAGGAACACCTGTTATGCATCAGCGGCCCACTACTAAATCGTTACACACGAAACCACTTCAAACAGGTGTGACAGTTATGGCTTTAATTAGAAACCAGATCCCTGCTTAATATAAATAAACAATATATCAGAGAGTCTGTTTGGATTAGTAAAATTCATTGGCATTGTGCAACAGGACAAACCCCTTATCCCTGAAGCATTATATGCCAAGGTTAAAATATAGTCATTGTTCTACAGGTAATAAACCTCTTTGTAGACGATAACTATTGATTGTGTGTGCTAAATGATTGGTACATTGCGTGCTCTTTTAATGAAATCCAGATGGCTACTTCTTATTTCCAAACACACATGTCAAAGAAATCCCACACGTTATATTATTAACAATTATCACCTAGACATCTTGAAATCTTCGCCATGCCTCAAAGCAATCTCTGAGCAGCTCATTGTTTCGAGTCGACTAGCTCTGCTAATTTTGAAAATTTGCCATCATACATGTACCGACATTTCTACTCTTGATACTACTACGTTTTTGTCATAACTATCTTAAGAATTATAATTCCAAAATCACATCACTTCTGCAACCTCTCTCTCTATCTCTCTCTCACACACACACACACACACACACACAGACACAAGACGGTTTTAACGCGTTACTCTTGCCATGTGGTAAAGCTGCTTTACATGCATGCATGGGTAATACAAATCTGAGATCAACAGTCGATGAATACACGTGTTCTGTTCTGACAGGGATTTATACTAAAAAAAGATGCGTGTTCTAAAGGATTTAACACAGCTGATCATTAGAAGCTGGATTATACTTACCGTCTGGGTACAAAGGTTATTCTAAATAAATTTATTAATAGCGTGCGGTCCGATCATTCACAACTACCACGGTATGGACGCTTCAGACAGAGTAGAGCATTACACGGTTAGTCTCTATCGCCAAATAAATATTAAAGAAAGGTGGATAACAATTAGTTGGTATAGGGTTGTACATGTCTTTCATGTTCTAACGGGTACCCAGGTACCCGTTAAATGGCGCAACAGGTACCCGGGTAAGTTTTTCGTGATTTTTGACAGACCTAATGGTAACACAGCAATTCAGTCACAATAATTTGTCAATTTTTGCAGTTAATATCATATAACACTTTCATTTTTTTCCTTAAAAAAAAAACACTCAAACAGAACACCCAAATACATTAACTGCATACCGTATTCACTTCTCTCTTTCCTCAGTGAACACAACCTCATGCCTCAACTAATAAGCCTTTCATGTTCTTTAAGCAGACTTAACAAATGTTTGTTTCTGTTTTCAATTTTATCATGAATGACATTTTTGGCTCCGTGTTCAATCTTTCCTTTTTTCTTTTAAAATTTCTTTTTCCTTTCAAGCACCTCCCTATATTGGCTGTAATTTGTGCTTCTGATATTCAATTTCTGTCAGCAGCTTCTGGCTGCTGCTCCAAAACTCTAACAACTGTGATTAGTATTAATTCAAATTTCGTTTGCAAAGATCATAAAATGCTTGCGCTCCAGTGTTTTCCTATGAACTGGCAAGCTACATTTTCATCTAATTTCTGCTTGAACCATTTCCATTTACACAGTTTTCAAACCTTTATCCAAATTGTCTAGTGTCCTGTTCTCCCTCAAAAAATTGATTATGATATAAAATGATTGTGTATAATAATATACAGAATGAATAAAAGCATCATAGCAAAAAAAAAGAAACAAACTGACAGTATTTATTTTTAAAAACCAAATTGGAATCATATAAAAAAGGGACTACATCGAGAACCCAATTTGTCTCATCAGGGGAAAAGCTGAATTCCATTTGAAATGTTGAAAAATGTGTTTTTAGCAGTGCACAGCTATTTAGAAGGATTATGTCTTACTTAAATTTAAACTGCTCTCCTAAGTCTTCAGCATCCTTTGGCGCAATCTCAAATACACCTGACAGGGGCAATGGATGTCCACCATATGCATATTCTGTAATACAACACAAGATATATTATTCAGCACAATTTCAAATAAACCCAACATGAGCAGTGGATATCCTCTATATTTGGTCATACAACACAAGATAAATTATTTGGCACAATTTTAAATACACTCAACAAGAGAAGTGGATATCCACCATAAGCATATTCTGTAATAGAACACAATATAAATTATTAAAGAGATGGCATACAATGGGATAAAATATTTATCCTTCTGTAACAATGCATGAAATAACTGATATTTTACATATAAATTACATTGCTGTTGGATACAAATGTGCCTATGGGATAAAATATTTATCCTTCTGTAACAATGCATGAAATAACTGACATTTTACATATAAATTACATTGATGTTGGATACAAATGTGCCTATGGGATAAAATATTTATCCTTCTGTAACAATGCATGAAATAACTGATATTTTACATATAAATTACATTGCTGTTGGATACAAATGTGCCTATGGGATAAAATATTTATCCTTCTGTAACAATGTATGAAATAACTGATATTTTACATATAAATTACATTACTGTTGGATATAGATCAACGACTGTTTAAAATAATTCTCAACATTTGCAACTCAGCACCATTAATGTACGATATTTTCCTAAATTGGCAAATACTGATGTGAAAATTCAATACTATTTGGTGTCATTAATAAAGTGTAAGAGGTCATTTATTCCACAAGTATAGGTCTTACCTAAACCATATAGTTCCACTCCTGAGTGATAGACTCCCAAACCTATACGTGTGGTATATTCATTTATCCAATACTGCAAGAAGAAAAAAAACTTGTAACAGTAATCCATCTTAGCGACAATAAAAGAAAACAAGCTGTAATGTACTCTATAGTGTAAGGAAAAAACCTAACAGAAATGTATAAAGGTAAAGTCTTTATAGAAAATGAAAGTATAATTTTCATGTATATAATGACAGACACTTAAAATCTACTGTCTCAAATCTGACATCTGAGGAATACTGATTAATTAAATGAGTGGTGTTTAATGGCACATCAACACATACAAAACTATTTACTCATATTTGGACCACTTTTCCTTTTACCATTTATCAACGAACTCTCTATTCGTATCTAACCATACTGATATGTTTATGTGGATGGCACAGATGCTCATAAGAAAATACATGAAAACTGAGAGTAGATTAAATTGTAATGAGTCAAACATTTTCAAATTAGTATAACAATAATACCAAGTGCATAATTATCAAATACAAAGAAATTTTTTTTTTTACTAATTGGCATTATGTCAAAGAAATGAAAATTGCAAAAGATTTTCATTATACTGTGACAAATTGAAATGTATCACCCATGAAACGCTATCAGAAGTCACACTTGATAACACTCCATTATGGAATAAACAAATGAACTCTCTATTTATAGCAATATTTCCATTATATTAGTTCATTTGAAAAGAATTTTAACAATTTGAATGCCAAACGAAAGTACAATTGTACAACTGTTTCATTCACTCTTATTATTATTATTCCAATGCTTGGGAACCCTGTTCATTTCATCTTATTAAACATTGCATAATGATTCCAAAATAATGTAGCTAGTACTCTTCCAGCTGACAAATATTCAACACACAATGAAACCTTTTTTAAAAATGCAAATGGTTAAACATTCATTAAACTACAATTCTTTATGTATTCAGTTGAAAATAATCTGGCATCTGATTATCTCAAATAATTTTACTCCAGTCTCCAAAGTGTATAGTCACATCACATGCTCTGCTATTTAACATCAATTATATATTCTAAAATACAAGAATGAAATATGTACAAGAAAGTTTTACAATGGTGTTTTATTAAGAAATATCTTTTTCAATGATCTTACATCATGTACATTCATTCCTTTCAACCCAAAATATACCTTTATAATTTTCATATATCTTTCATATTTTATTACATTCCATATGTGATAATTGTTTATATATATATATATATATATATATATATATATATACAGTTCTTAACATTTATCCAGGATTGTTGGTTGTTTGGTTGTTGTTTAAGTTAATGGTTAGTAGCAAACAACCAGATTAGATTACAAACTTTTGTCCATTGATGTATGCTGTACTTTTAACATAATATCTGTAAACATGGCCTTCTGATCTTAGAATCTTCAAGAAGCAAACTTAATAACCCACATGTTGGTGACCTTTGTGTCTTAGGTTTCTCTATAACGCTCTGGTAAACAAAATTATTCATTCATTTCTATTTAAATATCAGTCTCTCTGGAGTCACTTTTTGTTGTGTTCAGATATAATCTGAGTGGAAATGCTTAGATCATTTATTGGAATTATTGAAGTACTCACTGACATTTTGGACTAAAATATTACTTAAATATTACTTTGGGTTTATTGTGAATTCATTCAAAGACATTCTGTAGTATGTCATTGTTATATAGTATGACTATTGGCATAATGACACTCAAGATTACTGGTACATGAACAATCAAGACTTGGAGTTCATTTGGAATATCCTATACTTTCAGATTAGTGATACAACATTTAGGAATATGGGGGATTTAATTCACAATACAGTAAGTTCCTTTAAAATTTTCACTTTTTAACTCAGAGAATTAAATTATTTGTTAAATTTTATAAAACTCACTTGTTTGGTTATATCTGTTACTCAGTTTAAGACCATAGAGTCATAGCATAAAAATTTTCCTATGTATTTTATCGTACATTAATGTATAGTTTAATAAATCCCAAACATGTGGCTGATTATGATCTGGGTAATTACTCAGCACCTGTTGCTGCAGCATCAGAGAAGGAATATGTTGCTCTTGTAGCTTCTATACCATTTTTCAGCACATTAAACACTGTGACATGGTGGAGCAAGAACCTCAGAAAACCACAGTAAGAACAAATAACCAATGGAAAGCTATTTGCATGCTTCTTTACATATCCACATTGGCCGAGCCTGAGACTCGATCACATGAGGACAGAAGTGAATAGTATTTAAGTGTTCCTAATGACAAAAATGTGCCAAACAGAATGAAGCAAATGTAAATTTTTCTAAACTCACCATGTCATAAACATTACAAAAAACTTTTTCCTGGGCCATGTTATTACTAATCGCTTCTACGAGACATTAGCATCCACCTCTCTTCAGTCAGCAAGCCCTTGGATAACTGAAACCAATTAATACTTAGTCATTAAATTATCTATCAGAAATCGAAGTCATTGATAAATTAGAAATTTATATTGCATTCGTTAGATTCATACTGTAATTCTGACCAATTATGTGGGTTTTTATCTAATGTTTTCAGCTTATAGCTACTGAAAACGCTCAATGTTCTATTTTTATCTTTGTATTTTTACAATGCTGGTCATGGGGTCCGTAACAATACCACATAATTATATTTAGTGTTTCTATACTAATGCAGCTGAACCCCTGGGCCTCAGAAAATAGCATGACAGAAAGAGAAAGATAAGATATGACTGATGATACTTTTATAGAGTCTGCAAAAAACAATTGATACAAGCTTGAGAAATATAAAGCTCAAGATAAGAAATTTAAAAAACTTAATGAACAATTTATATATTCTGACTGTTCTCTAGATGAGCTGAAAAATAAAAATGAATTGCTTACTAATCAGAATATGGTGTTATACATAAATATTGAGAACCTGATGGAGAAAGGTATTGAGCTGGAAACACGATTGCAGGCAAGCAAACAAAAGCTTGAGCAATAAGAGGCATATTCCCATTTAGAGAATCTGGTGTTGGAATGCCTGAAATTTCTGGAGAGAAGTAGGAGGATACAGACTGTTTTTTAAAAGTGTATATGAGGGATTGGGAGAAACTATCGGTCAGTTTAATATTAACAGTTACAAAAACTTTGATAGCATAAAAATTAAATCACAATCTGCTAAAAGAAAATCAGTGGGATCTGGGGTTTTGTTCATGAATCCCACTTCAAGAAATTTATTATACCTAGAGAAAAAAGTTCCTCAAAATATATTATTTGGTTAGATGTTTTGGCCAAGGCTAGGATACTGACGTGGAACTTAATTTTTGGTATTGTATATATTTCACCTAAATACTCTTCTATTCATTCAGAAGAAAATGTATATGCAGTGGTAGAAAATGAGTTAGCTGACTAAAAAAAAATAATAGCAGGTGATTTTAATGCCTATACCAAAATGGAGCCAGGTTTTATCAAATATTTTAGTATTATTGACCAATATCAAGACTTTAATTATATATAAGAAGTACTGTATGATCGGGCTAATCAAGATGTAACAGACATAAATCACTACTGAGAATTTTTTTCACAACTATGTCAAATGACTGGATTGAGATTGGCCTCAACAATAGATTATGTCTTAGCTGATGTGTTTTAAAAAATTTGACTCAGATGATATACTGGAATCAATACACATGCCCATTGTATTTTCACTTTTCTACAGGGGTAGAGCAAAAGACTATAAGTGTCTCTTGTGGTAACAAAATAAATAAATAAATACATATGGAACAAAGATGAAGGTCTATCTTTTATCCAAAATTGCAAAGATCTATTATTTCAAAATATGTACAAGATTTTAAATGATATAAACAAGAACAAACTTAACAAATAATAATAATAATGTCAACTTTTTATAGCACCCAATCTTTAGAAGCTCTCAGTGCTTTACATCAATTATAATATAACTACCAAAAAACATGAAATTGGAAGAAGAAAAAAATATATTTAAGGTACTAAACATTATTAGGTCTTTAAGTTTGTTCTCAAATGTGTCAAAACAATTACTGATATTTACCATTATGCAGCAAGCACAATGAAAACAATCAATAGAAAGCAAATTCTAGCTGTGACATCTCTGAGAAAAATTATAAAATGTCAGCAATGGCTTGATACAGATTGCACAAATGGCAAAACCAAAGCTTTAAGATTTCTAAAACAGTTTTGATTAAACTTAGAAGTTAATCACCTGAAGATTATAATTTTATAGAAGTATGAATTAATCTCTTACAAGAAGCAAGCAAAAGAAATTTGAATTAAAATAAAAAATAGCTTTTATCTGCATTATACATAAATGCAACTTAATTGGCACCTTGTACAAAACCCATGTACTCGTATGCACAACAGCATCACGTCTGCAACTTGATATGAAGATTTTTCAGAATTATTAAATTTTTCCAGTTCTGTTGACCTGATTCATGAAACAAAAAATTAAAGTACCTAATTCATGAGACTTTAGACAGAATAATCACTGAAGAAGAGGTGTGCCTTGCATTGAGTAAACTGAAACTACAAATACATGATTTATTCAGCAACTTCTTTATATGCATGAACAACATAATCCCACCAATATTAACAATATTATTTAATAAACTATTTAATGTTGGATATTATCCAGAATATTGGTCAACGGCTATCATCATACAATTGTGAAGAAAGGGGATGCAAATGAACCCGCAAGCTATGGAGGCATTAGTCTACTACCGGTATTAAACAAAGTGTTCACATCGATTTTAAACAACAGAATAAATGAATGGGTGGAGGAAAAGAAAAATTACTGGGCAATGAGCAAGCAGGATTTTGAGCAAGGTATTCTACAGCTGATAATATATTTATATTATATACCTTAATTTGTAAACATTTAAGAAAATGTAGGGGTAGATTCTATGCAATATTTGTTGCCTATGAAAAAGCTTTGATAGGATAGACGTTTAATGTACTAAAAGATATTTCGTGAAAACTATTAGTAGAAAAAAATGTTAAGAATCATTAAGACAATTTATATTGATGTAAAGCTAAGTCTAACATTCTTATTACAGATATGTTTAAGTGCCCTTTACTCTATTTTTGAATTATTTGAAACCTTTTTAAGCTGAAGAAAACAGGAGTGTCTATAGAAACCTTAGAATGATTTTTACTGTTGTATGCAGATATAATTGTCATTGCTGACACTGCTCACCAGTTGCAAAATATGCTCAATAGGATGCATACATATTGCCTCAAGTAGAAATTAAAGGTGAATATGGAAAATACAAGACTGGTTGTATTTCGCAGAGGTGGCTATTTCAGAAGTTGCGAAAAGTGGTACTATTGTCATACAGAGGTAAGGATTGAATCATATTATAAGTATTAAGGATGCATATTTTCTTCAATAAAATTAGTTGTGTTAGAAACGTTTTCCATTGGTTTTTTTTGCTCACACATGAGCAGATGGGGAAAAGTCTGAGTTCTTTTTGTTTTCTTTTGCTTAACGGACCCATCATTTTCATATGGATGCCACTTTTTATTCCAAATGACCACCGTATCCTACTTTTTGCACAGGTTCACCTGTCCGTGTGCAGTTCAGACCAGTCTGCCTTAGATCCGAGTCCAAAATCAGAACACATAATCAGAATCTGACCCTGGGCAAATTTTATGTGAAAAGAAAAAACAGTTTTGTAGAGCTAAATCTGTCTATAATACCACCCACTGTAGTGTATCATACATGACCTTGATGCTACAGAGCTTGGCAGTAGGCTACTACCTTATTCCCCGTAAATGTGACGCCAGGGTTCATGTGTTAACAAGGATTTGGGAAAAAATTTACAAATTGTCAAGTAATAGCTAAATTTGTCATTTATATGCAATGTCAATGAACAAGTGATGAAACATGTAAGGAATTTTCAAATTTGGTAACATCATCAAAATGCACTCATTAACACCTGGATTTTTTTCTTGTTTTTGCATGAAATGAGAGTAGGAAACACATTTTGGGGTCTATTTCTGATTCCATACTAATTGAGTAAAACCTGTCTTGAGAGACCACTGCTATGAGAGACCACCTGTTTTGAGAGACCAGAATTTCCATGCATAAACTTATTGATTATATAGTGTTATGACCTGTTATGAGAGACCACCTGTCTTGAGTGACCATTATTTGTTGGCAGAAGGGGTCATCTTTCAAGACAGGTTCTACTGTACATCTACTTTCAAGTGATTTTCTATTAGACTATTGTCTAGTTGTGTTAGAAACATTGTTTTCCATTGCTTATTTTGCTCATGCATGAGCAGAAGGGGAAAAGTTGGAGTTCTCTTTTTTTTCTTTTTTTTTTGCTTAAATGAACCCATCATTTTTGTATGGAGACCACTCTAGTGTATCATACATTACCTTGACACTACAGTTTGGCAGTAGGTTACTACCTCCTGCACTGTAAACGTGGCACCAGGGGTTAATGTGTTACTATTAAACAATTAGTAATCTATATTCTTATAAAATATAAAAAGCAACCCCAAGATGTTAAAAGCCACTGCAATAGAAGTAATTATTTATTTATTTACTTAAATTATACTTGATTCAATTTTATTTTTTAAAATATTTTCTTATTACTATAATGATATTTAGTAGGACATAAAGTTGGTCTGAAAACTGATTAAAGCTCTGTTATTTACTTAATTTTCCACACAAAATCACATTACATTCTTTCAACATAATTTTTATTTAAATATATGTCTAATCATGTAAAGGATCCACAAGTTCACAATATTTAAAACAAATTCTCAAGTATGTATGATTTCAATCAACATATTTTGTTTGCTTTCTAAAATTTCAATAGCTACCAGTAAAGGTAATCACTGCTATGTTAAATACAATACCCCACCCCACCCGCCAGCTAAGAAATAGCATTAGCACAAAAATTACAAGTTTTATGGAATATGTCACATTATTAGTAATACAATATAAGATATTGACCCTGATACAGTGTATTTATGTTCTGGGAGTTGATGTCTTATTGCCTAAATAATGGCACTGTACAGCATTTTGCAATATCAACTAACATCAGCATGGTACATTTATTCAAATTTCCAGGAATATCTCATACATTTGGCAGCCCATATAAACTACTTTTCCACAAAATCAAGTCATAATGTTTTAGTCAGAATTTACTTACTCTGGTGTCTGTTTTCTAACTGGTTCAAATACTCACAAATAAATGGATTTGTTTTTAAAATTCCATTGTTCTACATTTCGTTTGGCTGGAATGCAATGGAAGTCAGGAATGCCCCCCCCCCAAAAAAATTAAAAGGATGGTATGTATCTTGAATGAAAAGAAGCTATTCAAACACTTTCTTCAACATTAATATATTTTTTATTCATTTTTAAGAAATATACTTCAACTCTATCAATTTCAGCATTCCCAGCTTCCACTGCAATCAAGCAAAAATGAAACGTAGGCAAACAGAGCGTAAAAACACATTCATTTGCTTGTGTGAGAATTTGAATTCATTAAAAGAAAATACTATCAGAGAAAGTAAATCTAAAACATTTAATTTGCAGAAAAGCATTGATATGTATGAGATATTTATGAAAATGTTGCTACTCATTTAGATGCTAAACAGATTAATATGATACACAGCACAATTATTTAGGAAGTAAGAGCTTGACCTCCAAAAACATTAATAAGAGAATTGATATCTTACATTTTAGTAATCACATTATCATCTGACTTCCTCACATTTGCTAAGAAAGTTCTGCCAGTAGGTATATCAGAAAGTGAATTAGTTAAGTTCCTTCACAGTCTCTACTCTTGTTAAAGGCACAAATTGTGACAACACTAATGACTAGAAATACCATGGTTTTCATGCCAGGTATAAAGTGTAATGAAGGGATTTGTTGCAAAATGGGAGGACAGTGGTGGTAAGTTCTATATGTTATACAAACAGTAGTGAGGCACCTAGGCTGACAGTGTCTTCCACCCTAAACATCTGGGGGATACATCATATTAAATGGGTCACAACGTCCAGTACATGCACTAGCAGTAACAACAAGAATGTGAAAAATCTTATTTACTTCAACAGTTTTCGAAACATAATTTTGTTGTCTGTACTATACTTCCATATCTTCCTTGGACACTTAAGTTATTACAATAATTATTTTATCATGTGTTCAACTTCAAGCTCTTGTGGGACATCAAACGGCCAACTTTAGTACACGAATATGTACAAATTTAAAACTGCAGCAGTCTGATATACGGTTTCAAACCTCAGTGTCAAGCCTATCTAGATATCTAAGATGTTTTGCAACATTAAAAATAAGTTTTAAATAGGACAATCGCTGAGATTTAATTATTTGGGTGTGTATCGACAGGTTTGGGGTTATGTGGGTTTTTTTTCTTCTTCCTTTTAAAAAAAGTAAAACTTACATATACATTGTTTATCCCTGATTTAGAATGAATGAGATGTGCAAACGTTACCGTCCTCTCAGTCCATACTGTGACTCAGTCAAAAGGTTATTGACGCTTGCCAATCCCTTTTCCAACAAAGCCCTTGATGATGCAGGAAGTAGTTAAACGTCTACTTTAAGCACCTCCAACGTCAATCGAAATGTCTTCGGCCTTTTCCATCATATGCCAGAAATATAAAACAAACAACAAAAAGTCTAGTCTGGTTCTCCAATTCATATAATAAATGCATTGCGCAACGTATAGAGGGCGCTCTCTAGATATTATGAACTTTTGAGAGAGTGCTGGTATCACGGTACCAATTGTTTTTCCATAGACCTCAATGCTAATATTTGGAGAGATACATATATTTTCTATCCTAATTTAGCGTGCATCTCACACATTGTTATAGAGAACAATGTTAGATTGTCAATTTGATGTTGACAAAACCAGGTACTCTATTCCATTTAAGAGAGATAACTCTGCTGGAACTATACAGGGTATGAGTTATCTAGTCACAACATACTTATTTTCAGTCATGTGTATCACATTTACAAAAAAATCATAAAAAATGTAAAATATGATCTATATAGAAATTAGCATAAATTAACATGTTGCCAAGAGGCTAAACTTTTTTTTAAAGCCGAACAGAAAGTACAGCTCTTACATAATCCATCAATCATAGCTAGTGTTGTTGTTTATTTCTGACTGCAATGTTCCCTACACCTTAAGCTCCTCCCACCTGGACTTGCGCAATTGGTACCATTATACCTATAGGGGGCAGGGTCCAGTTTTTATGTACAAATTTAATGTCGCATGCACCTGCCTAATATAAAAATTCATTAAAAATATAATACGCGAGTGAGGTCAAAAAGGTACATATTTCTGGATAGGTATTATGTAGCGCAACATAATTATATCACACACTTGACCTGACAAGTCTACTGAAGTTCTTAGAATAAAATGTTTATGTACCCCAACCCTTATTTTATACATGCATTTTTCACATCCGAAGGCCATTTTTGACAGCATGTGGTGCTCAGGGTGCAAACGCAAGGCCTTTTCCTAGATGAAAATTTTGAAAAACATTGTCTACTAAATAGCTTGATGCAATTCATAATAGTTGTCATCCATGCCGTTTTTGAGATATTCTACTTGCCTTGAACCCACGTGTCTACTGCTATGGGAGGCTAGCTCTTCTTCCTAGCCGACTATTGGTATTTCACAATCAACATACTGCAGAGTAACTATGGAAAGTGTACAAGTCTGACATCAATTTCAAGAACAACACAAGCCTGAAACACCTAGTTCACAAATTTATCCATATCTTTAATTATTACACAATAGTAGCTCAAAAACTCACACCATACCCTTAAGTTAAGAAATTTGCCAGGGGCCAATTTACGAAACTGGACCCTGCCACCTATATGCTAGTGTAAAATGAAGTTTATTTATTTGCAACATGCACAGAAGAAAGAATGTACTACTTTCATGTACTGTGGCTGAAGTTTCATTGGATAGTGTACTTGTGGAAAATGTACCTGATCTAAGTACACAACTAAACCAAATAAATGTTCCTATGTGCTCAATATATCTGCTTCAAACAGACTCAAGTGCACTCTTTTGCAGTTATTTGAATAGTGAAACGAAATTTACCAGATCAGACAATACAGGGTTGTGAAAGTGGAATTAATAAATTGCCAAATATATAAAATGTTTTTCTAATAATAATAAAAACATTCGTCGGCTCTTTCTTTCTTTCTTTCTTTCTTTTCTTTTTTTATTTTTTTTTATTTTTATTTTTATTTTTTTATTTTTTTTAAAAAAAACAACAATTTACCTTGGTAGTCCAGGAAATGACCATACGGAGCTAGCATTTTTTTTAATAAGTACTTATCTTAAAAAATGCCAAACTGAATTCTCTATAACCCACATTAAAACCTATTAATTATTTATAAATTTAAAAAAAAGTAATTTTTAATTAAAAAAATACCTATTGTATGCAGGTATTTTGTAAATAGCCAATATAACTAGTGAATACACCAGGGTTTTTGTTCTTTACAAATATCAGTCTCTTGACCTAGTACTAGATTATTCGTTGTAATTCTGATGTCAGGGTCCAGGCCTCACGTGAATGAAAAAATGATTGAGATGGCTAGTGCTCTCAACAGACTGATTTTAGTTTTCATACAGATATTCTTGTAATCTCCAGATGGATCTTAACTTTGACATAGCTGCCGTTGTTTGTGCTGCACGTGACAAAATTTCTGCTTTTGATCCCTCTTCGGTGATTATGGAGCCTAGATATTTGAACCGGCTCACTGTTTCCAGTTCCTGTTTTCTGACTTTAATCTTGTTTGAAATTTGTTTGCCACTATTTGTCATCAGCTTTGTCTTCTCGGCGCTTATCTCCATGTCAAATCTGGAAGATGTTTCGTCCAGATTTTTCACTAAGGTGGCAAGCTCCTCTTCACTGCCTGCCAGCCCATCAATGTCGTCTGAAAAGCGGAATTTGGTGATGTTACGCCCTCCAATGCTTACTGTCCCACAATGGTTTTCCAGGGCTTCGCTCATTATACACTCTAAGATGTTGAAAAGCATGGGTGACGGGAGACATCATTGGCATACTCCATCTGTTGTCTTGAACCATTCCACACATAACCTTGAACAATTACTGCACTGGTAGCCTTGGCGTACTGCTGCTTGATAGTATTGGTCAACTGTTGATCCGTGTTTTACCTCTTCCATGTGGCCCACAATGCCTCATTCCACACTCCGTCATAGGCCTTTTTGAAATCTATGAACTCATGATAGATATCTTGTTGATCTTGCGAGTACTTTTCACAAAAAAATCATGAGATAGAATATTTGTTCTTTTGTTTTTCTTCCACTCTGGAACCCTATCTGTTCTTCAGCAAGTATTTCTTCTGCTCATGGTTTCAGTCGCTCCAAGATGTTCTTCTGCATTACCTTAATACCATGGCTAACCAAATTGATAATTCTGTAATTCTGGCACAGCTGGAGATTGCCTTTCGGAGGGGTGGAAGTATTATACTCAGAGACTGGGTCCACTGTGTTAGTCATTCATCTGTCTGCCAGATCTTGTTACAGATTTTTGTTAGTAGCTTTATCACTGATACCCCTCCCCCATTCTTGATAACTTCAGCTGGGATTTTGTCTACTCCAGCTGCCTTCCCATTCTTCAGTGCACTTATTGCTGACTCCACCTCTTGTTTGTGAATGGGGACATCATCATCATTTGTGAAGTTTGTAACTTCAAGCATCTCTGGGTCTCCTTTGGACTGCTGGTTGTATAGTTCTTTACAATACTCAGTCCATCTTTCTGCAATGTCACTCGCTTCTGTGAGGCATTTTCCATTTTCATATTCAATGGTACTGACTCTTGGTTGCTTCTTTTTGATGAGGTCTTTCACAATTTGGAATGCTTTTTTGCTGTTATTTTTTATCAGACTGCTCTCTATTTCTGTGCACTTTTGTCCAATCCAATCTTCTTTTGCTCTCTTCAAGTTTTTTTCTCGATATTCTTATTTATTTATTTCTCGGTACTCCATTGCCCCTATGATGTGTCTGGTGTTTTTAAGGTCTCTTCGGGCATCATACAAATTCAGAATCTCTTCTATAATTCGGGCTTTTTTCTTTGGGCGATGGAGGCCAATGATGTCCTTGGCAGCTGCTGTCACGACTGTGTTGAAAGTGTCTGACATCACTTGAACATCAACATCTATCACAAGGAGTGGAGCAAATTTTCCTCCACTTTCGGCTTGGATTGACTTGCAGATGTTATGGTTCTTCAGTTGTTCAGGTTGAATTTAAACCTAGTGTTCTTTGGCTTGTTAATTTTCTTCAGCCTCGCTCGGAAGTTCATAATCACGTAGTCGTTATCAATCCCAACATCAGCACCTGGGAACGTCCTTGTTTTTGTTCTACTGATGCCAGATTGGTAACGGTGTTTAACCAGTATGTAGCTGATCTGGTTAGGATGGGTTCCATTTGGTGCGTGCCATGTCCAGCTGCGGGAAGCTTTATGTTGCCCCAGGGTGTTGGCTAGCACCAATTTGTTGTAGCTTGCGAACTCGAGCAGCCGTCTCCCTCTTTCATTGGTAAGTTCATTGCAAGAAGGTCCACAATGATCATCCCAGTCTTTTAAAGCATCTTTGCCAACTTTCGCATTCCAGTCTCCTTGGATGATGAGGACGTCTTTGTTACTGACCATGTTTAGAATACCCCTCATCGATTTCTTCATCATCATGGTCAGTAGTTGAAGCATATACTAGGATAATAGTGATGTTAAAGGGAGATGCTTTCAGACGAATGGAGATTATTCTGCTAGATAAGGTGAGGCATTCACAGATCCCTTGACGGCTTTGTTTACAACGAAGCCTACTCCATGTATGGACTTGTCCAACTCTCGACTATTGTATAACATATGCCCATCTTCAGCTTGGTGTTCTCCTGCACTTTCCATCTGACTTTACAGTCACATAATGTACCATGTGTAGTGTTCCAGATCATGTGTCAAGTCTTGAGTCTTCCAATTTGCGCCAGAGTTCCAATACTCCAGATGGCGATGGCAATGCTGTCTCTCGCTCTGATTTTATGCAAAGTTCAAGTAGCACACTTGTCACTTCCGTCCTGGTGGTCAACGACAGGCGTGGTCCTTGTTGACCCTGGCGACGACCGATCCGGTATGGTAACTTCAGATTTGTCCAGCATTATCAGTGTGTATTGGGCGAATATCAACTGGCAGAGTCCATCCCTCGCCAGAGCAAGGAGTTGCAAGAAGGGGATGTATTACATTGTCCAGCTGCCTTAGGGTCTCCACTTCGGATTTTCTTACAGGGTTAATTTCGTTAGCCTTTGGCTAACCAACGCTGACCTGCAAGGCAGCAGGGTCTTCGCGTGTGTGGTTGTGTGCGTCTATTTCCCCAAGTAGATAAAGCATCTTCCACTGCCCATGTGGCAGATGTGCATCTTTCAACAGAGGGCTAGCTCCACTTGGTCATTTTCACTTCCTGAACTTTAAAGGTTGTTACGTATATTTGATTTAAGTCATTTATTTTTGTTTTAATTGTTTGTTTGTCAGATTCAAAATTGACATTTTAAGTTTAAGATTCATTCATTGGGAGAGGACCTGTACTTAAACAAGGAAGGGGTCACATGATCTTCTAGAATCTTTAGAACAAATTTACGTTCAAAAAATCTCGTGCACACCGTATGACCCAACTAAAAAATAGATGTTATAACAAAGTTCCATAATGTCCTTGGAATCAACCAGTCATTTTAAAAGCTTGTTTACAACTCTGAAGCTAGGTCAGAAATGAGGTCAACATCTGGTGTTTATTTGTAAAGTACAGGTCATCTCCCAATGAATGAATCTTAAACTTTAAAATGTCAAATTTGAATATGACAAAAAAACAATTAAAATAAAAATAAATGACAAATCAAATATACGTAACAAGGTAAATTGTATTGAGAAAAATATCCGATCACTTTTAACATTTTATATATAGGGTATTTCATTCATTTCAATTTCAGAAGCTCGTCTAGTCTGGCAAAATTCATTTCCCTCATTTTAATTGCTTCTAAGGATAGTGTACTTTAGACTAATTGAGGCTGAATTATGTTCCTGCACAAGGGAGCAGTCATTTTAGTTACCAGTGTGCTTAGATCATGCACAATTTTTCAAAGTACAATATCCAAAGAAATTTCAGTCACATTATATCAAATTAGCATAAAGGTATGCCAACATTCTTCCACTCTGCATGTTTTAAATGCAAACAACTTCACTTTACATTAGCGACTCTCTCAAAATTATGTTATAACTGGCGTCTGGTTCCCTTCGTTTTATGATCTATGCATTGCACTATAACGCAGGGATCATACTAAGCGGAGAACCAGATTATGTTTACCGATATTGAGGATAGAGGTGCCTCGATTGAGATGATTGCAATCGGAACCCTGTTTTCTTGCACATAATTTGTACGACAAATCTGAACATTCCATTGATGCAGTTTTAAATGATTTGCATTATAAACATAACAAATATCGTTTAATTAATTATAACAGAAATGAGCCGTTTGTTAAGCCGCAAAGCGTTCAAAACTTTTCTCAAATTCCATGAAACATGCTGCTTGTCTTCGATGCAACAATTGCTTAAACCACCTCGAGTTTTGACGAACAAGGTAAACAAACTGTTGTAAGCTCACACGCTGCCGTTATTATATTACTGATAGAAAATATATTTTTAGCCAACGTTTAAGATTTAGTGCTTTACTGCTTTTCAATAAACTGGCTGGGGTCATTATAGTTTCAATTGAAGCGCTGTGTCAGTTGCATCCCTGTTGCACTTAGAGTTTCCTCTCATGCCACCTCATTTTTGTAAATTTTGATATTTGGACATACATGTTCAAATATCAAAAACGGGGTAGCAAGGGTCAGAGGAAACTCGGACTACATTGCATTAAGATATAGCACAAGATTGCAGATTCTGTGGAGATCACAGTAAAGGTCATACAGGTCATGAAGGTGTCCAGAAACGACTATTTCAGTAATAGATATTTTTATTTTTAGAATTTGATTGCACATACTTTTAAATAGCAATTTATTTTGATTCTCATTAAACTATTCCTTTGGAAAGTCATTATTGATATGTCCAAAGAAGTAAATATGGCAGAATCAGTCTTATGTGAGGTCTATTAAAATGTGTGATCCAGTACAAACCAGATATAAGAGTTTGTGCTTTGTTGTAACAATGAAAGTAGCATGTGTTGAAAACAAATTTGTACTACTTTTTTATGATAGACCTGACATACTCTTTTTTTTTAAATAAAAAAATAACCTGTTTAGTACCTGGCTAGCATTCTAAAATGTAAGTAGCGATTGGTAGTTTTCAACTGGGTTTTTAAAATGAAAAAAAAATGAAAGTTAAAGTGTAGAGCATTCAACAGTTACCCATCTACAATGAGAGGATAAGTGATCTAAAGCTTTCACAAAATAAAAATTGTTATCTAGATTAAACTGGAAAAATTTCATCTAATGCAGATTTTCCTGATGACCTAATTAGCTCCAAAATGGTCTTAAATAATGTGCCATTTTGGTAGGAGAATGATCTTTATGTGCCCATCCTAAGTGTATTTTGTTAATGTGTTGTCCATCTGGCTTTCTATCAGCCTTTGCTTGTCATAGTCTTATAACAGTTAGAGAGGTTTTTATACAACTTTGCCAAAGTGTATAGCTTAAATGAATAGAAGATTAGAAACTGGGCTGTAGTTCATTAAATCATTATGGTCGATTGTTGGTTTCTTCAGCAGAGACTTTACAATGGCAGTTTTAAAAAATGGGAATTCCCTGGATGAGAGAGAGGTATTAATAACATCAGTTGCTGAATTAGTGAAGGCAATTAGTTGGAATAGGATCAAGTTAACTTGACCTTGGTGCACTCTTCATCATGATTGTACATGCTAAATCCATAGGTTCAAATGCTGCTAATAGTTGTTGCAGAAATTATGTATCACAGCTGTGAGGTGATGACGAGTCAATTGAAATTGTGTTGTCAAGCTTTCCTCTAATGGTTTGTACCTTGTCACAGAATAAATTTGCGAACAGGTCCAGAAGGTCTACTGGAGAGAAGGTAGTTGAAAGTGGCGTATATTTGATTCTTTTCATTAGTTTGTTAGTAATCTTGAAAAGCTCTTTGGAGCTGGAACTTTCCGTCATCTTAGTACTGTAATGTGATAGTTTGGCTGCATGGACTATGTGACATTCTTCTTAGCGGCTTTATAGATTTGCTATCACTAGAATCACTAGATTAGCTTCTAATTTAGCAAGAATTGTTTATATTTTATGCCTTTTATGAGGATTGAAAACAAAACATGTATTTTTAGCTTTACTATCATTTATATATTCATTTCTTGTTATAAAAAAGCACCAAAGTTTGAACATGAATTAGTTTCTGATATCAATGTTAAAGTAATACAGGTGATATTTGTCAGTATAGACAGGTAAATGAAGAAGGGAGACTTAAGTAATTCATAGTTCACTGCAAAGATTTTAAAACCAAAATTACACGAGCATGTTTTAGTTTTCTACGCAAGCCTACTGTCCGATGGAAAGTAGTTTTATAATCCAGATTTCCACTATGAGATGTTGCCAGAATATGCCGGGTGATAAAATTCAATTTGCATGAAACACACAATGTAAATTCCAGACTGTGACTACTCAGTCTTCAACTCTGATTTCCAAGCATTGCTATATGGACTAATATTTTCAAGTCTGATTGTGGCATTTTGACATAAATTTACAAAAACTAACAACTTCCCATAAATATTCATTTTAAGACATCTTGAAAAACACATACAATTAAGCAACACAAAATACATAAATGTTCATGCAAGTGTTTGTGCTGAGATAATTGTTTAATTAGTTCTTTTAAAATGACCTCACTGAAGAATAAATATGATCCCACTCTTGAGCTCCAAATTATAACAATATGATAATTAATTTATAGCTTGTTGTGTAAATGTCAGCAGTTGAGTAATGATTCCTAATCGGCATAGCATGCATCATTGAACTGGTTGAACAGTTCTGTAGGCTGGTGCTGGCTGGTTTCAGTAATGTGTGAATCAAAATGCACAGTCAAAAATCTTATATTGTGAACATTTTTAGAAAGGTCTTCTAATTTTCAAAGGTGGTTGATTTCACTTATAAAATAGTATTTATGGTAGATAGCCTTTATATTTCTTTTTATTTCTGTTGTGCTGCAAGTAGAACCTTGTGTGAGTGGTAGAATTCAGGGCATCCTAAAGAAGAATTGGACATTGATATTTTACAATGAATAATTAATTGAGATTCATGACAGTGCTTGCCTTATAACAGGAGCCATGTTACAATGAAGGGTCTTGTAACAGGAACTGTGTTATAATAAAGGGTCTTGCAACAGGAACTGTATTATAATGAAGGGTCTTGTAACAGGGGCCATGTTACAGTGATGGGCCTTATAACAGGAACTGTGTTATAATGAATTGTCTTGTAACAGGGACTGTTTTTAAATGAAGGGTCTTGTAACAGGAACTGTATTATAATGAAGGGTCTTGTAACAGGAGCCATGTTATAATGATGGGCCTTACATCAGGAATTGTGTTATGATGAAGAGCCTTAAAACAGAAATGGTGTTACAATCAAGTGCCTTATAATAGGAACTGTGTTATGATGAAGGACCTAATAACAAAATTGGTGTTATAATGAAAGGTCTTAGAGGGAGTGCTCTGTGTTTGGCATATTTTACTAACTAAAGATATACTTAGTACAGTTACATTTTTTTTCTCCAAATGTTTTCCTTGTTTGCACATTAAAATTTTGGCATTTGATGTCACATATACTACATAACAAGTTCAGATTTCATTACAATTCTTTTCTTGCTCTAAAACTCTTTTTTTTTTTAAAACTCTTTTTTTTTTTTGTGCTCAATATTTTGTATATAGGATGACTTTAACTGCCCTAAGACGTTATATTTAACCTAATTTAATCTTATTTTAGGTCCAGTACATTAGCGAAGATAGGCCTGAGTTCCCAGGCTCCAAATCGGTGTTTGTACACAACCTCAAATTTCTTTGGCCAGAGAAAATGGAGGGAATTCCAGTATATAGGGTGATGAACAGAAAGGGAGAAATTGTTGATTCAAGTGAGGATCCTGGGGTAAGTTCTGAATATGCAGTTCTTTAATTCTGAAATTTTTATATGGGTCCTTCTGAGTTGCAACTGTTTGACAGTATGTGTGGAAAAAGAACTTGTTATATTTACTTGCTTCACTAAGAATTGAGAAAATGATACTGTCTTCTTTAATTTTATTCTTGTGGTAACAGAGCTTTTTTACTTAAAGAGGTTAATTTCAGCCTTTTCTTATAGGTCATGGTTGGGTTGACAATGTGACATTTCATGGTTAGGTTGACAATGTGACATGGACAGAATAATAGGTCATGGTTGGGTTGACAATGTGACATTTCATGGTTGGGTTGACAATGTGACATGGACAGAATTGTATAGGTCATGGTTGGGCTGAAATGTGACATGGACAGAATGTTATAGGTCATGGTTGGGTTGACAATGTAACATGGACAGAATTTTTATTGCAATGTAGTCACCCAAAAAACATTGATTTCATTGATTATGTTAAAGCTGTTAAAAACTAAAATAATATACATATAACCATTAAAAACTTAAGGCAAACTGGAATAACAGATGACTTCTTATCTAAATAAATACTTTCGAGTTAAACACAATCATAACATTGTAGAATTAGCAGTCTATAAACACATTGATATAGTTACTTGGACATTACCATTTGATATGTTTCTGTTTGTACATATTACTGTATATTCTTTCATTGAAGGGAATATTCTCATCAACTGCTTGTATACATGCACAAAAAGAGTTTTTTTAAAGAAAAAGATGAAAGTGAATTAGATACAAGCCCCAGTATCAGTATACCAATTGTATGTTATGAGATAAGATCTGACAATTGGCTCTTGTATCAATATAAACATCCATCACACCAAGTCAGTTTTCTTCCCAATACATTGATTTTGAATATTTAAACAATCACATAGAATTTAATTCAATTTTGATCATACATAGTGGATTAATTTTTTAAACAAAAACAAACTTATTTGATGTTATTGTATCATGTCATATTGTTTCGTATATCTAATTTAATAAATATTTAATTGTTTTTGTTTGTCAGATTTAAATTCTTTTTTACCTTTCATTACATGCTATTGTAATATAAATTTATTCACTAGAGGAGATGTTTTTTTCAGAAAATTGGTTTGCCTGAATTATGTTTTGGTAAACAAGTAATTTTAACCTAGATCATGACCTTGATTCAAGGTTAGTGGCATCCACATAAACAGGTTTTATTTTAATTTTAAAATGACTGGTTGTTATCAAGGTCAAGATGGGACTTGTGAATTAAGAAGTAAACAACTTTTTATAAAGTAAAAATGATTGGGTCTCGTCAGTGTCATGGTAGGAGTACATGATATAAACGATAACGTGACTCCTTTCCCCCACCCTTTTTCTTGATTTTGCAATTTGGGGATTTTTCGAAACTGCATATTAGAATATGATATAATTGTTGTTGTAGTTAAATATTCTATGTGATATTAAGTCATTTTCTTTTATTGTAGCCAGTTTTTGGTTCCATGTTAACTTTTCTTCAGACCAGTTGGATTTTAAACGATTAATTCATATCTCTGGCAATATTTGATTTGCTCATATAGAATTCTTGGACAAAGACAGTTTATCCAAATTGTATTCGGATTTACAACACTGGAGTTTTAAATATTGTGTTTGTTCAAGAAACTATAGATAAGCACAAAACAGACTTCAGCATACATCATCGTCTTCCATCTTGGATTTTCCAACATGATTTGAACTTGAATCTATTAGAACATTTCATTACTAGGACTTTTGTTATTTAATTCATGGATTATTCTTGGAGTTCATTTTCCATTTTTACAATCTTTTTCAAGGAAATAAATTGTTAAATTTTAAAACACTGTGCAGTACCAAAGGAGTAAAATCACCATGTTGCAAATCCAGCCCTCCCAAGCCTTCATTTTTAGCATTGAAAGCAAAATGTTGCCTGTCCACTTAGGTGGCAGTCAGACATAGTGATCTCCCTTTATATATGGGATTAGTACTAAAAATCTTCTTTAACCCAGTTACTACTTCCACCCATGCTGGGTAGTACACTGTCTTTAGAGACCTTGAAAAACAAATATCAAGCTCTTTTCTATAGAAAATTATGTCTTATTTTAGCAATTGTAAATTTATAATGTCATAAATAATACTTGTTAGTTGTCCTTTGTAGTTACCTGCACAGGTCACTAATAACCAGCATGTACAAATTTGAGTTAATATGTGTTTGTGATCTTCCTGATAACCATTGAAAAATGAAAACTTAAAATTTAACTCTTCTCTTTTCTGAAACTTTGGATACTTCTTAAAAACTCAGACAAGTTATTGTATCTTTCTTGAGTAATTATCAAAATTAAACTTTTTTATGTTGTGCATGTCCAACCTTTGCTAATGAGTTTTATCATATATGCATGTCTAATTCTAAAATACTTTTAGCCATGTTACAAAGAATATATTTAACCCCATACACATAACCATGTGTACCTGCTTAACCCTACTAGTAAGTGTTAGAATAGTATGTATTATTTAATTGATGACCATTCTAGAATCACACAAAAACTTGTTTCAAGTAGGAGTCATGCCTTATTAATTGGGGAAAACTTTTGATGGAAGAAGGACTCTGGAATGCTCATAAATAAATCTTACACTCATAAATTAATTAAGGAGGATTATACCCCAGAAATAGAGGTTATGATCATAGTAAAATATGAGCATTTCAACCAGTAGGGTTATAAATTTATTTGCCATATTTATCCTGCAACTGATTACACTTGATGCACAAATCTTTTTGCAGGCCTATCAATGTAACTCATTACTGACTGGTTCACAATGTTTATTGCAGGCCTATCAATGTAACTCATTACTGACTGGTGTGCAACGTTTATTGCAGGCCTGTCAATGTAACTCATTACTGACTGGTGCACAACATTTATTGTAGGCCTATCAATGTAACTCATTACTGACTGGTGCACAATGTTTATTGCAGGCCTATCAATGTAACTCATTGCTGACTGGTGCACAGCATTTATTTCAGGTCTATCAATGCAACTCATTACTGACTGGTGCACAACATTTATTTCAGGTCTATCAATGCAACTCACTACTGATTGGTGCACAACTTTTATTGCAGGTCTATAAATGTAACTCATTTCTGACTGGTGCATAACTTTTATTGCAGGCCTACAAGTACAGTAATACATATCTATGAGCAAAATAATTGCAATTATTGCCATTCTTAAGTGCAGCACTTTAGTTAATAAACCAAAAATCTACATTTTTGGCTTATGTTACCTTCTGATGCCTACTTGTAATTTATATGTAAAACTACCATTGAAATTTGTATGAATCTTTTGCAGTTAAGTAAGGAGACGGTGATAAAAATGTACAAGGATATGACTATGTTAAACACAATGGATCGGATTCTGTATGAATCTCAGAGACAGGGCAGAATCTCCTTCTACATGACAAACTTTGGTGAGGAAGGAACACACATTGGGACAGCTGCAGCCCTCAATCCAAAGGATCTTGTCTTCGGACAGTACAGAGAGGCAGGTAGGAAATGAGTGAACATGATCCATGGTTATTCATAACATTTCAGAGCTGGGTATGAAATTTTCAGAGTCTGAGGTTGAAATCTGAAAATCAGAGTGAACTTTAATTTCATTAAAGTGAAAACATGTCAGCATGATAAAACAACAAATGGCCACTGTAAAGAAGTTGACATTTAATTATCCTAACATACTTGATCCTAGAGTTATTACCAAAAATTACCCAGTATTCATATAAGTGTCTTTTCACAACATGCCTACTGCCTTTTTGAAAATTGTATGTGTGAATCTCACGTATAGTAAACTAATTAAATGATTATTAGGTTAATATCTGCTTTATCTTATCAAAATTCAGTTAAAAAGAAAAGTCACAATATCCCCTTTAATTTGCCACCATAATGGCTATGTAGGGCACATATTGTGCTGCCCTTGTCCACCCATCATCTTAGATTCTGCTCAGTAACTCTTGTTTAATGAATTGCTTAAAACCAAACATGGGGCTTTACTTTAAGGAGACCTAGCTCGAGTTGTCAATGTTTATGTTTTTGTTGTTGAAAATTTGATGAAGTTAAGACCCTTTGCAGTATCCATCAATCCATTGTAATAAGTTTGTTATTTCTGCATAGAAACTTCAATGAGGAAAATCATAAATTTGGTTTTCAGTTTTTTCCTGAGGTCTAGTGGTCCCTAAATGAAAATGATGTCTCAACTGGACATAGTGGATTTCATTCTTCTTGCAGATCTTGTTATTATTAGTGAATGGATGGTAAAATCATCATGGGATTTTTCACAGAGGCAGTGGATTTTATTCTTCTTGCAGATCTTGTTATTACTTCTGAATGGATGGTAAAATCATCATGGGATTTCTCACAAAGTCATTGTGTATGATTTCCAGTTGATTCTAAATATTAGTGGTGGTAGTCTGACCTACAAAATGGTTGCCATTTTAAAAATTATTGCAAATTGGGTTTCACTAAGACTTCTGGTGATGTCTAGTTTGACCTAAATGAAAATTGTTGTTTCAGAATGTTTTTTTTTCTCATCAAAATACATTTTACAAATTGTAATTTGGTCTTTTTTAAAAAAAATATTGCCAATCTGACTTTACAAGATGGCTGTGATAGGCTATCTTGAAAATCATATTATTGCAGATTCTCCTCCAAAGATAACTATGTTAGCATTGACTTTCCACTGAAACATTCTTCATGTAGTTTAAACAAAATGAAAATGTTGTTGATATAACCATACCAAATGGCATGTATGAATGTATGTTAGGATTGTGTTTTTTCTGGTACATTAGCACAATCCTGGCTATTTAGTACATATTAGAAGTTAAGTTCCAGAAAGGTAAAGGTAATATAGATTTAAAGTTAGAGTCCTACAAGGTAAGGGTTAAAGGCAGATATTTACATGTAAGTGTGGAGCCTTTGTCAAACATATTTGAATGGGTACATTTTGGATGAGAATGAGGAGTCTATACTTTATTTGAATTAGGTTCTTGTACTATGCACCGTTTTAGAATTTATTGTAACATTCAGCTTATTTTTCTATGTTGTCCCCAGGTGTTTTGATGTGGAGAGGTTTCACGCTTGATCAGTTCATGAATCAGTGTTATGGCAGTAGTGAGGACTTGGGAAAGGGGAGACAAATGCCAGTGCACTATGGCTCAAAAGATTTACATTTTGTTACCATCTCCTCCCCACTGGCAACTCAGATGCCACAAGGTAAATAATATGAATATTCTTATTGGACCTGACATGTGTTATATTAGTCATAAGTTGTGACTATATTAATGATGTTTAATTTGGTGTGTGTGTGTGTGTGTGTGTGTGTGTGTGTGTCTCCATTCATCAGAACTGCAACAACATTTTGTTCCATCAACAAAATAAAAACACATTGTGCAAAAACTTTAGTCGGTTCAAATGGAACATTTAATAGAATTTCCCATTATTGTGTAACGTTGCCATGTAACATTGTTAACAGTTGTCATTTTTATGTCTAAATCATCCAATGACAGTATTTGTAGTTAAGCTTGAAGTATGCTTATGAATGGAGGGCCAGTTTACAGCAGGTTTAATGATGGCAATAACATCAACATTTTTTCTTATTCCCTTCAGTTTTTGACAAACATTAATAACATTTTTACATTTATAATTTGAATTTTAACTCCTGTGAACATGGCCTTACATAGGCACGTAATTTTTGGCATTGCATTCAATTTTCTCAATCAAGCAGATATTAGGAGCTTCAGAGAGAATGACAGTTGTAAGGTGAAGTATTTTGCATTTGGTTAACTGACTGTTTGAGGTTGAAAATATTACTGTTTTCAAGGAATTTTGATGTGTATGGGTTTCCAGGACAATCAAAGTAAAAGTTGAAGAGTGTCTGGGAAATGACTTATGGAGTAATGATATAGTCTTAGATCTGCACGCTTGGACTCATCACATGATGTTTTTAGCCATGTTTCTGTCAGGATATAAAAGTATATGCAGTGACAGCCATCACATTCGTAGCAGTAAAATAATATGTAGTGACAGCCATCTCATTTGTAAAACAAAAGCATATTTAGCCACAGCCTTATCATTTGTAACAAAGAAAGTATTTGCATTGACAGCCATCACATTTGTAACAATGAAAGCATATGCAGTGACAGCCTTATCATTTGTAACAACAGAAAGCATATGAAGCCACCGCCTTATCATTTGTAAAAATTGAAGCAATTTGCAGCCACAGCCTTATTATTTGTAAAAATAGAAAGCATATGCAGTGACAGCCTTATCATTTGTAACAATAAAAGCATATGCAGTGACAGTCTTATCATTTGTAATAATAGAAAGCATATGTATTGACAGCCTTATTATTTGTAATAATAGAAAGCATATGTATTGACAGTCTTATCATTTGTAATAATAGAAAGCATATGTATTGACAGCCTTATTATTTGTAATAATAGAAAGCATATGCAGTCACATCCTTACTATTTGTGATAATAGAAAGCATATGCGGTGACAGCCATCACATTTTTAACAATAGAAAGCAAATGCAGTGACAGCCATCACATTTGTAACAAAAAAAGCATATGCAGTGACAGCCATCTCATTTTTAACAATAAAAGCATATGCAGTGACATCCTTCTCGTTACCAACTGGCTGCAGATTATGTTGCTGTCTACATTTCAGCTAAGTGATCTGTTTTTTTCAGTTGTTTCAAAGACTTTTTTTGCATCTGCACAATGTTTAATAGCATTCTAGAATCTACTCTTAATTTTCAGTCAGTTACCCTTAAGATAATCAGAAGGTACTCTTTATTTTCAGTCAGTTACCCTTATGATAATCAGAAGGTACACTTCATTTTCAGTCAGTTACTATAAAGATAATCAGAAGGTACTCTTAATTTTCAGTCAGTTACTATAAAGATAATCAGAAGGTACTCTTCATTTTCAGTCAGTTACTATAAAGATAATCAGAAGGTACACTTCATTTTCAGTCAGTTACTATAAAGATAATCAGAAGGTACTCTTAATTTTCAGTCAGTTACTATAAAGATAATCAGAAGGTACACTTCATTTTCAGTCAGTTACTATAAAGATAATCAGAAGGTACTCTTAATTTTCAGTCAGTTACTATAAAGATAATCAGAAGGTACTCTTCATTTTCAGTCAGTTACTATAAAGATAATCAGAATCTACTCTTCATTTTCAGTCAGTTACCCTTAAGATAATCAGAAGGTACTCTTCATTTTCAGTCAGTTACCATTAAGATAATCGGAATCTACTCTTAATTTTCAGTCAGTTACTATAAAGATAATCAGAAGGTACTCTTCATTTTCAGTTAGTTATCCCTTAAGATAATCAGAATCTACTCTTAATTTTCAGTCAGTTACTATAAAGATAATCAGAAGGTACTCTTCATTTTCAGTCAGTTACTATAAAGATAATCAGAAGGTACTCTTCATTTTTAGTCAGTTACTATAAAGATAATCAGAAGGTACTCTTCATTTTCAGTCAGTTGCTATAAAGATAATCAGAATCCAATGTAATTACCATTGTTTGTTGTTTTTAAAGATAATCAGAATCCAATGTAATTACCATTGTTTGTTGTTTTTAAAGATAATCAGAATCCAATGTAATTACCATTGTTCGTTGCTTTTAAAGATAATCAGAATCCAATGTAATTACCATTGTTTGTTGTTTTTAAAGATAATCAGAATCCAATGTAATTACCATTGTTTGTTGTTTTTAAAGATAATCAGAATCCAATGTAATTACCGTTTGTTTGTTGTTTTTAAAGATAATCAGAATCCAATGTAATTACCATTGTTTGTTGTTTTTAAAGATAATCAGAATCCAATGTAATTACCATTGTTTGTTGTTTTTAAAGATAATCAGAATCCAATGTAATTACCATTGTTTGTTGTTTTTAAAGATAATCAGAATCCAATGTAATTACCATTGTTTGTTGTTTTTAAAGATAATCAGAATCCAATGTAATTACCATTTGTTTGTTGTTTTTAAAGATAATCAGAATCCAATGTAATTACCATTTGTTTGTTGTTTTTAAAGATAATCAGAATCCAATGTAATTACCATTGTTTGTTGTTTTTAAAGATAATCAGAATCCAATGTAATTACCATTGTTTGTTGTTTTTAAAGATAATCAGAATCCAATGTAATTACCATTGTTTGTTGTTTTTAAAGATAATCAGAATCCAATGTAATTACCATTGTTTGTTGTTTTTAAAGATAATCAGAATCCAATGTAATTACCATTGTTTGTTGTTTTTAAAGATAATCAGAATCCAATGTAATTACCATTGTTTGTTGTTTTTAATTTTTAGCTTTAGCAATGCTCCCTTTTAGAGAAAAATTGTGTAAACAAATAATATCAGCCTGATTTTTGATTTAGCTGTACTAGTCATCATGTGTACTCCTCTTTATCAAACTTGCTATGAAATGATACATTCATCCCATGATCTAGTTGGTCCTAAATTAAAACTGTTTATATGGCTGCTTCTCCTGTAATTACAAAATAGCAATATACAGCTAGTTCTGAATCAAAATATTGCTCATCTGATCTTCAACTTTGCACTATAGCCATCTCCAGAATCTTTTGATCACTGCTCTTCTTGCATGAATGGTGGCTTTGACACTGGGTTTTTCAGCAGAATACTTCTTGCATGAATGGTGGCATTGACACTGGGTTTTCAGCAGAATATTTTTTGCCATTTCAGTTCTGTCAATGGTCAATGGTGCAAGTCCTGCCACTTGCATACATTCACCTTTTTGAAGTTTTATAGACAAGATCCATTTGTCCTTGGAGTCAAATCAAATGTCATTGCTTTGCATTTTTGTACTTCACTGAGTTTATGAACACAGTAACTTGTACACATGTGAATTTTGATCAGATTTTATATTTAGTTTCATTCCAATAAACAAGTTGATTATCAGCATTGTTACATTAATTTAAAGGTCAGATGTCTTGACTTAGATATTTAGCTCTAATGGCTTGTTAGCATGATAATGTAAAACAAGTATTAATGGGTTGATTTTACAGGTATCATGTGGATATGTTAATTTAAACATAAGAAAAGACTTTTATTACCAAATTTTACACATTGGAGTTTCTCAAGAATATCAGAGATGATTTCAATACTCAGCAGTGATAAAAAGAGCCAATCTTGCTTTTCTCTTGCAATTGCTGATTGAAGGTTACATAAATATAAATGTCTGCCGGATGTTTTGTCCAGTGTTTGAAATTTGCATTCTTCTTTGCAGAGACTTAATAAAACTGGCCTGACTTGAACCATATGCATGTATTGTGTTTTTGATCCAAGGAACATGATCAAGATGACCATAAATTATACCATAGATTGTATTTCTCAAACACTATTATTTGCCCTTTTTCTTAAAAATGAATCAAAATTGATAAATTGGGGACTAAATGTATTGCATAAGCATATTACAGGTTTCATAATGGCTTGGCTTTTGTCTTTCTTTCAAAGAACAGGCAAGATTCAGAGGTAGAACAGTTTTTTCTTCTTCAGCATCTTATTTGATTTGATGTCTAATTTATCTTGTTCAGAATAGGTCACAACAACTTCAACACTCCATGGATTGTATTCAGTTTTTGGTTTTAGTTTAGTTTTACAGATTCTATTGTATATACATTGAATTTCATGAAACTGGATAGTTGTATTAATCTTGCAGAAAAATATTTGCCACTTGCAAAATTAGGTCACATTGATGTACCCTTTTAGGTCTAGCAAGGTTGTTGGATTATGTAATGGCAAAATAGGTGAGATTTTGCATTCATCATAGTTCATGTTTTGTATTTCTTAACTTCAACAATCTGTTTCACTTTAGCATCTGGAGCTGCCTATGGTTTCAAGCGGGCCCAGAATGGTCTGTGTGTGATCTGTTACTTTGGAGAAGGGGCTGCATCAGAAGGAGATGCACATGCTGCACTTAATTTTGCTGCCACCTTGGAATGTCCTGTCATTTTCTTCTGGTATGTTTAACCACCACTACATATATAATCACTACAAAATGGGCAATTTACAGCATTATGTTTTATTTTAATTAGAATTTTTTTTATATAAATTCCCTGTCTGAAAAAATGTGTCTTTGATAGGAAAGGTAATTATATCAGAAATTAAATATTTCACAAATTTGATGACATGTTAAATTGCAGTGATGATATTGTATATCTTTCTGTTACAGGCAAAAACTGCACTACAGTCTTAGGACTTTAGATGGTAGGAAATTAAATGTATTTGAATAGCCTTCTTATTTTTAATTATCTGGCACACTTAATTGGGGTAGGTGTTTCAGAGCCATTTTTAATAGATTGTATATTATGAAGCTCATAGAGATTCATTTACACATGTGAGTAAAAGAAATAAATTCATCTTAAATGCTGCTGTTGTTGTTGTAGGGTTTAATACCATTTTCAGCACACAATAGGCTATACATGACAGCCAGTATTAATGGTGGAGGAAGAACCCGGGAAAACCCCAGAAAGAATCACTGACCCATGAGAAGCTACTGGCAAGCTTTCTCACATACCCACATTGGCCAAATCCAAGACTCGAACCCATGCAGACAGAGGTGAGATGGCAGTGATCTGTAATGGAGAGTGCTTTAGACCACTCGGCCATCCCATCTTGAATGCAAAAACTATTTGAATACACAATTTAAACACTTGCAAAGTATTGCACTAACTACAGAATATGGTGCTTTTCATCCCCACCTCCAATATATATATATATATATATATATATATATATATATATATATATTTTGAATGATACCTTTTTCATACCCTATCCATATTAAATTTAAGAGGCAAATAGCATTACCCATGTCAGTCGGTATTGTCTTCTTACCAGCCATGCAGAATTTTATTTCCTCTTTGTAACTTCTGAAACTTTCTGGTTTTAAAACCCTATCAGATATGAATCTAAATATCAAAAAGATAAAGTTTGATTTTCAAGTTTTTCTCATTTCATATAGGTGAGTTATGGCTGTTTCTGCATGATAACATTTTGAAGAATACCTTAAAATACAATTAAATTTGATCTGGTTTTTAATATTTTAAAAGCAGTAATACATCACAACTAGTATTCCATTACTTTCCTTTTCTGGGATACTAGGTCCCCAATCCATGTTAAGTATTCCCTTCTAAGAATTAAAAAGAACATGATGAAGTCTGTAACTGAAAAGGTTGCTTCTTTGCTCTGGATAATTCATCATCATTAGCAATCTCCCATATTCAGAGCATAACTATCTTAAGAATTTAAAACTTTCATCACTATCACACTGCCTTCATCAGCAACTAATGTTGATCACATGACTATTAATGGTCACATGATATGTGCACACTGGTGTAGGAAGCTGAGTGAAATTTGCCTTTGTTCCAGACATTAACTCTTTTTCATTTCAGTCCTTATATTAATTGTTGTTTTTTTTTCCTTTTGCTGAAATTGAAGGGTTTTAGCATTTTGCTAAGTGAAGTGGTACTTTTGCTAATTGTTCCCCCACTTCAGTACCTGTTGCACAATAAATATCACCTACCATTGTTTGGTTCATGGTTATACTGTGTTTGTAAGATATTCAGTTTCATATTCTTAATATAATGTAAGGTGTTGCTAATTGTGGGCACAATAAGGCCCTGAAAGATGCTCACTCCACCTATCATGTACTAAATATATATGCACAGAAAAATACCGTTCGTTACCTGTGACAGATGCATTGTACATGCATGATTTTTCTCAGTTTTAAAATGGAATTCCACTTTTCTCCTGACTTGAATCCGATTTTTCTGGATATAGTCCGTTTTTATTTAAAAAATGTCCAATCCGTTTTTTTTTTTTGTTTTTAATTGTTCTTTTCAGTCCCATTCCACAACAACCCTTGTAACGTATTCGCTTCATATATTAGTTAGCCCATGACTCTTGTAAAGAGTATTCTGATTGGTCAAAAGTTTAAATTCATCCAATGAATCTTTGTGTAAAGGAAACTGATGGCTGTAGTTGTTGCGAGAGAAGATGAAACAAGAAGTTTAGATAAAGGTTTTTAAAAAACGGAAGGGAATGGCTGGAACAATTTGTCGACAGAAATTTAGTTGGTCAATATATTAGAAAACTGAATGCTCGAGGACTGGCATTTAGTGCCCAGCAATATATACATTACATAAGTCATGGTTGAAAGAGTCAGAAACCGTACCTACAAATGAAGCTGCATACGGAAAAATAATGAAGCCCTCTGTCAGAATATGTACATATATGTACACTGCATGTCGCTAATACATGCTGGAGCTTGAAAGAAAAAAGGCTTTTGTTGAGAATGAAAACAAACGATTGTGCATTGAGCCAGCAAAATCATTGATGACAAAACAGAAGACTAAAGAAATCTTTCTTAAAGCCGCAAAAAGAGCTCAGCATATCAACAGGTTGTGTTCAGTGGACAAAAAGACAAGTGAATATATGAGATTATTTGTATATAGATTATGTATTTGGGTGTTTATTTTACATATTTATTGTGAAAAGATAGAAGTGTAATATGTTGGCAGCAAAAAATGCCTAATTATTGACTTAATTACGATGTGAACACAGACATGCACATGAAATAACTTAAGTACCAATAGTATTGGAGAACAAATTCATGTGACAATAAATATTGTAAAATTATTCAAATTTTTGGTAACTTTTTTAGTTTTTCAAATAATTATTTTGTTACATATTATGGTCACAAGTTGCACCAGGAGCAGATTTTCATGTGTGTAAAATGCATTTTTAGTCAGGGGTCTTCGACCCCCAGAACCCCCTGATCAGGGGGCGCTGCCCCTCATGACCCTGTTGGAGGAGTACCCCAAACCTCCCTTTCACATTTTCAGTTTTTTTTTTCAAAGGTCAAAATCATGTTTGATTGTAAAACTTTGCAGAAAGTCACCACATTTACTGCAGGAAGAAGAATTATCCCTCTTTCTCCTCTTCATCTCTATAGTCGGATCTTAAATAAGTCTACACCCCAGATATGGCAAGAACCAGGAGTCATTTCCATGGTTTAGTGATTTCCAAAAGTCCTTGGATCTTTGATGCTTATTTTAATGTCATCAGTGCTTGTTAGGGATTGGTACTTGGCCCTTCTGAAGGGAGAAAAAGTGCCAGTGCCTGAGAGTGAGTTGCACCTTGTTGGAATGGATGAGCAGTGCTCTGTGAAGGGAGGTAAAATGCTGGTGACCAATAAGAGCAAGTTGTGCCTTCATGGATACAGAGAAGAACAGTACTCTTGCTCCTATAAATCTGATGCAGACTGGTATTTGACCAATCACAGGAGATGGACAGGCCACTCTCCACCAAAATCATTGATAAGGGATCATTGAACCCATTCATCAAAGAGGACAAATATTAGCATTGTTACTGTTGTCCTGCGTTATGTCTTCCAGAAAGGATATTCCTGTCTTGCTTTGGGAGTGAGTTCATGATGACGATTTCTTTTCCATTCTGGTAGACTCAAATGAGCTTCCAGAAGAACTAGTTGTGGCAGGCCCTTCCCATCCATTTGGGTCCCTTGTTCCTTCTAACCTCTATGATCTGGTAATAGAGCAGCAAACATAGAATTTTAATAAGGTGGTAGTCAAGGTTTACAGTCTACTTTTTGTACATCTCTGCCACAAGCCTTTGTATGTAGTGGGTTTCTGATTGATTTTTGTAGCTCCAAAATTCAGCAATGGTTTTTGGGAGCTAGCATAGAAGTTTCCTTGGGAAGAAGAGGCAACCAGACAACAGAAGCATCTTCTCAATGTTATGGGTGCTGTTTTCCACCTCTAGTTAATGGACTCGGTATCCTGCTTGGGTTTTTAAGCACCCTTCTTGGACTTGCATGCTTCCCATGTGGAGATATTGACTGGGACATTGAGGTTTGTCACCCAGTGAAATCATTGGAAACCTTTGAATTGAAGGCTCAAACCTGGTGACAATAGCCTCTCATGCTGATCTCATTACTAATAGCTCCCTCATTATGTGCTCAGCATTAAGAGATTCATGTTAGGATCGATCAGCCTGATGTCAGAATTATGTTACTTTGTGGGATATCATGCTGCATATCTGTGGCATTCTGACCCAGTTCAAGACATCATGCTAAACTGCAATATGACTCAATTTTTTTAAAAATAAGCTACACTAAAAATGCAAATCACAAACACAGAGTCTTGGTTGTAATTGTGCTGGAAATGATAAATTTAGACTTCTTTGCCAAGGTGAGGTATTAAGAGTTTAATTTGCTTCCTAGGAAAGGAGTAGGATTGTGTGAAGTTGTCCCTTTCTCCTTCTTATGGGTTCCTCTTATATTTTGGCAGCAACAATTTCCTGGTGGATTGCCCTCAATATCAAAAAAGCTTTAACAGTCCCTCACTGAGAGGAAGGAATCTTTCTTTCATGATAATTAAAGCCCTTGATATTAGTTTTTGGCATCATGGCCTTACTCAGATAACTCCACTTTGGTGGTGGAAGCAAGCTGCTTTTTTGGTGATCTTGTTCTTCATTTTACCGTCAATCATTTTCACATCAGAGTGAATGCATTTTCTCGTGCAGTCCATCTTGTGACAGCACAACATATGGCCATCATGCCATCTACCAGCCTACAGCAGGAAACACCCCAACAGTAAATGATTGTGCATTTTTCTTATACTAGTATTTGTTTACACTTTCAGCCTGCCTACTGATAGGGAAATTCAGCAATGCAGTTGTAGCATGTAATGTATTAGTGTTGTTAAAATTCAGTTTTTGGGGGCATGAAAATTATGTAACAATCATCAGATACTATTGTTTTCCTGCTCTGATGCCCTGCAATCTGATTCCAAGTCAAAAGAGTAAGATATTCATTATGCTGACTGAGGAATCACACTGGGAACATGTTCTTTCCAATTCTGAGGTCTTCAGTGTCTAATTTGAAAAGATAATTAGCGTGGACTAAAATCTTAGCATCGCAGAAAAAGCAGGCATGTCTGATAGTATCTTGCCTGCAAGATAACTTATGTTTTCAAAATTGGTGTCCTTGCCGATGGCAGTGGCTTGGCAGCCTTGACATTGCAAATATGTCTTTTAAAATAGACATGTTATGACTGTGGTTTTAAACTAAGTAACAGATAAGTTCAAAATCTAGCTAGTTTTATCAACTTCAACAAATACCATATATACTCACATATAACCCCCCCCCCCCCCCCAAATGAATAGGTATCAACACTAAAAAGTGTATGACCCGTGTATAAGCCGACCCACAACTCTGAGATATCACAAGTTACATGTGGTAAGTTCTAAATGCATTTATTTAGGCAAACTTATATTAACAAAAATTATATACTTTGGGTTGGCATGTATGTTTATTTAAAAGAAATGGTATAAACTTGTTTAAAAGTAATTATTTGATTTTCTATTTTCTTATTGTTTCTGCCTAATTCAGATTTGTATATAACTTGATTGAATGATGACAAGAATTGAGCATTTGCAGGTTGCTGTGATACTACCTCTCTTTTTTTAAAATCAATTTGCAGGTTGCTGTGATACTACCTCTCTTTTTTTAAAATCAATTATTGTTTACAGTCGACTCCGGTTAACTGCATACCTCGGGCCCGTCAGGAGACCGTGCAGTTAACTGGAGTACGGTACAGTACATTTTTAAGCATTGGGAAAAATTGGGACCGGCGTGATTATGTGCAGTTATTCGGAGTGTGCAGTTAACTGATGTGCAGTTAAGTGGAGTCGATTGTATTCGTTATTGCTATGGACATTTTATATCAGTACACCAGTAATTATGATTTTATTGTTTGCCTTGAAATTTAATTAAAATGTAATCCCAATATGACTACACAACAAACAATATATAGTTTGATTCAATCCTTGCAATTAGGCTGTTGATTGTATGTACATAATGGCACTGTGCATGTACATTATAGGTTTGAACATCACTTGGAGTTTAATCATGGGCACCACAGCACTAAGCTTTGCTGATATCTCCAAAATACAATAATGAAGTTTCAAAAATAATGCTTTAAAAATTATAAAGTTACCCTACAAGCTGAGTTGCAGTTTGCTTTGATGTAAATGACATTACACCATACCTGTCAACTATGGCCCCAACATGGAAAAAAAATCCAAATTTTTGGGGTCGTTCCACATCTACCTTTCAATTTCATATCATCTCCTGAACATTTTATTTGTTTGACTTTCATTTTCCTAAATAAAAAAGTCCTACTTAAGTAAATATATCATATGGAAGCCATGTTATGTTGTATCATCTGTGAAAATTGTTGTGACCAAATAATCACTTTGCTAGAATTTGCTTCTTCACTAAATAGAATGTTAAGTTTAAATATTATTCACTTAAGTTTATTTCATTTTTTACCTATACAAGACCACAAAAATTAGAAAATAAACCAGAACAAAACAAAATTTAAACAAATAAACCACAACAATAACATTTTTGACAATGAGTTTTAGTCCTAAGAATGATCACTTTGAATGCTGTAAGTCCATTCCCACCCAAGAAATTTACATGACTGAACACCTTGCATCTTCATACCTTATATGCAACTGCTAATTAGGATCGATAAATTAAAAGAAGAAATGAAAATACATACCACGTGGCATATGTGTCAAAAACTAATTCAAGATACACATAATTTATAGTGAACAATACTAAATGATGTACAAGTTAACAATCAGGAAATTAGGTTGGATATACAAGGGGAAAATAGTTGCCATAGTTACAGTACTGCCTATTTAGGTACCTTTAGTTCAACAAAATTGTGAATCCTTTATTTGCCAATCAGTTGCTGGTTCTTGCATAATACACAGTAGTGTAGAATATGGTTTTTCTGAATTATGATGGAGGGCTTGTTGTTTCACAAAATAGTTGCATTGGTAAGTATTAACTTTGAATTAGTCATGTTGGCTTTCTTATTTGTTTATTTAAGACTAAGCTGTAGCTATTGTATTCAGTTTGTCCACAGCTGACCAGAATATGAAAATATGGCACACCCTGGGGGAAAATAAGGCATGTCACAAGGGGAAACATCATGCCCTTTGTGACTTTGACACATATTGGACTCAGAAGGTTAGTCAATATTTGGTGAAAATGGCTTAGAAATGCCACAAGAAACCTCCCAATTTTAGGCCCCAATCTCCCTATTTTATTATTTAGTCTCCCTACTTGGCTTTTGAAAAGTTGACAGCTATGTCTTACACCCATTTTACAAAACTACGGCAATTGTACTAATATTATGGAATGAAATGCAATTATACATCAGTGTACTGGTATAGTTGCTCGTAAAAATACATGCTAGTTTCAGGGTTTTAATGATTAACTGGCCTGTATTTCTGTCGAAACAAAAGACAAATCCACCAATTATCAACAAAGGAATGCCGAAACATCAAGCTTTCTATTGGTTGGCAAGTAATGAGTTTGTTCATCCAAAACACAAAACTAAGATAGATTGATGATGCTATTATTACAATAGAACCTGTCTTGAAAGATCTCCTCTTTTGTCACATAATTATGGTCTCTCATAAACAGGTAACAATGCTATATAGTAACTAAATTTTTGCATTGAGTGTGGTCTCTCAAGACAGGTGGTTTCCCATAGCAGAGGTCTTTCAAGACAGGTTTTACTCCACTAGTTCTGCTGGTTATGTGCCTTGTACAATTAAATGTGTACCTTTTCATGAATATTACGTCATTTTGTAGGATTGCTTATATCATTGAAAAATGAATAACTCATGAGGGCAAGATTCAGCATAAATTAAACATTTATTAAGAACTATCAGAATGTTATCTGGAAGAATGGAATTTGGTTGAAACAATGAATAAAGCAAAATCTGCATCTAATACATTTGGGAATAAGTAAGTATTTAAGTGATGCTATGCATGATTTGCACTGTGTAAGTACTGTACATTATAGTTGAATCTGGTTTCCTGGGTAAACTCAACTGGCCCGCGAATAATAAAGTCTGTATTTACCTTTTTCATCTTTTGTTAGAGAAATCAGAAAATATGTGCATGCAATATAATAACAAAATCAATCATAACAGTTTAATAAGTAAGGGGGGGGGGACACCGAAAATGATTTTTTTTTTACTTGCATATTAGACAGGAACAAAACAAATTATCTTTTTGTGTCCCAAGATTTGAATTATAGTCAACAAAAAGACTTAAAAACTGTTAAGTTTAGACACTGACACATGGATAAGCTGCTTCTCCCCCTTCCTTTTTCCGGGCAATTATTTTTTCCTAAATTATTTTTATTATTCACAAGTATATAAAGTAATTTATTTCCTTAGGATACAAAGTAAAAATTTAAAAAGTACATACAATATTATGAATTGAATCTCAAATAGTCCTAAAAGTTATATCGCAAGTCCAAATGTATGAAATCGATTTCCATTTGTATTCCAAACAAATTCTAATATTGAATGTGTTGATGTACCTGTATTGAGCATGCTAATATGGAAGTGGTCTGGATTGTGGCAGTGTTTTTGGAGTATTTTGATGAATCAAAGTAATATAACCAGAAATGTTCTTGTCTGAATGCACTATTCCAAATTAATGTTCCACTCCAAGAATATTATTGACAAGTATTTTGTATTTTACCCAAATTAAAAACTGAACACAACAATATGATGGATTCTACTTCAAGATCTTAGGGCAAAAATGAGTAATTTTTAGATTATACAGCCCTCTGCTTGACCTAGGTCACAAAAATACTGTCACTTAAATGGAATTTTCCATTCTAGAAGATTCTGAGGTCAGAATCAATACTGTATATTTTAACTCCAATTCAGGTAAACATTTTGCGTGGGTTTGAGTCTCAGATTCGGCTAATTTTGTTATGTGAGAAAGCTTACCAGTAACTTCTCGTGGGTCGGTGGTTAAAAATGGCGTTAAACCATAAAAAACAAAAGTAATCAGGTAAACATATTGTCTATATATATATATATATATATATATATATATATATATATATATATATATACTAGCAAGTACCCGGCATGCATTGCAATGCCACTCAAAGAAAGAAAGTGTTTGTGTTTTAATCCTGGCATGCGTTGCAATGCCACTCAAAGATAGAAAGTGTTTGTGTTTTAATAGACTATTTGACTGGTTTCTGGAGAGCATCTCAGATTATTTAGTGGTATTTATCAAGCCCACAATAAGTGGTTACCTTACTGAAGGTGTTTTAGGTATCGCTACCGATTAAGAATTTCATACAGCTGTTGATTTACGTCATCATAGTTTCAGCCAATCCAGACCGTGTTCAATCACGTGACGTATCTACAGTTCACAATGAACACATGCGATTTTAGGTATCGCTACCAATTATGAATTTCATACAGCTGTTGATACTCACCAAAGTTTTAGCGCAATCGGATGAATGTTATAGAAAATGCATACAACACAAGCAAAGAATCAAACAAACATACATTTTTTGTAACGACTATTACAAATTCACACCGCGATTGACGTAACCAAGGCGAGAACCAAATGTAACTAAGTAAACATGATGTATCTAAGGTGCCTACAGTTCACACCGAACACACGCGAAATTAGGTATTGCTACTGATTATGAATTTCATACAGCTGTTGATTTATGTCATCATAGTTTCAGCCAATCCAGACCATGTTCGATCATGTGACGTATTTAAGGCGCCTACTGTTCGATCACATGACATACAAATTCACACCGTGATTGTTTGACGTAACCAAGGCGCGAACCAAACGTAACTAAGTAAACATGATGTATCTAAGATGCCTACAGTTCACACCGAAGACACACGAAATTAGGTATCGCTACAGACCATGTTCGATCACGTGACGTATTTAAGGCGCCTACTGTTCGATCACGTGACGTATCTAAGGTGCCTACAGTTCACAGGGAACACACGGTAAATGTCACAAAACTATATGAAATACACACATTTGTTAATTGTACAATTTAAATGGTTGTACTAATTCAGAAACCTTCGGGGGCGTGCGCAGAACAACTCACCAAAGTTTTATCGCAATCGGATGAACGGTATAGGAACGCATATGACACAAACAAACATTTAAATTTATATATATATATACAGTGGAGCCTCATTAATCCGGATTCCGTTTATCAGGAAACCTTGATATCTGGACAAAATTCAACGGGAATGGAATTCCTAAACGTTAATTTGCTCCATTAATCCAGAAATCTGTATTCCAGTTCTGGAAATCAAAATCAGGGACCAAAGTGTAAAATTATGTTATAACTTGTCTCGATAATCTAGAAATAATCTGTCCAAAAATAAGAACATTCGAAAAATCATATATGAAAATACATTCAGTAGAATAATACATAAAACACAATCGTGAAGCCCTTGAGAATCTATGGCCACTATCAATAACTAAGTAGCTTAACCATATTGTAACCAGTGATTGTATATAAACAATGTCTGTTTTAGCTATTTGGCAATGGGGGTGTTAATAATTATATAAACACACTGGGATCAAATCGTCCACGCCTTTTGACATAACTTATGGTAAATAGATTAAAAGTGTCATTAGGCCTCTTTGTAGTTTACCAATTGTATGTAACACAATTTTATTGATGGCTGTACAAACAAAGTTGAATGATTTAAGGTTTGGACAGTATAGGGCTTCATAAAAAACATTCTTGGTCATGAATCGTGACTTTAAATATTGAGCTCCACTTTGAATACACGTGTCCATCATGACTTTAAATATTGAGCTCCACTTTATATATATATATTTATATATATATATTATTCTTTACTAAATAAATGTCCCTGGTCAGGTACACAGTGGTATTGATTTTGGACAAGGTCAAGGTAATAAATGCAAAATTTTATATATACAATACTTTCATCTTCAAGAGTATTTTACCACCACACCATTCAAAAAGCAGGTCACTGTGACGTAACTTTGTAATCTAATCATGCCTAATTTTCATTATTTTAAGTTTCAAAGATACTGTTGCTTGCAAACTCAGGGTGCTAAATAATATGTGGATGAAACCTAAGGTGTATGAAACAAAAATAGAAAAAAGTTGATCACTATGGGATACCTTTTGCACTTCAGTAATCAGGTACACTTTTTACGTTTCAGTGATGTTTTTAACATCAGTGCCATTAATGTCATTAAACAGGATAGGAATACACGTTATAAAAAGGTGCACTGTATTTAAAAAAATGAACTTTGTCTTCATGAACCACTTGTTTTATCTCATTCTTCACTTAGTATGTACAGGGTCCCAAGTGGTATAAAGCGCTCTCCAATATGGATCACTGCCATCTCACCTCTGTCTGTGTGGGTTTGAGTCTCAGATTCGGCCAATGTGGATATTTAAGAAAGCTTGCCAATAACTTCTTGTGGGTTGGTGGTTCTTTCCAGGGGTTTTCCCATGTTCTTCCTCCACCCTTAATACTGACTGCCATGTATAGCCTATCATGTGCTGAAAAATGGCATTAAACATTACAACAACAACAACAACAACAACAACAGAAAACTTTATTTCCTATTATTTTTATGGAGTCAAAATTTAGCCGAGTTATAGGTCCTGATTGACATTGAAGTGTTAGGATTCTTCTTGAACCTGGTCATTTCAGTTAAAATTATATGAACCTTCCTGTTGTATGTACCTATTTCCTTTATTGTTTACATTACAGTCGAAACAATGGCTATGCTATTTCAACACCAACTAGAGATCAATACAGAGGAGATGGAATTGGTAAGAATATACTGCAACTCTTAAATCCTATTTCTCACTGATATGCCTCGACCTTCACCCAGTGTGACAGAAGAATTTAGCTCTTTTGGTCATAGACCAGAAGAAAATTTGATTTAATTTATGTTTATTTGTGAACTGTAATCAGCAGTGTTTCTATAAACCTTTTATGTGTGTGTCTTGACTTTAAAATGTCGGACAGTGATTGTAAGTCCACCTAAGTGGGGAAAGATGCAAAACACAACTTATTAAAGACTATTATAAAACCTGATCTTTCATCAAATTCTATAGACTTGATGGCATTCTGGCTTATTGTATTATTTGCAGTGTGTATTTCTTTTCATGGCATAGTATTCTGATAAAATTCAGAAAACATGTTTTAAATGATTTTTCATTCTTCTAGCATCAATGTAGAATTATTCTTTGCTGTTATTAGCATCCCTAATTTTCCTGGTTGGCAATGGGTATCTCTGATGATATCATGTTTTGCAGTACTTAATGTTTTGCATTTTGAATAGATTACGTATTAAATGCATTGGTTACTTTATGAATTTTAAAAAATATGGAATTACTAATTAACTTGTATCATGTCTTGAAAGCTACTTGTCAGACAGCTGCCAGAGAGTTTTCTAATAACTTGATTCAGGTCAAAGTGTCGTGTAAGTTCTGGGGTTCTGCATGGTTCCTTGCTAGGGCCTTTGCTATCACTTTCAAGTCATTAATATAGCAGATAACTTTACTCACTGCAATGCGATTATATTTCTAAAGTAGGACATTTTATTAGTCAAAGACCTATTCGAAGTTCTCCTTTGCAAATTTGTATTTGCTTACTGTTAAAAATCATAGACACTTTGGGCTAACATTATCCTCACATGCTAAATGGAAGTCATAGACACTTTTGGTTAACGTTATCCTGACATGCTAAATTAAAGTCATAGACACTTTTGGTTAATGTTATCCTCACATGCTAAATTAAAGTCATAGACACTTTAGGCTAACGTTATCCTCACAGGCATGCTAAATTAAAGTCATAGACACTTTGGGTTAACGTTATCCTCACATGCTAAATTAAAGTCATAGACACTTTGGGTTAACGTTATCCTCACATGCTAAATCATAAAATGGACTGATTGTATTAGTTTGATAATTCAGAACTTATGTAATATCTGTGAGTTGTATGCAACTAAAAACTTAGCTTTGACCAAACAAACTGTACTTACTGTTTTTATATCCAATTTAGAAAATGAAAAGAATTAAGTTGGAAGCTGTACCCATTTATTGCTCTAGAGTGCCTTTCTATGCAGATAATGGTTGGTAAACTCTTGCACAATGAAGGAAGAAGAAATTATCTATATTATATTTGATTATAAGTACATCATAAAATCATAAAATGGACTGATTGTATTAGTTTGATAATTCAGAACTTATGTAATATCTGTGAGTTGTATGCAACTAAAAACTTAGCTTTGACCAAACAAACTGTACTTACTGTTTTTATATCCAATTTAGAAAATGAAAAGAATTAAGTTGGAAGCTGTACCCATTTATTGCTCTAGAGTGCCTTTCTATGCAGATAATGGTTGGTAAACTCTTGCACAATGAAGGAAGAAGAAATTATCTATATTATATTTGATTATAAGTACCCATGTACCTAACTAAAGCAACCTTCTTGCTCAAATGAAATAATAGGCATCTCATTATCATCTAAGTACCAAAGCAAGACACCCATCTCTACCAGACTTCATTTTTTTATTCTGATGTCCTTGCTTGTCTTGTTCTCCCATGCATGTCCCATGCATGTTTTGTTGTGAGGTTTTCTCTCCCAAAACTCCTAATCTTTATATCTTTGAAAATAATTTAACAAATTCTGTCATACTAATAAATGTTTAGAAATATTTCCAAGAATCTGATGTTTTTCTTATTTACAATTATATTCTAAGTAACAAATTTGTTTAAAAAAAAAAAAGGACAAAAGTGACTAACCAGTGCAATGTGTTTTCTCTCTCGCATTAAGTGCTTATTTATTACCATATACCTATTTGTTTAATCTTTTTTCCTTTGAAATGTTTTGTGTCTTTTAATGCATTTTTTTACCTTGCATTTTGGATGTACTTTAACTTTTGTAAAATGAAGTCATCTTTAGATCATTTTTTTAAGTTTTGGGAAAAAACCTGGAAGAGTTAGACAACTCGTGTCCAGCCCCATGTTGTTGAATGAAATGACATTAGGAACAAAACAAGTACCATTATTTTTCTGTAATGCATTACTGACCTTGACATTGACTTGGAAATGGAAAGGACAGATTTTGACAGTGAATGATGTGAAATAAAGGATCAAAGTTTGAAGAAACTGGGACAGTTATATATACATGAATGCAGTACATATAAACGCTAAATAAAGGTGATAATATATGTACTGTGGTGGGATTGCAGAGGATGCATCTTGAAGAACTTGAAAGGCTAAGAATTGAAATTGACCTCTCACTTTCTTGCTCCTTTTGCCTCTCTCCTTTATTTTTAGCTTGCCACAGGCAAGTTCTTTGCAAAATTAAGAATTTGCCCAAGCCATATCATGTCCCAGGCATTGGGCTTTGTAAAGCCCTGGACAGTTTTACTGTTTTAAAATTTATTTTATAAAGTGTTCGGTTTATGTCATATTGGTTCAGTTACTATGTGCTCAGGTTTGGAAAAAAAAATTGGTAATTACCTGGAGTGTATAATTATTATTAATTTGTTGTTTCTTCTTGTGAGGGAGGTTGGTATATGTTTGTGAAAAATTAAATTAATCTGTTTCTTGGTATGACATAGAGGCTCAGCAAATACAGATCATATACTTATGATGTTGTTGTGTCATATTAGATAATACACAAGTGTGTGAGCGAACATTACCGAACCATAGCTTCTCTACTCTGTTTGGTTTGTTATGGGTAATTTTGCATAGTGAAGGTGGGCATGCATGGTCAGTAAGTGACTATACCTCCTACACCAGGTGACTATACCTCCTACATTACCCAACAACCCCTTCATATGTTTGTAATTTTGTAGGTGTTGGTGTTTTTGAGATAGGACAAGTCATGGTCAGTCATGATAGGTGTTGACTCGTTGAGTTCACCATGTTAATTCCAAATAAGGTCAATAAAATCATGTTGTTTATTTACCTAGATACACTTTTAATGTTAATCTTCGATAGAACCCATAGAATTTAGAGTCTTATTTAATGTTAAATTCCCATAGATTTCCATTGGGTCATACTTAATATTAAATTCCTATGAATCCGAATAGGGTCATTCCTAATGTTAATTTCCCAAATATTCCCATTGGGTCATATTTAATGCTGATTCCATTATATTATCATTGTGCTCACTCTCCCATATCATCCCCCATAACTACTTACAATGTTTCTAATAGTAATCAGAGGTCTCTTAAACGTTTAATTACATGTATTTGGACAAATGTTTTTTTATATGTGATACAGAAAATCATCCATGCAGGAGTCCTCTGTATGCATGCAAATAGCTGGGCAGCAAATTCAAAGACATGCCAGTCCTACTTCAACTACCTACTGCAGGGGAGAATGTATTGATTACTTGATCATTTTAGCTGTGCTGATGTTTACAATGACAGAATTGAGTGCTCCTGTGGCCAGTTGGTTAGAGCATCCACCGCTGATGTGGGAGGTTGTGGGTTTGACCCCCATCTGAGTCATACCAAAGACTTACAAAAATGGTACTAACAGCTGCCTCGCTTGGTGCTCAGCATTAAGAGGTTAGTGTTAGGACTGGTTGGCCTGGTGTCAGGATAATGTGACTGGGTACATTTTACATGTCTGCGGCATGATGCCCCAGTGCTAGACATCACTATAAACTGCCTCATAGCAGACATTGTAGCGATATGACTAAATTTTTTTTAAAGCTACGTTAAAAATCCTAATCACACACACACACACAATGACAGAATTTAGTGGTTAAAATACCCCCAGATGTGCCTGCTGTATTTATAAGAGACATAAAAAACAATACAATAGCTGGGCAACAAGTTCAAAGACTTCGACTAGCAACTTGGGTAGGAAAATGTGCTGATATTTACAATGACTGCTTATTATAAGAGTACATCAGAATTTTAGCATCCATTATAATTGTGTTCATTGCAGATTGTAGCCAAATAAATAGTGCATGTGACCTTGAAATCAAGAAAATTCAATACTTGGACAATTTGTCGTTTTGCAAATTTGGATAATTATCTTGGAGTTAAATGACAAACTGACAGAGATTTTAATGAGATTCAGAAGAGTGCTAAAGTTGCTAGAACTGATAGTTTGGATTTGATAGTTGCCAAGTGTAAGCAAGTGTCTGATGCCTGGCTAAGTGTTTGGAAAAAGACCAGTCCTTGGATTGACAAAATTCAGCATCACCCTGAAATACTAACAAGAATTATACCGCTGTCTGGTAATTGTGTTTCTAAGGTCACCAATATTGGCACAAAACCCATACCAAATTCAATTGATGAAAATAAAATTCTGCAGTGCTTACCAAATGAAAAGCGGCAATTATCACCAGAATATTCTATTCAAAATAATGCTAACTTTGGACAAACTGGATACCACCCAAATGTTTTTATGACTCGAGATAAGCCGGCCTATTATGCGCATGGCTTTGAAAAGATGTCATGTTTATGCATCAGGCTATGGAAATTAAATACTTTGGAATATTTCTGTCAGCATTTCAGCCAAAAATTGAATTATCAACCAAAATAACACGTGAACCAATGTTTACAGAAATGACGTATCATTGTGCATAATTACCAGACGAGTCAAATAGGTTGACACAGTTGTGGAATGTGGAAACTAAACTCAGTGGCAACCAACAGTTCTTCTAATCAGGAAAGTTCAACATTTTCTGGGAGGGAATTGTAACCTTTGCTGGTGGGACTCCTATTTGTACCAAAATATAAATATTATCATTTATGTTAGTTTCCTATAGGATAGAAATAGAAAACATTATCTTCTGATTTCACCCATACAGTTTTACTAGTACTATTTTTCATTAATTAAATTAATCATATAATATATTATAGATGCTTTTAGTAATAATTATATCAGTTTTATAACAATTGTTTTGTATAAAAAAATTTAAATCTTCATCTTACAAAATAACTTTTCAAGATTCAATTTCACAACCTATCTTTTTTAAATTTATTTCATACTATTGATAAGTGAAAAAGAAATGTTGCCATGTGTTTTAATTTCTGCTGCTTCAACTACAAATTGGCGCATATAATTCAAACTTGTATGTTTTCTATATTAAAATAGTGTTCATATAATTTTTCCAAGTAATAAATTGTCATTTAATTATCAGTGTATTTGTCATTGCAAAATGCATGTAAAAAAAATTCATCTTAATTCTCTCCATTATCAACATACTCACAAACTAACCAAGTAGATCTTGTATTTATTTTGCTGATATTTTAGATATAGAAATAAAATTTGTTTGGTCACAGTTGGTAGGGCTGTGTTATTTCATATACATTTACAACTTTTCAAACATAGTTGTTACAACTTTATATTTAAGTAACAGATCCAAATCCAACAAGTTTTTTCAAATTCAACAAATAATTTAGCTTGAAAAAAATCGCACACTGCCACAAAACAAAAAGGGCAATAACTCTATAAAGAAAATTAACAGGAGCAAAGTGATTTGCTGATGGACGTCTGGTCATGTTCATAATATTTGCCAAGTTGCATGGCAACCCATCAAAAACTGCAACTAGTTGATGTGAGGATTACTATTTATCATTGAAGCAGGGTATAGAAACAGTTCTAAAGGAGCTCATGCAGATTTTACCCTTGTTTACCAGATAGCATGCAGACATTTAAGTTTTTCAGGTTGGAACAAATATCTATTTTTTATATAGAAAAACCAGTTTATCCACTAATGAATATTATTGCTTAAACAGAAGTTTCCAAAATCAAATTTATCATAAATTTTCACAAGGTTTTTTCTGCATATTTACAATATCTATATAAACCGCCCCTGTGGCCTAGTGGTTAGAGCATCCGCCATGGAAGCGGGTGGTCATGGGTTCAATCCCCGGCCGAGTCATACCAGGGCCTTACAAAAATGGTACTAATACCGTATTTTGGTGTGTATAACGCGCACCGATGTATAACGCGCACCCCGATTTTCGACCCAAAATAAGTGGAAAAAACGTAGTTCTGCCATATAACGCGCATGTGATATAATGCATTTTAAAATTTTAACTACCGCTATTTCGCTACGTTTTCATTGTGCAACAACAGTTGGTCATTTTAGATAGTGAATGAAAAAGTGGCAATATTGATATTGTATCTTTCCGATTTTATTGTTGGCCCTTAAAAGGGCTATTTAAATGTTCGTCTAGTTGACGCAGTCTATTGCATCAAATCCCTCAAATTCCACTTTGTCTTCATCACTTTCGAAAAGTCGCTGTATGTCCTGAATCAATTAAATACTGCTCACCGAGACAAAGCATTGTAACTATGTTGAGCGCATCAAAGCTTACCTGGCGCCGATTACCGTGAAAAGACCACACAGAGTCGATGAAGCATTGAAGCCATTGATCACTGTATAATCGCAAAGATATCTCAAATACTATGATTTAAGATGAGAAATAAAACTAAGTAACAAGCTTATTTTCCAAAGAGGAAAAAAATGTTTCCCGACTTCATACATTGATTATTTTGTTCCACAACGTATCAGTGTTCCCGTAAGAAAGAATCCGTAGTCGCAAAAATATATATGTCCCCAACAGATGCTCTGATGAGAACATTAACACTAGTTGAATTCTACACATATTATATTTCAATTCGACCAGTAATAAATGAAGAAAAATTTGATTAGATCAACAGTTATGGAATACGGTACTGAACATTTACGGAACAAGTACGGTAATCCACACAGTGGTATTTGTTCCGCTCCAATGCGGCACTTTGCACAGCTTTTGAACAAATTGCCAGTCGTTATGTACATGTATTTCCGGCCGTGGCACAGAACAAAACTTGACACAGTGACGTGAAATGAAACCAGTTTTTTAACATAAGCAATCAAAGAAAGAACAAGACTATTTGTAAGCATTATTTATTTCTTTAATACGGCTAGTACCGGTAAACATTTTAGTTACAATGCAATGTACAATGGATTTAATATTTCACAAGTAGTGAGTGCCTTCATCCTCTTCAGATCGACCTGGAAAAAATCTTTTTTTTTTTAGTTCTTGTATACAACGCGCACCCCCGACTTAGGATAAGAAAATTAGGTAAAAAAAGTGTGCGTTATACACAACAAAATACGGTAGCTGCCTCGCTTAATGCTTGTCACTCAAGCATTAAGAGGCTAGTGTTAGGACTGGTCGGCCTGGTGTCAGGATAATGTGACTGGGTGGGACATCATGCTACATGTCTGTGGCATGATGCCTCAGTGCTAGACATCACTATAAAAACTGCCTCACTGCAGACATTGTAGTGATATGACTGAAATTTTTTTAAAGCTACATTAATATTCCTAATCAAACAAACAAACAATATCTTTAATACATATGACTGTTAGATCAAAAGAGGAAGTGTTTCTGTGACTTCTTTCAAACTTCTCAGCTAATTTGAATCAGATTTCAACAGCATTAAGATGGCTTGTGTAAAAGATTTATATACAGCTTGAACAGTCAGCAGTTGTGCACAGCAGCCTTAGATATTCAAATAACATTTGTTGGACAGGGCTGATAATATTGGGGCTGTGTGGGAGGGAGCAGTGGGATTCAGGAGATGGGTGCATTAGGGTCTAGAAGATTAGAGGGAGCATTTGGGGTTCGGAAATGGGAGTTGACAGTTGGACCAGGAGATGGAAGGGAGCAGTGGGATCTAAGGTATTATAGGGAGGAAACAAGGTGTCCTGAAGATGGGGAGAGCAGAGTTTTACAGGAGGTGACAGGGATCATATGGGTCGAGTTGATGGGATGAGTCATTAGGGTCCAGGATATTGTAGGGATACTGTAGATGGCATGGGTTAGTGGGGTCCAGAAGATTAAAGGGAGCCATGGGGTTCAGGCAATGAGAGGAAACATTTGGGTTCAGTAGACAAGAGGAGATAACTGCAGCATGTATAGATCTCTCTATTTTATAATGTTGTTCATTGAAGCCATAAAATTGACTGGATTGTAAGTGAGGAGCCTTTTAATTTTTAGGCTTTGTCCTAATAATGGATAAAAATAAACTGGAATGTAATTGGGGTGTCTTTTAATTTTTAGGCTTTGTCCTAATAATGGATTAAAATTGACTGGAATGTAATTGGGGAGTCTTTTAATTTTATAGGCTGTGTCCTAATAATGGATTAAAATCCAAAAGAGTATTTAGAGCTGTTTTTCAGGAGTTCAAGTGAATAAATTTAGTGGTAGTTATTTTTTTTAAAAAAAATCTCATTTTTTAGCACACTACAGGCTATACATGGCAGCCAGTATTAATAGTGGAGGAAGAACCAGGGAAAAATCCTGGAAAGAACCACCAATCCACAAGAAGCTACTGGCAAGCTTTCTCGCATACCCACGTTGGCCGAATCTGAGACACAAACTTGAGCAGACAGATTTGTGATAGCATTGACCTGTAATGGAGGGCGCTTTAGACCACTCTGCCACTTAAATTTGAATCATTTAATGGGATCCATGGACTAGAGCCATTGAAGGGGAACTAGGGTTACTCTTGGGGGGAGGGGGGGTCTTAAAAATGAGGAACCACTGTATTGAGATATGTTGTTTTGTTTGAGGTTGCTAGTACATTGCATCTTGTTTTGTTTGAGGTTGCTAGTACATTGCAACTCGTCATGTTGCATATTCTGTATGTAGTGTTGAGATTAGGTGTGTTATGGCACAGTAACACAAGTAGGCTATTTAGGTGCTGAGGCAGCTGAAGTAACGTGCTGTACTAAGAGAATAATGGTTGATGATATATTCTGCTTTCATTACAGCATCACGAGGCATTGGGTATGGCATGGTTACAGCAAGAGTGGATGGCAATGATGTATTTGCAGTGTATAAGGTAACAAAGGCAGCCAGAGAAATTTGTATACAGGAAAACAGACCAGTACTTATTGAGGCTATGACATACAGGTGGGTCATTAACAAGAAAAATTCCAAACTTATTTAACCAGTAATGAAAATTTTAAATAGAGTAAAACCTTGCTACCAAGAATTGCTTGATATAATCAGCACCCATGATGGACTCCAGAGAGCACTAGTACATTAAGAGAATACTGTGGTTTCACTAATTTGTGTCAGATAATAATTTTCATGTATTTTGTTGTGGCCACAGACCATGAATTTAAAAACAATTTTTTGAGATAGCCACATGTGACAAAAAAACAACATGCACATACCATTTTTTGTTACTCTGTTTTATTTCTAGGGATCAACTTAGCTATTTGATAAATATTGAATATATCACAATTTAATATTTGGGAAAAAAGTTTCTATACTATTTTTTGTCTTTCATTGGGGACACAGTATTTGTGTTTAAAAAATACAAATTCACTGCAACATATGCTGTATTACAGGATTGGTCATCACAGTACATCGGATGACAGCTCAGCTTATCGGTCTGTAGATGAGGTCAGTCACTGGAACAAGGAGGACACACCTATTGCCCGTCTCAGATTGTACATGATTAATAAAGGTTGGTGGAATGATGATGCAGAAAAGGAATGGAAACAAGATTCCAAGAAACAGGCAAGTATTTAAAAAATTTGAAAGATGTTGCTTAATTTCAGTTTGCATTCCTGTTTTATTTCAGCAAGGAATTTTTAGCCCATCTTTTTTATTACTAGTCTTAAGTTCTTGGCATATAAGATCTCCAGCATTTTATACATTGTACCAAATACAGGACAATATTTCAAATATTTTATAATAATTTTTTGCATGAGTGAATTGGCTGCCAATCAGAAACATTCCCAATCATGATTTCTTTTACTTTTATGGTGAAACTTATTGAAAATATGTACATAATTTACATTATTATTTGTCTGCTAAAGAAGACGAAGAGTTGTTGATAGTGTTTTCATTTTTGAATTCTTCACCATTTTAATTGAACTCTAGCATTATCAAAATGATCTTCTGGAAGTTATAGTCAAATTGTTTGTAATATCTAGTTCAGATATTTTGAAATATGATACCGTAACAGTGCTTGGCAAGATATGGGATCACACTTAGCTCATAATCTCAAGTAGACTGCACAAACATTATTACCTGCAACTTGAGACATCACAGAGGCAAATATGAAAACTTTCAAGTCAAAATATTTTCCAAATTGTGAGGCCTCTGTCATATTCACTGCTCAAGAAGAATATGTCTTGTTGGAACTCTTATCGTAATTGTGCTCAGTATCAGCACACACATCTCTCTCACATACATGTACATAATCACACTTATGGTGTGAAAATCTCTAGTCTCTTAGATCATAAAAAGCCTGTGTTACTATGGAACTTGATTACAAATTCAAATTTATCATATTTATGTAATGTATGTAATAACAAAAACTCATTTAATGTCCTTGGACTGTAGCCAGTCTCTTTACATTTTTGACAGATTTTTCATTGTGGAGTTCACACAGATTGACTGATAAACCAGCAATATTAGCACATTTTTAGTTTACTGAATGTAAACATTTCCACAGTCCTTAATGTAAGCAAACTTGTATTGGACTGCCATTGATGCAGGAACGTTTATCAATCTACTGCTTTATTTTACAATTTCTGTCCACCACACTGTCATTGATCTTACACAAGGTCATTATGGGTTAGCATACATTTGACTTCATTCGCTTACTCTGTCCACTATGGAGCTCTTAATAGCAAATTCTGAAGTGCTGCTTGATAATTATGCTCAAGTTATTCATATTTCATGCTGTTTTGATAGAAGTGTTATTAACCAAGCATGCAACATAAACAGGGCCAAATGTTTCTGATAAGACACTGCATGAATGATATGACATGTTTACGAATCTGTTCAGTGTGGCAGCATTTTAGTGACCTAATAATTTCAACCCTTTACTAGTTTCTGCTTTAGCTTGTGTCTATTGTTTTGTTTCCACAAAAATTATTTTTTTAGTCAATTTATTGGCAATTTCAAAGCATGAAAGCCCGCCATGAATCCTGCTTTGGATCCCGCTTTGGTAAGTTATGTATATATTGTTTATGATATACAGCGTCTATAATACATTGTAGCTAGTTACATACTGATTTGCTAATCTATGCTTTGTTTTCTCATCTTGTGTCATTTCAAGAGGAATGTTTACTATACATATGACATGCAAAAAGATCGTCTTGTTTGGCATCGAAGGGAAGGAGCTAAATATGCAGTGTTTGTTTGGAAAACACATGCTCTGATGTACTTAAGAAAGTGGCAAAGGAAAAGAGAGATGCTCGAGGTCATGACAGGATACCTCTGACATCCCTCATCTCCACCTCAAATAAGCCTCAGTGGCAGCCTTGTAGGGGTCTTCGCATGGAACCAACACATATGGTTACATCAGTGATAGAGAGGATAAAGTAGGTGACCATCTGTTGCTGGATAAGATGCATTAGTCGGTACAGCAGTTGAAACTACACTCTCATCAATCAGGCGAATATTCACTATTTTTAGGCATCCCAGATGGGTTATGCCTCCACATATGTCAGCTTGGCCTTCAGGCCAGTAAGTTTGGGTGTATGGGATTTACGATTGATTAGCTGGACTGAAATAATATTAATAATACTGCTGCACCAACACCAGTCTTCCAGCTGAAACCAGCAGTCACCATGAAATTACCAGCAGTCCAACCATCTCAGCGTGAAGACCTCATGGTCAGAATGGTCAAACTACACAATGTTTAGGGGAAGGCAATATCATTCCACCACTCCATCAGATGGGGTGAGTATGCCATTAGTCACAATCTGATAAATGTATACTTTCACATCTCTACCCACCCCATATATTGCTTGTTTCCGCATTTATCATCACACCAGTATCAACTTGCCATTCTTCCCTTCAGCTCACATCAGTCCTTGGGCTTTCACTCACACTAGGGACTTTGCCATCTCCCCATTCTGGGCATTGTCATCTGTATCAACAGCAGCATACTAGGGCAGCATCTTAAAGAAACACATGACAAGTTCTATCCTGCTCCATGGCGGAATGATCTCCATTCATTTGTGCAGAGAATCACAAGAGTAACTATCTATATCACCCATCTGCATGCTCTATCCCTCATCTCTCTGACTTCCTCTTCTCTCTCTTTTTGGAGGAGAAATAGTTGGACCCCAATCGTTACCAAAGGCTACCACCCAATGATATTGGACAGATTCCACCATCATGGCAACATGTTTGTGTTGGGACAAAGATCTCTTGGATCTTTTAGACAATGTTGGTCTCCTTGACCAATATCCCTTATTTGTCTTCAAAGGGATCCAATCAGGTTGTTTATTTAAAAAACATGGCTAGATTCAAACCCCTTTGAACTTCTAGCCTACACATCACTAAAGTCAGTATCATACAGTGTTTACTGATAACCTTAGCTTCAGCATGCCGGGTAAGATGGCTTCATCCCTGCTTTTTATGTTCACTGGAATTCTCTTTAGTTCAGATTGGAGGGTTTGGTAATTCTCAAGATACCATCAGGATCCCAGAACAGATTACCATCTGTTGGTAGTCAACCAGCTGTCCCTGCTGACTTATGTAGCCAGGTTAAAAACAGCAGCCATTGCAAGATTATGTTTGTGGTCTCTGGGATCCGTGATCTCAGACACATTCAAACAATAAGGCAGATGTGACATAGGGCATGATAAGAGAACTCTCAGATCTGTTAGATAATTTGATCTCCAGCAACCAAAATCAATAACATTATTTCCAAAATGGAATTTTTCTTTGGTTCAAGCTTGGCTCAACTCCAGCAAGTTTGAACCTCTCGCTCATGCTTAGCTAAAGTTCCTGTCATACAAAGCGTGCTTCCTGATAGCTTTAACTTTCACATGCAGGATCAGTGAGCTACACGCCCTCTCAGTCGACCTGAACTATCCTCCATTCATTTTGGATCATTTGGTAGTTCTCTTTAAACAACCAGGCCTAGTTGCCAAGAATCAGTTGCCATCTGTAGGTAACCAATGAGTCATCATTAGTCCTCTCTTTTCCATAGACAGGTCTAGAGAGCAATCGATGAGTCATCATTAGTCCTCTCTTTTCCATAGACAGGTCTAGAGAGCAATCGATGAGTCATCATTAGTCCTCTCTTTTCCATAGACAGGTCTTGAGAGCAATCGATGAGTCATCATTAGTCTTCTTTTTTCCATAGACAGATCTAGAGAGTAACCAATGAGTCATCATTAGTCCTCACTTTTCCTTTGACAGGTCTAGAGAGGCAGCCATGCAAGATCCTGTCTGCACCATCAAGTACTACTTGAGATGCACAGAGACAAGTCATGGCACAACCAAAGTCTCTTCTCACGTGGCTTACTGCTCCAAGGTTTTGGCAAGCAGTGTGAGACAATGCAGGATATGTTTCATGCCCTTTCCTGGCTGAAGGTGATCATATGCTTGGTGTACTCAGACATCTCACAAGATCAGATTAACCTCATGTATACACCCTCAAACACTACTTAAGACACAGACATAACTCATGACATGCATAAATATCACTTCCTCCTAGTCAAGGCCAGAAAACAAGACGTCACCGCTCAGGCCATTACTTTGTGGTTGAAGTTGGTTAAACACTCACCTTACTCTGAGATCTCTGATTATCAAAGGTGCCTCATAAGGATTACAGCTTATGATTCACGAATTTTTACCTCAGAGATTTAGTGCCACAGAGAAAAATGTTGGCTTCGGTAGGATGGTTGCAGCAGTACAGATGTCCACCAGTACCACTAGACCAATCAACACAGCCCATTAGCTTAACTGGATGAACCAGTGAAAAGTTTTGGTTTAACATCATCTTCTCAGCCATGTATATATAGATATACATACACAAGTCCCAGATCAAGGGATCTCGGGATGTGTTTCTTAGGTCCTTAGGAGAACCGGTTATCTTTCATATGGGGAATCCAACCACTTGTCTCCAGAAAGATACCCAAGATAGAGGCCAGATGTTCAGCATCCAGTCCTCCTATTAATTATCTCCTAACATAATGTGTTTAGGGAATTATTCAAAGGAAAAAGCACATTTTTAAAGTAAATTATGTTTCTATGAAAATTCTTACTAATATTACTTAAAAGCCCTCCCAACCACCCCATAATGCGATCATCCGTGTTAATGTCTCACTTACCTAAAAACTGGTGTCACCTGGTGGTATCAAGGAGAGTTAATGGGCAAGAGTTACTGCTATTTGCCTATCTAAAAATAGACAATAAGACAATTTTTGTATTTTAATAAGGCTGGATTCGCAATGTAGCAGGCTAAAGAAATATGGCAAATGAAACATTAGCTGTTAATAAAACCAGTTTATTCAGTACTAATTATTGCTGCTTATTACAAATTTTACCAAAAAGCTGTGAATCATTTTAAAACAACTGCATTATAAATTTTGACCACGTTTGTTTTGAGATTCCTGGCTTCAAGGACTTCTGTATTTGCAGTATTTATTTACAGTATGTAAATATGACTCTCAGACTTAAAAGAGAGGATTCTTTGGCAACTTCTTGTAAACTGCTTAGCTAATTGCAGTTGAATGACAGCATTTCATAAATTAAGCCATTACCATTCTAAAAGGGGCTGGTCTGTGAACAAAGATGGCTTGTGTCAGAGATTTAAATATAGTTTGAACAATCAGTAGCTCTGTACAGTAGCTTTAGATATTGAACTATATTTGTTGGGCAGGACTGAAAATATTGGGGTCCAGAAGATGAGAGCGAGTCCTGAGTCCAGGAAATCAACCATATTAATAATCTCTCTATCCACTATTTAACCCTCAACTATGTAATCAAAGATCATTAAAATCTACCTTATAAATGCACTCAAACTTTATTTCTATGTAAACACAAAGTAAATAAAAAGATTTTGGAATTTTTATTTTAAACATATTTCTTCCTGAAAATTGTATGTAAGTTTGGTATGTTTATACAAATTCTGATATGACAGTCAATATTTAAGCAACAAGTGTAACAGGGTTGAGTTGCATGCATTCCTAAAAAACACAGGTAACAGTATACAAGTCAGTGTCATTAATATTCTAAAATAACCGTGGCTATTAGTTGGTCATTTACTTGATGTTGTCTTTATTGACCGCATATAACTACAATGTATATTTATATGAATAGAAGAAAACTGTGATAGAAGTTCCAAAAATTTTCAAAGCTATAATTTTGTAGAAGTACTGCTGAAGGTTTTGTGATTCTGTGTAATGAAGTAAACAGAAAAACTGTTAGATTATTACATAATTTAAGAGAGGCCCCAAGTGGTCCAAAATGTTCACCATTATGGATCATTGCCATTTCACCTCTGTTTACATTTGTTCGAGTCTCAGGTTCAACCAATGTGTGGGTATATGAGAAAGTTTACCAGCAGCTTGTCCTGGTTCGGTGGTTCTTTTCAGGGTTTTCCCATGTTCTTTTTCCATGTATAGCCTATCTTGTGCTGAAATATGGCATCAAACCCTACAACAATATAATGAAAGAAAACAATCATTTATATATATATTTATACAGTGGAGCTTCGTTAATCCGGACACATTCGTTCCAAGTGGATATGTCCGGAATAATGAGTTTTCCAGATAACTGAATCATGCAATTTTTTTTTTTTTATGATATCATCACAACGTGTATATGTACATGTATATGCTACCTTTAAATGTAATGTACTGTATATTCAATACCAGTTGAAATAAATTAATGAATACATCTATTAATTTATTTACTATATGTTATTTCGCAGTTAAATACGTTATGGTAAACTAATAAATAGCAGTCATTTTTATAAGTCGTATTTTACAACTGTTACAGTTGCTAATGATTGATGTCCCCATTTTTTTCTGAAATGAAGCCCTATACTGGCCAGCTTAAATCTGTCAACTGTATAGCCGTGAATAAACTGTGATTGTTACATACAATTGGTAAACATCAAAGAGTCTTAAGGACAATTTTAATTTTTTTACCATATGTTATGTCAGAAAGCATCAACATTTTGATCCCTGTGTGTTTATTTAGTTATTAACACCCTGTCGGCGACTAGCTAAAACATACATTGTTTATACAATCGTTGGTTATAAAATGGTCGCGCTACTTAGTTATTGATAGTGGCCATAAATTCTCAAGGGCTTCACTATTGTGTTTTATGTATGATTCTACTGACTTTATTTTCATATACGATTTTTCGAATTATCTTATTTTTGGACAGATTATTTCCAGATTATCAAGACAAGTTTTAATGTAATTTTACACTTTGGTCCCTGACTTTGATTTCTGGATCCGAAACGCAGATTTCTTGATTAACAGAGCAAATTAACGTTTAGGAATTCCGTTCCCATTGAATTGTGTCCAGATAGCGAGGTTTACAGATAAACAGAGTCCAGATTAATGAGGCTAATGTGCAAAAATACATGAATTTCTGCAAGATTTAGATACTAGAGAAGTAAAAAAAAATCTCTTTAAAGTTGTTCAGTTGAACACCATTTTTCCAGCACATGATAGGCTATGCAGGTGGCCAATACATCTTGCGAAGGAAGAAGGTGGGAATATCATCCAGGAAAAACCACCGACTCGAGAGGTTACTGCCAAAGTTTCAGTCATAACCACTTTGGCCAAGCTCGAGACTCAGTCCCACGAGATCTGTGATCTGCAAAGCTTAGTGCATTTCATGAATAGAAGAGTGTTATTACAGTGAAATTAAAAACCCAATGAACTGCAGATGATGAAAACATTTATGACCCCTAAATTTGTATGATCCTTTCTGAGTTTTTAAAACTGATTTTAATATATTGAATTAGATAACCATAAAGATTATGATTTACCTATGATAAATACCATGAAACAAGAAGTAAGGTTTTACCAAGAAATGACATTATGACAATATCACAAAACATAAACAACATTTTTTTTAAGAATTGAAAATACTATTTCTAGTAAATGCACCTTTTATGTGATGCATCATCACCAGAGGCTGTATAGGTGCAGAGAATGAAATGAAATAAGAAATAAAATTTGCTAACAAATACTTTACATTATTCTGTTTTTAGTTGCAGTTATATTCTAATTTATCATTCAATGCTGTCTTTATAATTTTATGCATTTTGCTATTTTATTAAAACATATTTGATAGCATGAAAGCTATAGTTCACTTCATTTCACACTCTCAAAAATGAAAAACAAGAATTCAGTTAATGCATTTCCATCTGTATTCAAATGCATTTCCAGTTTTATTCATATGCATTTCCATTTTCATTCAAAGGCATTTTCATTTTTATCCAAATGCATTTTCAGATTTATTAAAATGCATTTCCAGTTTTTTTTATGCATTTCCATTTTAATTATAATGCATTTCCATATTTATTCAAATGTGATTCCAGTTTTATTCAAATGCATTTATTTCCATTTTCATTCAAATGCATTTTCATTTTATCCACAATGATGACAACTAAAGGATACAGTGGATGAAAGCAAAACGCATGAAATCAGTGCATTTTGAAAACCATAAATATAAAACAAGAAGATGATAGATGAAATGCATATGCAAATAAAATGCCGATCTGACACAATTGAAATACATATGTGAATGGAATGCAGGTCAAAAACATATGAAATGCATATATGAATGGGATACAGGCCTAACAAAAATGAAAAGTAGATTTAGTAAAATTACCCATTTCAAGATCTGTGCCTTAAAGCGATTATTAGCTGTAATTAGAAGTCTTGTACTGTATTTATTCCAGCACTGTTCACGCTTGTATTGATGCATGGATAATAAAATTCTTTATGTGATTGATACTTGCAGGTCATGGAAGCCTTTGCAAAAGCTGAAGGCAGAAAGAAACCCAATCCAGAATTGATGTTCACCGATGTTTATAAGGAGATGCCCAAACATATTCAAAAGCAGATGGATCAAATGAAACAACATGTTCAGGCCTACAAAGACCACTACCCTCTTGACAGTTATGAGAAGATGGGCTAGATGCTTTTCTAAGAAAAAGAAAGCTTAAAAAGACAAAAGTACATCAGATGAATTTGGTTTACTAAACACATGTTTGTATGTATGATCATGCTGTGTTTGCAATTCAAGCAGATCATCCAAAATATGTTATTCTCAATTAAGCATGTGGTTTTGCTACAACATAAGAAGTGACCCAGACTGCTTTCTTTGTGATCGTTCATTGTGTGAAAAACTCATCAAACAAGAAACAAAACAAAGCAAGTTATTGCAAGGTTGCTAATAGTTAAAATCTGTTTTTGATGATAAAATAGATTATTTGTTGAAATGATGTGTCTTAGTTTAGATCTCCAGATGTGGGAGTACTATCTTTTTTGAAGTGGATAGGGAGAATACAGGAGTTTTAAGCAGATTAATTTTTGCATCTTTTGAAAACTACAATTGATGCCAAGTTTCAAAACATGCAATATTTTTAATTGCAATCAGAGAAGAAACTTCAAGTTTATAGCTCTCCATGGGAAACGCTTGAAAGAATTTATTTCTATCAACTTAGTTTTTGAATCATAAGTTTTGATTTGTAAGCAGAAAGTAATTTCTAAGTTAAGTGTGACTGATTATCACTTTGCTTGATATATATTTGGTTTGATTATCACTTTGCTTGATATATATTTGGTTTGATTATGATTGTGCTTGATATATATTTGGTTTGATTATCATTGTGATTAATATGTATTTGGTTTGGTTATCACTTTGCTTGATATTTATTTGGTTTGGTTATCACTTTGCTTGATATTTATTTGGTTTGATTATCACTTTGCTTGTCTTAAGTTTGGTTATTATTTCTTGCTTTTTAAGTGTGGCTGACTCTTAGCTTGCTTTGAGAGTGGCTGATTATTACTTGATTATGTTATGTTTCTATTAACTGCACTCTTATGATCCCTAATACACATTAGGCCCAGGCATTAGGAATAAGGCTTATGCACCCTTCATAGTGTTCCACATTTTTAGTTTTTACCTATTTAAGTTATTTTAAAAATAAACGACTTATAATTTCACTGATTAACACCTGTTTATCAACCCCACCCCTAAATATTTTTTAAAGACAGTTATTTTCTTCAGTACTGACTGTTTACATGGCTATTGCTTTCTATAACTGGGGGATTGGAACAGCTCTGTTCTATAAACACAGAATAGATACAAATTAGAAGTGAACATTTCAAACAATGTTCATGTTTCTAGTTTATTTTGTCATTTCTGTACCTTCATATCTTAATTAAAAATGTTTTTAATGAACAAAATTAGTAAAATATGTATGTTATTCATTATGAATTATTAATTATTACTCATTTATACTTATGTTTATGGCTTTTTATTGCTTGTTTTTTAAAACTGAATTTTCCCCCCATTTTAAAGTTTGGCGAGAAAAACACTGAAACATTCCCCTATTTTTCGACAATAAAAACTGAAAATGTGAACACTTACCCTGCTGGATGTCATAAGAGATGACTGATAAAGGTAACCTGTTTGCTGTGAGATGCATCCTGTGTCAGTGCTCCAAACAACGCCTTCAACATTTTAAATGAGTGCAGTTTGTATAGAAAAAGATTTTAATTGTTAATTGGGATTTTACTCATTTTGCCTTCATCTTGCATTTATTTCCCTTTTTTTTTCCTATTTTTTTTTTTGGCATCAACTTTACATTATGTCTTATGCCTGATGGTATGTGTTTGCTTTTGGTTGGATGGAATTGTCTTTCTCAGGGTTTTAGTAAGTTTTTTTGCCTTTACAAGTTTTATTACCTAGCATTTTTGTTTAGTATTAAATGGCTCTTATTCTGCTTTATGTGCAGTTATTTGCTATACATACACAAACTGCATCATGTTTTGTTCTAAGTCAGTAGGATGAACAAATAACATTTGGTATAGGGATATGTTGAGCCCATCTTAAATGTGTTTGTTCCCCCTACTCATTATAAACGATGAAGGTGGTTTTGTATTTATTACATAGCAGTGCCCTGGATTTTTTTTTTATACATTATGTAAATATTTTTAGCTTTACTGTATGAATGAAATTCCAATAAAACTGGAAATTATAAGTAAAAATATCTGTATATAAAAGAAGACTACTTAGTAGTTTGAATCTGGGTGTATGACATGAAAAAAATTATTGAACAGTAGTATATAATGCCAAGTTTAAATGGGTATGTAATAAATACATAATGCATATTCCTTCATATTTTTATGGAATAAATACACACATAGTACAATCATTGGCATGTGACAATCAGTGATATCTTTACTAAATAGATCAATATAGGTTGCTGATTTCTTCATTACTGAAAACATTTCTTTCAAGGAATAATGATTAAGTGCCAGACATTTTCATTTATTTCTTATGTATGTCAGGTAAATCTTAATGTTGAGCTTTTCCTGTAATGGTTTAATCTGCATGCTTTTCCCCAATTTTATCAAGGGGATTATATGGTGTTACCATTGCGCAATGTTTGTTTATCAGTAATCTTTACAATTCAGAAGATCAGATGGGAAAAATCATTTCTAATCATGTTTGGTGTGTGATTTAATATAAAGAAACAAGTCCTAGTCTTGTTTGATATTCACAAATCGAAGTTAAGAACTAGATCAAGATTTATATTCTCAATTTTTCATTCAAAATTTATTTAAATTTGACTGAACTTTACATAGTTTAAGAGAGTTAATGCGTGAATTTGACATTTAAGTTTGTGGGACTTGTTACTGTTACATTATTGTTGGAGCATCGATTTTGGTTCCAAGAGGGTTGGAATTCAAAGGATGGTAACAAATTGTAACATGTATCATTAGATTGAAGTGGTGGCAAAAACTAAATGGTACAAGTAAAACACCGAAAAAATCAGTGACAGATTTGTTCTCACTCCTGGGTCCAGTCCTTGTATTCGGTTAAAATCAGTGCAACTTTCTCACCCTTCCATTTTTTTATTGTAAAAGTCCTGTTATCACACTGTAGTTCAGATTATTGATATGTAAAATTATGTGGTGTTTACCCTATCATTTGGTGTGGGGTTTTAAAAGTTACACCTGCTGAGATTTGTGTGTCAGCAAAAACTTGTTTATTGTAAGAAATTTCTCAAATGTGGAAGTAAAAATGTTTCACTGAAAAAAATGAAAACATATTTTAGATGATAATCTTCACTTAGAAACATATATTTTGGATTTTTTTTTGTATAACCTTGTTGATAAATTGTTTATTTTATAAATGTTATCAGATATCAAATGCATATAGAGAATAAAAATTTTGATATTCAGATTTACATTTTTCATATTCCACAATCTGAACCATTTCATTAATTTGTGGGAAGCATTAAACAGATAAATCTGGTTTTCTTTTCGGTCTTGAAAATCAATGTAATGATTCACTGAGTAAATAGATATGATGGTACACTTGCGATCTGCACAAATATAAATATTTTTATCAACCCAAAAAAGACTGACAGAGGAAAAAAGATAATCACAGACCTGCCAACTCTTGCAATTTTGCCGTAAGTTTTATGACAATAACACTATAATTATGTACAGTGGGGCCTTGACTTACGAGTTTAATTCGTTCCGTGACGGAGCTCGTAACTCAAATTACTCGTATGTCAAATCCATTTTCCCCATAGAAATGAATTGAAATGGAATTAATCCATTCTGGACCTCCAAAAAAACACAGCAATATCGATAATTCTGAAGCATATCCTGATGTTATAGAGGTCTTTCCAGAACTCTCTAAGGTTGCGGTTTGTGCTCTCCATCACCTCAAATCTGCGTCGGAACAGGTGCTTGGTAAAGAGTTTCTTGAAATTAGAAATCAACTGCTGGTCCATGGGCTGCAGGATAGGGGTGATGTTGGGTGGAAGGTAGAGAACCTGCAGCAAATCAGCGTAAATAGCTCGTGCCTCCTCGCAGATTATAGCCTTCGTCACGGTATCTCCGGCGAGCTGCTTCTCCATATTTTAACGGAGAGACGTCTTCTATTTATTAATTATTTTAACGCCCTTTGCTAGCGTGATTGCCTGTATTGACTCCTTCAGCTTCAGTATGGTGCAGATCGTGGAAGTGCTACGCTCGTACTGCTTTGTCAAGTCGACTACACGCACACCTTGGTCATGTTTTTCCATAATTTCTTTCTTTAATTCAATGAATATCATCTGCTTCTTTGCAAAATAACCGCAAGCACAAATGCGAGCACAACACTAATGCTTCCACTGCGAGCTGACCACTTAAAGTGAACGAGTGAGACACGAGATGATTGGCGGATGTTCAAGCGTTCACTGTGACGTTCGCTGCGCCAACTAGCGGTGGGGTATCTGAAGCTGGCTCGTAACCCGAATTTTAGCTCGCAACTCAAAGCAAAAAATCGGCCGAAAGACGACTCGTATCTTAAAAAACTTGTTAGTTGGGACACTCGTAAGTCAAGGCCCCACTGTACTTAGGGAATTAAAGCAAATAGTACGGAAATATGATCTTTTTTTCTGTTCTTGATATTTTTGTACTGGTTCGTTCCGGATACAGATTTTCATATTAGACTTTGTGTTCAGATTCAGAGTTTCATCTTAGACTGAGTGAATTTTGGTAGGGAACCAGACTAACTGTACAGTGGTACCTCAGATGCTTTAAACCTGCCTATTTTGTTCATGAGGAGAGCTCATCTGATCTAGATTTTGTTTTTTGTTTGGTCATCCGATCATCTGAAAATGTCTTCCAAACAAAAATGTGTCAAAGGTAGGGAGGAAAACCAGCCTCTTAAAATGCTGAAACAGTGGTTGCAAAAATATAAAACAGACTACTAAGATACTTGGTCATGCTTAGAAAAGTTTTTTAAAATAGGTGACCATTACATTTATTGCATGTTATTATGTGTTAACTTGAAAATTTCCTAAGGTGGGCAAGATGACTGTCGCTGCCACATGAATTTAAAAAAAAAACATACAGAATACATTGCAATGAAATCAAGTTGTAATTTGCTGACCTCTATAGGATTTGGATCTGTAGTGCCAGAAACTGAATTGGAGGTCAAAATATATTTTACAAACTTTTTGGTTGAGCATAATGATGCAAATGCTGCATCTGACCATGTTTCTAAACTATTAAAGTGCATGTTTCCCAAATTGTCAGTAGCAAATAGTTATAAGTGTGGCAGAACAGAAACTACTGATATTGTATTACAACAATGCAAGTCGAGACAGGAAGGCACTGTTAACAATATTTTATCTCAACCTTTCAGTATAGCAACTGATGGTAGCAATTATTCTGAGAATCTGTATCCAGTTGTTGTTAGATATTTTGATAACACAGACAGGGTTGTAAACTGAAGCAGTTTTGTTAGTTCCAATTTTATGATGGAGCCTCTACTGGGGAAAATAGTTTCACATTATTGGATGATAATTTGAAAAAGAGAAATGTAAATTGGAATAATTGGATTGCCTTCAGTGATGCCAGGTTGCACAAAAGGTGTATTTGGACATATAAATATGGTGAAATCCTCAGTGTTCATGCCATTTGATACATTTAGCAGCTAAAAGAGGGCTGATATGTTGCCTATTAGTTTTGATGACTTATTAGTGGACATATCATATTATTTAGATAAAAGTGTGAATATTCAAATGAAACTGAAAGATCTTCTGACACTTTGTGGGAAAGAGCAGAGAAAAACATTGAAGTATTATTTAACGAGATGGTTGTCTTTTGGTGAAGATATAAAAAGACTGTTGGATCAGTGGAAACCCTTACAAATATATTTTGGTAAAGAAACCAAGAAAAGAGGATAAAAGCAAAAAGTAGGATGTCAGAGAAGTTTAGTTCCAAGGATAATGTTCCATATGTATATAGTAATAAAATAAAAAATAACGACAGCACATATACATGAAGTAAAATTTTGAGCTGTGATAAATCGAGAAGTCAGTCTTGTACTACCTTCAAGTCTGCCTCAGCAGGAAAGACTGAGAAAATAAAACCCCAAGATAGGTTCCTTAGAGAAAGCTAAATCACAGAAATCGGTTAAAAAGGCTCTGTCTAGATGTCAGACACCATCAGTTAGAAATGACAGGAGAGACAGTTTAAAAAATTAAGTTGCAGAGAGGAAAGGCTATGAGTGTGTGTAAGGCTTTGCAGTCCTGGAAGATTTATTGCTTATTTCTAGCCCACCTAATTCCATTATAAAACAAGTACAAACAGCTTAATCATGAAAACTTAGAGAGAAAACATGCTTGAATTATAAAAGCAGTTACTGATCAGATTTGTAAAGGCTACAGAAATTTCACTAGCCAAAGATCTTAATGATATACTTATATTAAGTTCATTTTTTAAAGTATTTTTTGTTTGTTTTTTATGGTTTAATGCCACCCCTCAGCACAATAAAGGCTATACATGGTGGCCAGAATTAATGGTGGAGGAAGAACCCGGAAAACCCCCAGTAAGAACCACCGACCCATGAGAAGCTACTGGCAAGCTTTCTCACATACCCACATTGGTCGAATCTGAGAGACTCGACCCCATGCAGATAGAGGTGAGATGGCAGTGATCCGTAATGAAGAGCACTTTAGACCACTCGGGGCCACTTATAGTAGGTTCAGAAACAAGAAAATGCTTGGCTGAAAGTAAGCAGTATGAATGTAGCCTTTGTCATTTCTATAAAGATGTAAGTGATTATTACGCAACTGTTTGTGATTACATTGTTAAGAAGTTTTCTGAACTTATGAAACATTGCAGTTGATGATGTGTCAAAAAAGATGAAGGAATTTATCATTGTGATGTAGTTGTGGTTATTGATTTAAAAATCATATTGTGTTGTATCATAATATTGAACAAAATATTGCAATATTTAGATCTAAGAATGAGTTACAGATAATTGTTAAATTATTGAAATAAAACGCTTAAATACATGTATTTAAATGCAAATTTTTGATGGGGGATGCAGAAAATCACTCATGCAAGAGTTCTCAGTACACATGCAAATAGCTGAGCAGTAAATTCAAAGACTTGCCAGTCCTACTTCAACTACCTACTGATTGGGAGAATGTATTGCTTATTTGATCATTTTAGCTGTGCTGATATTTACAATGACAGAATTCAGTGGTTAAAATACCCCCAGACGAGCCTGCTGTATTTATAAGAGCACCTCAACAACATGATGCCATTGCTGGGCGGGAAGTTCAAAGATATCAACTAGCAACTTGGGTGGGAAAATGTACTGATATTTACAATGACTGAATTCAGAGACAGAAAGACCCTAAGATGTACATGTGGTTATTATAAGAGTACATCAGAACTTTAGCTTTCATTATTGTGTTCATTTCTGATTGTAGCCAAATAAATAATGTGTGCGACCTTGAAATCAAGACACATCAAGACTTGGACAAAATGTCGTTTGCAAATTTGGACAAGTAATATAGGGTTAAACGGCAAACTGACTGATTTTAATAAGAATCAGAAGTGCTAAAGTTGTTGGAATTGATAGTTTGGATGGGATAATAGCCAAGTGTAAGAAAGTGTGTGATGCCTGGCTTAGTGTATGGAATAAGATCATTCCGTGGATTGACAAAATTCAGTCCCACCTCGAAGGACTAACAGCTGTCAGGCAATTCTATGCATCTAATGTCACCAATATTGTTGCAAGAACCATACCAAATTCAGTTGACAAAATTAGAATTCAGCAATGCTTACCAATTGAAAAGTGGCAATTTTCACCAGAATATTCTATTCAAAATAATGCTAATTTTGGTCAAACATGATACCACCCCAATGTTTCACAACACATATTGCGGACTATTCTGCACATTAATTTTAAAAGATGTAATATTTATGCATCAGGCTATGGAAATGAAATACATTACTTTGGAATCTTTCTGTCGGCGTTTCAGTCAAAATTTATTTTTCAACCAAAACAGCACATGATCCAATGTTTACATAAAGTGCGTATCGTTGTGTAAGAATTACCAGATGCGCAGATTATGCTGATATGGTTGTACATGTCAGTGTTACAAAGAATGGGAATTAAACTCAGTGGCAACCAACAGTTCTTTTAATCTACAAGGTTCAACATTTTCTGGGAGGGGACTGCAACTTTTGCTGGTGGGACTCCTGTTTTTACCAAAATAAGAGTCCTGGACACATAGTTTAAAAATCCTAGTTAGAAATCAGAAACTTTTTGAATTACATAATTAAAATAAAGTAGAGAAAATGAATAAATGAAGTAGTTGCAATTTTACACATAAATAAAGAGTTACAATTTAAGTATTTTGTCTCAATAGTTCACAGTTTGAGGTTTACTTTCTGATAAACATAAAATGCTTAAAACTGCACATTGGTCTCTTCCTTGTCATTTTACCCCATGTAGTTCAGATTGAACTGCCTTGAAAATTACATGATGGAACTTGATATTATTTTAAAAAGATAAGTGCATCAATATGATTTGATTTTAGGGCCGAATGCTGTGCATTTACTATATCTCCTGCAGTGGATAACACCCTCTCAGAAGAGTCACTTTTTGCGGGGATGCACAATAAGGATTTAGCAAGCTTCGCTGATCTAGGAAATCTCAGCTCATGATTTTTCCACCACAGAAGAGGATTTAAATCCAAGGGAATCTTCAGAAACACTCTTATATTTTTAAAGCTGTCTAGTTCTTCGATTTGTGCTTTTGAAGTCTCAACACCAGTTATGTAGACATAACCACATAACCAAGAAGTTATTTCATGCCAGAGCAACAGGTACCTTTATCATATCACTCCTGCCAATGTCTGACTTGAGCTTCTTGCAAACTGTTTGAGCATCTTTAGCAGCAAAAATTGGCAGAGACACATAACTGCTCAATAAAGGTGGCAGTTCTGACCTCCCAATATCACCCATAGGTGAGTGATCATTGTCATGTTCACGCTAACAATGATTTCTTATGCATTCTGCAAAATTTTGGTAAAGATTTCATTTCATTATGCATCACAGAGAAAAGGTAAGGCTTTACCATGTAGATCCAAGGCAGCAGCACTGGTGAGAGTTTCTTCTTGATGAGTGTATCTATCCTGAAGATCATCAACCATAGCCTTTTTCATCTGAACTATGACTAGAGAGTCATCATCGCTATGTTGAAAAATGCTGTCAGTAAGTTTGTGATGAAGAGGCATGATAACAGAAATGGTTGGAAATGAGTCTGCAAAAAGAGTGGTTGTCACCAATTTAAGAGGTTCTAGACAAACCATTACCTCATCTGCCAGAAAAATGTGACAATGTGTTCAAATCTTTCTCTTTTATTTTAGCAAGTTCTTTGGATCTCTAAACGGCCATTACTGCACACTGCATTTCAAGAAACCTTGAAATCATGTCATAAGTACTGTTCCATCTAGTGGGCACATCAGCTATAAGCTTATGATCGGGTAGACCCAGCAACTCAGCCTTGTACTTCAGAGTTGAATGTGATTCAGATAATGACCTTTGTGGCTATTTTATGGCTTTTGAAGATGACTTTTGTGGATATTTCATGGCTTATTAGGTCAACCTTTGTGACAAGTTTATGACTTACATATGGCCTTGTGGCAGTTTAATGGATTATGAAGATGACCTTTGTGGCTAGTTCATGGCATATTGATCTAACCCAAGTATCATCGCGTCTGATTTCAGACAGTCTTTATAGCAATGTACAGTCAGGATATCGCCCTTGCCACAGTACTGAAACTACTCTTCTGAAAGTAGTTAATGATATTCTCTCTTTGCTTTGGATTGCGGAAAGATTAAAGTCCTCACCCTCCTTGATTTGTCTGCAGCATTTGACACAATAGACCATGATATATTACTTTACCATCTCCAGCATGTATTTGGAATTCACAATACAGCCTTACTGTGGTTTAAGTCCTACTTAGTGAACAGGACACAACTTGTATTTGCAAATGGAATACACTCCAACTCAGTTGAACTATGTTGTGGTGTTCCACAGTGGTCTGTTCTTGGAACTGTTCATTTAATTCTATACACTGACCGATCCCAAGTGTCATAGATCACCCAGTGTCTCACCAATTGTACGCTGATGACACACAAATATACAAGTCTATCCACCCAACTGAATTTTATGCTATCATCCAAGGAGAACAGAGGTGTATTTCTGATGTGAAATCATGGATTACATGTAAGAAGCTGCAGATGAATGATGATAAAACTGAGGCCATTCTGATCACAACACAAAGACTTTCTCATTCACATCCTTAAACCTCAAACAATAACTATCAGCAACAATAACATCAAATTCAAACAGTCAGTACGAAACCTAGGTGTTACTCAAGACAGTACTCTCACATTGCACCAACGTCATGGACATATGCAAGGCTGCATATCTTGATCTGAGATGCATCAGCTCTATTCGCAGATATCTTTGAGTTGATGCCACTAAAACTTGTGTGTTCATTAGTGCTTTCAAAAAACTTCAAATAGTTCAAAACACAGCTGCTCTGATCATCCTTAGATTACCACCATCAGAGCACACCTCCCCGCTGCTCTGTACCCAACACTGGCTATCCATTTGATCCAGAATCAAACACAAAATTTGTTCTCTGTGCTATGTTTCACTGATGGACTCAGTTCAACATACCTATCTAGAATGGCCACTGTGACCAGGTGACTCCTGAACACAGACGACTATTAGAACAAGCTGGAATATATAGAATTAAAGTCTTCCTTTATCATCGGCAATGGTACGTACAAAGCAAACATTGTGGAAGTCCACCAGACCCAAGAAGTGAGATATGTGACCAGAACCAGAATTGAGTTTTCAAATCTGAAGAATAACTTTACAAAACATACAAAGACTATCTACAAATATTTAACTAGAAATACGTTTTTGCAATAGTGAGAGGCACGAACTGCACGAGGAAAGATGGCGTCTAACATAGAAACTCCAGACTTTGACAAATATTTTGTTACAAAGCAGATTGTGACAGACAAAGGAGATTTCTTAGAGTGTAAATAAAAAGATGGGATTCAGGAGATGACCTTGCGAGAATCCCAATGGGTCGAATTTCATTCCGTCTTCTCTTTGACCAATTCAGTTCCACCGAGTTTGAAATCAAAGGGCAACCCGAAAATTACATCGTTCTGAACAGAAGTTACTTGTATTCGAAAGTGAAAGTGATCACAACAGACGACACCGGTCCAGGAGCCGAGCAGCTCCCGTCAACAATTGGATGCATTCCTTGTTCAGTGAAGTGGATTTGTACTTGAATAACAAACTGGTCAGTAGTATCATGGAGACTTACCCTTACCGTTGATACATAGAAAATCTCTTGACGTACGGAATGGAAGCCAAGAACACTCATATGGATGCTTGCGTGTTATGAAAACCTGACACAGCAAGCGATGACAAGTTTAACGACACAGCCTTAACAGAAGACAACAATCCTCACAATGTGGTTTTTAATGACCGTCGAAAGAAAATCGTGCAATGACGTATTTTAGAACTGTTGGATCGTTTGCATTTGGACATATGGTTTCAAGAGAAGAATTTGCTGAACGGTGCGGAATTTCGCTTAAGCCTGAATCGTAGTAGAACCGCTTTCCATATGATGGCTCATGCCATCGAGTACAAAATCATTATCCAAGAAGCCAGGTTCTACGTGTGTCGTGTGGAAGTGTTACCTAAAGTGGAAAATGATATCAGTCACACTTGAAGCAGAACGACTACCAAGTATCAGATACCTCGAGTGGAAGTGAAAACTTTCACCGTTGCCACTGGACTCCGATCCAAGATCAAAGATCATCTGTTCCAGGGACAGTTACCCAAACATTTAATCATTGGTATCGTTAGCAATGCAGCCCTCAACAGTGCCCACAATGAAAATCCTTTCTTTTTTAAGAACTACAGAGTATCCAAAATCGATGTCCAAACCTTGTGTACCCGATCCTTCGAACCTAACTTTGCCCAGAAGTATTACTTGAGGTCGTACTTGTCTCTGTACGAAGCCACGGGACAGCTAGGAGACAACAGCAGTCACGACATTTCGTTACTAAGATTATGCAAGAGGTTACACTTTGTGGGCTTTTGATTTCACTCTAGACAAAGGCAGCGACGAGAGACATATCTGCCTTATAAAATACGGTCAGCTACGTGTTGAACTTCAATTTCCAGATGCTCTTGCCGAGATGGTAAACGTCATTCTGTATGTCGAATTCGATAATAAATAGAAATCAACAGTTTGAGAGAAGTCATTCTATACTATTATAAACAATGGAAGACACGTATTCCTCTCTGAATAATGGAAATGGAATGGGAGGATTCAGAAAAAGAAAAACCCCAAAACAAAGATGAAGAGGTAATGGGAATGAAATCCGGATGGCCAAAACATGAACAACATTTACTCTCTTGTTTTGCCAAACACATGGCGAATAAAATTACGGAATTGATCAAGAAGGATTTATATGGATGTCAAAACGATCAAGCCAGTCAAATTCAATGTCTGATTGATGAGTCAAGATGAAAAACTGGACGAAGCTTGGAATCTGATCGCAGAAGAAGCCGTGTTACATCAGTGGTATAAAGACGTATGGGACCATTCCTCTCGTCCACTGATTGCTCGAGATATCGATCGCATCGAACCTCTCTCGGTTCAGAGTGAGGAGACGAAGTGAAGAAACGGTTACTTGATATACCTTTTCAAACAAAAACTCAGGACAAGACCACAAATGGATATCTGGGAACTTTATTACCTTTTGAACCGCAGTTCATACACGGGTTTATGGAATCATGTGGTGTATGCTAAAGATGAACTTACGCGGATTCATGGAATCCTGTGGTATGTGCTACAGATGAACTAATTCATCGGGAACCTCAAGACCATCAAGCTTATGTCATCAATACAGAAGACAGTCATCTCCCAGGAACAAAATGGGTAGCCGTCTACTTTTCTAAAAAAGAATGTGTGGAGAATTTGATTCGTATGGATTGCCACATTTGGAAACATCATTGACTTTATGTGAAGAAATGCTCAGACGACACGATTCAATAATGTGAAAATACAAGGCACAGATTCCATGATGTGTGGACAATATTGTGTATATTTTTGCATCAGCGTAGTTTTAGATATGCTTTAGAACATTTAGTGATTTATTTTGATCGTCATTCTTCTAGAAACGATGACAAAGTAGATCCATGGTTTTGTGACCATTATTGTTATATGTTGTCTTTAGCTAGGACACGTAATGTATATCAATGGCCTAATGACTTCCATTCCTGGAAATCTAGGTTCCCTTCTTCACAACGCTGTCAATTTGTTTGAAGACATTTTGTTCACTGTTCATGGTTAATGATGAGCTGAAGACCATTATCAAAACAACTAAAGAAAAATCATAGCAAAAATATTGCACTAGTCTCAGCTTCAAAACGAACGTCAAACAAGTGTGGGGCAAAATAACAGAAATAAAGGGTAAACAAATCCAAAGCACCCTAAAACTACCGGGTAGACTTACCAATAAATAAAAGGCAAATAACTTGGCAACTCATTTCTCCAACATGAGCAAAAACACCAATCACACCACAATCTTCCAATAACACCGCCAAATAATGGAATAACACCCTACTCTATTCAACGACCTTGGATCCCAACAATCGCCCTTAAACGAAGACTTGACCTTAACAGAATGGACCACGGCACTGGCTAGAAAAATGGCTACCTTACCCGGGAAGGACCAACTTGGCTACGAAATATACAAGAACAACCCGAAAAATATTACAGAAAAAATACTTGAGTTCCTCAATCATACCTGGTGTAAGGGATAAATACCTAAATCCTGGAAAACAGCATAATCATCCCAAATACCTAAACCAGGCAAAGAATCTTCGAATATCAACTCATATAGACCTTTATCACTAACAGATAACATTTGCAAAATCATGGAAACCATGATCAACAACAGACTAAAATACTATCTGGAAATGAACAACCTTGATATCCGAGAATCAAAGTGGATTCCGCAAGAAAAGATCTATCCTAGACCAACATCAGTAGTACAGGACGCACATTGGACGCTATAATACCCAGGGTCATAAGGAACATAAAACCACCAACAAGACTTAAAAACCACGAACAAGTAACCATCAACAGAATCATCATTGGGAAAACCAAATTAGCAGCTTTGGAAAATATTTAACAACCAAAAAAATGCAAAAAAAGCAATGCCCACACTGCTCACTCCCGGAGAACCTAGCAATGCCGGAGCAAGGCATTTTGGAGCCCTAGGCGAGATCAGATATCTGGCGCCCCCCCCCCCCCTTCTCACTCACGCCCTCCCCCACCCGCTCATCATGGAATAAAACCCAATTTGCACTTTTTTCTGGCGCTCCCAGCCCCTCCTTAGCCCAGCGCCCTAGGCCTACCTAGCATTCCTCATGGACAACAACCACAAAAACATCATTGACAACCTGACTGACATAGGGTAAAGAGAGTGTATCTAAATTTAATCTGACTCTAGCAGTCGACTAACTATAAAATAAAAAATAATTAATATTTTTAAAAAAAAAACATATCCCATCACGTGACACATCATTCTAGTAGTATATGTCATAGATATATACGTTATATTTAATGGGGTTAAATTTCTAAATTCTAATGTTTTCTTATGAAGCTGTCACCTAGGTTGTTATAGAAAAGATTAGAGGTAAGTGAATTGGTATTTGGGACTACTCTCTTCGATTTGGCTAGGTGTTGGACGGTTAACATGATATTATTTATATTTGCCTGCTTCTATCCCTTTATTTTAACGTTTTTAATATTATTCTTCATATATTGTTATCAATGTTGTTTGTTGCTGGACTCCCTTAGTTGTTTATTGGGGAAACTTGTGGTGTTAGGGCCTAAGATACTCGTTATATCGATATCAGTAATGGGCCCTGAAATCCCCGGGGTGTGTGGTCCTCTTAAGCAGGGTTCGTACGGTCTTTGAAGGTCTTTGAAAGTTTGGGGAAAATGAGGTAGCGTTTTCAAGGCCTTGAAAGTTTGGGAAAATCGAGCATATTACCCTGAGGTCTTTGAAAGTCTTTGAAAATTGAAATAAACCCCCCAAAAAATAATTTCTTTCCAGAATCACAAATAAAATTATCCGAGGTTGTTAGATTCAGATGTAATCTAGTTATCCTGGTTTCTTTCTTTTTATGACCCGTTCAGTTTATTGCCGCCGCAATAACAAAAGAGGCTTTGTTTTGTTTGGCCATCCAAAGTATGCCGCGGCGGCGACTTCAATCACACATGCACTCTTCATCAAAGCAATACGGTGCCGCTACACACTTCATCAAAGGAAGTCACCAATAAAATTGCCCAAGGTCGTTAGCTTCGGATGCAGCTGGTTTTCCTGGCTTCTTTCGTTTGACGAATAGTTCAATTTGACTGGACGAGTCCATCAGTTTTAGCCAATCAAAATGTTAATTACACTAATTCTACGTAGAAAGTTCGCGAAAGTTATACGCTCGAGAATTCAAAATTTCTTCATTCGATTTACATCGTCTGCAAGTTCAGTGTTTAAAAATGCCAGGTCTTTGCTCTTTCAACGATATCTGGCTTGAACAAGAGAAGTACAAGGAATGGCTGCAAAAGAATAAGTTATGCAAACGAAAGGCGTTTTGTACGCTGTGTAAAAAGACGATCAACTTGGCTTCAATGGGAGAAGGAGCCCTTACAAGTCATGCCAAAGGTAGGTTGCAAATTAGTAACTACATGTTCATTTAGTGGAACAAAGATGCAGAAGTATAAGCAATTGGTAGTTTTTGGAAAAATAATGGTAATTCATTACTCGTCGGGTATAAAATAAGATCGTTTAGTTTGATGATTTGGGAGATATAGCAAAAGAGGGCCTGTTTAAATTTACTTCTACCGTCGGTTTATTTAACACGTTTGAGGAACAAAAATCATTTTCGAAAAATTTGTTCTACATAACAATATTCCTTGATTTAATACAGAAACATCCATTGTAATAAATTAAATTCACGGATAAACAGTTTCAAAGTGCGCATGCGTACACTATATTAGAGTTAAACAAGAGTTCTTGTTCTTGAATTGCGAGTAAAAAAAAAAAAAAAAAAAACTCTCAACGAAACAAACAGGTTGCTATATATAGAACCTGTTTTGTCCAGTACTTTGAAGTGCGTGAAATATTACTAAATTTAAAGATGTTTATTACAAAAAATGGGGAAAAACATGTCCTGGGCTGACCCTGGACTTGTGCAATCAGGATCAGACAAGGAAAAGGGAGAAACAAAACTTCGTAGGGTCCTAAAAATTATGTGTGAGGCAGGAAGAGAAGTAGAGTCCCGATGTGATTTAATATTAACTCAGTACGGAAAATTAGTGGATGAAGTTATCCAATCGGACAATCATCCATTGAAATGCTTCAGTAGAACAGATGACAGACTTGATGAAGTGTTTTATTCTGTCCTTTCCAAAAGAAATGAATATGTTGAACTTTGGAATGTTCTCCAGAAAATGTTGTTGTTATCACATGGGCAGGCAAGAGAGAGGATTTTCTATCAACAAACAGGTATCTGTTGAGAACCTCAGCAGAGAAAGCCTCAGAGCTCAAAGGTTAATCATTGACACAATGAGAAAAGCTGGTGGACCTTTGGAAATCATCATTAGCAATGAAATGATGACATATGCCTCCTCTGCAAGACATAAGTACCATGCCTATCTGGATAAGAAGAAAGCAGAGGAGAAGGATGAGAAGAAAAACCCAAAAGGAAAGAAACGGGAGTTGGCCTTGGATGAAGCGGAAGAACTTAAAGCCAAAAAGCTGCGTCTTGACGCTGACATTGCCAGCCTACATGCTTCCTCTGTACAGAAAGCAGAAGAGGCAGAATTAAAAGGACTCATTGTGCTTGTCACAGAGTCAAATGCTCTTAGGAGAAGAGCAGAGGAAAAGATGACAGTGGTGGCATCTCTTTCCAAAATGATTAAAGAGAAAAAAAAGCAAATAAAATAATGCATTTAAAGCAGTACTGATGTCTTTTTAGAGAACAATTTATGTTGTATTAAATCTGACACGTATGTTACATATTTCTGGAGAAAAAAACAACAAATGTTAACCTATTTTCTAGATCATTATAATGCAATTTTAGGCAATTAAGTATAGTTTGACTTTAATCAGTAAAAAATATTGTGGTATTTGGCATTCGTTGTTTTCTCTTATAACCTGTATACACAATGTTAGCAAAAATAGGTCTTGGAAATCTCTGTTTGTGGTCTTTGAAAGTTTGGGAAAAGTCTTTGAATTTATCAGTCATAGCTGAGTATGAACCCTGTTAAGGTATCAGTTCCCATCATGTGACTCTTTATACAAGTAAATGGCCCTTTTATTTTATTTCCTGCCTGTGTTGTTATCTTTATTAATTGTATTTCCTATTTTAGCTGAGATAGCCTGTGTGTCTGGTGATAGATGTCAGGGACAGGTCATGAAATCCCTATGTGCTAGGGTCGTTCTCAGGTATCATGCCCATCATGTGACTCTTCATCGAAGGATATGGCTTTGTTTTTCGCTGTTAATTACCTAATATACTTGTTGTTTTTATTAGTGTAACTTTGAGGTGTAATGAACTAATATGCTCGTTATCGATATCAAGGATGGTCCGAAATCCCCGGAGTGCTGGGGTCCTCTTAAGGTATCAGTTCACATCACGTGACACTTCATCCTAGTAAATATCCCTCTTATTTGTATTTTTAGTTACGCTAATATGTTATCACTTGTTATTATGACCCAATTTATTTTTTCAGCATATAGATGTTATATTTTGTCGTACAACCCTGTTGATTTCAGGAATGTTAATATGTTTTTGTTGGTTAGTTTAGGGTTGTTGTTTGTTGTTTTAATGATTTCTGGGAATGTACATGAGGATGCAATGTTTAGAGCAGCAGAAGAGGCGAACAGACCGAAACTATTTCAAGCAAACTGAAACTATTTCAGCAAAGTCCTAAAAGATTTCAAACCGAAACCAATTCAGGCATTCAAAAAAAAAAAAAAATAGAAATGGTTTCGGTTTGTTACGCTACAGAGACTCTGTCTCCAGAAACAAAGTCTCCAGACAGACCCGGCGCTGAAGGCGCTGTGGAGACGAATTGAAAACCATTTAGGATTGCAACCGAATATTTGATCAAGTCCGATACGATATCTTAATTTAGGGTCATGCAAATTTATGGTTACAAATCCACGTGGGATTGACTGAGCGCGACTAAATAAATCTCTAAAGAAACCATGACCCATGTCTCCACTGCACCAGGTCTGATGAATATTTCGTAGTGTATGTGTGTCAACTCCATTGAATACAGTAAGAATATTGCAGTTATCTCTGAGTGTATCGTTGAGTGACATATCACATCGGTATTTTTTATGCCTACCACTGGAAAATATCCTAGCGGGATTCTTTTGATTGTCTAACATGACATCATCATAGACAACTAAAATGTTAATACTTCTATCAATATCATCAATGCTCGGTGCTTCCTCGATATCGGTTATAAACTCAATAATATCATCATCGATTTCCGAGTTTGCTTTCTCGTTAAAATCATTTAACACCTCGTAACATCGTTGATCGTCAACACTAGGGGCTACTAAATACAACTTGTCCCATTTCATCCATCTCGTTATCAAATTAAGTTGTAACTGCGTCTTGCCGCTTCCAGATGGTCCGATTATAATCATGCGAACAAAATTTGGTAGCGCTGCATGATGCTTAACTGGTTCTCGTGTTTATGTCGCCGAAAAATTAATTACATTCATGTTATTATAAATAAATTATGGATCTATATTGTGTGAGATGTAAGAAGCGTACTAGCACAAACGACTTGACGACGATTACAACTAAAAATAACAGATCAGCACTTGCTGGTAAGTGTGTACAATGTGGTACAAAAATGTTTAGATTTGCTTCTATGAAATCTGGAGATGTTTTTTTTTTTTTAAAAATGAGGAGGTGATATTGCAGCCAAGTTAATAAATTACCGGGAACACCATGGGCAAAATATCCAGGAGAAAAATACCTTCCAGGGTATAGTTATTGTGGACCCAGGACCAGACTCGATATCCGACTCGATGATCAAAACCGATGAATATCCAATTAACGCTATTGATAAGGCGTGTGATGCTCATGATGTTGCTTATAAAAGCAGCAATCTGCAGCATAGACATATCGCAGATGTGAAATTGATTCATGCGTTGAATTCTATCACTGATAAATCTTTCAAAGAAAAATTGGCTTCATGGTTGATAAAATCAGCGATGAAAAGTAAATTGATGTTGGGTGCTGGTAATTAATAACAACATGGAATCTATTTATTATTCCCCAAGAGGATACTGGAGGGGTAAATCAGCAATCAGTAAACTCGCTAGCGCCGCAAAGGTGAAAATTACCACTGCAGCAGATTGGTTATCCAAACAGGCGATATGGCAAATTTATCTACCACCGCCTAAACAAATTAACTTCTCACATTTTGATGTCAGCGTCCCTAATGAGGTTCATCAAGCTGATATATTGTTGATGTTGCTAGTAGATACAAACAAGCAGAACCTCTAAAGACAAAATCTTCAACTGAGGTGGCTTCTGCGTTTGAAAGGATTTATCGTAGGGATCCTCTGCATTGGCCAAATCTGTTACAAGTTGATCCTGGCAAGGAATTTCAGGGTGCAGTGTTATCAACAATGAAGCATCATAATGTCACCATCAGACGAGGACATACTGCACTATATCGCGATCAGGCATTTGTTGAACGATTTAATCGGACACTTGCTGAGCGGTTATTTGGATATCAATACGCGAAGGAATTTATTCAGAATAAACGATCTCGTGAATCGGTCAAGAGATTATCAGGCGTTATTACGGCGCTAAATAATGAGATTACTCGAACAATCAACATGAAACCGAACGACGCAATTTAAAAAAGTATATACCCTTAAAACCATAAAATGATTTTTCAAAACAACCAATACTCGGCAATGTCACTGTTAGATATTTATATGAACTAGGAGAGCTCGAAGGTGGCAAAAAAAAGAGCTACTGGTCCTATTTGGAGTGTCACCACGCATAAAATATCTAGCATAACACGATCTACGGGTAGACCGCCAGTCTATAGATTGGATTCAACTGCTCCTCAGCGCGGATTTACTCGTGAACTACAAGTGATACCCGAGGATACTCAATTACCACCGCGTGGTCTTAACTAACACCTCTGCGTCTGTTACACTCAAGACAAGTCAACATCACATTATCTCTGGTATGACCAATACTGCTGTTTTTTCTGTCTACGGTAAATTGGCGAGGATCCTTATCCGACCAACACCAACTCATTATACAATTACAACTCGAGCAGTGATTATTCTGTTGTTGTTTCATTGTAATTATAAATTCAGCACCAATATCAAATTCTCGTTTATTTTTTTTATCCTGTTGTTTATAATCAGAGAGTTTTTTCTGATTATGTCACGGTTGACAATATCACTAATTGTTGTGTCATTATAATCTTAAAACAACTCTTCGAAGTTGATTTATTCTTCGTACTCTGGACACTGCAAGATAAACTAAATTCGACCACTGGATGCGATTTTCTATGATCCAAACAATTGTATCGGATATAGTCAACCCCTGCGAAGAATGTATCGTCGCTGCGTATCCTATCTTCCATGGGGATTTTTCAGCACACAATGCATCTTCGACAACACTGATATTAACCAACACAATATCATTTTTCGCGAGAATGTTTTTCCCTTTGTCCAGGAATATCAACTTCGATATTCTGTTTTCGTTTACCCTTGGGTCTATAACACAGCGGTACTGGAAGTGTTGCAAATTTTTCTTTATGCGCGCTAAATAACTTCATCTGAAGTGTGTCTCTGACTCTCTTTCTACTTGCCACTATCAAATCGTTTGGTCTCCACGCTTCCCAGAAATCATTTAATGGGGTTTCTGAAATTATTTCGCGCGCTATTTCACACTGGATTCTATCTGGTTGTAATCTGATTATTTTCTTAAACTTACGTAATTCATTATCAAGTGATCTATGATCAGTAATAATTTCTTCATAATAGTCTACAAAATTCTTCATCCAATCATGTGGAGATTTCCCTTTAATTGGTGATGGTTGACCATGATCACCACACATTATCACTTTTGTATTCGCTAGCAATAACCAATCGAGAAACTTTTTGTAATACATCTAACGACACTGTGCATATCTCATCCCAAATGATGGTTTCAGGAATATATTTCATGCCCATTCGATCAGGAGTCCATTCGTCATTTTGCCATCGAAAGAAGATGTGATAAGTGCAAGCATTAACCCCCCGTTGTGTCATCTCTTTCAAGTTTATTCATTGGTGTCAGCACAATCATGTTTGATTTCACTCGAGATGATTCAATCGCACGAGTCGTCTTCCCTTGACCCACCACAGCCGTTTAGGTAACTGGTTTTATATCTACATATTGGATCGGATATCGAAGGTGCATTAGATAATTCTGATATCTGATTATTTTTCAAGTAATTGTTTTCAATTTTAACATCTGCTGATTTGGAATAATCACACGGTATTTCCTTTTTAATTCTCCATGATCCCCAACTCTCATCGGAATTTGTGAATTCGGCCACTGCTTCTTTATGTTTTACGATTATATAAAATGAATCAGTGGCGACTCTAGCCGCGATGTCAGGAAATCTATTTGCCATCGAAAGTAAATTGATAGAAGCATAAGCCAGCATAGACGCCCTTAAGTGCGTATACTGAAGATTATATCCATCGTTGTAAGTAACAATTGTACCGAATTTTGTTCCATCGGACAAAAAAGCGTCTTTACGATTGATATATATATATATATATATATATATATATATATATATATATATATATATATATATACTGCATCTGCAATTATAAAATCGTATTCAACATCATCTATAATTAATTGCGAAGAATATCGTTTGTTGTCGTATTTTTTCCACCTTGGGTGAATTTACCAATTATTCTTCTACCGAGATCTTTTGCTTGTTTATTTCTAACTTCAAAGATCTGCTTGGACCATTTCACGATATATTCTTCGTCTAGATTAGAAAATTGTTTTTTGTTTTCGCTGATTATACTATCTAGACTATCGGGTTGTGGTAACCAGACTTCAGTTTGTTTCCGATATGATATAATTGCTTCACTGACAATCAGCGATAACAGCATTTTAGAATCAATCATATACCGTAATAACACTATTCGCATCCAGTGTTTTTCAGAGATGTGTCTACCAAACCAAACATAACAGCACGGATGAAGTCCTTTAGCCAATTCAAATGATACCACACGAGCGAATCCGGTTAAATCAAAATCGGGCAGTGGTCCATTCATCGCAACACGGGTCATTTCGTGTGTGAGATGTCCAAATCTTTTAAAGTACTCAGAGCATTCTCCATATCCGAGAAAACTCCCCGGATAACACGCAATCATATCAACTGAAATAATACTTTTGGGGTCATATTTTGTATTCCATAATCCGCCATGGCCATATCTACGCAGCTTGACTTGATATCTGATAGAAATTCAGCTCTTGTTGGTTTCTATAGATTTCTCTTTCTCGCGAAATGAGCTGCAACTGACGCAATTGTAAAACAGTTTGTTAGTAAGTGTTCGTCGTGTTCCGTTGAAAAATCACTAGCTAGTTTTCTCATTTCGTTGTGGAGGGCTTCAGTACGATAAATTTCGCCATTGAGTTTTACAAATTGATCGAATTTACCTTCTTCGTCTTCAAAACTGTGAAGTAACCACACTGACACAGGATCGTTTTTACTTGACTGAGAAATAAAATCAAATAAGTTCTCCTCAGAGAATTCTCCCCGAGAGAATTCCACGGGTAGATATTTTATGGTTCTATCCCGCGGAAATATTGTTACTGCGGATGTCCACGCGTGTGCATTATGGTCAATCATTTTGACTGGAGATCCTCTCGATTTATATTTCGGCTCATATAATATCTCGCCTGTTACTGTCGCTAAGGATATTGTTATTTTTAGTATCTGTTCTAACGTGGCCACATTTTGAATTGTTGCCTCATTCTCCCTTACTGTTAGACCCCATTCGTTTATTTTTTTGCGTTTTAGATCCGTTAATTTGTTTCCACGGAACGCATTTGTAAAATGCTCTATTATTCGTTCTACACAATTCAGCGACGAATATTTCATTGGTTTTAATTTGAATTATGTGGATATCATTTACAAAGCGTACGTCCTGGGAGTTTTGGGCCGTTACCTTGCATACGATGTGGGGTAGGTGTGCGGGGTAAGTCGCAGTTATGTCTCAGTTGAGGTGGTAAACGATACAGAGAGCTTAAGCGCTATAATGATAAGAGAATCAAAGATTCCACGAAAGATTCCGTCAAAAACTTCATCAAAGATTCCGACTATGACTCTGGCTGTGTCAGCGTCAAGGACAAAATCATAAGAACACCTCAAGACTATATTGATAGATTCTCAAGTAATAATTAAACCAAATAATTAATTAGACAAATAATATTATAGTATATAAATGAACCAAGAATTTCAACAACATCCCGTGATCATCAATTATGAAGCATCTATTATGGTATTGTCAGACACCGCAGACTGAATAAACCATTAGGGTATGATAATGGCCTTGGATATCGTATGTTTGGTGCTGGAAAGAAAAAATATCTTAATCACAGATTTGCGTTCGAATGTTTTCATGGATTGACAAAAGATGGATTTGTAGTTGATCATATTGATGGATGTCCCCAAAATGACAAATTGGATAATTTACGAACTATCACACAGAGTCAGAATACCAAATGGGGAGAAACCGGAAAACGCTCGAAAAATGCGAGACCTATAAAATCAATATTTCGATATTTGTAGATCCTCAGTACGATTTGTTGCAGAACAAATATATCAATCAGCGATTTCCAAACGAACGGGACATAGTATTCAATTCGTTTGCATCTAAATTATTATATGTAGCATTAAGGGGAATAACTCATGTGGGCTTGTGTATACGGTTTATGAAACAGATAACAGAGTTACGGATAATTCGTGTGGGCTTGTTATATTTTTTGAAACAGAGATACCTGTCACCGGATCTCAATGGGATTTTTCGATGACTCATGGTTTGACTGAATGGCCTTTTTGTATTGGTTTACACCATCTGTTAAACCCTTCACGTGATACACGTATATTATATTTAAAATTATATACCAGTAGATTACGAACACTAGTGTATTCCATACACGGTTGAGATCTCGTCCTGGGGCCCAGCGTTCGAATCTCGTGGCAGGCATTATTGTCGACGGTACCGATCGGAAGGTTTTTCTATATAATTGGGGCTTTAAGCTATTCGAAATTAAAACTGAAACCACCATATGTCACACACCGTCACACGGTGTGAATGTGTTTTTGTATTCAACCCGGGGTGATTTTGTTGGGGGGTATGGTGGTTTCAGTTGAAAGTTGAACAGCCCTAGTGTATTGTCCTATTTGTATATCAAACAAAGCCTTATTGGATTTCGCTAAACTGTTGTCGTACAGGTTAGGTAATCTGATAGGCTGTCGTCGTTCATTGGATTTCGCTAAACTGTTTTCGTACAGGTTAGGTAATTTGATATATCATCATGCACGTGTACTTTACATACCTTCTCTAAAAACAGAGGTAAAAGCGGTGTATGTCCTTAATTAAGTATATGTGCCTTACATACCTTCTCCAAAAACAGGTAAAGGCTGTGTATGTTCTTAATATCAAATATGTAAATATGTATATATCGAAAATGAAAAACGGGTCAAAATTGACCCCTAATTTTTTTATTAGATATATAATATCTCATATAATGAATTTCGAAAATATGAATGGCATTATAATTGAGATAAAATTTGAAAAATTAAGGAATACAATTGTCAGATAAATTAGATTGTAATCAGATTCTCTCTGAATTTCATGATCTTGATGATAGCGCCCAGAATAATAGATATGTACATGCCAAACAGTATGGGTTTGTCAAACGAATTTAGCGCGTGGTAAATGACTCGCTTGTATTCTGTAACAACATCAACAAATTTATCCCGCTGTTCACTGCGGTAGAAAATGTCAGAAGTGAATTGGGCAAACAATATGAAATCAAACACACAATAAACTCGAAAATCAAAACAATAAGAGAAATCATCAGACAGAATGAAAATCACTTCCCCGTTTTGGTTGCCTCAACACAGTGAAAAATCTCTCCATGAATTGTTTTCAATCAGCCATTTGACACTTAAAACACAGACATGTACAATGCCCATACCTGTTTGCAAGTATGGGTAATCCACAATTCTATTGGCCCAGTGATTAAATCACCGAGATAAATAATTCTATAGACAGGTATGCTTACTCACGCAGAACAGAAACTCAATAATAACATTCCATGTTGTGTATTTTTTTTTTGCATGGCGATTTAAGTAATGAATTTCGGGTGGGTGGGAATCTATAGATTTTATTGTATTTGTTAATTGCTGAAATATTTTATTTTTTATTGATTTTTGGTCGTTTTTTTTGTCGTTTTTGGTCGTTTTTGTGGTGTTTTTGGCTAATCCGTCGACAAGATTTCATGAAAATCGAGGGTGAAAACCCCAGGAATTCATTTAGAGAAAATCGATTTTGATGAAATTTCTATCCTTGTGAGGCAAATTTTGTGGTTTTTTATCGTGATCGTCGAATTGTCGATGCTTTTTTCATTGATTTTGTACTGTTTTTGGCTAATCCGTCGACTAGATTTCATGAAAATCGATTTTGTCTAAATGAATTCCAGGGGTTTTTACCCTCAACTTTTATGAAAAAAAATGAAACGCGTAGCTATCTGTGGATTTGCGTTTACAATTTAGATCTATATTTATTTATAATGGTAGGTGAAGCCCTAACAACTAAATTAGACCACGAGAGATTGGTTGCAATTAAGAGATTTATTCCGGTTCATGATTCCGTTCGAAATAAGCTCCAGACAAGACAAGAATTTCAAACCAATTTTACAACGTGCACTGAACAATCATTCAAACCAATAACCACTGCTACAAAGGAGGGTATTACTGCTACTGTACCAGTACTTGAAAAAATAGCAAAGGAAACTGAAAAAACATCAGCGCTGTTACAAAAAAAACCTCCTGGTCCCCCCCCAAAAAACAAATGAAAAAATAGTAGATGAATTACGTAATCGATTTAATGAGGAGAGTTAGCAACAATTGATAAAGACTGATCCAGCAGAAATTCCTGCGCTTGTTGTTGCTACTTATGAAAACAGAAAGAAAGGTTGAAATCAGAACAACACGGGTATATTAAAAATATGAAACAATGGGCTGATGTGTTTTACAAAATCAAAACTAACACAAGTCGAATTGATCAAGGCAATGCATCATACACTGGATATCTCAATGCGGTGGGTACAGTGAATGATCAATATGAAGAACTAAAACAAAAACAAAAAAAACGCAAAGATTGCAATGAAAAAGACAACAGCCTTCAAAGAAAATATCTTTCTCGCCTCAACGACAACCACCACCTGATGATGATATGAGTTTGAGATTATTGGAGTCTGATAATAAGCATTCATTGTATATGCCATCTGATCAAGATGAATATAATGATGAACTTTTTAGACATTTACAAGATCAGGAAAAGGATACACAAGGTACAACTGGTTATAGTAGTGGGGAGGGGTTTCCGCAGAGTGGAACCCCAAGGAAGATTTCAGGTAGTGGTCTAGTTCGTTGTCCTAATGATATTCTCGGGGATATATCACGATTAGAAATTCTTGTAGTAGGGAAACGAGCTGGAAATAACTCACCGGAAATAATTAATGAGGCCGCTGATATCTGCAGACGACTATTTGAGGGTGGTATCATGGATATTGGTGTATACCAAGAGTTTATTGATGAGCTAGCGGATGGTTATCATAGTGACTGAAAATCATTTACGATGAAAATCCATAGGATTCGAAATCGTTTTACGATGAAAATCCAAGGGATTTTTACGATTAGATAAATTTAATTTAAATAAGATGATCACACACTACAACCACAATAAACCAACCATGACTTACGTAGTAAACTCACGATTGCCAGTTTATAGAGCGCACTATGGAGATGGTCTCGGTAATACCATTGCAGGATTATTTGCAAGAATGGCTCCAAAAATAGCACCAACTGCAAAACAGTTATCAATGAAAGCTATTGATGTTATTCGTGATACAGGTATTAGCGCTGTTGGTGATGTTGCCGGCAAAGCATTTTCCGCGGCTAAGGAAAAACTACTAGCGTTAGTTAGGCGACGAAAGAAACCACCACCAGTGATAAATTCACCGACAAAAAAATCACTAGAACCACTACCATCTACCGAAATTATGCCTGCGAGTATTAGCAAAATAATAAATAACGCAGTGGATCAAAAAATAGCATCACTGAACAATGATGGATACGACACTCAGGGAAATATTATTGCAAATATGAAGTGGTTTGAAATCGCGAGCGAGATTGCGATTTAGATCAAGAAATATATAATAATATGTTCAAATCGTCCCCTGACCCAGCGTTTGATTTAGATGCCCCAGTACCCAAGAATGATTCTGTACGCGATTATCAATTCTATTCCTTTCATGCAGTACAACAGGATCTTTGATCAAGAATCGAACTTCAAGTCCATGATACCAGCAAATACTTTCTACCCGCTGAAGCATTTATCAAAGTAGAAGGAGAACTCGTAACAAATGATGCTGATCATAATGATCCACCATATGCAGATGACCCAAATATCCGAGTTGGCTTTGTCAATAATGGTATCATGGCGCTATTCGAGAGTGCTAGATATATGATTGATGGAAGAGAGATCGAGTCTATAGAGCGTGAAGTTGATGTTGCCACAACAATAGTGGGGTTAGCTAGATACTCCGATGATTATACAAGATCGGCAGGTCCGTCTATGATGTTCTCTAAGGATACTACCGATTACGCTGAACACATTCAGTATACTAAATTGCTGATACCACAAGCTACTGCATCTGATCCACAAACAGCTGGTTCTCTTGTACACGAAGCAAGACCAGCTGCTGCCTTTGATATTATAAAAAGCGTTAATTCCAATTAAAAAATCAAATAGGTGTTAATGAAGTATCATTGAGAATAAACGGCCAACAAGAACCATCCGAGGGTATACTACTTTATTACGGAACCAACCAAACTGCACGCGCCTATCATCGTTTGTTGACATTTATGGGACGCGATAATAATGTGGATACTGGTCTACAAATATCACAATTTGATTTTAAAAATCGATATCCCATCTATTACTTCTCGCTGGAACATCTTGATTTAACCAGACAATCCGTAGTTGACATACACTTCAGAGCTCGTGTAACTCGTCCGGCTGCAGGTGGTGTTGTCACTATCTCGAATTACAGAGCAGTTGCTGTCGTTCTCAGTGACAAATCAATGCTACTGGAAGGTGTTGGTGGACGAATGAGAATACTTGATGCACCAGTAGAAAATATGTTGTAGACAATTAGATCAATCTGTTATTAAATAAAATGTCATATAGTCATGTTAGTGTTACGTTAACTCCTGGCCAAATTAAAAAATTGCAATCGGAATCAGCTAGAAAATGTGGAACCACAATATTGCTGAAGCACAATCAGATGTCTGGTGGTCAGAATAAATTGTCATTGACAACTCGTCAGATAAAACACTTCAATGATGCCATCAAAGATAAAAAAAGGTGTTCATGTCACTTTCTCTGCGGCCACAATTAAGAACATGATAAAATCAGGTGGTATATTCCCACCTTTCGCTGCGTTACCAGCGTTGATTGCGGCCGCGGCCCCAGCGGTAGCAAAAGCCGACGTGCTAGGAGATGTTGCTACAGCGGCAGAGATGGCACTAAAGAAAGCAACTGGAAGCGGGTATTAAAAAAACAATCAGGCAAGGGTCTAAGACTACCAGGAACTCCGTATTCATAGTACAGCGGAAAGGGCATGAGACTAGGAACAGTTTACTAACAATAGTTCCCATGTCAAATTTTGATTTACTCGATGCTGCTAAAATAAACTAGCGATTAAAATTTTTTTTATAGGTGTCTTTATGAGAGATCAAGTACCACAACAACCAAACAACGTCGAAACCGGTATCATTAATCTCGATAACAGCACCGGACCTGGAACTCACTGGGTTGCATACGCGATTGATCCGCGTGCAATTGTTTATTTCGATTCATATGGGTTAGCACCGCCTAAAGAATTTATGCGTTATATAAACCGCTTAAAACTTCCTATCTGGTATTCCACGATACCAACACAGGAAATGAATGACCCACCAATATGCGGCATAGAAGTATTAAATGTCCTCGACGCTATTTCATCTTCGGGAAAACCACCACATAAAACCGTACATGAATATACGAATAATCGCTTTTCAGAGAGAAATTATATAAAATACATGATTGATATTTGGGGAAGATCCCTCTCAAGCCTGAAAAAACCCACCACGGAAATATCTTCAACCGGTGATATAAAAAAATCCGAGATGTTAAACCTCGCAAGTGTTGATCCAAATGAAATAGTTGTATTTCAAGATCGTCAGGGTAAATTGAAAATGAGTAATGTTTCCCTGGATGATATTTTAGTTAAACGACGCGACGCAGTAGAAGATACTATCGCGTTGTTTTCCAAGGAGAGTAAACTCAAACCAGGTGTACTTGTTTCGACGCTCACAGATAAATTAACAGCGCTCGGTGATAATTATTCATCAACGATAGAATTATTTAAGAAAACTACGTGATGAATATAACGTTCATGTAAATGTGTTTATGGCGTTACAAAAAGCTATTAACCCTTTTCAGGTCCCCTTAAACGATTTCTTTCGAGATCCACCGGTTACCACACCACAACTCACGGAGATAAAAGCAGCCATTGATAATTTGATAAAATTGCGATCAGATTATGATACTCATGTATCTCGATTTACTACGTTACGTAAAAACTTTAACAGGACCGATGACACCATTGATAATTTTTTTGGTAAAGAGCATTTTGAATTACTCTTTGTTATGCTGCTTATTTTTTCAACCAGGAGCAGTCAGAAAAACAATAAGAGCATGTAAGTAGAGATAAGGATTTCTGATCAGTCTTTGATTACTAAAAGATGTGCTAGATTGAGATTTGGAAGTATGTACTCATACAAGACTGATATTTTTCTTGACCAAAACACTGCTGAGAGAAATATACAGCTTGTTTCTAAAGGCTGTTAATGAATCTGAAACCACACAAGTACCAGTTTGTTATTTCATGAAAAAATGGGGTCCATATGAGCAAACGGAAGACCACCTGAGGCACCTCCTGGGAATGAGCGGTCATTGAGCTATCAAATTGTTGTTTCTAAGTCTCTTAAACACGAAATTCCTGTCATAAATTTCTTTTAGCTGGTCATTCAAAAGTCAATAAGACTTGTCACAAGATCTTGAATCATTTTAATTAGCATAAATTAATATTTGTTAATACTGTAGATCTTGTCAAATGGTAAGAAAACTCAATCAAAAGATACCCAAGGCTCATCTGCAACCTTTTTCTGCATTTGATAACCATAATTAACATAATAATAGTAAACTGTGTCAGTCCTTTACCTAGGACCAAGTCATGCAATCAATACTTGTTGACCCTAATGTGTTTGCCCACAAGATTTCCAGCAACAATTCATTTGAAAAATATTAAACCTAAAACCATAGAAAAACTTTCATGGTGTTTTTAACACTTGTTCACCTTCACAAATCTGTCCAGTCTGATCAAGGATCAAATTTTATATCTGGAATTTTCCAGCAAGTTATGCATGCATTAGGTATATTAAGGTATAAATCTTCTGCCTGTCACCCTGAAAGTTTCAGAGCTTTAGAAAGATCTCATCAAATTTTTGAAGAACATGATTTTATGCAGAAAATATTGGGATAAGAGTATTCATTTGCTGTTGGAGAATCAGTTCCAGAATCATTAGGTTTTACTTTTGAACTAGTGTATTGACACAGAGTCTGTGGACTACTGAATTTGTTAAATGAAAGACTTATTTCAACTCAAAAATCAGAGATTAATTTTCTTGTCTGTCTCTGATTTTAATTATAAGTTGTCAAAGGCTTGTGAAGTGCCAGAACTAATCCTCACTCTACTCTGTCAAAAGTTAAGGTATGACAGAAATATAAAGGAAAAGAGTTTTACAACTGGTGATAGAGTTCTGGCTCTCTTGTCCATGCTTAAAAATCTTCTTTGAGGTAAATATTAAAGCCCTTGTACAGTTTAAAAGAAAGTAAGTGACTTCAATTATAATTATTAACACTCCTGAGAGTTTACCAGAAAAATATCACAAGAAATGTTACATAAATTCAAACTATTTACTTCTTGGGAGCCTTTTTTTTTGATTGATTGATACATACCATTCTTTTGTCAAACGAATATGTAATGCATGGTAAGTATTTACTTTATGTAAGTATTTAAGTATTTACTTTATGTGTACATTTCAATGTTCTTAATTACAAATATAACAGTTTAGCACATTTATGTACTAAGGGTATTGGGAGACTCTTCAGCATGCATGGGAACTATTGCAAAATGTTTGATTGACTTGTATTAGATTTTAGGACATACTGAGGAACATGGTCAAGATAATTCTATATAAGGTTAAGGCTATCTCTGAATTCCTTGTACCTATCAGTAAAAAACAACTGGGTATGATTAAATATTATCTGAAATTTTGGTCAGGTTTATCCAAAACTGCTTAACTTGGGACTAGTTTGCTGAGTAAGAAAATCCAAGTTTCATTGGTTTGACAAATGTCAGGAAGCTTCTGATAAATTAAAGGCCACACTTTGAGGTGCACCAGTTTTTCAGTTCCAAATTTCATTCAATCATTTAAAAAGTATGTTGATACAAGTGATGTAGGGGTTGGTGGAGTATTGATTCAATAATACAAAATGGTGTGGATCATCAAGTGTACTATTTTTCATAATAAGTAAGCACATGTGAATTTCTTCCACAATTGAATATTTAGCTTTGCAGAACTGTGAAGTGTACATTAGTTTAGTTGCTTCTCCAATTATTGTATTCTGTTACCACATTCACTGACAATTCATACATTCAATGACAATATTAAAAACAAAATTTGGAGATTGCTAAGGTAGAGTTGCAGGAATACAACACTGACCTTAAGCACATAAAGGGAAAAGATAACCTGATTGCAGAATGTAATTTCAAGTGCATATAACTATTATATTGCTTTATGTATATTTTGTGACATTTGTAAGACATTTTCTTAATTTTTATAGTATCATAGATTCATATGTGAAGAAAGCATATTGTATTATTTCTATTTCTTTATGAATGGATATGTCTATATATTATGCTCAACTTTTATCCATGATTGTAGATTGTAAAGATCATTTGTAAACAAAATATTACATAGCTAACTTTTATCCCTCAATGTATATTATATTTTAATGATCACTTGTAAACATATTTACTTGGATTTGAGCTTGGGACCTTGGCTTTTGCCCTGGAACTACCTAATTTTTGTAAACATGTTGACATGGCCTTTTGACCCACATCTTATTGTGCTTTAGTTTTTTTTATATAAAGATAAAAATCTTCATTCCCATTTTAAAATGTCTAGTGGAATCACTTTTAATTGTGTTCAGATATAATTTGAGAGGAGATTATTAATTTACTCCTTGAAATTACAAAGTGTTCATTGACTTTTGGACTAAAACACTTATTTTTGGATGATTGTAATTTGTAAATTCATTCACAGACATTGCTGATTATATCATTTTGCTACAGCAAGACTATTGATATGTCTGCACATTTAAAACCATTAGTACATCAGCACATTTAACACATGGAATTCATTTGGAATATTCTATAATTTTGGACTAGTGGTATAACTTTTAGGATTCTTTTTTGGATTTAGTTCACAATACTTAGTATCTCTTAAGTTTTTGTATATTAAATTAGAGAATTATTTTGCTGAATTTTAGTAAATGTGCTGGTTTTGCTTATCATATTACTTAGTGTAAGACCATAGAGTCATAACAGTTCATTCTGTGTATTATCCAAAATACCAATCTTAATGAAATTTACCAAAACCATTTCAAATTTGGATTTTAATGATGCTGTTGTTGTGCTGTTATTGGGTTTAATGTCATTTTTCAGCATAAGATAGGATATATATATATATATATATATATATATATATATATATATATATATATATATATATATATATATATATATATATATATATATATATATATATATATACATAGTGGCCAGTATAAATGGTGGAGTAAGAACCTGGGAACACCCTGGAAAGAACACCAACCCACAAGAAGCTGGGGACAAGCTTTCTCACATAGACACAATGGCCAAGCCCATGACTCGAACCCATGCATACAGATAGATGTCAGTGATCCGTAACAGTGAGCACTTTAGACCACTTGGGGCACCAGATTTGAATGATTAGTCAGGTAAATGAATTTTTTATCTGCTATAAACTTTTTTAAATACATATAAATAGCAAAATCCATAAACCATAACAAAAATGTTTTGTGATATTAATCATATACAAGCCAAAGAAAAATGCAAATCATTATAAGTGGCCAAGGAAACTTTCAATTATTCATTAATTGACATGCACGTCTGTGTCCCACTTTCAACACTTAAATAAATTACAAAGGTTTTGTATATTGCTGTATTTTATTTTCTATACTTTTATCTAATTAAGATGAATAAACAAGTATTTAATTACACATCATAACAGATGTCATACGTATAACAAGTAGTATGGAATTCAATATAATGAATCAGTATTTAATGATATATATTAACAAACATCTTCATATGGATAAAATTTGATGTAATTAATAGTTAAAAACAATATCACATCCACTATTTACCAACTTTCAACTTATTACAAGACGAAAGTGGCAAAAATAATTTCAAGTCACAACATTTTCAGAACAATTTGATTGTTTTCATGAATGTATATTTTGGTGACCAACCTAGCCAGAGTAAATGTGCATTTTACTTGTTGTTTCAATAAGTGATGATAGTGCTAAATGGGAAAATATTATTCACATTTGTCTGATATAGTTTCTATCATAGACTGCACAAAGGTATAAATTCAATATTTGATGTCTGGAAATTTCCTCTTCATTAGGAAATATGTCAAAGTTAGTCACATGATGAATAACAATCTGCAATTAGGCCCATGCTTCATACCTGTGCAAAATCTGACACTGCACACCATTTGACCATTACTAAAAACCCATTTAATACTATTTACACAATTAGATAAAAGTGCATTGGGAACCATTCGTTTCAAACATGAAAGCCATAAATAGGAATTTTTAAACTCTGGCAGCCTTTTGAATAAAGTGGTGGTTTTTTTTGTTTTTTTTGTTTGATTAGGATTTTTAATATAGTTTTAACAATTTTTCAGTCACATTGCTACAATGTCTGCAGTAAGGCAGTTTATAGTTATGTCTAGCACTGAGGCATCATGCCGCAGACATGTAGCATGATGTCCCACCCAGTCACATTATCCTGACACCAGGCTGACCAGTCCTAACACTAACCTCTTAATGTTGAGTATCAAGCGAGGCAGCTGTTAGTACCAGTTTTGTAAGTCTTTGGTATGACTCAACTGGGGATCAAACCCACGACCTCCAGCTTCCGTGGTGGACGCTCTAATCACTAGGCCACCGGAGCAGTTATATGTAGTGATGTCAAAATCTTCTTCAGTGACTTACTGTATATACTTGCTTATAACATGAGTCAAACTTCAAAGAACAAATGATCATGATCTGCAGTAGCGTAATGTGCCTGCAGACCAGGTTCTATCTTTTTTTGTTCTTCTGATTACTCTTAACAAACTTCACAGACCCAGATCTGCAACTGCAGTATGTGACAGCAAATCTGTGCAGTTTGCATATAGATTGATAAGTGAGTATACATGGTAATTTTCAGATTTAACTAAAGTCACAAAATTTCTCCTTTATCTTCATTATGATACTTTAAACAATATCAATATCTTTGTTACTGGCACTGATTCTGGATGTAAAATCACTTTTAAGTTTTTAAAAATACATGGAAGCCATTTAGTCTTAAAAAATATGAACTGTGCATTTTCTCAAATTTAAGGAAAATTCAAGATGCTTTTATTGTATTTTAATGCCAGAAGCCTGCCAAATGTGAAAATAAACAATTTAACCAAGCAACTAATAAGAACGTTTTTCAAATATCTATATCTCTGGAATTTTGAGACGTTTATTGCAAAAGTGGCCTGGGATCATTCTCACAAATTTGAATGAGAACTTGTGGCATATCAGAGCAGAGCAGTAAATCAGAGTTTCAATTAACACATTAATCAGGAAGCAACAAAGCATGTACTGTCTGTCATACATTTTCAATTTTCTTCTTACACTCATGTGACATGACTGGATAAGTAAAAAAATATTATCCTACTTCTTAGTTATAAAAATGAATAAAACAGGTGTCATATTTTACCCTAGCAATTAGAGCTTTCCTTCCACTGTTTCAGCATTTTTGTCTAATAAAGAATTTACACACCAATTTACTACAATCTTATTTCATGGCAACTAATTCTACATTGTATATATTTTCAAACTTCTATCATTGGATCAGAACCTTGCCCATATTTCCTGATCATTTTTTCTTCGTTTTTCAATGATGACTTTTCTGTTCGTGTGTGCCAAACTAATATCTGAAAGAAAAAAGAAAAACTCACATATGACAATTATCTGCATTTGTACATTAGAATTATATCAACCATGAGACAGCCAAAGATTTTATTTTGCAATGTTATTTTGTGGCTTAAGTATTATCATAACTTTTTACAATATTGTTCCAATATCGCAATGTGTATAGTAATTTAGATCAATAACTAAGTGGCATAGTTGAGGATTTATTTCATGCAATATTAGTTTTTTCTTCTGCCGAACATGCCTGAAGACTTTTGCTATTTATATCTGACAAACACATTAATGACTTTAGTGTAATAATGCTGAGGTCACAGCTCTGTATTAATAATTTATTTTGCAATAAACTGAAAATGGATTTATTTTGACCATATATGGGTGAGTAGTGTTTGTGCATCTCATATGGTATTGCCAGTATCATCACTGTGGTGATGACATATTGGTAATACATGAAAACATCACTAATTTTATCACATGATTAGGCGTTAAAAACTGAATCTCCTCTGACAGTTTATATTATTTATACATTTTGGGAACTCTTAACTATCAGAAGGCCCATTAAGTATTTATTCAGAAGCCTGCTCACTTCTGTAATAAGCTCTGTTTATAGTCTTTTTGTATTCAATACCATGTCTTACTCTGTAACCAAATTCATACCAATTCTAATTCATGCTGCACTGAAAATATGGCCTTATTAAAGAGATGTCCCTGGATGACAGTGACAAAATGGTAACATTTTACTATCTTGGTGTAGTGCATGGTGACCCCTGACTGGGGTGACACCACTTGAGAACTCACTGTATATACAAACACACACCTTTGTACAACCATCAGCTTTTGGCTCCAAATCATTCAGTGTTACTCCAAGACTAGTGAGAAATTCTGACTCAAGTTCACCACGTTTTACATGGAGACTGAACTTGGCCTCACTTCGCTCCAACAGTAGGCTGGCATTGATGGCAAACCCTGCCATGTCCATAGCAAAGGCTCTTTCTGGTCTCCAATAGGTGTGCCATCCTATCACCTGAAACACAATGGATTTGCAGTTACGTAGAAAAAGTATGAGTTACAGTAGAGGTAACCCCTTATGCCAAGCACACCTTTTCCTAAGCAACAAAATAAAAACCTTTAACATTTAATTCATCAACAAATTGTAACATGGGTTTATCAAATAAAAACGTTGAGTTTTTATTTTAAAAAAACGTTAATATTGAGTCTATTATAAACTCTGACACTGACTAAGATCTAGGGTATGGGTGTATATAATTATATGTATGTATATACAGACTGAGGCACTGATATACACAAGGATGTATATAATTATATGTATATACAGAGTGAGGCACTGATATACACAAGGATATATATAATTATATGTATGTATGTATATACAGACTGAGGCACTGATATACACAAAGATGTATATAATTATATGTATGTATATACAGACTGAGGCACTGATATACACAAGGATGCCAAAGTTATCACTGTGTTGAGCTTCTGCCAAGGCTGGCTTGACAATAATACAATTTTGGCAAGGGTAATTTTAAATTAATGACCACTCCCTCTGTGGCTAAATAAAATAATATACTTAACAAAATATACAACATAAACAACAACAAACAAACAAATGCATATTCTTAATCCCCCTTTGGAGCTAATAAAACAAGGTTAGATTGACTAAAATGTAAAAACTCAATTGCATACTTAAGACTGTCTAGTCCCATTCAAAACAAACATTATAGTGATACTGGATTTGAAATCAGCAAGAACATTGCTTGACTCATAACAATGCACAACTTTATTACAACACTACACCATTATTTTCAGCTTAATTAAAAAAAATCATCTTCTGTGCATGGTGTAATTTATGACAAGCCCCATTATACAGCAATACTGCATGTTCATGTTCATAGTGTGAATGATTTAATTCTAAAATCTCATTTACGTTAAAGAGTTAAATATCATATTTTTATACATTCATATCCATCAAGTAATCAAGTATGTTATCTGTATAAGATGATTTGTATTTTGGAATATGCAGTTTGTAACCATTACATTGTATGTGTGGATAAATCTAGGAATCAGATCTGTATTGTGGAATAGGACATGTAATCATTAAATTGTGTGTGTTGCTAAATCTAGGAATGTCATCTTATTGTGGAATAGGCAACATGTAACCATTCCATTGCATGTGTGGATAAATCTAGGAATCACATGTGGAAAACTTTAAATCTTTCATTTAGAACTCGTCATTTTATTTTAGCTGCAACATAAAATACAAGTGTAGTCCATTTGTAGAAAATATTTGTCATGTTTGTTTGTGCTGTCTGAATTACAGCGATTGATATTAGTTGAATGTACATAAATAGAACTTACTTCTGATGTGCAACTCTCATATGCATGGTTATTTTAATTTTCCTAATTTCCGATGGAAATTATTTTTAAAAAAAATAGTCATGTTTTTTGTGTTTTTATATTTTAATTGACCAAAAGTGTACTTTCAGAAAACAGTAATGCCAAAGTGTGAAAATGTATATCTGTATTTCAAGAACAGTCCAATTTTGTGTACTTTATACTATTGTAAGTATACATCGAGTAAACAGCAACGATAATTTCATCAGCAGGCTGCTTCAGACACATTCTGGTTTTCCTAATAGTAGTCACACAAAAAATATCAATACAAGTAGGTGAAAGACGTTTCCAAAACCTGAGTAGAACCTTAATGATCAAAACACCCAAGCATATATTATTACTGTTTGATTTAATTTGTGTAGTATAAGTTGATTCCTGCTGAATATTCATGATGTGTTCTTGTAGAGAATGGTATTTATCTGTACCAAAATCTCATAAGCCACATGCTTCAGCACATCAAAAATATGAACAGTAAATTATTTTCAGAATGCACTTTGCAATTTCTCAACATAGCAACCAATACTAGGCAACAAGAACATGAAACTTGCCACAATTACATCTGAAATGTCATTGATAAATCCAACAGTTTGAACTGGGTGGAACATATCAGGATCACAGGGTTTTAGGTCACAGGTACACAAGTTTTCTAACTCTCCATACACCAGTATATGTATGTCAGTGATACCTCAGTTTCATCCCCCCCCCCCTTACCCATAATTCTATTTCAAAAATAGAAACATAATAATTATGCTTTTTAATTATTTTTAATCTGATGCAGAAGTTTTAAATTTGAGATTTCCTTTCAGATTTCCTTAAAGCTTCTTATTCCTCCTTAAATTGTTACATTTTATACTTAATATTTTCTCGAACTTAGCGGTAAGATGAAGTGCAAAAAAGGCATAACGTGTGTGTATACGATTTGGATTTTTAACATTGCTTTAACAATTTTTCTATCATACTGCTACATTGTCTGCAATGTGACAATTTATAGTGATTTCCAGCACTGGGGAATCATGCCACAGAGTTGTAGCATCATATTCCACCTAGTCACATTATCCTGACACCAAGCTGGCCAGTCTTAACACTAACCTCTTAATGCTGACTCATCTGAGGTTTTGAATCTGCAACCTCCCATATCCACGGTGAATGCTCTAATCATGAGGCCACTTGAGTGATCGAACTGCTTTTAAATATAGCATCAAAATTAATATACTGTTTTCCAAAAGCGAGGCAAACAGAATTCTACAAAATATAAAAGTTTTTGTAAGGCTTTGTTCTAAAGATTCACACTTTTACATACAATTCATAATTGATGCATTACTGAGTCACAAATTGCAATTAAAAACAAAATAGTTTGCTTTCCTCTTTTTTTTGAAAAGAAGAAAGATACCACAAATGGGGATCTATGGATTAAAATGGGTCAAGCCAGGAAGTATTATGAAGACTTTTCTGAGTTTTGCTTACAATCATAATACAAGTGATAAAATCATCACAAATCCCTCTAAACCTCGAAGAGATAGGGAGAGAAAAGTTTAAAAATAAATCATCTCATTGTTTAGGGTACAGAAATCTGAACTGCATACATGTACCTTTATTAAACAGTTACAATCTGACCAAAAATATAGTCAAACTATGATGCTAGGAGATATGGGGCAGTGTCTTCCAAGTACCATTTCAAAGAACAATAATTTTTTTCAAGAGTTACTGTCTATAATTTTGACATAAAATATTAATCTGACATTTTTTTCTTCAATGTGACTTATATAAATTTAAAAGTTTGAAAATGCACCTATGTTTTGTTTTCTGATTTTTCTTTCTAAGATTAATTGATAAACATACTAACAGCAATATTCATTATTTTTTTAAATCTTCAGAGACTATTTATTTCATAACCTATCATAAAATTACAATTCACAAACAACAGAAATGTATAATAACAATGAAGGTGTCATTTTCAGTTTTGGAAGATTCAAAACTGAGTTTAAAAGGAAACATTCATATTGAAATTTTAATAAGTATTTTTTCCCAAAAGCAGATTACAATATGAAATGCCATAAAATAATGGATATATAAATGTAATAACATAATAAATGCAATAAATATTTCAGACATTTATAATGCAATACTATTTTTAGGTTTTAGTGAATTTGGTAGTTGTTGGGAAATGTGTAAGGTGTTTTGTCAAAGGACATAATAATAAAAAAAAGAAAGCTTACTGCCACTTCCTTGTCTTTCAAGCTAATCTTATGTACAATTTATTTAATCTATTTTGAGTGCTACTTGTTCTATTTATATTTCAAACTTTTCTTAAGCTGTAAATTACAGATTTAATTTAATCTGTAAGGCATAGATGATTTTGATAATGGAAATACCTTGTTTTAATGATATCTGACTAAATAATCTGATATAGAATAAAAAAAATTTTTTTACAATATATACATTTTTTATAAAGGGGAAATTTCAGTAAAAACCCAAAAATTGGATTCTCAGGAAACCTCAACATAGGTTTAACTTTTTCAATAGGCAAACTGACAAATATACCACTTTTCAGTTTTCAATAATGGTGGTCATACTTGATAACAGAACAGCATCATTTATGCAATCCTGAAAGCCATTGAAGACAGGATGCTGTCACATCTGGTATAATTCTAATTAGCAATTTTTGAGGTCATTTAATTGTTTTTCTTTTTTTAAGAATGGTGGCTATATTTCATTGCTAATCAGTATCATGTGCATAACTTCAAAAGGTCTTCATTCCAAGATTCTTATTATCAAGTTTGGTTAAATTCTAGTCAGCAGCTTTGGAGAAGTCATTTAAAGGGTTCTGTATTTGTTATGACAAAATGCCTTATAATATTTAGTAACAATTGCCATATTTCACAGTCAATTTTCAACATTGGTACAAATCTGAAAAGTCTTCCAGCCAGGATGCTTTCTGCCAAACTCTGTTCAGCTGCTTTTGAATAGTTTACAGTTTTTAAAATGGCTGATCAATAAATTAATTTGCTGTACCCTCTAGGAAACAAATAACACCTTGATTGTTTCTGCCATATAACAGCAGATCATCAAACAAAAATCTTGATAAGTAATGGACTGATAAAAGACATTGTAATTGCTGATCTCTGTGTATAATTGACACTAATTTATCACCAAATACTACTTAGATATAAGACATCATAAATTATGAGACAGAAATCGGTCCTTTTCTCTCTGTGACTAAACAAAATAGCATGTGAACCATGGTTGAGAACAACAGTCTGGGTTTAGTTTACAACTTACTTTACCATCCTTCACAAAGGGTCTTTCATACCGCAAAGAACCCACCAATCCAACTGGCCAAACTGTCACCTTTCTTGTAAAACGCATCTGAAAAAGAACATTACAATAATATGAATAAAATCTTAAGTATTCTTACTTGGTTTCATCATAAAGAATACAGCTCTGCAATACATATAGAGCCAAACCTGTCTATAGCAACCACCCATGGGGTAAGGTCACACTGGCCTTTTTAGGGAGGTGACCTCTGAAGGCAGATTGAGGTCTCAAACTTGGTTTTTAACAAATACATGTACTTTTCACTGAATAGCATTATCTTTACTAGTAGTACTAGTAACATTATTATTTTGCATGTATTGTTTTTAGTAGTAGTTGAAGTATGTTATCAATATATATGTATTTAATTTAGCTATGTAGCAACAACCAAAATACTTACACATAAGATTACTGAATCATCTATCATATTACTGTATCACCACTTTAACTTATCATATAACTGTATCATCACTTTAATCCACTATATATACTGTATCATCACTTTAATCCACTATGTATACTGTATCATCACTTTAATCCACTATGTATACTGTATCATCACTTTAATTGATCATATTACTGTATCACTACTTTAATCAACTACATACACTGTATCATTTTAATATCATATTACTGTAACCTCACTATAATGTATCACATTACTGTATCATCACTTTAACCTATCATATTGATGTATCATTACTTTAATCTGTCATACTGATGTTTCATTACTTTAATATATCATACTGATGTATCATTACTTTAATCTATCATATTGATGTATCATTACTTTAATCTATCATATTATTGTATCATTACTTTAATCTATCATATTGATGTATCATTACTTTAATCTATCATATTGATGTATCATTACTTTAATCTGTCATATTACTCTAACATCACTATAATCTGATTACTGTATCATCACTAATATATCATATTACAGGATCATAACTATAATCTATCATATTACAGGATCATAACTATAATCTATCATATTACTGTATCATCACTTTAATCGACACTAAATCATCACTGACATATCACTAATCTTTCCTTATCTTGTAAGGAAAAAGTTTAACCCTGAATTTATCAGCACAAATAAAATCCCAAACAAGATTTTTCAAACAACCTCAGCACCTTAAGGCAATTTGGTCAAAAATAAATCATTTTAAAAACATTTACAAAAGGGCTGATCTAAATTTTGACATTAGACCTTCAAATTTATCATTGCTGTATTAAAAAGGACTGAATTTTCTGTAAAATCAACTTGTCTTCTTGTAGTTCAATAAGCCAGTCACCGAACTTGCACTGATACTAGGGATCATACTGTCATTTAATTTAATATGAGGGATAACAATTTCTCTATTTCTCTGGCGATCCATTTAACATTCTGAAACCATTGCTTTGAGCCACATGTCAGTGTGTAATAGTTTCACACCAAATTTCAGCTCACGATTCGACATTGAAACGAATAGCAGTCCTTTTCTAATCTGAATTTTCTCCACATATTCCCATCCAATGGGCATTTAGGTTGGGATGTGGGGTCCAAGAAACTGCATTTTGAAAATTTGGAATTTGCCACCACCATGCAGTAGCAGTATATGATAGTCGCTTACCAGCAGGCCTAACAAATTAAAACAATGTTATATCAACTCATACCTGATTGAAAACGATAGAAAATTTATTTATTTTCTCAGAAATGGCAAGTATTATAATCATTATGTCGTTAATCAGCTGACAGTCTAGACAAAACTACAGCATATATGAAACCTGATCCAGTACTTGCCATTTGCATTACTAGTCACATGACTTTACAAATCTCAATAGTCATGTGATATCAACAGCAAACTCTTTTTTTTATTGTTGTTGAACAAAATTCAATTATAATAAATGAAAGTCAGATATCTTTTGTAAAAGCCAGAAAGAACATATAATTCTGAATATATTTATTTTGAGAACAATGACAAGAAACCTATTGTTGTAGTAGCAATCTGGCCAGTCAGATTCATCAAGCAGAGGACAAATTAACGTGGTAGTCACGTGATAAACAAAAACAAAAAAAAATGCACTTGTTCTAGGATTAAATATAGATAATTTTTAGTTCTTTTGATTTTGTATTTTTATTTCAACCAGCATATGATTTTCATTTCAAATTTTTTTCTACAATATTTGAAATGGGATGACGATGGCATCTATGAGATCATGAACATGTGGGTTGTAAGATTTGTTTACTTGTGCAACTACCAATGCAAATCACAAGTACCTGGTCAAATTTCATCAATGTCCTAGTTTCATTTTGTCTTTCAGCAGATTACAGACATAACAATTTTAATACTCACAATTTATGAGAAAGTAAATAATTTTCATATCAATTTAATGCTTCTTTGACTAGATTTAATGTATAAGTTTGCTTGACCTTCTGGTAAGTGGCCAAACTTTGCTGCCACCTTGTTGGCCCCATGTGATGCAAGACTGGTTTTCGTATCTTCCATGTAAGAAAAGTGACTGTTATGACAGGTTTGCCTGTAATTACCAATAATACTCACTTAAAAGACGAGTCCACCTGCAACTGCACAGACTCAGATCTGTCATAACATAACCACTCTAATAAATAAGATTGACTCTGATCTGCTGGCACATTATGCTCTGGCCAATCAGGATCTCCATTGTTTGCAGTTTAGCTTGACTTATATGAGAGGACTTTTGGTACTAGTTAATAATTGACAGTTGAACAGACTATAAATATTTAATTCATAAAATGCTCATTCCGTTTTAAAAACAAGACTGTATTTGCCATTAACTTGCAAATTACGAACATGTGCTTTATTCATTATTTACATGTATAGCACCCTGCATTTGAATAGTCCGAAGTTTTAATCAACAAAAGTGTTTGTGTAAGTTAATTCACATCAGTACAACCTATCAAAGTTTTGTCCAGAGCATGCATACTGATCACAACAACTTAGTTCAGATGCACTTATAAATTTTACCTCCTCAAACAAATGCAGATCATAAGTGTTGTCATCATCAGCAAAATACACAACACCTTTTCCAGCGGAAGGGTTGAAATTGTCACGCAGCCATTTTAAACCTGCATTTCTCTGCAGAACTCCACGAGGCTTAAGCCAATTAGGATCAGTCGCAGCGAGTTTGTATTCCTTAGGTGTGGGAACATTCAAATGTGCATAACTCAGCTTGCTCTTCTGAAGAAATCTGGTAACAAGTTGGGTCTTTGTATTTGAATCTTCCACCAGGATCCAATGTAGATTTATCACATGCTGAAGAGTGTAGGACAGACGAGTTAGTTCTGCTTTCTGTTCCAAGCGGGCATATGTTGGTGTGATAACATATATATTGGGCAAATCTGAGGTATCTGGATTGGCATGTTTTTGTCTTTCATTCTCAAGATCTTTTAATAGCTTATCCCGCTGTTTTTGTAGCCTTGCAAGTTGCCCCTCTATCACTCTTATATGTCTATCTTTCAGCTCCAACTCTCTGATTTCATCTGTACACCATCCTGTATTTAAAGAAGGAACAAATATTAATTTATATAAACAGATTTTAATTTGTGAATTTACATCAATTCAGTACATTTTTCAAATATCTACTCTGAACTGTACTGATTATACAATATATATATATATATATATATATATATATATATATATATATATATATATATATATATATATATATATATATATATATTTGAATATATATAAATTTATATTTGAACATCAATCAGGTGAAAACTTTGCATCAAAAGCACTCTTATTGATTTGATTTGGTTTATTTGGTTTTAATCAATCACACTTTTATCATTTTATTTGCTATAGCAAAACAAGAAGGGAGAGCCAAGCATTATTTGTATATGGATTAGTAATTTTTATGAACAAGTGTGCTTCTTTTCAACATCACTGAAATTCAAATGCATTACATATATGCATGCAAGTGTGTTATTTGTTTTTTACTATTGCTGATAGTGTGTTGCACATTGTGTAATGTCCTTCATTTATTCTGACTGGTGCTCTTAATGAACGACAAGGTATTTAACAAACAAACATGATTTAACATTACTATTTGAACATTTAAACTGATTGATAATTAGTAATTTATTTCATTGCAAACACTCTTTAGAAGTGGAAAATATGTGATTGCAAAAATTTAATGAAAACGGACTCTTAATGTTGGAATGGATTGGTTTCAACTTCAAGTGGAATTTATCATATGATTTTTTTCCTATAAGTAACTAACAAAGTACAAACTGCAAATATCAAAGGGGACTTAAGCCCACAAACTGCAAAATATAAGTCTAAATATTTTTGAAAATTCAAACGGGAAATCACCAATACCTTGCAGAGAACTTAATTAACAAGACCTTGCAGAAACCCTTATTAACAATACCATACCATAATTTTTGACTGATAGTGAGAATTAAAGTTAATTTGATGAATATCTAGAGGGAAAGTGGTGTAATGTTAATTGCATCCTAGTGAAATATTTAAGCTGGTCAACATGTAATGTATACATCATTGCTTCAAAGTGCTGGAAAGGGGAGGCCTTTTAGAACAGTTTCTTCCCTTTGAATATATCAAAAGAAATTGTCTTTCGCAGTGGACTGGAAGGTATCAGTTTATTTCCTAATGTTAATGAGATGCATCATGTATTTGATAGATAAAAAAGCACCATGTCTTTCCAGCAAAGTGTGCTCTGAGGTATGGTATATGACTTTCCTGCAAAGGTTAGGTGTATTATATAGGACTTCCCAGCAAAATTTAGCTATGATATATGATATAGGACTTCCCAGCAAAATTTAGCTATGATGTATGATACAGAACTTTCCAGCAAAATTTAGCTATGATGAATAAAAAATGACTTCTCAGCAAAAGCTTTTTTGGTACAGCAAATAGCACCCTTATGTATGGTACAAGACTTTCCAGCAAAGTCTGCTATGATGTCTGGTGTTATGTCTTTCCAGCAAATTGAACTATGATGTATGGTATGACTTTCCAGAAAAATGAACTATGATGTATGGTATGAATTTCCTGTAAATTGAACCATAATGTATGGTATGTCTTTCCTGCAAATTGAACTATGATGTATGGTATGAATTTCCTGCAAACTGAACTATGATGAATGCTATGACTTTTCTGCAAACTGAACTATTATGTATGGCATGAATTTCCTGCAAACTGAACTATGAATTATAGCATGACTTTCCTGCAAATTGAACTATGATGTATGGTATGAATTTCCTGCAAACTGAACTATGATGTATGGTATGACTTTCCTGCAAACTGAACTATTATGTATGGTATGAATTTCCTGCAAATTGAACTATGATGTATGTATGACTTTCCTGCAAATTGAACTATGATGTATGGTATAACTTTCCTGCAAACTGAACTATGATGTATAGTATAACTTTCCTGCAAACTGAACTATGATGTATGGTATGAATTTCCTGCAAACTGAACTATTATGTATGGTATGACTTTCCTGCAAATTGAGCTATGATGAATGCTATGACTTTCCTGCAAATTGAACTATGTATGGTATGAATTTCCTGCAAACTGAACTATGATGTATGGTATGACTTTCCTGCAAATTGAACTATTATTTATGGTATGACTTTCCTGCAAATTGAACCATGATGTATAGTATGAATTTCCTGCAAATTGAACTATGATGTATGGTATGAATTTCCTGCAAACTGAACTATGATGTATGGTATGAATTTCCTGCAAATTGAACTATGATATATGGTATGAATTTCCTGCAAATTGAACTATGACATATGGTATGAATTTCCTGCAAATTGAACTATGATGTATGGTATGTCTTTCCTGCAAACTGAACTATGATGTATGGTATGTCTTTCCTGCAAATTGAACTATGGTGTATGGTATGAATTTCCTGTGAAGCAAAGGAAGCAATGATGTATAGGTAAATGTCCTTCCAGCAACGTCCAATATGGTTTTTGGTATACTGAATGATTTTACAAAGATTGTATATGTATGTTACTATCACTACTAAAAAGTCATACCTACTATATGTACTTGCTCATAAGTCGAGACAAAACTGCAAATAAAAAAGATTATTACATGCCCTAACATAAAACACCTGTAGATCATGGTCTATGTTTTTTGTTCTAGAGATTATTCCTATAAAACTGCATAGACCCAGATATGCTGGCACATTATGCGCTGGCAGACCTGGCTCTGTGCAGTTTGCAGTTAGACTTGACTTATACACAAGTACAACTGGTATGTCCCAATGTCTGCCAGAGTATACAAGACTAAAACCTATAAATATGTAATGAAGCTGCTGATACCAAAGTTGAGAAACAACCACATAAAGGCCAGCAGGAACGCAGCAAAGAAAAGCCATATCAATTTATGTAGACGTAAGGGCATCTTTTGCATAAAGGCATCTTCAGCAATTCTGTATCATTTCAGTTTTTCTTCTCTTAAGCCTGAAAAATAGAAAAGAATAACAATAACAATATTGCAGGGTCTGTTATATTATTACTGGATCTACACTAATGTCTAAACATGATTCCCACAAAGGGTCTAATGCTCTACTGAATGAAAATAAAAATTGCCAGGAATAACTTATACCCATATGCAAAGTTTGGTTAAATCTGTAATTAATATTTGCTGAAAATAAACAAAGTTATAAAAGTGGTACCATTCAAAGCATCCTTCAGATATATACATAAACTGATATTTATTAAAAAAGCACATTGATAATTGTTTGTGATCATAATCAGAAATGCAACTAATTATAAAATCTCACTTGTACATGTGCTCTGTTCATATCCATCATGCTCATTGAAATGGATATCTGTGATCAACAATTTTAACAGAACTAGATATCAGTTGAAGTTGTTTGTTGAAAACAATAATGTCTATCAGTTGAAGTTGTTTGTTGAAAACAATAATGTCTATCAGTTGAAGTTGTTTGTTGAAAACAATAATGTCTATCAGTTGAAGTTGTTTGTTGAAAACAATAATGTCTATCAGTTGAAGTTGTTTGTTGAAAACAATAATGTCTATCAGTTGAAGTTGTTTGTTGAAAACAATAATGTCTATCAGTTGAAGTTGTTTGTTGAAAACAATAATGTCTATCAGTTGAAGTTGTTTGTTGAAAACACCAATGTCTATAGTAAAGTCTGCTTAAGAGAAGTAGCCTGGCTATCATGCTGCCATTTGGAAGATATGGTTGGCACTATTGGCATTTGGAACCAACTCGACCTCATAAGATCTCCTGTAGTAAAAAAAACTACACATTACAACCATATATTCCCAAGAAATATTTAGCATTAATACGATTTTGAAGTTGGTCAATATGGTGGCCACAATAGAATTTTAATTGTCCTCTTTACCATTTGGAACCAATTTCATAAAAGTCTTACAGTGAAAATCCAATGTAAATATGATCATCCAATCATTAACAAGATTTTCATGTAGGCTGCAATGGCTGTGAAGTCAAAGATCTGACTGGCACCATATTCTTTCATGACAATATAACAGTGGCAATTCAAACCACACTTCAATAACATTATCCATTAAGGAAAAGTAGGATGTCAGAATCATTTTTGTTTATGAACAACTAGGCATTGCAAATAGTCTTGCAGTAAAGACATCACCCTGATATGACCTGTTCAAGAAATGTTGTGCAAAAAATCTTCAAGATGACCATCCTGATTGCCCTTATGTTTGCTAGATCAGCACTATATTCATTTAGAACCAGCTAGAGATGTCTTTGAATGGACACTCCATGTTGATACAACCATCTTTTCAGGAGGTGTAGCAATAACAAGATTTTCAAGCTGCTTCTTGTAGAATCAGATGAACTAGACAGAATATACAGTCTCCTGGTGAAAACTCCATACCAATATGACCATCCATTTAGAAGAAGTAGCAACAAAAAGATGGCCATATTGGGCATCAGATCTGCACAATTTTCATTTAAGAGAAACGAGACATCCTGTCAAGTCTTTCATAGAAAACCCCATGGAGATAAGTCTATCAATCCAAGAGAGTTGAGATAACAAAATAGTAATAAATGGTCATCATGTTTTAAAGGCACAGTTTTCATTTAGGAACAATTGAATCTTGAGATTAAGAGATAAATGTGTATTAAGGTTTATTGCAATCCTTTATAATTTAGGAAAAGTAGAAACAGAAAACGTGTGCACATGGACAAATAATGGATATTGGCAGAAAACAGCCAACTGCAAATGTTTTCTTCTAATCTATGTTAATTGGCAGACAACAGCCCATCTGTTATGCATATTTAACTTGCATTGTTTATTTGTTAGGTCATTTTTATTTCATTATATGCCATTGTAATGTAACATTTATTTTGGACTTAATCTTGTCAAAAATCAAGTTTATTTTCTACTTGGAATGACCTGAATTATTAAAAGAATTTAAATTCTATGAAGAATACATAGGTATTATATTCTCTGTGTGTGGGTTTAATATTAGGATTATTATTAGTAGAAGTAAATGTGTTTATTTGGGTCTGGATCTAGATTATCAGACATCTCCTTAAATGTACCTGGCATATTCCAGGTTCCATTTTATTATTTTAGTAACAGACTTTCTAATTAAAACTAGTATTTTATTTTTGGAAACATTAAGAAGCTTCTAGAAAGTTATTTTTCATTAGGTAATGTTTTTTTTAAACAAAGTGTTATTTGTGACCTGGTGCCCAACAGAAAACTTTACCAACTTTTTACTGGAATGAGTATTCATTCATGATTCTACATCCAAGCAGAATCAAGTTATTGTTGTGCAAAGTACATGGAATTTTTTTGTGTACAATATATGATATTATTATTGGAATTATTCAATTATTTCTTCTCTGCAAATACAAAGTACCTTGAAAACATTCTTAGAAATAGTCATAATACTTCATAAAAGCTTTTCTGATATAAGATAATTGGCAGACAACCACCCATCATAAAAGCTTTTCTGGTATTTGACAATTGGCATACATTGCAATATTTTTTATGGTCTATCACTATGTTTACACTGAGTAATTTGCAATGATACTATCTTGAAAATGATAATTTCTGTGTTTTATTTTACACCATTTGTATTTTCTTATGGTTTTCAATAATAATAACAAAGGTATAGAGATAATGATAATAATAAATAGTAATGTGAGCATCAGTCTCAGCTAAGTTTAAACAATTTTCATTTGAGAAACTTTAAAATGCATATACATGTACATACAAAGGATTTTATTAATTCAGAAGAATGCATCAGCTTATTAGAAACTGTGCCAAATGCAAGTAAAAACATGGCTGGTTGGTTTGAACAACACTTTTAGCCCATTATTAGATACATCATGATTAAGAAATGGGAAACACACATAGGATTTTTGCTTACTACAGTACTGTCACTTTAACAGTAACAAAAAATATATAAATCTGATAAAATTGGTATCAAAGAAAATTGGGGGGGAGGAAGGGTGGCCCTGAGTGGTCGAGTGGTCTAAAGCACTCTCCATTACGGATCACTGCCATCTTAACTTTTGCATAGGTTTGAGTCTCAGATTTGGCCAATGTGGGTGCGTGATAAAGCTTTCCAGTAGCTTCTCGTGGGTCGGTGGTTGTTTCCAGGGGGTTTCCGGGTTCTTCATCAACCATTAATACTGGCTGCCATGTATAGCCTATCTAAACAAATGGCGTTAAATCTTACAACTACTACTACTACCATGTGCATATCAATGGCCTGTTTTGCTTCTCTGTCACAGTTCAGTATCTATATATGGAGTCATCGGAGTTTTCTATTTTCGGTCACATGATCTAAAACACTTCAGTAGTAATCATTTTATCTTTGATGACCACTGATCACAACTTGTTAACAGTGCTGATTTAGCCACCAGTTCAGAGAGATGCTGAGTAGCTTCATTAATGACTTTACTAACCAGTGTGAGCACTGTTACTGTCAATGGAGGCAGAACAAGCTTTTGGCTAGACTTGCTGTGCTCGAGTTAATAAACATCATAGTCAATCTAAAATCAATTCAAATGGCTGCAATCTCAGATTTAACAACTAATCCTCAGTACTGCTACTGATGTGGTCACCAATCATGAAAGCACCTGCGATAAGCAACTATTACTACTACCCTATGCCAATTCCATGTGGTTTCAGCAAATTCAAACTTCTCAATAGAGCATGTGAATTGACCTCCCATCCCAGGTCAGTGTCCAGATATCTAACATAGGGGAAAGGTGAGAAAGAAATTGACTATAGTCATCTTCTGACCCATTCTGAAATTATATCCCACTTTCACTCTCTGAATATATTTACTGGAATCAACTAAAATCTAGTTCAAAATTCAATCCCTTCAAATTTCAAACCATAACTACTTCCTCCACAATGGAAACTTTTGCAATTTAAAAAAATGTAGTTGCTAATTTGAAGTAGTAGCCATGTTATCTTGGGGATACTGAGCAGGTTAATATATAAGGAATTGTGCACTAAAACAAAGCTAGTCAATATATAAACTGAATCAAACATGCAACATACTTGCTGCTTCAATTAAAATAAAGTGAAGAACACAACACATTGCATGCATTTACTGAATCATAAATGTCTTTCAAGGAGATAAGAATTTTAATTATTTTTTTATAAAAATGCAAAATTTCCAAAATACTACAGTCTGAATAAATGTCACTTTACCCTGTATATTTCAAATTTATGTTTTGGTAGTAAAGAACATTAAAATACTTTAAACAGATTTACAAAATGAGTAATTCATGACATTATTGTTAATACTACATTTTTCTAGATTAAACAAAAGGCTAAGAAAGTAAGTTTCTAAATTTTAAGGAATGAAGATATAGTCTGAGCTGGACTGTAACTAATTATTTTCAAAATTTAAAACTGGGATATGATTCCAGACTTGTCAGAAGGTGATCATTTTAGCAGAATCATAGCAGAATTCTGAAAATAATTTAATAAATTTGGTATTTTACCACCATGTCTAAAACAAATTGCATTTTTAAATATTCAGTATTTTATAAAACTGAAAAATACAAAACATGCACTATCACTATCAGAATTAGTCCTAATCATAAAAATTTCACTCAATAAGTTATGAATGTGTAACCAAGACTATCAGAGGATGTGTTAGTTGCTCATGTTATTGCTTTCAAATAAATATATATATATATATATATATATATATATATATATATGGGTGTTGATGGACCTTCCGGATACAGGTTTACTTTAAAGTAACCATATGTAAAGAAAAAGTAGCCAGGTTCCCTGCTGATAAAGAAAGCCATATATTTTTTTAGGATATGTTCTCCCTGTGTTGAAGCATGACATGTAGATCTTTCAAACATGTATGGAACATCTAAATCTTTAAGTGATTGCATCATTTATATTAATTGAATAAGTCATAGTACAATACGCAGTCATCTTTGCTAGCCAAGGTATCAATATAACTTTATCTACACCTTGGAAGATATAATATATTTAAGTGCTTTGTCCTAGCGTTATCTATTGGATTTCATGAGCTGCCTCCCTTAGTATGTAATGCCAACTAATCAATTGCATATAAAAGTGGTGCATTGGCCTAAAATGGTGGAGGCAATTGACCTAAAATGGATATTTTTGTTCCTGATCATTGACAGTATGACTACGTACCAGATAGAATGCATTACATATGTATTTTGAGTAAAAGGTATTTGTATAAACACAGACTGGCAGTAGAAAATTACTTATTTATCAATCCATTCAACTTGTATGTTCCTCTTGTAGGAAGAGCATTCAAATTTGAACAACTTAATTTTGATTGGATGTGCTGAATTACTGCTACATCCAATGAAATTCACAGACCTGAAGTACAGAAATATCTGCTCGATACACCAAGTTATAGATAGGGTTATTATATCGAAACCTTGGAGAGCACAGATGATATGCAATGTGTTACAAGAAATACCAAAAGATGATCAAAACCTTAAATATGCATATTTTTTATCATCATAATCATAAAGATGAATGTGTTATGATTTTGTTTTAATAGTAATTAGAAAGCAAAACAAAATTTGATTTCAGTGACTTTGTTATGAATTATTGTTTATTTATCCCTTTACAGCACAATTCATGTTATGATGTCACTTGGTATTATTGGATTGGACAGGTATGATAAACAATGAATCACATTATATGCACAGAATGAAAGTGTAAAGCATCAAACTAACAAATGTATATGTCGGCAATATATAATATTATCTATTTACTTTTAACTTCTTTTAAGTTTTATATAGATTTTGACATATTAAACAAAATTCTAAGCATTTCATTTTTGTTTAAAACTTTTCCAAACGCTTGACAAAAGCTTTCCAAATAAAAGATGATGGATTGCAATTTGCAGCATAAAGAAATTCCAATATTATAATCAAATATCTCAATAACATCATTAATTACTTCATTGGCATGTAAATAATGACAAACCTGTCTATACTATATGTATGCGAGAAATGACTCTACTATAAGCAACATTGCCAATGTCATGATAAACAAACCTGTTCACCTATTAAATCAATGACAAACTCACATGAACTATTAAATCTGCTTGAAACAACAGTGCCATACAAGCCAAACCTGTATAGAATGATAGCTGGGAATTACAAATTAGATATGATGGCAAATATTTTTTTAAAGAAAAGCCTGTCACAAATTTCCATGAATCATAAACAATAGAATTTTTTAACATATTCAACCAGTGATAAGTTACTTTGCAGACTACCATCCCATAGCTACATGACCCTCCTTTTCAAATAAATATATGTGGATCAATTCAATGCTCTACTGTCATTTTAACAGCGATTCCACAACGTTTCCTTTGTCAAGACATTTACGATGATCAAATTTTCAATCTGCTGGATATATGAATGCAGCATTTAATCATTTATCCGGTATTATATGCCAGTTTTGTTGATAATTATATCAGCATGTATCACTCTACTTAATGATTATTTCCATAATGAATAAATTAAGATAAATACAGTTATCTACAGAGACATCTTCTACATTTATAATGGCCATAACCTCGATTTCTTCATAAAACAGTGGCAAAAAGTGACTGGGTAGTAGCCCATTTGTTTTTTGGCATTTGTATCCCCATTCTCTGAGTATCACAAGTCATTTTTTTACTATTGAAGGAAGAAAAATATAACGTTTAGGAAATATCTGTTCGCACCTAACTTGTATCACTTGATTACATGAATTGATTAGATTGCAATACGTAGTAGTGCTAACTTTCTGGTTTTGCAAATTTGGTCGTAATTTTGAGCAGACGAATTTTAAAAGTACAGAACACGAGAATACGTAAAACAAAAGATCTTCCAATCTCAAGTTTTAGGTTTACACGTTTGAAATAACTTTCATCTTTAATTTATGGTGAGAAACATAATTTTTAAAAATCATGAGTTAAGTTCACTTATCCCATACCAAGACTACGTGTTATAAATTATCCAACCCAACATATCACCGGTTTACACCTTACGTTGTTTTCTTCAAAGGGAGAGTATTTACAGTGGCCACCCATTTTATTATTAATTAAGATGCTTATAAGGAATCAAGGTCATTTGGAGGCATGGAATGAGTCATCAATCACAAGAAATAATTGCTGTTATTACTACTATAAAGTAAAACGTTTCGATGTACATTTTACAAAGATAGATATTTAAATGCGCATGTAAAAAAATAGTTTGTCAAAGTATTGTCATGTTGAAAACAGGAACAAAACGAATATACACAGTGTTTATTATGTGTACATCAAAATTCAGTTTTTTCAGAGTAGTGCACGGTCTCAACCGCCGCTTACACCACACTGAATTGTTAACCATTAAATGTAGAAATTCACTTTACCATGAAACATCTGCACAGTGAAGTTAATGGTGTTTATATATTACTGACTTAGACATTTCAAGTCCAGAATAGACAAATAACGTTTTCCACTCTTTCTTGCTGTCTAGGCTGAATTTAATAATGATGGTAATGTGCTAGCGCTTAACCTAAAATTCATATCGAATGTGACTGGCGATTGGTTGCAAATGCTAATGGTGTATTCGGGCGAGACATGAGAACGATGTTCTGGAGGTTTCTCTCGCACTAATGTTAAGAAACTTATTCTCGGACTGATGACTTGCACAACCTATGAAGTTTGAGTGAACAAGAAAAAGCACGGCGGAACGTGTAGCTTGGTGCGCCATGTCTTCTTCTTCTTCTTCTTCTTTTTCTTCTTCTTCTTCTTCTTCTTCTTCTTCTTCTTCTTCTTCTTCTTTTTCAGTAATTAACTCTAGTCATTGCGAGCACATACCAAAAATGTTTACTCGGCAATAGGGCAAAATTTAAAATAAGGTGCACAAAAGACGACCCAACATCTGTAAGGTAATTTGTATGCATATATTGTTTAAATTTGCTGTCGCGGTAGCGAATCGAACCCGATTCGTCGGTCTCTTAGTCTGTCCCACATACCACCAGACAAAAAGGCCTGGACTAGACTAGCTGGTTAGCAGGATGGCTTACATAGCTAGACCGGTCGACACTGCATTAAAGAAGCCCCGCTAAAAGCCAGGAACAAATACAACAATGTCAATTGCATATGATGTGACTATAATGATTTATCGCCAAGCACCACATGCAGATTGTAATTGATGAGGTATTCTATAAGGTGTTAGAAGTGAGTCTAGTATACCTCTGAGCACCGTATTGCAATCCTTGCTGCTTTTAGACACTTAAAAATCTTACCTCTAACAATTATCTCAAACGGCCGTCTTCTGGTAGATCATTGCCTCCTTAAGTGGAAAACTAATTCCCCCGAAGATATTATCCAGTTGCAAAATGGATTACTTAACTTGAGAAACTTAGTTGCAAAATGAGGCATGTAATTTAGTTCAACGAAGTGCTTCCGGATGAGTGTTAACAACAAATCAACCTAGTTTCGCACCAGTTCGTTCAGTAAGCATACGAATATTCGTATCTTGGCATTTTATTATCTCGGGATTTTCTAAAGTGAAAAATCTCACATTCTGAAAATCAATAAAAAGCTAACTCGGCAATGGTTTTCCAACGCAGAAACAACCGCTTCAGTCCAGAGAAATGCGTTCAGCATATATTTGCCCTTGTGAATTCCGTTGTATAATAGAATGTTTGCATTTGGATTCATACCAGATGAACCATTTCTAGTTCCTATTAAACGCCTAAGTAAGACCAGAATTAGATGTTCAAATTAGAAGATTGTAAAACTTAATAGCTGGCCATTTTGTTTTTCGTATACACAACATTGGAGTGGACTATTATCCAAAGTGTGAAGATAACAGAAGCCTTTAAGTAAGATAGAAAAAGAAGAGCTGTCACAGTGCTCAAGGATACATGAAATTATACATTCAGAACTGAGGTGTGAAATTATGACCCACGATCTACGAATGTATTACTTCTAAATGAGTCATCCTCTCCTTGAAACGTTGTTATGTAAGGTGATCTTGGGTTACATCCGATTGACCACTATATTATTTAACATGCTAAACCTGAACCATAGATAACGTTGCAAAGCCATTTTAATGTTTTTAAATTGTTGAGTTAACTTTAAAATGATACCGTTTATACAGATTGGCCCATGATATTTGAGGCTCTCAAAAATATACGAAGAGCAGGCTTGGTCATGATGGTGGCCCAAGTGAAAACATATTTTTGTGGAAAAGAAAAACAAAACAAAACCTTGATCAACTGCGTATAACACTTTCAGGAGTTAATTGTTGAAGCTGCAGATTTTGCCTTTTGTTTAAAAATATCGGAACTGATTTTGTTGATACTTGGGCAGAGCTCAGTGACTTTTTGAAAATTAACTGTTCATTCTATCATCGAACTGTCACATTTTCTGAATAAAAGATGCGTTCGGGATTTACAAGAGTGATACCGGAAGTCCGCAGCGAGCTCCATCCGGGTACCTCAAGCATGCTCATTCAGAAACGCCATACTGACCTTCATATACTTGCGATTTGGTTTTAGACTTTCAGTCATAATTCAGCTATCTTTAATTAAATTAAGACAGAAGTTTTGCAGTAAATCTGTATGGGGTTTAGACTTAACAGCTGTCACATATTTGGAAGCACGATCGCTTCGCTCTTGCTGAAATGATTGATTGTAAGTGGCAGATTTCGCTACACACTTTATGGCATCCTCGCTGAGATTGACTTAAGAGTGGTTTCTTCCGGAAAAGATACAAGTGTCCACCCATAATTTTCGCATATTTAAGCGCAAGATTTTGTAATAGAAGGTAAAACAAAGGTGAGCGTGAAAGTTCTAGCAGAGTTTTGTCATCTACACCCTATTTTCGATATCGTGGCCAGAGACTGGATTACTGTTTGCTTCGCACGGAGTCTCAATGGCCGCCTACATGACTGGTAGACTAGAAAGTTCTCCTCTTTCTCAAAGATTTGTCACGTCAGAAAATATTGTCAATTGTTTTGGTTAAAATATTTGGAGATGTCATGTCAAGCAGATTTCCACACGGGGGTAGTCCTACGATGTAAGACCTCGGCCATTTTTGTTTTGGGCGTACATGTCTTAAAGCCTAAATGATAGTGCTGTGTAGTATGTTCTGATCTTGACTGACATCGTAGTGAAAGTCAGATTTTCAGGAATATCTCTTGGCAGCCATTAACATAGTCCGAGTTTCCTCTGACCCATGCCATCCCATTTTTGATATTTGGACAGTCATGTTGGGGTGTATTGTCAGAGCGCATTCCCTTTAAAAAAAAGTTGGAATTCGCCAACACCAGATGGTGTCGGCATAGGGTAGCCGCTTACTTGCCATCCCAGCAAACTTAAATGATCTTTCATCGTGATATACCTGATTGAAATTGATAGGAATATGATTTATTTTCTAAAAAAAATCGCTGACATAGCATTCGTTATGTCTTTAATCTGCTGATAGACGAGACGAAAGTACATCGTTGCTGAAATTTGACCTGGATCTGGCCATTTGCATTCTTAGTCACGTGACTGCACAAATCTCACAACCTACATGTCAATGACATCAGAGGTCATACTGTCATGTGATATCAACAATACACCATGCCTAGTGTTACTGTAGGAAAACAAATCCAACATAAAACTGAGCGTCAGGTAATTTTTGTTTTAAAAAAATGAAGAAAAATAAAGTTCCCAAATTATTTATTGCAAAAACGACGGAAAAATGTAAATGTTGCAGCAATTTGAGGAACTGATTCATTACGCAGAGAGCACCGCAAGGTACAAGGTGTCGCGTGCTACAAACAAACCATTGCTGACACGTGCTCGGTACTTCTTGAAAATAGTTTTTTCCACCCATCTGCGATTCTGGCAGGTGTCTGGTCATTAAGTGTGCATTATATAATGTTTTAATATTAAGTGACTACTTTATAATATGTCCAAATTCTATGTACAGCTTTGTTTATTGTCCATAGCACATGACAGTGTGACCTGTGATGTCATTGACATGTAGGTTGCGAGATTTGTGCAGTCACGTGATTAAGAATACAAATGGCCAGATCCAGGTCAAATTTCAGCAATGATGTACTTTAGTCTCATCTATCAGCAGATTAAAGACGTAACAAATGCTATGTTCATGATTTTTTAGAAAATAAATCATATTCCTATCGATGTCAATCAGGTATATCACGATGAAAGATCATTTAAGTTTGCTGGGATGGCAAGTAAGCGGCTACCCCATTCCGACACCAGCTGGTGTAGGCGAATTCCAACTTTTTGAAAGGGAATGCGCCGTGAACCTACACCCCAATATGAATGTCCAAATATCAAAAACTGGGGTGGCAAGGGTCAGAGGAAACTCTGACTACCATTAACAGTGCTAAAAGTGTGTTAGTCACACTTTACTTACCGTATTTACCGTATGTTTTCGGACTGAAACAAATAATTACTTTTTTTGTTGTCCGAATACATATTAAATTCTTTGATTAGGTGTCCGAAAACATACAAGTGAAGATAGAATTATGCCCCCCCCCCCTTCCCGTCCGTAACGAAGTTACCGTTAGCTCACATGACAACGTGCTACAATGAAGTAAAACAAGTATTTTGTCTAACACCACGGAAAGGATAATTAATGAAAAATGGGCATTACTTGCCTATTTTGTCTATTTGATACATGTCCATCCACCAGAAAACAAAGCCATACATGTATTAGAGCCACGATTGTGTGCGTATTTTCCAAATGAACCGCCATATTAACATAGTAAGCTTGCAATCCAGTTTAACCTTCTGCTAATGATCATTAAAATCTACATTACAAACGCACGCAAGCTTTATTTCTGTGTAATTAAGATATTAATACAAACTAAATAAAAAGATTTTGGAGTTATAATTCTTAAGATATTTTGGGCAGAAATATTTTAGTATCGAGAGTCGAAACACCGGTATATGTATGATGGCTATTCTTAGAGCACCAAGGGTGTGAGGCTCCAAATGGGGTGAGTGTTGTATGTACGCCTACGAAGGGTAAAAATAAAAAGCAATTTGCAATATACGAGTCGGCGTGATTAATATGTGATATTTGTTTTAAATAAAGGTGATGCATTTGTTGTGGTTCTCTCTTCTTTTTTTCCCCACCTAGCCGAGGGTAGATTAAAATGAGCAAAGCTTGCCGGCTGAAAACGATCTACTGCTCGAATATTGTAGTGATGCATGTCAGAGATTTAAAAGTGTCTGGGTGTTAATTGTTAATAATATAACTGGTGGGATTTCTTTGACAGATGTGTTTGGAAATAAAAGGCAGCCATCTGGATTTTATTAAAAGAGCACACGATGTATCTAACATTTAGCACCCACAATCAAATATATCGTCTACCAAGAGGTTTATTACCTGTAGAACAATAACTATGTTTAAACCTTTGTATATAATGCCTCAGGGATAAGGGGTTTGTTTTGTTGGACAATGCCAATGAATTTTACTAATCCATACCGACTCTGATGTATTGTTTAATGATATAAAGCAGGGGTCATGGTTTCTAATCAAAGCCATAACTGTAACACCTGTATGAAGTGGTTTCGTGTGTAACAATGTCTATACTGACAACCAATCATATTTTTGTTAGCTGAATCAAACTATTAAAATAAAAAGTATAAATAAAATACCCACCACATACAAAAGTTAGTATACTGGATAGCTATCGTTGTGAAACATAATATTGTTAGTACTGTAATAAATTTGATGGATAAGTTTATCATACGTTATGCAACAAGTGAGGAGGTACTGCCTAGTTCTTGGAGGGACTCGCCCTTGCCAAAATCGTCTCCAAAGAGACCAGTAGGCCGTCCACAGAAGCGACTTCGAATTAATGATTCTGAGGAAGCATCACAAAAACAACCGCCTACGAAGAAAGCTGCTCTAGATGACGAGTCTGATCAAAATCAAATAGCACGCGTGTATCATCGTATGTTGTCATATATGTGACGCGATCAAAATGTCGATACCGGTCTGCAAATATCACAATATGATTTCAAAAATCAATATCTGATCTGTTACTTTTCGTTGGAACATCTTGATTTAACAAGACAATCAGTTGTTGATATACACTTTAGAGCTCGTGTAACCCGTCCGACTAATGCAGCTGGTGTTGTCACTATCCCGAATTACATGTGATTAATAATTGTAAATTATATTAGTTCATGGACGTTCATGATCGCATTAAATAATTGGCGACCAAATGAAGCGAACTTTGTATCAGTTAAATTAACGGCAAACACGCTGTAAATTTTACATTAAAACGACGAAGCAGATCCTTCAAGATTGTGTCCGAAAACATAAATTGTAGAAACAATTATAGCGGAGCAACGTCCGAAAACTTACAAGGCATTTAAATATGATTTTTCCCCGAAAAAAACGGTGTCCGAAAACATACAGTGTCCGAAAACATACGGTAAATACGGTAACTATGATGTCCTTTTCCTAATAAATTCAAATTTTCACACAAGCAAATATATCTGTTTTCAAGTTTTGTTGGTCTACATTTCAGTTGGATGGAAAGCACTGGGAGCTGGGAGTGCCAAAATGGGTCAAGTTGAAGTATTATTCTTTAACAAGAAAAATACAACAATATTGAATCTATAGTGCATATTGGAGCAGCAGGCATTGTTTTGTTTCATTGAAGAAAGTGATCCCCACATGAACCTAATTGATCATTCTTTTTTATACCTCAGCTAACGTTGTGTTTCAGTGAATTCCAATGTATGTCAATGAAACGTAAAAATGTGTCCAATTGCTAGTATCAGATTTTTATTCCATTAGCATAAGGAAAGCACAGTAAGTATTTTAAATACATTTTGTAAGAGTGTTAATATAGACTGACAAGCGAGATATTCCTGAAATTTTGACTACTCGTTCCAATGCCAACCGACATTGGAACACACTACACAAGGTGGTTATTTGGGCACTAAAACAGAAGTAACATGATACAGCTTTCGATGTAGGCCTTGATCGGTGGGGCTAAACTTTGAAGAAATGGGTACAGATGTTAAAGTAACTATGATTTTAGTGGTGGGTAAAGTACTTTGCATCTGGTGCTTGGGAAGTACCCAGAGGCATCACCATCATCTCCTCCATGAATCCAAACTGTCCAAGTTTGCCAGCAAATTATAATAGGGGTGAAAGTGATCTTGGATTAGAAATTGATTCATTGGTAATTAAAAGTTAGGCTTCTTGTAATAAATGGGAATGAAGTCGACCAGTTTGATTCAGGTTGGGAGTCTTCCAGTCACATTATGCTAGAAGAATGTGTAGGTGGCCATCAGGACTCTGAAAGAATAATCGTACCCATATATTATGTATTCCAAAGTCTTAGTTAAAAGTAGCAATAGTTCATCTTCAAAAATGCACTGTTCAGTTTTGTACTTTTTTAGCAGCATTAGAGATTTATAAGGATGGCGCTGACTTTAAAAAAGCTGTTGCCACATTAAATTCCAGCTGCAATATTTTGTCATCAGTTTTCATAAAAACTTTGCCCACAAGGAGTCAATATTTTCTGTATTTTTTAAACACACATCAATAAATGTTATTGATGGACTCTGAAGTCTCACTTGGATTTTAAAACTAGGATTCTAGGAAATCGCAGCATGTCTTGATTTCAAGGCCATGTGCACTACTTATTCTACTACATTTGGAAATGAACCTGATGTTAAAAGTTTAAATTGTTCATTTGATGCACTCTTGTAAACTGTACACCACTGGGTTTTTATGCTTCTGAATTCAGTAATTGAAAATATTGGCACATTTTGCCACCACTTGGCAGCTTTTGAAGTCTTGAACTTGCCATTCATCTATTGCATCTTGTTTTGATGATGTACTCCTACAATGATGCCATGTACATATGTGGTTGTTTCAGCTACTGAATTTTATCATATAATTACAGTGGAACCACGCTAATTGGGGCCAAAACAATCATGTTAATAGTGGGATCACATAATGTGGGTTTTTACAGTATTTTACTTTTTCAGAGAACAACTCATTGGCATATATACGTGTATTCATGTCTAATGTAAATGATAAATAGGGTATAAACACTGTTTACTTTCCATAATTCATGTAATTCCATTTAAAAATTGCACACATGTTTACAATATTCAATAATTTTGTCCCAGATCATTATGTAATATATATCGTATTTTCCGGCCTATTAGTCGATTTGGAGTACAAGTCAAATTCACCAATTTTGTAGATTTTCCATCCTTCGTCCATATATAAGTCGATTCAGAGTATAAGATGAGGCCAGGTCAGTATCTTGGCTTTGTATTTTTCACTAGTAATGGTATCATTGTATGATATTCCATATTACCGGCAGTCGTGAAATTGCATTACATATGCTAACATGCTTATGATTTTACTTCTGAAAAAATCACTGCTATATTCGGTTATCAATTGACATAGCTGAATAAACAGTCCATGTTTGTTTTATTTTAATTGAAAGCATGTTCATGTGTAGTTCATTTTATTGCCTGTAGTTACGAACATAACTTATCTAAACATTCAGTGATACAATCCATATATGAGTTGATTCGGAGTACAAGACGAAGACCTGACTTTCAAGTAAAAAAGTATTGACTTGTAGGCCGGAAAATACGGTATGCCCATTGAATTCAGACACATAATGATCTGTGGAAAAAGTTATTGAATAGTTTAAATATGTATGCGATTTATGCAATAGAATTGCATATTATGTATTAAATGCAAGCCCAGACGGTATATCAGATGCAAGTAAATGGTGTTAATACAGTGGAACCCCGCTATAACGCACTCTGCATTAATGCAAATTGAGATATGTTGCGGCGTGGCTCCCAAAATTTCGTATATTTATTAGCACATGATTTTTTTCCTCCTTCCTTCAAAGTATGTGAAATGGTGTATTAAGAATTTATTATCATTTTGGGGAAGACCTCGCATATTAATTCGTTTGAATAAAGATATGGTCATGGCGTGATTCCTGAAATTTTTAATACATGTACGTGTATTTTTCTTGTACCAGGAAATTTTTTAAAATTTTAAATATGAGAAGTAGTGTGTAAAATGTTTGTTATCATTTTAGGGATAAGTTCACGTATGAATTTTAATTTAATACGATCATGGTGTAGCTTCTTAAATGTAACAATTTCACCTGGTTCTTGAAGTTTTATGCCAAAATATACATGATGTGGTCTTTGTGGTTGTCTTCAACTAATCCTGTATACAATCATTGCTCCAACAATAGCCAGCATGTTTTTTCTTTAACTGCACACACAACTGAACAGCAGACAATGCAGTGGTTGATAAAAGCTTCTCACAGTTTAATAAACATCAAAAGACTAAAGCTGCCAACATGTTTTCTGGGCTAGCGGTGTTGTTAGATGCAATCAGTTGACCAGTAAATAATGTCCGCAAGTGACTCGTGACCACTGCACTTAGTTCTCATGTGTTACATATGTATGGGGTTTGCTTATGAAATCTTTATTAATTTTCTTTGGTTTTTTTTTAATAAAAATATTTTATCGTTACGGAAAAGCAAGTTCACAAATGGAAGTCATTCATTGCACAAAAAAAGTTTATTATGATTTTGGGGAAGAGATCGTGTATGAATTCTAATATAATACGATATATAATATGATGATATATAATATGATAACGTACAAGAAATAATGTGTATAACGCGGCTTCTGAAACTTTTTAATTTCACCAGGTTCTTGAATTGTTATGCCTAAATAAACACTATCAGAAATATTATACTTATTATTGATCCAATAGTAAAGACACGTTTTCTGTAACTGCATACACAACCAAGCAGTAGACAATGTGGTGGTCAATACAGGATTCTCAAAATTTAATAAACATCAAAAAAATGAAAGCTGCCAACATGTTTTCTAGGCTTGTTGGTCATTAAATTCCTTCTTGTTTTGTATATAAAAAAATATTTTACTGTTACGGAAAATCAAGTTTACAATTTGTATAGACACCATTCATTGACCCTGGAACATAATGAAACATACACTTGCTTAGTCTTTCATAACCTAATTTACTGTAAATTTTTCCCATTGAGTTTAAATACGTTTGCAGTTTTTGCAATGGAATTACATTTATTATGGGTTAACTGCATGCCATGACATTACTATATCAGATGATAAGTAAAGTGTTAATGCTATATATTAGACATAATGATTTTGGACAAAATTATTGAATATTTTAAATCTGTGCAATTTTATAATGGAATTACATGCATTATGGATAAAGTGCATGCCACGACGGCACAATAGTAAACTATGTGGATACCCTATTCTTTATGTAATGTCAGGCTGGGTATTATCAACGTGTATCTTTGGAGAGAAAAAAAACGTAAAAATTTGTAAACTATTTAATGCAAACTAATGACCTATGAATATATTATCCGTCCATTATTTTGAATAAGTCTTTTTACTGCATTCCATTTAATATTCGTCTGATAATATAATGTTTTCACATAAGACACGAGTATGCATATATATGCCAATGCGGTGTTTGCTGAAATAATTAAAGTACTGTAGAACCTTGCATTAATGTGACCCCACTGCTAACATGATCCAATTTCTTGGACCCCATTTATCGCGTTGTAGCAGGGTTCCACTGTACTATGATTACTGAGAAGTTGCATTGTAAATGGATATACCCTGCAAAATGGCTATGTATGCAACATCAATTTCTTACGTTAGAAACCTTCTCTCTTATTATAAGTTAATCGTAGGTGCCATATATTAGAACCTATTTTCATGGTGTTTACTCATTTTAGTATCAAGCTTACATCATGCAGATACTATGTTGCAAATAATGAGGACGGATGAGAAAGTCTTGAAGCTCATTCATCCCAGGGATGAGTGCTTAAGAAATTTTCTCTTGAGCCTTAAGTGGTGGACTTGATTACTATGAGACTGGACATGCTCTCCAGTATTATCCCGAATACCAAATTACATGGCTTGGGTAGTTGATGTATTTGCATCCTTGAGAATAACTCCTTGAGTTCTCAAAAATGGCAGGACTTTTACTGCTGAACTCATTTTGATAGCTCCTCTGATCCCAATGATTCTGGTTGACCAATTTTGTTTCTAGACCTTTTTCCTTGTTCCCTAATGTTCGGGCAAAAAAAATGACCCAGTTTGCGGCCAACTCGTGTAGTGGACACTTCCTAACACAAGAGTGAGCCTGTCAAATTTCGATGCCAGTTTGATTTACTCCAATGGCCCTCGGATGAACCGAGAAATTCAGGAAGTGTGGTGGAGGGTAATAATGTAATACTTATCGATCACTTCAGAGATAACCACCTTTTACCCAGTTTTGATGTCCCATAATAGTTCAAGAAAAAACAGGATGGATGCTGCACATAGACCTATGACATTCTATCAATGATATCTTCTCTAGCCAAGGTTCCGATATGATAACCTTATCTACACGTTGGCGGATCAAAAAGATATTTTAGTGCTGTGACATCTGTTGGATTTCATGAGTTGCCTTCCATAGTATGTAATGCCAACTTACCAATAGTGTGTAATAGTGGTGCATTGTACATCTGAAAAAGGTTGAGACAATTTAATAAAAAAAAGGATACTTTGTAAGTTTAACATTTAAAGTATGGTTGTGCACCAGAGTGGTATCATTACAGGTGTATTTGAGTGAAAAGTATTTGTACAAACACGGACTGGCATTAAAAAAGTGGCTATTTTTCAGTCCGTTTAAGTTGTGTGCAAACGCTCTGGTGACCTAGTGGTTAGAGTGTCCGCCGTGGAAACGGGAGGTCGTGGGTTCAATCTCAAATACTGAAATCTTTGCTATGATTCTCAGTACTTTATTCAATTTCATTGTACAGAACTGTACTTCTTTTTGCATTTTTCACACCAATTTTGAGTTTTCTGCACAGCATAAATGATAGTCTTTTGTGCATGAAATGGCAACCCTCAACAACAGTTAAATGATAAAGATTAAATTCGCCAGGGCTGCAGACTGATAGCTGTGAGTACATGTTGCATATATGCAAGTGTAGATTAATGATATACCGCTCCAATGGCCAAGTGGTTAGAGCGTCCGCAGTGGAATCAGGAGGTTTGTTCAATCCTCGGCCGAGTCATACCAAAGACTTACAAAAATGGTACTAACAGCTGCCTCGCTTGTTGCTCAGCATTAAGAGGTTAGTGTTAGGACTGTTCAGCCTGATGTCAGGGTAATGTGACTGGGGGACATAATGCTACATGTCAGCAGCATGATGCCCCAGTGCTAGACATCACTATAAACTGCCTCATTGCAGACATTGTGGCGATATGAATGAAAAATTCTTAAAGCTACGTTAAAATTCCTAATCAGACAAATAAGTTGTGTGCATCCCTTGTTTGAAGATATAGGAACAGTGTTCAGATCTGAATTAAATTTTGATTGGATGCATGGCATTACCAATACATCAGGAGCCCTGAGTTACCGAGTGGTTTAAAGCGCTTTCCGTTACGGATCACTGCCATCTCACCTCTGTCTGTGTGGGTTCGAATCTAAGATTCGGCTAATGTAGTTATGTTGAGAAAGCTTGCCAGTAGCTTCTCGTGGGTCGGTGGTTCTTTCCAGGGGTTTTCCCATGTTCTTCCTCCACCAATAATACTGGCCGCCACGTATAGCCTATCGTGTGCTGAAAAATGGCGTTAAACCCTACAACAACCAATATGTCATGTAATCGAAGTAAAAGTGTTTGCTCTTGGGTGGTTTACAATACATGACCATATCAGATTTGTTATTGCACTCGACCTGATTTTAGAGCATTAAAAAATGTGCGAGTCTTTTCCAGTGATAATTCTTAGATTTATGTTTTTGCGACAGCAGTACATTTTTGTACTTTAAATCATGTTGAATCAGCTGTTAAAACTCTAGAAACAAAAGATAATGAAAAACACACACAAAATTTGTCACTTTGTTCTTATTATATGTCCAAGCATTAGACTATCGGCATATTATCTAAAATTTTGAAATCAGCCGGAGGTCTATCATTGACTCTTAGGCAGCATGACCAAATTTTGGGCGCAAATTATGACCACATGCCTGTTAAGAGAAAGGCTGCTTTCCACTCAATGTACTTAGATCTATATGTAAATGTAACTGAAAATTTTGATAAGTGATCATCATATAATAAAAAAAATTAGATACAGCAACACACAGCATTCTTTTACAGTGGACGAATTTTAAGATGCAGCATGAATGCATCATATTTGGGTATAAAATTTAAAGAAAAGATTGTAGCTTTTCTTCTTTCTTTACTTTTTATCCAACAGATCTAGAGAATTCTTCTTAGGCAGCTGTTGATGAAGGTCTGATATTAAAAGAGCTTAGTACTTAAACAGTCAGTGTTGTTGTATGGTCATGTGTGCAATTTCTATATTTGATTTTGAGTGTAGAATTTAAAGACAAGATTGTAGCTATTTTTTCTTTCTCTACTTTTTATCCTTTCATTTTATTTCGTTCTTGATATAACGATTTGTGACTGTCATAAAAACAGACTCCAGTAGTTGTAATTGTAGCAAAGTTGGAGTTAAGAATTAAAAGAATTATTGAACGTAGTGTACCTTGTCTGCTATGTAACAAAAGGGTTTTCTGTTCTTTATACATGTATAAAGATCTGAGTTCATTTTTTTTATTGAAATAGTGTTGTTATTCTCTTAATTTTTTTAAAATTCTCTATTATAAAGTCTTAAGCCTATTGCACAAGTATTAGAAAGCACCTTGTCAGGACATTATAACACTTACTAATCCTTTATTTAAATGGCTATTGATAAATACCAAAAGTGCACAGGGCATCTTGGTCCTTGAAAACATTGGGTAAAATCCTAGAATTGGTCAAGCCAAAGGTGTATGAACCATTTAGTAATAAATACACTAATGATGATTTTTCAGTTGGTTATAAAATCGCAAAATCCAGAATTGCAGTCTAATGAATCTAATGCATGATTTAATCACCAAGAAAGACCTTTAGACCTTTACTTTACATGTATGCATGATTTAATCACCAAGAAAAACCTATACTCTACATGTATGAATGATTTAATCACCAAGAAAGACCTATACTCTACATGTATGCATGATTTAATCATCAAGAAAGACCTATACTCTACATGTATGCATGATTTAATCACCAAGAAAGACCAATACTCTACATGTATACATGATTTAATCACCAAGAAAGACCTATACTCTACATGTATGCATGATTTAATCACCAAGAAAGACCTATACTCTACATGTATGCATGATTTAATCACCAAGAAAGACCTATACTCTGCATTTATGCATGATTTAATCACCAACAAAGACCTATACTCTGCATTTATGCATGTGCAAAATAGTTGTATACCGTATTTTACCGCATATATCCCGCGTGTTATACCAGATTTTACAAACCCCGCAGAGGGGGTGCGGGTTATATAAGGGTGCGGGCTATATCACAATTTTTTTTACACATAATAATATTTCAATATATTGTTTGAAAAACAACTACATAACTTATATATTGTTCTAGTTTTGTTTTGCTAGGGTTGGATATTATGGCTACTACGGTGACTTTACAACAACTTACGTTATCGGGACCAAATCAACATTTCAGGATAAAAACTTAAAATTTCGTATCCGTCACGTTTTCATAATCAATATTTTCTGTTTTCAATTGAAATAACTACCTAACTTTACATATTTTGAATTAATTAATATTTTAATGATAAAAATTAAAAACAAGTGTTTTGTTGTTTACCCGGTATCTTGTTGACTTGTCTCGAAAAGACCGCTTCCGATGATTGAAAACAAAGACACGTTTTCGTGGATTCATCTTCTCCAACGTTCCTTTTTCTTTTCTCCAACCTCGGATTATACTCTCATCAATATCAAATTTTCTGCCTGTGGCTCTATTGCCATGCACTTCAGCATATGCAATGGCAGTTAGCTTGAAGTCGGCTGTGTAAGACTTTCGTTTCGGCATTTTTTAAATTAAACAGAAAGAAATTATTTAAACTCGAATCTACACTTCACAAGAATACACTTCACAAGAATACAATATTATTTAGAAATGTCCGTGTTTATGTAGCCTGTAGTTGAGGCACAGCTCCTGTAGACAGCATACGCACACGAGCACTGTGTACCGTGTTTTTTGCTGACTTTTTTTTGAGCAAAGGTCGTCGGCTTACTTTGATGATGGCGCCGCTAAAGGCTCCAGTTGAAGGGTCAAACAAATACCCATTTGTTATTGCTGTGGCAACTTCAGATAATTGTAGAACATTGAAACAGATTTGTTTTATTTGTTTAGTATATATCAGTGCTTCAAAGGTAATCAGTTCTCTTTGAAGTGTCAGCAAACGTATTTTTTCTTCTTCCATCTGGTATTTGTTTTTAAATTAGTGTCATCTGCTTGACTGTACTCATTTTACGTTTCCGCCTTCTGCTGATTCGGATTTTAACTAGTCAGTTGCATAAAGTAATAAGGCCAGATATCATCATTAGCGGATTATGATACTGTATAACAGTGCACTGTTAGTGTGGTTTGTCAGTATGAGACAAGGACTTGTTATTTTAACAATATATTCCAGTACATTGTTTCCTTTGATTTTGTCACCAAAACGTAAAACAGAATCGCAGTTCGCTACATCAGCGAAGCCCCGTGATCCTGTAATTGATTTCATTTCCGATTGTAGCTGTATAAATATATCTATGGTTGCGGGTTATACAAAGGTGCGGGTTATGCCAACGATTTTTTACACAAAACCCCAAAACCCGCGGGCTATATGAGGGTGCGGATTATCTGCGTGTGCGGGATATATGCGCGAAAATACGGTAAACATTTGTATGCTGCAGTAGAGTGTACACGTTTGTTTATAAACAACAAAAAAAAGTAGGAAGTAAGCCACAAAGTTTATTTTTTTTAAGGAAAGGAAACAACTATTACCAAAAGGACAAAATTGAATGAAGCTATGACTCTCCATGAGTTGTCGACATGTGCATCTGTTACAATGAAGGCTCATCCTGAATGTTGTGCAAATAATTCTTGATGCTAATAAACAATATAAAGATTATAATAGTTTCAGTGATCGGCACAATATGCAATTTGCAAAAAATACTGCTACATTTTTTGTTTGACCTTTTCGCCTTTCAGCTTAGATAATTTCATTGTTGTTCCAGTAATTAATTGTTCTAATAAATCTTGGAGCCAAACTGTAATAAAAAAAATATGTATATTAAAAAAATCACTAAGATATCTGGTTTTGTTAATCACTGAAGTATCTAATAGTATACAATCAGGGATGGTCCTGGCTTATAAAAAGCTGTCGCCAAAAAAATCGCCAACCTCAATATTTTGTCGCCAATTTCAAAGTGTCGCCAGAACAAGTAGTGTACATTTTCCCAAGTGTTAATTTAGTCTATTAATGTAACAGGCAATGAAAATTACAAAAGATTGGTTAGTTAATACTTTAATTACAACAAGCATTAACAAAATGTTGCATAAAAATCTGTCACGATTTTAGTGCTGCCCACTTGTTGAATGCAGTTTCAAAGTCTAATTTTTCACATGTGCATGCTGATTCTTGTTAAATTCTCGAGAGATGAGATGCAGAGTTTATTTCTGATGTCAGCATCCCGCATCACCATTTGTGCACGTGTATGACTGTTGTTACCGGAAAAAAAATGCATTATCAACTTAAGTTGACATTTTAATAATAATAAAACCCAATGATAGTACATTGCAATGTAAGAAAAAGTGACGTATAATGCGACCGTTTATTGCATGCATTCCATAATTAAATTACACACACACACACGCACACTTTTGGCAAGCTTTGTGAAGCTTGTAGTGAAATGCTTCCTAAATCCCAAGAATGATCACTGAATGCTGTATAAATTTTCTCAAGCAAAATAGGATCTCCATTCCCATGAATGAAACTTACACGAGTCAACACCTGCCAGTATTGGACCGTATATATAAGCATAAATTCACACCCAATTTAGTGATTCTTTCACTCCTGTATTTTGAGAAATAAATAAGTATTTTTAATTATGCAAAACATGTTTGTTTGTTTTTTGCTATTTCTTGTTGCGGAGTTTGTCTCTGTAGCCATAACACGGGATTGATGGCAACAGGAAAAGATCAATGAGTAAAATGCACAGATATTACTTACCGCGCCTGGGTTCATGTTTGGTGACACACTTCATCTTCAAAATATCACAGGCAGTTGTAAATGAATTGACAAACTTTGCCTTGATACATACATCACAGAACATCTGTTTTAACTTTTTATCATATCTCAGTCACAGACGCCCAAGTTTCCAACTGTCTATAAATGTTTGGGAATTTTTGCCCGGTTCATCATAATGTGGTGTTGCACTTGAAGCACTACATGTAGATGATGTTGGACTGCAAGGTTTATCATTAGATTCAGTGACTGTATAGTTTGATGAATTTGCACTAAATCCAAACGCTGTTAATTTTGTTAACTTAGAATGAGATGATGAACACGCAATGTCTAACTTTCGTTTGCTCATGATAATGTTGCACTGGCGACAGATATAATTGTCATTGCGATTTTTCCATTAGCTTTATACACAGTAGTTGGTACACAAAGGTTATAAGTTTTCTATGAAGGTTCAGCAAACCTATTGTATTGGTATATGTAGAAAAACAAAACAAAAAAAACAGGAGGATTATTAATTTTATCTGTTCTATTCGTGTCTTCAGAAGTCGGTCGGTTGTAGGTATAGTACAGTAGCATGATTGACTATCACAGCATACAGTACTCAGCCCAGATGTCAGCATAAGCAGATTATGATGTAACACTGCACTGCAAAGATAGGGATGTCGATACAAAGGATCATTTGTGTAACCGAGTGATTCCAATGCATTGGTTATTCAAGTTTGTGGCTTCCTTTCGTTCTCTCTTTTAATGTATCCAGTCCAAATCCATGATTGTATGTACAAATTAAATAACCAAAAAGTCTGTCGCCAAAGAAATCGCCAGATGGGACATTTTTTTTCGCCAATAAGGAAAAAAAAATTGGAATTTGCGACATTGGCAAAGCCCAGGACATCCCTGTACAAGATCATTTATTCATTCAGAAGTCACATACTCTACATTCACAATCTAATTAAAACATACATTTGATTTTTTAAAAAGCATCTCCTTATTATATTTGGATAGAACTGATAGTTTGCTCATTTCTAATTAAAATCCCTTTTCTAATATAAGAATTTTCACAAAAATCAAAGTTTATTAATTTACACATCTTCGTATACCTGTAAAACTGCAAAGATGTGTCACTATGTACATATTGTTTATTTTATAATAATGATGATGATAATTAAAGTTTTAATAAAATATAAGAACGTTCGTATTTTTTAATAATGACTATATAATCAGTGCAGCACAATTTTAATATGCCATATGTGCTTTTGTCAAATTTTAGCCGGTTGGAAACTTGTGTAGAATTATATTTTCATTAACCGAGTTTCCAAGATTATTGGAATAGACACTACAATAATATCTATTCTTCTCAGTATGTGTTGCATCCACAATGGGTATATTTTGCTGGAAATATGGATTCTAAATTTGCATGCATGGTTTCTGGATTCAGCACACAGAAGAGATCTTCAGGGGAGTCTATTTTCAGGGTGTTGAACAGGCCTATATAAGTCAAGGGGGTTGGGGGGAGCAGTTATATTAGGCTGGGATCATGACGTTGTATGGGAGAAAGCATAAATTTCATTGATATTATTCCTCATTTTAAGAAAAAATACATGTTGTAAATTCTACTTAGTTGTAAATTACTGATAAAAGAAAAGTTGGCATCATTATCTATACATGTTTACATTCCTGTTTCAGACTTTTCAAAATGGGAGCATTTCTAGACAAGCCAAAGGTTGAGAAACACAATGAGGGTGGTGTTGGTAATGGACTACGATTTGGTCTTAGCAGCATGCAGGGATGGCGAGTGGAAATGGAGGATGCTCACTGTGCCGTGATTGGACTTCCATATGGACTAAGAGAATGGTCATTTTTTGCAGTTTTTGATGGGCATGCAGGTGCAAGAGTGTCAGCTATCTGTGCAGAACAATTGATGGAACACATAATAATAAATGAAGATTTTAGAGGAAAGCTTGATTTGAAAGAAGGTACAGAAATCCAGCCATCACTAGATGATGTTTTAAAGGGTATCAAGACTGGCTTTTTAAATCTTGATGAAAAAATGAGAAACATGCCTGAAGTTGCAAGCGGAGAGGATAAAAGTGGTTCAACTGCTGTTTGTGCGATTGTCTCTCTCTCTCACATTTTTTTTGCTAATTGTGGTGATTCTAGAGCAGTTCTTTCACGAGGTGGGAAGTGTGTTTTCTCTACCACAGACCATAAGCCAGTCAACCCAACAGAGAAAGAAAGAATCCAAAGAGCAGGAGGTAGTGTTATGATTCAACGGGTAAATGGTTCTCTGGCGGTGTCTAGGGCTCTTGGGGACTATGAGTATAAAAATGTTGAAGGTGTGGGACCTTGTGCTCAGCTTGTGTCACCTGAACCAGAGATTTTTTGTGAGGCACGAGTGGAAGATGATGAATTTCTTGTATTGGCTTGTGACGGTATCTGGGATGTTATGTCCAACGACGAACTTTGTGACTTTATTCGCAGTAGAATGCAGATCACTGGCAGCTTAGAAAGCGTTTGCAATCAAGTGGTGGATACTTGTTTATATAAGGTATTAATATCAGACTAACATGGGTACCATATAATTAGGAAACGTGATACTTCTATTTTTGTAGTATTCTCGCTTCTCATTTATTTTAGTGGGGGAAAATTCCTTGTTGCATAAAACAAATTGCTTTAGTAATGTACAACACATATGATTATCGTTGGAGAATAGATTTAATAGTCTCCAGTAATCAAGATGATGCTGATTATCCTGTTTATGTGATTTTGAGGTGCATACCTTGTGTATAGGTCCTGAAGTGTGTATGAAGAAGTGTACCACCATATCTGCATACAGTATGCTTTTCAGTGAAAGTTTGATATCGATACCTGTTGCTGTTATTTAGGTTTATCCTTTCAGAAGAGGGAAAACCTTAATATATGCCAGAAGCACCATTGACTTGTTCTAGGCATTTTTAAAACGCGTGCATCTACCCATTGAGACACCATGCCATTGCTATAATGTATCAACATTCTTTATTAGACATATTCCTGGCCTTGTATTTATATTCTGCTTGATTTGTTAACTTTACCCACTGCTATGGTACAGTATTTGTACTCTGGTTCAACTACCCCTAGGCAAGTTTACTGTATAGTGAAAATACCATGGGTTAGTTTGTATTATAGCATTTCTGCATATGTTTGGAATTTCTAAAACAACCCCCCCCCCTTTAAATAAAATAAATACTAACACGATATCAAGATTATTCCATTTAATATTAATCTAACATCATGTTGTTAGATACTATAAGTGAAAGGAAAATTATTTTACAAACTTTTTTAAATAGAATGTAATATTATCGATTATAATGTGAACAAATATGTACCATGAAAGTTATAAATGTTGCTTGTATGTACAATTTTGAAGATTTACACTGGGAGTACTTCTACCATATATAATTTTCAAACCTAGGGTATTTCATTGAAGACTATGCTGTGGGGTGCTGTTACTATCATCATATGTATCGGTGATGTTTTATTGAAGATTTAAGCTTGGAATTTTTTTTACTATAGTCATATATATGTACCTAGCAGAGTTCTCATTAGGATTTTAAAACTACGAGTCCATTACTCCTAGTATGGTAAAAATAGGAGTCTAACCAGCAAAAGTTGCAGTCCCCTCCCATAAGCACTGTGGGCATACCTGAAGTGGCTAAACATCCAGATGATCAGAAAAGGTCTTATTCCAAACACTAAGGCAGGCATCACTTGACTACTGTTCCATCTTAGCATTCGGTTCTAGCAACTTGAGCACTCATCTTAATCTCATTACAATCTTCGTCACTTTGCCATTTACCCTCAGAATTCATGTCCTAGTTCTTGTTAACTTCATTTTGTCTAAATCTCAACATTCTTGATTTAGATATCACATGCATTTCTTATTCTGTTACTCTAGGAAACAAACAACAATGAAAGCTAAATTTGTTTTTATTTTATGATCCCTTATGAAGACCAAGTGTACATCTCTGGATCTTTCTGCCTCTGAATTCAGTCAATGTAAAAATATCAGCATATTTCCCACCACTCATCCGCTAATCAGTCTTTGCCAACAAATATTGTGTCATGTTTTTTTTATATTTTTTATGTACTCTTATAATGCCAACATATACAATTGGGGGCCTTTCATCAACTCAATTGCGTCATTGTAAATATCAGCACAGCTAAAATGATAAATTGATCAACACCTTTTCACAGCTGGCTGAAGTAGTACTGTGTACATTTTAAATTTGCCACCCAGCTATTGTGTGCGTACAGAGGACTCCTGAGCAAGTCCCAGATTAAACTTTTTTTTTTACCCAAATATGCGTGTTTAAGCAGTTCCGACACCATACCTTGGAAATTTTAAATGATCTTGGGAGGGAGGTGCTTTTTAGTTTAGTTGTAAAATATGTACCTATGATATTGTAACATTGTCACCATGAACATTAAAAGATAGCATTAACTGTAAATTGCATAAAATCACAATTTTTTGCACTGAAAATAATGTAAAATTGATTGCTAACATTTTGTAATTCTTATAATAGGATTTCCAAAACAAACATATATGAAAAGAAAAGAAACAATTCATTTAACTATTCCTAGGTAAAATTTCCACAGGATAAATACAGTTACTATTATACCATTTCTGCATCATGGTACTTTTACTGTGGAGGTACAAATACAATCTTGTACTAGTCCATTATGTTCAGAAAATTGTTTTGATAGTTCAGAGTGGTAATTGTCATTGGGCGGGCCTCATATCAAGTCCTCTACACCCCTTTACCACACGTTGGTTAAGGAATTTTATCACATAGGAAACAACATTTATTGTGAACTGTCAAAATTCATTTGAATATTATTCATTCGAATGTTTTCACTTAAAGTATTTACATGTATTATAATGGTCTCTGCCAGATTTGATGCTGCTGTTTAATGCATTGTGCGGTATTCACATTGTATGCGAGTGTGTGTGATTAAGATTTTTAATGTAGCTTTAACAATTTTTCAGTCATATTGCTACCAGGTCCCAGTGTGTCAGTTGATAGTGCTGTCTAGCTCTGTGGCATCATGCCGCAGACATAGAGCATTATGTCACACCCAGTCGCATTATCCCGACACCATGCAGACCAGTCCTATCATTGACCTCTTAAAGCTGAGCGCCATTTGAGGCAGCCGCTAGAACCATTTATATCAATCAATGGTATGACTCTGGGTTCTAACCCACAACCTCCCACATTTGAGACAGACCCTCAAGCCACTAGGCTGCTGGAGTGGTCTCAGTACTAACATTTAGTTTTAATTTATCTCCTAGTCACATCATTAGAGACTACATATTTCTCCACAAATTTATTGTTTGTGATGTCCATTTAATCGATAACTGATTCATTAATCATTTTTACTCATTAAACTGACTTCAAGTTCTAAATTCATTGGTAAGTAGTATAGAAAACATTACCCAGGTTGTTATTTAAAATCATTGTAAAAAAAAAAGAAAATTGCATGCAGGTTGAGGTCAGTGGAGGGCACAAAAATGCCTAAAAAAACACCAACATCATATGTGCAAAATGTATACAAACCACTGACCTGACATCCATTGCAATTTTACTGCAAGTCCTAATGAAATGACCCTAAATTGCAGATCTGGATGGATTTGCTGACTGAACCTGTCTTAACTTTGATCATAATACTGTACCAGCAAATAGACTATAAGCCTCTTCAAAGGTTTGAACAGTCAGCATTGAAGTATCATAGGAGTAAAAAAAGAAAAAAAAGCAGGAAAGACAACTATTGTGTTTATTGCGCATCATGTCATGTTCATTTTAGTATGTCTGATTGTGGAAGAGATGACTGCTACTGCCATTTGAAAGAAAACTAACAAAATATAAGTTGATAGATCAACCAAGAAGCTTTTGAACTCCTTAGGGTTTGGAACTGCAGTTTCTGAAACTGTACTGGAGGAAATAAGGGTCTATGTGTACTTAACAAACTTTTTTATTTGAACATCTTTACCATTGATCCATTTGTCACACTGCAGATGTTTTTTTGAACGTTTGTGAACAGTATAGCAAGCAGTACACAAAATTATGTTATCCCTTCGGGTTTAACATAAGAAAACAAGTTGACTGTCTTAATGAGGTCTTAGCATGTGTGGAGTAGATGGATGTCCAGTGTGTTTTGTTCATGATCCGACTCTGGAATCGTGCCTCAAAACAAGGAGTAGCAAGCAGTACCTTTAGACGGAGTTGTTTTCCTCCTTTTCCACTGAATACAGAGGATCTTCAGGTGTAATGTCCAATACTGAGAGTGAGACAGTGTGTACCTCTCGTTCTCCATAAAAGTGGATGGACAGCACCTTCCCGAAGAGAGCAGCGCTTACCATACTAGATGAAGAAAGTTTTTTCCCAAGAGATTGAGTGCATCCCACTACCACCCCACCCCTAAAAAGTAGGAGCAGCACCCTCCCTGATAAAGGGAGTGCATAAACACTTGAAGAAGATAGCAGTACTCTAAAGGGTTACAACCTCAAAGCTGGGATAAAGTCTGCCTCCAACTCTCGACTATAGGATGGAGGTTCAGCATCTTCCTAAGCCAGAGGTAAGACTTGCACTGCAGGGGTGAGTAAATCGGTGCCCTAGCATTGATACTAATTGTGTACACATACCTCACTCAGTTTTCATGAAAAGATCTCAAGTCCTGAAAGCCCATCTGAGTCAATGGACAGGTTTTGCAACCCCCAAGGAAGCTATGTGCATATAGTATCCAAAATCACCATTGAATTTGCAGTATTCCCTCCCTTAAACAGCCCCTTTGACCAGCGGCCACACACTTATGGCCAGAATCCCTTGGCACCAACGAGTTTGTGTTTAAAAGTACCCTGCAAAAACAGCTTATTCACTCCTCGAACGCGACCAGTGACTAGCATATTAGTACAGATATGTAAAATGTTCCTATCACAAGTGGTTACTTTTTATTTCAAATGTATCCAGAACCAATATCGTCATGTTAGGTAAGTAATCAGATCTCTTATCTATATCGTCAATACATGCCTCCCAATGTCAAGTTTCTGTTACTGAAAAATAGTTGACTAAAGTACATGTAACACTAAGATTAATATTATATTTGGTCCTTAAAAGCCAATTTACTGGATATGACCTCGATAATGATGTGACAGTTTTGCGTTTCACACATCTGTCGAGTTCTCTGATGATAACAACCGGACGTAATTGTCAAGATCATATCAAAGGCAGCAAAGGCTAAAAATAGATTTTGTGCATTAACACACACAAAAATTAACCTTGAACATAACAGGATATAAGACAAAGACTGAAAAATCATGTGACAACACATTTCTTTTTTGAAAAAGTCATTTCGTCCACTCTACAAAAATGTTTTCTGCATAATTAAATCGCATACAGTTAGCAACATCTGAATAAATTATTACCAGACATTAATGTCATAACGTAACCTTTGATGTATTGTTTTAGGATAGTCGGTTATTCTACTCGTCAATGTGAGGTGAGGAAGGGAGACTTGCAGAACTATTTTATGTATATTCAGTTGAAAAAAGTCTATTATGATAACAAGAAAACCTTTTTAAAAATTAATGATACTTTTAAATGAAGATATTAAATGATATTATGTGGTATGTAGTTTTTTTCACTACATACATAAGATGTTATATTAAATCAAAGCTCTTGCCAGTGTCAACACTGGTATAAAATATGGACAAGGTACAGCTAGCAAAAGAATGTATCAATTTGGGATAGTGTAATTTATATTGCATGCCAGTGTTAACATTGCTATAAAATATGGACAAGGTAAAGCTATCAAATGAATGTATCAATTTGGGATGGTCTAATTTATATTGCATGAAGCAGTGTGACTTGTAGCATTATATTTAACAGCCCGAATTATAACTCAGCAATGGGAAGTTTGCAGTTAAAGTAAGATTTGTTGCTGAAATGTACATTGTAGGAAATTGTCATTCTTCCAAAAATAATCCCTCAGATTTTATTTTCCAATATAGGATAAATTCGCCTTAATTATAGATTACTCACTTGTATTTTTTTCTTTCTTCATGATATATACATGTACAATGTTAAAGACTACTAAATCTCAGTTAAAGACTCTCTTGAGTCTATTAATCTGTAACTTTAATAATTTTCTTATTTATAGGGAAAATGTCTACCTGTGTAAGATATTGGACTGTTAGTGTTAATAATTTTTGAATTCATGTTTCATATGTGAAGAATATTTGAGTTTTTTTCACATGAAATTGTCAATTCTTTTGTGTGGGTGTGTCTAGACCACCAGTCCAGCACTGCCTTGGAAGATAGAATACATTGATTTAACAGTATGCATATGCAGTTGGCCTATTATGACAGTAACTTTTGTTGCTGCAATTATTCATTATTTTCTTTATATTTCAAAAATTTAACTTTTCATGTTGTACAATTTGAACAACGGACTTGACAAACATGGTGAAAAAAGGTTTTGGAATATGTCTTTTTAAAGGAAGACAAGTTGATTTATAAATTGAAAGCTCTAGCAAAGTTAATACATTTGGTCAGGAAATTTTTCTTTGATCACAATAGACATACACCTCACTTTATGCCCATCATAATAGTGGTAGGGTATATATATCTTTATATTGTTATTCTTGTCCATCCATGCATTTGTCTCTTGAGTCATATCATGGCTAAGTTTTGCATTAAATCAATTTTGACTCACTTTGATTCGGCATCTTTGTTCCACGAGTGCAGTTTTAGTCTTTCATCTCTCCGTAATTAGGTCAGATGCTTCTAATTTTCTTTTGGTTCTCATTCATTTCAGGGTAGCAGAGATAATATGAGTATTGTAATAGTAGCTTTCAAAGGGGCACCACAGCCGTCAGAGGAAGCCATTAAGAAAGAAGCAGAGTTGGATGCCAGAATAGAGGCAAAAATTAAAGGTAAAAGTTATATATCTTGGTCTGCCTCTCATAAGGTTGCACCTACTGCAGCACAACAGTGGCTTTTTAGGAGGGCTATGTTTGCAATGTAATAACTGCAGGGCTTCCATTGAATTGGTATTTTATGGAGTCCCGAGGATGCCCACATGTGAATTTTATAGGGTCCTTACAAGATGTTAAAGGGTCCTACTTTATAGTTTCTACAGTAAGTTGTGTGTGTGTGTGTTAGAGAGAGTGAGGTAAAGAGGTCTCACTAGAATTTTGATGAAAATATGAGTTCCATAAGAAAAGGTTGTAGTTTTCTCTCAGAAGCATGTTGGCCATGCATAAAGTGGATAAATGTCCATTATAATGCCATGAATAAAGAGACACAAAACCTATTGTTTTACTTGCTTGTAATTCTTTAAATATTCTTATATTAAATTGATATCCCATTAGTCAACTTGGGAACACGCTACACAAGGCCGGTATTTAACCAGTAATACGTTGCACCCTCCAAAACAAGAATATCGGGCGAGGCGTCTTAATTACAGAACTGGATGATCATGAATTTAAATTTGAATTTTTTTTATGAGCATTCATGTGCTAAGTCCCAAGTGCTGTAATACATTACTTTCATATTCTTCTTTTAAACTTTGTAAACCAGTGTTGATTCATCCATTTTTCTGATCTGCCATGTTTTGAAGTAACAGTTTCCATCATATAACAGCCACAAATCATAACTGTAAAGCAACTTTTTATAATCTGGCGCCATTTTTTTAAGAACATATACTGGTCTGCTACCTGTTTTTATTATGAATGTAATGAAACTGTTAAGTTACGTTTAAATTGGTGTAACCCATGTTTTGTTTGAAATCAATGGGTCATATACAGGTGCTATAAATAGAAAAAAAGGAAAATTTTGTAGCATTGATGTTTATTTAAGCAGATTCTCTAGTTTACACGAGTGCAATTAAAGAGATGATCCTAAAATGATAAACACGACATTTTACTGATTTTTATTTATTTTATCTTAAATTTACCAAAAGATCATAATCTAAATACTAGAGAACATAAAACGTAATTTGTTGCAAAAAGTCGTAATGATTATGACAATGCATAATGGCTGGCATGTACGAGTTTACCCCCTTCCCTATACTTACCCAAATTTGTAAACAGCATTTTTTCCAAGTCTTGGCATGAGAGCAGCAAATGGTAATAATATTTATTATCTTAGGGTTTAACTTAATAATTTAATTTGAATCCATAATACATCTTCCTTTCAAGATCATGTGCACCATACTTATCCGGCTACACTCAGAAATAAGCCCAATGAATAATTAATGAGCATGACCTCAACGTAGACTGCATAGAAATTCCTTTGGCTGGGTTATAATGCATCATTTTTAATTTTATTGCATATGGGATGCACATTTGTGCGTCGTCAGAAGCCCAGAACAGATTGGTAAATTTTATATTTTATTCAATAAGTCACAAGTATATTTTTTAATCTGTGTGATTAAACTTGTATTAACCCTTTCATCACTAAATAACTTTGCAGGCATTGAGCCCTGAATACTAAGTAACTTAGGACTTGTAAAGCTGAATGACCTGTGGACTTTGAAAGAACATAACTTTGCCAATTTTAAAGATATATGGCTGTATTTGGTATCAAAATAAAGGTTAGAAGCCAACTTGTATGAATAATTCAATACAGGTGCAAACAGATAACACAACAGGTATAATGCACAAGCAATTATTTATTTACCATATTACATGAATGATAATTTCAAACATTTAATCTAACTCTATGATTTCAAAGTATTACAAAGCTTTTCTGGAGCTATCCAAATGCATCTCCAGATGTTTTCTCTCATTTTCAATCAACTGTGTTAGGTTACAACAGCTAAATATTTTGATAATTCATAATCTGACACTTCTTTCTCATCTTGCTTTGAAGTCCGCCATTTTGACTAGAAATTAACCATTCGGAAAACACATCTAGAATGTGCCTGCTTGCCTCGAGATTTCTAGTTGAATTCAAGCTTAACTTGCGAGATAATCCAAGTATAATATCTACATTACAATAAGGAACTTCTTAGAGATATCCCGAAACGCATATAGTCTGGTACTAAACTGCCCCAGACCGGTAAAGCGGTCCAAAGGGTGTACAGAGTTGCTTCCTCTAGACCGGAAAACCGGTCTGTAGTGATGAAAGGATTAATGTTATTTTAAATAATTTTGAAAATATCAATAATGGAAAACTACCTTGTCAGTAAAATCTGGGAGCAGACAACTGGATGCAACTATTAATGCCCATCAATTCCATTTTAAAATAGAATGTATGTTGATGATGTTTCTTTAAATCTTTCAGACAAAATTAGTCAGGAGTGATCAAAGAACTCGCCATCTGCATGTTTAGTCTAATTGCTTTCACTTTTGCTTTTAAACTTAGAAACATGACATTCTGTACATTTTGCAACAACTTGTTTCTCCCTTTACATTTGTAGTTATTACCCAAGATACACTGTGTTTATAAAGGAAGTGGACTTGTCATGTGATCCACTGTTTTTTTGTTTTTTTTTATTACTGGTACTTTTTTAGTTACATTTGATACTACGGACCTGCCAGACCTTAAAATTAATGTAAATTAATGTTTATCAATGGAACCAATGTAGAGCCAACATAATGTATCTGTACAATTAATGCATTATATGTGTGTGTTTTTGAAAGAATGCCTTTGTACTAGCATGGAATGGCCTTTCTTAGCAGGCGACCTTTAAAATACAGGTAAATTTGTTCCTACTTTGGAAATTATCAAGTACCGTTTCTTCCAGATTGCCCCTACAACAGACCTGTCTACTCTTACAATTTGACCTAAGGTTTGCAGAAATGACTCTTGAAAAAAGAATGGAATGCTAGCAAAAATTATGGAAATACAGTTATGACAGCAAAATCCCAATAATTGTTTGTCCATGTTTGATTTGGATCTGGGTTTCATATTAACTCGTTCAGCCCCAGCACTGTTCTGCCACAGCAGCACTTAAACTGTGTCAAGCTGCTTGTGCCTCATAGTTTTACCTGTTTAGACAATTTTGTAAATATCATACACATGCATTCACACTTACCTTAATTTCTCTACTTATAGCCAATAAAAATCCACAAAATTTTCACCAATTATTCCAAATGAAATTGTCTACACAGTGATGTATTTTTTCCTTCTATTTGTCCAAGTCTTTCACAACATATTTATTGACTATTTACAAAATTAACACAATCTCTACATTCTGCTAGATTCGCAAGAACTCTTATCATCGCTATCCACATCCTTTCTAACGACTCAGTCGCAGAAACTTTGAAACAAATCTAAATCTCACAAATATCCAACTGCCGAACATATTTTTCATTTCATTGCTCAATATTTTCAAGATTAAATCCGAGAAACACATAATTTTCGCTCTCATAGTGATCAGGTCGTGTGCTTGCCATCATTTACGATTTTTCATGAACAGAACACGTAGTGAAACTGCCCTCCATTAGTAACCCTTGGTTTACAAATACTTTTGAGCATGTGGTACTTGGTAAAAATTAAAATGGCAGACGCCAGATACGATGGTGATTTCTTGCAACAAATAATGGCTTCTGATAGTGATGATAATGATTTTGAAGAATTTGAGAAGGATGAAAGTTTTGGAGCAAGCGAAATATTGATGGAAATATCCATGAATGATTTTGAGCCAGTTGTAGCCTACTGCCAAGCTCTGTAGTGTCAAGGTCATGTATGATACATTAAATTTGGTGGTATTATAGAAAGGTTTAGCTCTACAGTGTTACCAAATAATCTGGATGTTTTAGTTGCACTTCAAAATACAGAGAAAAAGAACAAATTTTTTGGACCCATCTTTTTCCACTCGAAATTTGCCCATGGTCAGAATCTGATTTTGTGTCCAGATTTGAGACTTTTTGGCCTCGTATCTAAAGCAGACTGGTCTGAATTGCACACGTGAACTTGTGCGAAAAGTAGGATAAGGTGGGCATTTGGAATAAAGAGGGGTCTCGATACTGTTCCCCTTGTGCTCATGCACAAGCAAAATAACCAATGGAAAACAATGTATCTAGCACATCTATGCATTAGGCTTATGGACAATCGCTTGTAAGTGGATGTATTTGGATGTGTTGAGAAATAGCCCCCAAAATATGTTTCCTACTCGCATTTCATGCAAAAACAACCAAAACCTCCAGGGGTTAATGTGTTAAGGTTCAGCTTACATATCAGCTTCCATCATTTCTAGGTGGAATGCATTAAGTATCAAGACCATTTGCCCATCCCTTACTGATATGGGCCTGTTTTTCATGAAAATTAAGTCCATGAGGTTTGAGCAATTACTGCCTCAATTTAGGTCTTATCAACCTATTCATCTTTGGAAGATGTGATGAAAGCCTTGTTTTGGCAGTCTCGCACTTTCTCCTCCTTTTACCTTTTCTACTTGGTCCAACAAAGTGATAGCATGTTCTCACTGGGCCCAATTATCATCACTTGGAAAGGGGCCCAGTTGGATTCCATCATTCAGTAGTCTCTAGACTCCAAAGTGAGGGTGAGTATTCCTTATGGGGGTTTTTTTTGGGGGGGGGGGGGGTTGCTGCAATTAAAGAGTTCATCAGCCTCCCACAATGATTTATGCAGTAGTAGCAGGTATTATATTACTGATGTTTAAATGTAGTTTTTTAGGCAATGTAAAACTATTTCCTTTTCTTTTTTAGAATATTTACAAGAATGATAATCCAGGTTTCTCAAGTCGTGCCAAACAAAATTTCCCATGCATGATTTAAACTTCAATAGTCAAATAAAGTCTTTCTTGATGTAACATTTTTCAAATTGTATCTAGTGTTGACTGCCAACATTTTGAGCATCATTCCAGTGGATGTGTGTTTAAATATGACAGCCCCAGAAATCCACTGCCAATAATTGTTTTTTTTTTAAAAAAAAAAACAAAAAAAACTATCTTGACCTTCTTTACTCAGTCAGGGTTATGATAACTTGATCTGTCTGAGGTAAGATACTGTGCATATTGTAATTTTCTTTTTTTTTTTTCTTTGTTGGATCATACATCATAATAAACTTTGCTTTTTTTTTGCCTTTCAGAGACATTAGATACTGTTGGATTGGCTGATGCTGAACTTCCTTATATCATGCATATACTACAAGACATGGAAGGATTGCCACCAGGTGGTGGATTAAGCTCTAAGTAAGGATTATTACAAATTTAAGCTTGGCCCTGTTTTGATTGAGCTATTTAGCTATTAACTTCATTCTGTGTAAGTATAATGGTGGGAAAAGATGGATTTTATTTAATGGTAAGTACATGGGGAAAGTGAGACATAGTCCCTTATCCAGTGTCATCAGGGTCATTAGTTCATTCCGTTTTGGGTTTCTTTTGTGATATGCATGCTTTCCTCACTGGTCTCGGGGTCAAGGACACAGTTTGAGAAATTTTGTATTAATGTTTTGGTTAGATTTTTTTTTTCATTTGTAATGAACATATGCAAGGCTGCATATCTTGAGCTGAGATGCATCAGCTTCATTAACCAGTATCTTTCAGTTGATGCCTCTACACTTGTGTTCATTAGTACTTTGAAGACTGGACTATTGTAACTCAATTCTGTCTGTTTGTCTCAATATCTACTCCAGAAACTTCAAAACGTTCAAAACACAGCAGCTCGGATCGTCCTTTGAGTACCATGATTAGAGCAACCTCCCCCACTGCTTTGTACCCTACACTGGCTATCAATTCGATCCAGAATCAAACACAAAATGTTTTCTCTGTGCTATGTTCACAGTTGGACTCCAGTCAAACCTTCCTTTCTGGCCTCGCCTATGTGTACACACCAGCAAGATACACTCCTTTTCTGACAATTGTATACTCATTATTCCCACTATGAAAACAAAGTCATATGGACAACATTCTTTTGCATACCAGGGCCCAACAATGTTGAACAAATTGCCCATTGAAATTAGACACAAAGACAGTGATCCTGTTCAACAGCGCTCTTAATACTGACCTTTTTTTATTGCAAAAACAAACTTTATGACCTAATGGTGTTTCCTGCCATAAATATTTTCAGCATTTTTTTTTTGTTTATTAATTTGATGGGGGTTTATTTTGTTTTTTGTAGTCATATATGTTGTAAAGCGCTTAGAGCTTCTAAAGATTAAGTGCTATACAGTCGTCATTATTATTATTCACTTATATTACATGTACATTTTTCATGCTATGCATGAATCATTATAAAACTAAAATAATAAATTCTGTGGTATGCTAACTGTACCACTTATATTACAATGCTTTTTTTGGCATAGGCATGAAATTGCCTTGATCTCAGGGTTATGACATTTCATTCAAATAATCTCAGGATAATATAGTGTTTCCCTTTACCCTGATTTGCACTTCAGAGACCCCCGAATGAGACCAAGGAAACCTTTACCTCTCAGTCATGCATGTCTGACAGTCATTTAAAACCCTTTTAAAATGATGGGAAGCCATAACTGATGCCAGCAACTGGGTTGTCTGGTTGAAAAACTAATTTAAACCTCAATCGTAGTTTGAAAACTGCATTACCATATCATTGCCTTGAATTTGTTTGTCTCTCGACCGCTTTAATCTTTTAGAACCCACATATTTCAGTCTGGCATTGTAGGTCTTGCATTTTACTTCAGAATGATTCAATAAGAGGCTAAATTTTGATTCCACAAAATCAGATATTGATATTTATATCACCCAGATTGAAGTTACTTCTATATAGTCAAACATGAAGGAAGTAATTTTTGAGTAGTAAAACATAAAAAATTATATCTTTTAATTTGTTTTCCAGAAAGCACACAGTTGAAAATATATTGAACCGCTTGAGGCCACAAAGGAAAGAGGAAAATGTAAGTTAACTATATGAAGTAGATCATTTGTTGATGGGGCCAGGGTGTGTTGCTCTTTTTGACACAAGTTTAGAGAAAAAATATGTTTTTGCATGTAGATTCAAAGTTCAGAGATAATAGGTAACAAAAAGGTGAAGAAGCATTGCTGAAAAGTTAAAGAGTACAATTACTTCGAACTTCATATTTTAAGCCTGGTGCATGAATTTGTCTGAGCTTTGTAATGTTGCTGAACAGAATGATCAAAATTATTAAGAAGAAAAAAGTAAAAATTTTGAGACCAACATCTGAATTTTATGCTCTAGTAATTCAGATTTAATGTAATAAACATTCAGTAGAAAGCCTGTGTCATATGAATAGCTGAAGGAGGAATTTGTCAAGAACTTCGTCCATATGACCCACATCCTTTGGGCCTGTTCAGTCTGGCCTAACTGAATAATTCAATTTTATCTGTCTGTTCATTGATCACTGATTCAAAAATCCAACTGATTCTTTCATGGAATTGGGGGTGATTTTTCAAAGATATAATACAAAAAATGACTAAATTTTAAAAGAGCAATTTACTAAATTGTGATTTCTGATCAATGGATATATGTGTACAAGAACATTATAATGAGTATGCACTATTGGTCTTGAGAGTAACATAATGTTGAACTTGCATATAACACGAGATATGTTATTTTATGCACAAATGTTGGGGGCATGCCTGGTTAATAGTACAAAGTACTGAATTCAGAGATACCCTGAAACACGTCAAAGGCAACTTTATTCTTCACACTGTTTATTTCTCTCAAATTATTTAGAAAACATTCTATTTTAAAAGTAACATAATTTCAGCATGTGTACAACTTAAAACTTGGGTGTTTCATGCAGAAATCATGGTGGGGGCACTTTTTAAAATTGAACAGAAATGCTTCAGAAGAACCAGGAACATTGGCAAAAGTAAACTTTTTAAGAAAGCAGAATGTTTGTATTTTGCATATTCTATAATGCTAGAAAAGGGTAGTTGCATAGTTGCTACATTAAGCAGAATAGAGTAAATTTTTGATATATTTCAGTGCTTCTGCATTATGTCTTTGGGTAAAGTTGTGGAGGGCATAATTTTTTGTTTAACAGCGTATTCTTACAGACTTCCTGAAAGCTCAAAAAAAGTGTCAGACATTCGGTCTGACAAAACCTGAAAATCTGTCAGACCAAAAAAAATCTGTCAGACCGACAAAATATAACAAAATTTAGGTATTTTGTAACGTGTTTTGTTTTCTAAGTGTAAATAACACATGTTAATCATGTAAAGTTAACTCAAATTCACTGATAGTCTGTTGTAAACATGATCTGTGTATCAAATTTATCAAGTTCATCTTAGTTTTTTAATGTACCTATTAATAATTATTACTTTACCAAATTTAATCATTGCTTTGAAGAATTTTAAAAAATCGGATCTTATTTAATCATATTTACAGAATTTGTTAAACTTTTATAATGAATCGTACTTTCATTGATGCTGTTCTCCTTGAAGACCTGCATAACATTCTCTTAAGAGATGCAGAGACTGTTGAGTTTGGAGTGCTGATGTTCAGGAACCTTTCTTTAACAACACCTTTCATTGCAGTTCTTATGTATATGGTCTCCTGTTCATCTCCTGAGATATCTGTACTTCCATCCATAACAAAGGCAAAAAATGGATTATACTCTATAAGATTGACAGTTTTTTGCTTCTGTCTGTGCTATACTGTGTATGAAATCTTCAGCTGCTTTGTCATTAATATATGTACTGCCTATGTCTAATTGTTTACCTTTGTCAATTTCACACAGCCATGTATAATCTGATAGTGGACGATTATTTTTGGCTACTGCGTGTGCATTTCTGAAGAAATGCACTAATCTACTTCTTTCCGCTGCCTTTAAATTGCCTAAGTGCTTTGCCGGCTTCTGACCCTAGTTTTTCCAGAGCAGTTTTCTGTCTGCCTGAAACAAACTCTGATGCTTTTTTGTGGGACTTGGAAAGTTCATGATCATTTATTGTTGACATTCTAAAATTTGTACATCCGACGATGAATGCGTTTGTGTTTCGCAAATTTTCATCAGACCTCGCTTTCTCGCCGTAGAAACTGAGACACATGGCACACTGCATAACTTGCTTTGTTTCATCAAATATTAACCAGTCTCTGTTTTCTTTCCATTAATCATTAATGGTTCTTTCAACCCTATGTTTTTCATAATCCTTTTTCTTTTCTTTCAATTCTTCATCAGATAGTTTTCTTTTTATCCCTGGTTTCTCTCCGTCGTAATATTTCAACGAGGCCATGATGACCGGTGAGCCGCATAACTGTTTATAACAGGCGTAGCGATTGGATCGCTCAAAAGCTTGTAACCAATGAAAATTTGTTTAACAAACTAGATTCACTAATGACTACTCGAGTGGTGCAGAGTGAGAAAACTGCCGGACAGTCTGTCTGATGCCGACTAACAAACTGTCGGTCCGGGTAAAAATTTGACGGTCATGTCCGACGGACCGACGGCTTTCGGGAAGTCTGTTCTTACAGTACACGTCATTACTTTTGGTCTAAATGCACAGCATGTATATGTAACTGATGTTTGAGAAATTTGCCAACCAAGACAGAATCCGCTCAGTTCAGTATCAATAGTAAAGTTTGATTAAGTAAGGGGCCCTGAGTGGCCGAGTGGTCTAAAGCGCTGTCCGTTACGGACTACTGCCATCTCACCTCTGTCTGCGTCTGTTCGAGTCTAAGATTCGGCTAATGTAATTATGTGAGAAAGATTGTCAGTAGCTTCTCGTGGGTCAGTGGTTCTTTCGGGGGATTTTCCAGGTTCTTCCTCCACCATTAATACTGGCCGCCATGTGTAGCCTATATTGTGCTTAAAAATGGCGTTAAACCATATAAAAAAAAAAAAAATAAAGATTAAGGAAATTTACAAACCAGGACAGATTCTGCTCAGTTTACTATTGACGGGTAAGTTTGATTAATATAATTTACCTATCAAGACAGATTCTACTCATCTCAGTATGGATGGGTAAGTTTGATTCTTGCTTTAATTTTGATAACATTAACCTAATTGATGGAATAGTAAGAGCATTTGAGCAACGAGTCAGTATTCTGCAATATACTTTGACCTGCCAAAGTTTCTCATAAATATAAGTCTTTGATTTGTAAGAATTTGAGTGGATTTTGAGGTTTTTTTTAAGTACTTTGCTAGTGAAGCAGTTATTTTATCTTTCTAAATGTAACAGGTGTCAGGGTAAATAATTCCTTCCCAATTGTGCTAGGGTTTATTGTTTTATTTTATTCCTTTTGGACTTCAATAAATACCTCAAAGTTTTGCTAAATATGGGCATTAAAAGACAGCTTTGGACTCGTACATCAGCTGTTTAGTGTGCACAGTATGTTTATATACAGGTAGTTGCCTCATTTGATCTACAAGCCAGGTATAGCCCTCAAGAGGTGTTAGGTATTAGAAAGTTACCTGCTTTAATGGGGCTCTTGGATTGAGTAGAGGCTGACACATGATAGAAATGTATCAGCACTTCTAGCATAGGGAAGTTGCTTGCTCCCAATAGCAAGCCTTGCCTTTTAAAAGTATGGAAAGTGAAGTCAGTCTCACTTGCATAAACCAGAAATTAAATCATGGTGCACTTAGTAGGGCTGTCAAAAACCACGGAAAACTTACCCGGGTACCTGTTGCGCCATTTAACAGGTACACGGGTACTTGTTAAAACATGAAAGTCATGCACAACCCTTGAGCAACAAATTTTTTCCCACAAATTACGCGTTACGCAGAAACGTATATGGATTACGCTTTTTCGGTGTATCCACCTTCCAGAAATCTTGTTTATATTAACATTCCATTAATCCCACAGACCGTATTTTAGAATAGACCGCTTTACGTAACTACAATATACGAGTACTCTTGTCCGTGGACTTGTACTTTCCTACAATAACATGTTCTATTTATAGCAAACCTTGTTCTACTTTCCCACGAATTCTATTTATAGCATCTGTATGACTTAGTGAGGAGAGAACAGACTATATTTATTTATGTGGCTACTATATAATATGTCCAAATTATATGTACAACAACTTTTGGAAATTTGCTTATTGTCAATATCACGTGACTATGACCTAGGTTGCGAGATTTGTGTAGTCGCATGACTAGAAATGCAAATAGCCAGATCCGGGACAAATTTCAGCAATGATGTACTTTCGTCTCGTCTGTCAGCAGATTCAAGGCATAACAAATGCTATGCTCACGATTTTTGAGAAAATAAGTCATATTCCTATTGATTTCATGCTGGTATATCTCTTTGAAAGATCGTTAAAGTTTGCAGGGCCGGCATGTAAGCTGCTACCCATGCAGACATCAAATAGTGTCGGCGAATTCCAACTTTTTGATAGGAAATGCGCTCTGACCCTACACCCCAAAAAGAATGTCCAAATATCAAAAATGTGGTGGCAAGGGTCAGAGGAAACTACTCAGATCAGTGTGCTGCTGATGATATATTATATTTTGATAGTGTTGTCGATAACTTTTTTTGTGAACTGGTACTCGTTATTAATTTTCAATACCTGTGTCTTTCGCTACGGTCGAGTACCTGGGTACCCGTTGACAGCCCTAGCACTTAGATCTCATTTGTTTGAGCCAGGCTTCTTCAAAATGATTTTTGTCAATGACTGGTCATTGTCCAGTGTTTATGCACCAGGACACTGGACTATGTAATATGTCTTAAGAAGTTTGGTACTAGGTACCTGTCACCTGATGTCTCAAGTGACATTCACTGAATGTTGGGCTCTAGATGGCGATAACAGTATGATGTATGGTGCCAGTGTTCCATTTTGGTCTTCAATCACCAAGTGCCAGTGATAGGGCACCAAGCACAAAAAGATGTTTGCCATGTACCAAACATTGGTCTATGGACAAGGCATCGTTTTGTTTACCATCAGTTATGTGGAAGAGATCAGAGTAGTTGTGAAAAATGTTTGCTTTTGCACTGAATTAAGAAGAAACTTTTTCTGTCCATCTCTTTAATGAAACAAGTCACATTTGCCACATATTGCTAGTTCTAGCATGCAAGTAAATTAATCGTGTTTAAATGGAATCATTTCATGTTCCAATATTCTCATAAACATTTACGATTTTGTGTCAACCTAGCAGGTTTTGTTACTGATGTGTTGGCTTAAGACCTGTTTGACTTTAATACATGTATAATTTAACTGTATTTGTATATAAAAAAGTTGAAAAAGTCAGTCAAGAAAGAGCATGCTATAAAAGTATTACAGTGATAAAGGTAAACTCAGGTTGCTGAGAGGTTCATGTTATTTGGTCTTTTGGAGATTGCCTCAAGTCAAGGGTCCCAGAATCTTGTTATGATGCCATTGAGTAATTGATCCTTGGCTCCTCCCAAGGGAGTTAAGAATCACGCTTCTCACTTGGAGAAACCTAGTATCCTATCAAGATTGGTATCCCATTGAGATAAGCATATCACACCTTCCTGAGAGGTAGATTATTAATCTTTGTAATAAATAAGATATCAGCACATCATTGCTGAACTTGCACTGGTCGTTCGCAAAGTTCCAGGGCTTTTCAACTGTTTCCATATGTAGATTTTATTTGTGCCTCTTCAGTTCTTCTTACTAGATATTGCACAAGGACCATTTATCAGTTTGGATCCCTATTACTTTATGGATAAATTGTAATGAGTTTAAGAACAGAGTCTCTGTTCACACATGAAGCCCACTCCATTCAGCACACCAGCACATAAAGATTCAGGACAGGGTGTTCACTTGAAACTAGGGCCCAGGGTGGTCAAGTGGTTACTGGTCACCTCTGCCATCTCACCTCTGTCTGCAAATGGTATCACAATAAAAGTGAATTTGAATTTTTAAATGGTGCAGTTTTCAACTTTCCACATTGAGTTGTCATGACGTTTTCATAAATAAATGTATCCAGAATTCACCTGTAGTTCCTGGTAAATGAAAAAAGAAAAAAAATCAAGAATAATAAACAGGTATGGTTTGTATGCTATGTTTCATAACAGTTAGTGGTTCTCAGTTTTTTTAGCAGAGCATTTGACCATTGCTAAGTGTCTCAGCAGAACTCTTGACAGTTATTGAGGTTCTCGGCAAACCACTAATTGATATTTCTTAATAATGTTGATTATGCCATTAGCTAAATATTTAATGTGCTTTGCATTAAAGTGCTAAATATTTATCAAAAAATCGATAATGAACAATTTATTTTCTACAAAAATAAACACAGTAGATAGCCTGTTTTTGGTGGATGGGGTTAGCGAAGTTCAGGTTCTTGATTGTCCTACAACTTTTCTTCAGACCACCTAAATGGAGCTCATGGACCACCATTGCTCTGGGTACCAGTGTTTGAGCACATCTTAGGTTGTTCTATACATCTTCAGAATTTTGAGAGATGTATATGTAAAGCAATAATTTAGTGTAGTTTTGTTTAAATTCTAAGCATATATATGGATTTCTTTCACAGTAGTTACTGTTGGGGTTCTTTGGGGCATCTCTACTAGTACCATTTGATCAGCCAATTTAAATCATAAAATGTATTGGAAAGGGCTATAAGATCAAATACAGGCTGAATTCAAAGTCTGATTTAAAATCAACAAAAACCTTCATTATTTTTCCACAAACTTAGTACAGAACAAAATTCTGGAAGTGATGGCTCTGATTAGTAATCTTTATAAAGGGTACAGAACATTTCTTTACCTTGATAGACTTTATTTTTGGCCTCATAAAGTCATCTCACTTTTTTCCAGAGACACAATTTTAACTGATTGCTTACTATACACCATTAAATTTAAGACCCAACCAAAATCGTCCTATAGAACATTTGGACTCCTTCCCCAATCCATGAAGTACTGATGAAAAGGCAGTTTTTAGAAATCCAGACAAACTTGTTCAGATGAAAAGATGAAAGTAAATGAATTCTCTTTTTCTATATTTTTTCATTATTATCATGCATCAAAGTTTTATCTTTCTGACTTGTATACAGAAAACAGACAGCAAGGGTTAGAGGGGTATGTTTTTGTTTTCTTCATGTAGTATTGTTTCTTTATTATGTAAACATCTTTTGCTTTCTTACTTTTTTAACTTTGTATGCTTCAAGTGAAGGTATTAGATAATTTTGAAAAGTAGTGTCAATTGTTTTTCGCATAGTGTGCTTCATCATAAATATGTGAGGAATATATAGCATTACCCTAATCTGTTGAGCCTTTCAAGTTTGGTGTTTTAAGTAAGTTTTTTGTGCATATTTGGTTGTGGGGTTGAACAACTTTATACAGATCTGTTAGTGAATGCAGCATCCTTTTACAAAAAAAAACAATATATACTTGTTTTAAAAGTAAAGTTCAGCTGCAAATAACAGTGGTCTGCCATTGCATAACAGGGTCTCAGTTTGTATTACTGAGTAAGCTATAGTGCATGGTTGGATGGCAGATCTGGATATGTTCATTTTGCAGTTGGACTCTATTTACAAACTCAGTAATATTGCTCAGTTGAAGTATTTTTTTATGTCTTGAAGAGATCATTCTGGTGGCTAGAGCATCTGCCCCGGATGTGGAAGGTCATGGGTTCAAACCACAGCAGAGTCATACAAAAGACTTCTAAAAATGGTACTAACAGCTGCCTCACTAGGTGCTCAGCATTAAGAGGTTACTGTTGTGACTGGTCAGCTTGGTGTCAGGATGATGTGACTCGGTGGGACATCATGTGACATGTCTGCAGCATGATGCCCCAGTGCTAGACATTTAAACTGCCACATGGCAGACATCATAGCAGTATGACTGGAAAATTGCTAAACTTCCGTTAAAAATCTAAATCACACACATCTTGAAGAAGTTTGTAAAGTTTGCTTTCAGGTCAGCATCTCGTACATTGTTAAGCAGTGTTGTGCAGCTTTTAATCTGAATGAGCGAAAATATGCAAAGTTTCCTTTCAGTCAGTTTGATCTGCATTTCATGCCTTTGACTTGGATAAGATTTGTATATGATTAAGTCTTTGGGTCAGTGTTGGCTATAGAGACATGTATATATGCATTTTGGGGAGTTAAAAAAAAATCCACCAAAATGATGTAGTTAAGGCCCACGTTTCACAATTCATAGAATTAAGAAAAGCTTCATTGTGTTGTTTTTTTGGTTTTTTTTGACATTGTTACTGCAAAGTCATGCAATTTTGGGATCTTAAAAGTCTTCTTTATTCACCAATAAGTTAGGTTACTGGTGTTGCACATGTGTGCTATGAACAAATTTATGGTTCATATTTAGGACGAAAAAATTAGTATTCATTTTTAAGTAACCATATGACTTTAATTCTATCTACCATAATTTACAAATTTATTGATGGTGAGACCCCTTGATTCAGAAAATGGTTTTAAGCCAAATGTGTCATATTGGTTAATATTTTAATTATTCAAAACAGCAGCCACCCTGCTCTTCTCCGCCATGGCATATTTATTCCTGAACTTGTGGTATTTACATTTCCTACTAAAATATCTTTATTATTCTGTGCCAAAAATTGCACCAATCTTTGGGGTTAATTTGCAAGATACATAATATTACTTTAACAGCTGTATCTTGAGCTGTCGACAAAGAATCTTAATTATGGTTAGATTAGCCAGAGAAGCAATATACCCCAGAAAAATTGTACCAGTCCAGAATATAAGATGAAGATTGAAAGTAATAAATCAACTGACATAGTTTATTTTAAACTAATGAATTAAGTCTGAGCACAGTTGTATATGCAACTTCTGATGCTACAGAATACATTATGATTGTAAATAGACAAGATCTAAAGTCTGCCATGTGTTATCAGTTGTTCATTCATCAACAGTTAGTATTTAATTTACCGAATAAAAACTTCTTGACCAAATTTGGAAAAAAAGCATCATAGAATGAAGAGCTTTTAAGTTTGTAGTAATGATTCTGATCTATTTTAAATATGGTAACCATTACTAAAGATTAAAATGAAACTTCCTCACTAGAACTGCCAGACATAATCGACAAAAAGCATACTGGCATGAAGTGTTTTATAATTTCAAGATGTAATTCTAATCCAGGATCACTATATGGCGACCTATTAAAAATATAATAACCTTTACAAGTTCTTTCTTTTTTTAAATGGCTGAACAGAATTGGAGCAATTTTGTTTAAAAATCCAGCTGTGCAGGGCTTTAACAATCTATGATCAAATATTGGCACTGTTGATTAAAAATGAAAAACTTCCAATACAGATCTTGAGCTCCACACAGAATTTGACAAATATGAAAGATAGCATTCAGGCCAAAAGGGTATAAAATGTTGATCCACCATGAAATATCACTGTCAATCCAAAATAACTCCACAGAGTTTGACTGGTAACATCCTGGTGTGAAAAGAATTCAGATTTATACCGATGATGCCAATCAACCTTTAAATATGTTCATTCGATGCTTGTATAAACATCTTTCAAACAAATTGGGAACTAGTGCCCTTTAAAGTTGCAGGCCACAATTTACTTCCATGGACAAATAACTCATCAATAAGATTGACTTTCCAACTTGTACAATGGATTTCTGCACCCTGTGCAATCTACAACATTGGAAGAAATTCAAACAGAAAACCTGTTGACCCAGAATTTTTGGCTAACTGAACTTTCATTTGGTTGTTTGGCAAATATCAGCCAGGCTAGTGATCTTGGATCTGCATGTTCTTATTGTATATCATGCACTTTACTCTGGAATGAAGCTATGTGTACTTGTTATATGTTGTCTTGTTTTCTTCTCAGTTGTCATATCTGTATTGTTGAGTAAGTACATATATTTTTATGAAAATTTATGGTTTTGCATGCTCAAGTTTTAAATGGAATTTATCAAATTTCAGCTTGCATGTGTGTAAATAATTCATTAATTGAGGTGTGGCTTTAGAGTATTGTGAGGGAGATTTTTATAATTCTAACTGTGTTTTTTGTTTTATTAATTCAGCTTTTTGATGTCCAGCTACTATGTTTTTTTCTCCAATTGCTTTCATGTGGGAATATTGTGATAAACTCCATCAGTCAATTTGTCCGTCTATAACCATTTCTTGGTTGAAACTGCTAGTTGGAAAATTACAGCAACTTGGTACATAGTTTGCTCTTGGGTAGGAATCATCTGTAAGATGGGTATGATTTGGGAACCTTTGGAGGGGATATAAGTCAATCATATAAAAATTGCAGTTACTGTTACATTTTAATTTAATTATTTTTATCACACTTTGATCATGCATTTGTGGGAGGATGGCATGCATATACTTTAGGTCATGATCTCTGGGTTGCGTTCAGGAGATTGGGAACCTAGGGTTGGAGGGAAGAATATAAAGTCGATCAAGTGCAAAATGGTGGACTTGCCAACCCAGTCATTCTTAAATACAGATTGCACACTTCTGTTTATACTTTTTTGTACAAATTGTTAGATGCTGCAGTTTATTATGTAAAAACAAAAAATATTGAACCATTGGCACAAATGATAAATAAAGGACAATCCAGATCTGCATCTGTTTGATTTTTTCTTATAGTAATCTGTAGGTAGTCTGTTATTACCACTCATGGTTTATCTGTATTTAGGTAGAAATGTCCATGTTCTTCAATGCAGATGCCTTTAAGAGGTTAGTACTCAGAGATTATGTATAACTGTACATGTGATGCATTAGATGCCATAGATTAACTTTAAAGTCCCAATACCACTGGGTTCTTTTAATGAGTTGCACCCTTTTTCAAAATCTTTACATTGCTCTTCCTCCTGAATGAAATGTAAAGTTATCTTTCGGTTTTCCAAATTTGGAATGTTATATCAGCAGGGGGTTTCCACCAAAGACTTCTAATGATGCCTTGCTGGTCATAAAGGAAAATGGTGCCATAGTGATGTCTATATGTGCTTATTGCCGACTAATATTAGAAATGGTGGGAATACTTGGCAATTGAAGGGAGGTAATGGTCTTCAATTACTGGAAATTCTTTTCAGCCATTAGAGTACAAGCCTCTTGAAGGAACACATGTTTAACTTGAATGTATTGCAATTAAAGCAGATTTCTTGTGCAATGTGATGTTTTAAAAACTTTTTCATGAATTTGGTAGCCAACATTTTGCATCCTTCCCATCCCATAGTATAGCAGCTTTTGCTGTCAGTTTTATTTGCTCACCTGTCCATAAATGTTTTTTGCTTTCAGAGCATGATTATAAAATGCATGGTATCACTTTGAAACTTTGTTCATATATTGGACTTGTGGTCCTGATGTGCCTTTTGATATTCAGAATTCTTCAGTTTTTCAATGTGTGTGTGTGTGGGAGGGGGAGTAAGACCATCCATCCATCCATCCATCCATTCAATCCAAACTTCCACACACATAGGATAACTCTTGAGAGTTAAATGTCTTGATGAATCTTGGCACACATTGGATTAGTTGTACAGGTGTGCCTTTTGGTTATGCTATTCACATCGCTCTAGATTCAATATTTTTTTCTTTCCTTATTCTGTTGATCCCTCACTTTATTATCAACACTTGGCTATTCACATGGATTTTTACAGCTTTATATTTGTAAAATTTGTGTCACCTCCATTATCAACAACTTCATTTCCAGAGCAAAAATCTAATAAACATTGAGTAGGACATTTTTTATAAATTGGGCACTCGTGTAAGACAATTGGTATAGACAAACATTTTTTTCTGTTTGCATTTCTTTAGTACTTTCAATGTTTTCATCAGTGTATTCATCCCTCCATCCATTATCCACACTTCATTTCTTGGGCAGTACTATAAATCAGTTCAAGATATCTCTCTGTGAAATTGAGTACACCTGATCAAAGTGGTATTCAAATTCAGAGTACTGGACCATAGAGTACTTTAAGTACATAATTGAGTACACCTGATCAAAGTGGTATTCAAATTCAGTGTATTGTTTTGGCCCATTATTGGATTCATCCATTCACCAAGTTCCCCTGTTTAGGACCATTTGAAAATTATAGCCTGCAGTGTTCCAAACACTAATACATATGATTTCGCAACAGTAAAAGTTTGATTAATGTTGCTGTTCATAACAGTAGTCGTGTTTGTGTGTGTGTATGTGTATGTATGTATTATAACTTGCAGTCATCAGCTTTGTATTGCACCTTTACTGCAGATTTGATTGATTTTACTTTTCACTTAGGAGCATTATTTAGCACAAAATCAGTATTGAACATTATCCTCTGTCCTTTCACTGCTTTCCTTGATTTTAGGTTGCTCATTTGGTAATATGTTGAACTTGAACTTGATGCATGAGTCACAGGTTTGAGACTCATTCAAATGATTCAGAACAACTTGGGATGATTGACTTAGTACATGAATATTTATGGGAAAGGCACTTTTCACATTTCATCAGCATGGTACAGCCAGTAATTTATTAACAATGCTGTTTCAAAACAATCAGCAACAATCCATCCATTTCCTCTCATTCATCTTTCTAGACAGACATATCAGGATCATACATTATTTGTGAGCACAGGTGTAACCGGAAGAGAAAAAACCGAACACAACTGGTTTTGTTGATCAACACAGGTGAATACATGGTTCTGTAGTTCGATGTGTGCTGTTTTCATCTTGAAATTCCTTTCCAATGCAAAGCAATCCTTTAACTGTACTGTACACAAGCCCATAAGAATGTATTTTCAACAAACCTAATTTGTGGATGTATCTGATGAATACCTTTAATGATGCTACTTAATTTATTTGGGGTTTATTTTTCCTGCCTAAACCTGTTAACTTATACATTTAGCAAAACTTGGCATGTGCATATATCATGACATTATCTGAGATAACTTCACTCATTTTCTGCCTGTAATTCAGACAAAAGGTCATGACAGTATTTGTTAGTCCCTTATACATGTGAATACAGACATGTGACAAAAAGTTTCTTCGCAAGTTTGCTATGGTGGAGTTTCTAAATACAGTTTACTGACTGCAGTTACAAAAAAGGACATATGAAGAGTGTTGTGTTGGATTATTGGAAATTTTTTTCAGCCAGGAATACCATCAGTCCACTCAATGTTCTCTTGTTAACCCTTTCAGAATGGTTGAATCAATTTTGTCATACTTGTAGGGATGTTTTGCAGGACATCACCTATCAAGATTTATTGTGGCTTCCTTGACATTAATTTGTAAAGATATTTTTCTACTTCTATAGAATGACAACCAAACTAGGTCAAACTTTTTAGGAGGGGATGTTTCTCAAGACCTGTCCAAGTTGATTCTACTTGCAACCGTTTGGCTTTCTTAAGTAACCCTTTTTTTTTTTATCTTCTCTAGAACAACCAAGTCAATTTTCATGAAATTTGGTTATATTATTTTTGGAACATGGCTCTTATCAAAATTATATCTGGTGGCATCAATGGCCGCATTGAATCCTCCATAGTTACCAGGCAGAAAAAGTTGGTACAAATATTTCGCATATAAAAGGTGTCGCTCATTGAGCAGCCTGGTTGAAAGCTTATTTTAAATTTTTTATCCAGAATGACTGAGCCACTTTTGGTCAAACTTGGTAGGAATTCTTCATGGGACATGTTCTACCAGAATTGTATTCTAGATGGTTCCCATGAAACAATATGGCTTCCATAGCAACCATTTGGAAGAAATTTATTTTCAGTTTCTCCTCTGAACAGCAGAGCCAGTTTAGGACACTACTCAGGCAGAACTTGTCTGGGTGGAACACTGTCCAAATGTGTGTGCCATTTATCTAAAACAACTATTTGACTTTCACTAGTGTAAAGTATGTCTTAAATAAAACATCTAATTCCTAGAAAGAAATCTTGTTGCATGACTCACATTGAACAAAATTCTGATAGTCAGATTTTGGCAAGTCTCTTAAATTGTGTTATTTATCACTAGTGGAACCCATGTGTCTGGATTCTTAAATCCAGATATAATTTAGACACAAGACAAATGAGGTTCATCATTTACAAGTGCAAGACAAGGTCAGTTGCACAGTTGATGATGGATGCATGTTACTGGATAATAATACAGGAGTGCATGTTTTGATCCTGTCAATGAATATTGATCTTTTAATTTTGGGGGTAGGGTGACTATTTAAATAATTGTTTTATTCATTAGGATGTTGATTTATATTATCTTTTACTAAAAATATCTTTATGAAAATGTACCTGTTTCTATTAAGCTTTCCAATTTAAATTTGCCTTGGAGGGGTAGAACCCCACCTATTCCACTGCCCCACACAACCTGAACTTGAAAGAAAAATGATTCATATTTACTACAAATTTTTGGTTTGTCTAAATGAAACGGAATTTTTTATTTTATCATTTACACCTAAATGGATATTATTTGAAGTTTACTGATATTAAATCTAGTGAAACCTGTTTTAAGTAAATCTGTTGGGACATGACACATTTCATTAATTTATCCTGGAGTGGAATTTCTTTGAACAGGGAACATTGGACAGTAAATTTGTTGTGTATACATTTTGTACATAGCAATTTTGCAATTCTTTTTCATTACTCTTTCAGGGTAACCCTGATCCTGTGACAACCCTAATGCATGTACAGACACGGAAACGGGTAATTTTACCAAATCTGCATTTCAGATGCATTTTATTTGCCATTTGTTCTCCATTCCATCTTTCATGTCTTAATTTGTCATTTATGGTCTTGGACATTCATTCCATATATTAATTTACCAATTTCATCAATTGTTTCCTTTTATTTATACTCGTTTGGAACAAAATGGAAATGCAATACCAAAGTCAGGTTTTCTGTTTTCAAAACTCTCATCAAAGGTATGCTTCATTGAAATTGCAGTTCCAGAAAATGCAAAAGATGGCATCAAATTTATCATAAATTAAAATATAACCACAGCTGTAGTAAGTGTAAAAGTATAATAGAGTGTAAAACATTTTGGGGGGTATTTTATTCTAGTAAAGGTTTGTACTTATACAACTATTAGCATCTTTTAGCTTGCTTAAACAATGTTTTAATTAGTGCCTTATTACAGATAAGAGTTTCCATTCACAGCAAATCAATTAACTAATAAGAGCTCATTAGGTGACCTTGTTGGTTTTCATGAAGACTATTTCTATCATGTCCACAGTAAATTACTGAGAGTTATAAGTTACTTAAACTTTTTAATTTGGAGAAGTGTACATGTGATGTGTACAAAGATTACTATGATTATTGCTAACAATTTAGGTGCAATGTGGGAACTGATTTGATCAGTTTCTTTTAGCTGCATCTAACTGAGTAGAGGAGCAGTTGACAAGACACTTGTTGTTGTTGTAGAGTTTAACACCATTTTTCTGCACAAGATAGGCATACATGGCAGCCAGTATAACTGGTGGAGGAAGAATCCTGGAAAACCCTGAGAAGAACTACCAACCCATGAGAAGCTACTAGCAAATTTTCTCACATACCCACATTAGCTGATCCTGAGTCTCAAACCTATGCAGATATAGGTGAGATGGCAGTGATCCAGAAAGGTGAGTGCTTTAGATCACTCATGCCCCTTGATAAATATATTTCTGTATTTTTTTAATTCATCATCTTGCATTGACATTCTTTTTTTTTTCTTCCTTCAGACTGCATTGATCATTTGTTTGCATTCATTTTGCATTCCATCTGCAAGCAGTCAGCATTCCTTTCATATTTATTAGGTATCATTTGTGCATTCCATTTTGTTTCACTGGTAAATTACCCATTTCAGGGTCTGTGTCTACAAGTTGTGAAATTTATTATCATGTCTTTGTTTTGATGACCCAACCTCAGGATAACACTATTGTGTCAACCAATTGTGTAATTCTTGACAATTTTTTATTTTAGGGTGACCATGACCCAGGTACAGCCATTGAGTGACAGCTATATTATGCCAGCACCCATATCCAGTGGATGTTGCAAACTTCAAAACAGGACTTTTAATTCGATTTTTTTTAAATTCAGAAGATGATAACAGAATAATCATCCTGACATTTTTTTTATGTCCCCAATCAGTTGACCGATTGATGTTTGAGTATTTATATATTTAAGATATCTGATTTAAATGAAAACAGTTTGAATGATCGTAATTCATTTTATAAACATTGCTCAGAAATTGTCCATTTTCAAACAGCAATATCCCTTAAAATTTGCCATCATGCTTGTTCACAGGTATTTCAACATCTTTGCAAATTGAAGGATGAATGGAAAATCTGCATTTAGTGGATTTACAATGCAGTTTGTCGCAAACAGGAATTATTACTTGTTCTTGCTTAATTTCATCCATAAATTCTCTCAGAACTGCAAGTATTTCTAAAGATCTTGGTGCTTAGTTACTTTACAAGAAAAGGGGGACATACTATAAGGGCTATATTTGACCCAGTCATTTCGTTTTTAAAATATAAAATTCACTCTACTTTGTGGCAGTTTGAACATTTATAAAAGTAATGGGAGTCCTGTATATACAGCATTCTTCCTGCAGCAAATTAGACCCAAATCGTATTGTGAAATTTTAAAGGATTCAAATTTTAGCATTCAGCTTAAAGTTAAGAGCACAGTGTTCTTTCTGTAAGCATTGTCCCAGTTGTATGATGGCACAGTCAATCAAATAAGTGATGATGTGTGTTAAAGTGATAGTATACTTGATCACTGTGAATGCAGCAAAAACTAGTCTAGGTCATAAAGACACTTGACACATTCAGTAAGTAATGATTCAAATCTCAATTAAGACTCCATATCATAGCACGTTTTGTTTTGTGGTATTCACAAAATACCCTATCAGATTTACAAGAAAGACTAGGTCAAATCCAGGAAATGAAGACCACATTTATTAAATTCATGAGTAATATTTGTAATGTATGTCTGTATCTGCTGGCTATAAACAGTCTTAAAGTATTGTTGTTGGCTTGCCTGCATCTGTCATCATGTAATATTTGTCCATTATTGTTTTCCTTTTGCAATGTCTCAAAAACCAATGTACCAATTTCATCCGAATTTGTCAGAAAACATTCAGGCACAAAAGATTTAAACTACATTAATTGCCAAAGTATCTAGTATATGAAGCATGCTAACACAAATTTGTTACTGCTGCTCCTCCTCGAAACTTACATACATCCATACATCGCATGGTGCTGATCAAACATCCAATATGGCCACCAAAGTGAAAGTCAGGTTGCTACACCTCTTAAACGAAATATCATTTTGATGATGGTGCCTAGTTGGTTGTAAATGAAAATATTGCAAATTGACCCTGAATATAGCCATTAATGGTACCCATCTTGCATACATAATCTCAACACTTGATAGATGGATAGTTATATCACCAATATATATTCACCAATATATTTCTTGTGATGCCTAGTTGGTACGAAATGAAATAGTGCCAGTCATACATTCAGTATAGCTGCCATTTCTCTGTCTTGAAAATCTAGCTGTTATTGCTTCCCCTGAATTGGGATTTTACCAAAACACATCTAATAATGTCTCTGTTCCTAACTGTAACTGGTGCAAATCTGATGTCCAGTATGTCCATCGCAGCAGCTAAATTGAAAATCATGTTAATGCTGCAGAATGTCAGAGATGGTTTCAATATGTATCAGTTAATAGGAAGAAATTCTTGTCTTGAATTCACGGAAATAGTTTTTGTGCAATAGTGTCAGCCTCTTAGAGGAACCCTGTTTTCCTGACCCTAGCTTTGCAAAGAAAAAGCCAATTACATTTTTTTAAAATAAAAAACTTTAACTGTTTTCAATAAAATAAAAGTAAAAATTTTCTTTTTATATGCATTTAAAACGAGTTGCCTATTAATAACCTGATCTAAATACTGCCCATAAAGTATGTTCCTCTTTAGTCAATATGATGCACTTTTTTTCCATTAAATAGATTTGAATGTTCATATTACTAGAATGTGTGATGGCTTTTTTGTTAGAGTATAGTCTGTTTGCTGCACCTTGACAGTCCATAGAATTAAAATGGTTAAAAAAATCACTGACAAATTTAAATTTTCAGCTTTTTTCAATTCCTTGATTTAGAAAGAAATACAGCGTATGCATTGACGTTGCTGGTTGTTTTTAACTTTTTCATATATTTATATACATGCATGCATACACCTTGGTTTGACAAAAACAATTGCATGTCAAATGGCGCATTGGTTAGGTCATCACTGCTGTCACATGTTATGACAGGCAAACCTTGCATAGAAACCAGCTACAGCTTTTGTTTAATGTGTACTATTCTTTAAAAGTGTTTGTTTGGCTACTGTTTAAGTATTTGGCAAGATGTTTAAACATCTTTAAAAACAATTGTGGAAAATTACACACGAGTTGATACAAGAAAAACTTTTTTCAAAATTGAATTTTCAAAAACTTGATTTAAAGCAAATGTGAATGTTTGTACAATCAAGGGACATTAGACAGATTGTATTTTAACCATCATGCCACTATATGTCAAGGATGGATGTTGAATGACAAAGTTGCATCTTGCGTTATAACATACTTTTGCTGTCTCTCCCCTCTCTCTAAATTGTAATTTTTCAGCTTTAATAATTCACATTGGTGATTTGACAAAGTTTTCAAAACATGAGATTTTATTTTGTAACATTATTTCATAATCAAACGATCATTGGTGAAAGATCTTATAGAAATTAAATGAAAATGCCAGCTTTTGGCAAAACCATGTTTCTTAGAGAGCATGTTCAAGTTTGACTGATTGGGATATCCATTGTTCTTAGTTTTATATATATATATATATAAAAGTCAACTATTTTTCACCCACGTTTGGTCACTTTGTTGTTATGTCATTTTTTTCAGTGATATACTTGTAAATATTGAAGACTGGATGATTAAATTACTTCAAAGTCTTTTGTCAGCTGAAAAATGGCACTGAACCCAAGATACCAGAGATTTGCAGCTGACCATTTCTTACATAGACGTATCTGTGATTATTTAAAACTTTATTAAAACTTGTGACAAGTTTCATCTCCAAAACTTGAATCTTGGTTTGCTGACTGCCTGTATGTGTATGTTAACATATCCTTAATATTTCTTGCTGAAACTTCACAAAATAATCTGCAAATCTGCCATATATGTTCCAACTTGTTTTTGTACCTAATACTGCATCTTATTGCTGAAGAAATCCAGTTGCTTGGCAAAGCAGTTCTTTGGCTTGACTGATCAGAACATTTCTGTTCCAAGTTATATCCACCCATTTATCGGAAGTTATTACATAAAGCTTAATATTAGGCAATTCTGAGATGCCTTCCATGCGTAACAATAGTTCAGTTCTATGTATAGGTTTTTTTTACATTGAAGTTCCCTTATTTGTACCTATTTTTTCATATTGTAACTGGTTGGAAAAAAATGACATGTTCAGAAAAGATTACACTAGTGACACTATGTTGATACCACCTTAGTGTACAACTTTTTCTTGGATATATTGCTTAATAAATTTCCTTATTTCTTTAGCACTCTTACTTTTCATACACAAGGAGGAGCAAATTACGTTGTTTCTTTTTTTATTTGTCTGTTGCCAATTTTTGAACAACATTTACCAAATTTTGTGAATAGCTTATAGTTTGGGTAAGAAGAAACATTATCCAAATGTCAAGATTACTGTTACTGAAAGAACAAAAATAGTTTCCACATCATAACAGTAACTCCACATAAAAAAATTCTAAACCACAATTTGTATATGTCTTGCGCTAGATAAGAAGCCAATAAAAAATCAAAATATGACATCAAGAGATCACAGTTCAAGGTTAAGAAAACCAGAATAGGCTGTACATGTGCAATTTACAGTACTCTTGTTTGCAGTTAAGTGGTGTGACACATGAATTTCAAAATGAGCTATACATACATTTTCTTAGTATTAATGGTCAAATTGTAATCTTAAGAACCTTTTTTTACAATTGTTAATTTCACCATTTCTTTGCAAAAATTGGCATTCTTCATTACATATGTCAGCCAGTTCTTAAATCTGCAGCTAGTTTTCTTTCCTTTTTTTTTGTTTTATAATCTTTGTTCCCACTTGATTACATTTAGTTTCTATCGAGGTAATAGTACGTAGAGCCTATGTGGCAGAGTTTTGACATTGAAAGGTGGAAATAATACTTTCCCATTTGTAACTTGAAAAAGGGTTAGTTTTTCTAAGTTGTAAAATTTCCAATCGTGAAATGTATGTTGACTTTTGCAATGTTGTGTAAATACACCCTATTACATTGTGTGTTGCCTGAAAGTGGGATACTTGATGGATGTATGACAATTAAAATGTTCATTTTTTTGTTGTTGATGACAAGGGCAGTTTATTAGATATCTGTAGCTTCATTACCACTAACCAGGTTAAACATATTTTATGCTTGAAAATCAAATGCTGTTATAGAAAAGCCAATTCCTGTGGATTCTTCACATACCTTTCTTTAATTATATACTGTAATAAAGCCAATTGTTAAATGTAAAGTCTAATCAATAGGTGTCTTTCATAGTCTAGTGTTATTTCAGATATGCAGAGATATCTATTGTTAGACCTCAAATCTGCCTCATTATTGTTTAAACGATTTTTATTATTTTCTTTTTTTATATGACATTTATTGAAAAGTCTATTGTGTCTATTCATTGTGATGGCACTTTGGAACTGAATATTAAGTGTGAAAGATATGTACCATCTGAATCCTAATAAAGTATATTATATAGTAAACATCTCTCTTCATCCATTAAATATTGCTTACTTATTATTTTCCTTGTTTTCTTCGATTAAAGTGTAGATAAGTAGCAAAAGTCTTGTCTTTTATACTCGTTATTTTAACATGAACAAATATTTTTAAATAAACTCAAACCAGTTAGGGACCCGGTATATTTTTTTAATCGGTATACGACAGATAACAAACTTTCACGTTGAAACTGAAAATTAGGGGTCTGAAACCACCATAAAGACATTTTCAATGACCCAAAACCATACCACCTTTGTTATCGCTCACACCACCTTGCAACACCAACCCAGTCTGTAAACAACAAAGATCCTGATTTGCTGTAGCATAATGCACCTGCAGATTAGGGTCTGTTTGGTTGAGCTACTGATTACTTCTCAAAAACTGCACAGACCCAGAGCTGCTGGCACAATGCACCAACAGAACTTGGTCTTTGCAGTTTGACTCTTCTTATAAACAAGAATAAGGTACATCAACTATGTTGTGCAGGTCACTAATACAATGACACTAAAATTAAACAATTTTTACAGCAGTCTTGAAGTACCGTATTTTCAGGCTGTAAGTCTATACTTTTTTTAACTTGAAAGTCGGGTCTTTGTCTTATATACTTCAAATCTATTGAAATTGCATCAACTTGTATATGAATTACTGTACCCAGTATACTATTCAAATTGCTTTGTAATCGACAAAATCAAAAACAGGTCACCTATAAGTAAAAATTTGTGTTAAATTACTATGTCAAATAATTGTTATAAACTAATATAACATTTATATTTAAAAGTTTTTGTCATTATTTAGTTTGCATTCTGCATGTATTTTTTATTTCTCAAAATAGAAATAAAACAGTTACCAGTAATAATTTAAAAAAATTCTGGGCCACATAGTACACATGGGGTCTATACTCTGTAGTGTACTATACTATAACAAAGCATATTGTTTGTTCCTAAAAAAAAATATTTAATTATTTTCTATTCATCCCATTGAACAATACCTTTTTCTTCCTGATCACATTTTAGCTTTGTCACTGATCCAATGTTCTATAATTATTTATAAAATGCCATAGATTATGCTTCCTACTGAATCGCCCAAATCTTGTTTTAATTGTATTTGACAGTTTCTCAAATAAATATGGTTTAAACTAAAATCAGAAATATAGTGCACATGCACGCATGTGAGAGATGCAATGATAAAAAGAATGTATTTTGAGTTGGCTAATGATTGTGATAATCCTCGCGTATTACGGACCTACATTCCATTATCAATAAACACCACTAAATCAAGAATTCATTTACGATGTACATTGTCACAAAACCGTATGGCTATGCAGTATTATTTACATGGTAATTAAATGTGTTTAAAATTTGGTTATTATTGAAACCAGATTGAGGGCAAGAATCGACAGAATAGGTCAAATCAGCGAGTCAAATCATTACCAGTAAGGAAACGAGGCTCTCTTTAGGGAGATGAAAATCGGTCAATGTTTTAGTGAAGCCGGTGTCCCTACATAATTTGTTATAAGGATCATGCATTACATGTTATTCGAATTTGCCAATAAAGATAATAAACGGTATATTTTTGAATAGATTTGTAATAAAATGTAAATAAAGTCAAAGCAGAACAAACACTTAAAAAGATGATATATGTACGAATCAATTTAAGATTCTCTTACTTTCAGATTTGTGATAGAAAATGACAAGGTTTTTTTTTTCTTCATTTGTATGACTATAATGAAACAATAAGACTAGTTGACCAAGGGTATGTGGTTTTCACTTTAGCATGGATTGAGATGTAATTTTTGTTGTACAAGAAAATGGGGCTTTAGAACTCTTTTTACAAAAAATATGGTTTTTTTAATGGTGACGGACTTAAAAAGAACTAATTAATGATAATATTTAAAGGTGTGTTCTGTGAAGTCCTTTGTCCATATCTAAAAAAAAAACACCAGTAGATATTGTAATGACAATAAGTGCTTTTGCATCAGTCGTTTTTTCTCACCAAAACAAAATGGCAATACGGAAATATTGATCCTTTGCATTTTTTCTCACTAAGAAGTCTATTCTCTATGGATTGAATATAAGCATGCACATATCGGTGCCAAGACAAAGTGAAGACTGAAACCAATTAGACATCGTTTGGCATCATTCGAAGTTGTATGACAAAGTTGATACAATCATTAGACATTTCATCTGAGCTTCGAAAGTTGTGGGAACATTGGATGACAGCAGGTAAGCACAGTTTCACAAACATGGAACATATGTGACACGCAACATATTGAGGGATTTTCTTATATTGGAGATGATTAAGTGAACTCTTATTCATTATTTTCTTAATTGGAATGTAGAACAGTTGTAGTATGGTAACTAAATGAATTGCAACATTGATGTGCATTCAATTATAATTAAATATATGTATTAAAAAAACTCTTCATTTGTGTAAATTTTAAACTGCATTTCCCAGATAGGCTAATAAAAAGTATTTTAATTGATTTATTTTTGGTAACATTTTTGTTTTCTGTTTAATAATTTTCTTCACATTTCTTTTTCCTTTTGGATAGTCTCATATTTCTATTGTTAGCCTCACCGAGTTTATCTCATCTGTTGAATCTTGCACTTGAGACTGATTAACACTTCAGACCTATAATTAACATGTACATAGCATGCACAGCAATGTGACTAGCTGCAATGTATATCATAATTAAACAAGCACAGACTGTTTATTCAGCTGTGTCAATTGATAACAGAAGATAACATTGCCTTGTACAGAAGTAAAATCACAAGCATTTTAGCATCGGTGATGCAATTTCACGATTGCTGATCATGTAAATTACGAAGTTATTGACCTGGCCTCGTCTTGTACTCCTAATTGACTTATATATGGACGAAGGATGTACAATTTCCAAAATTGGCAAGTTCAACTATGCATCGACTTGTAGGTTGGAAAATACGGTAGTTTAGAAACCATCCCAGCTAATGGCTTAAAAGCTTTCTTTGATTAAACCTTACACTTTTGTAGCCAGGATTTGCCACTTGCAAATAATGAATCTGGTTTAACCTCTCAAGGTGATGAGGTGCTTAAAGTGATTAAAATCCTTCATGTCACAAATATTGTAATAATTGGGTATGCTGGGATTTATTTTGGCATTGGAGACAATTGGTTTATCTTTAATTTTGGTTTTTGAATTTGGTTGTAACCTATGCTATAATACAACCAAAAAAAAATCACTTTTAGAATTCAGTAGAACCAAAGTCACTAAAAGATTTTAGTAAAACCCTCTAGTCACAAATATGCAACCAGCTAATTCTTTTTAACTGTGTCAATGATTATTGAGGAAAAATGACTACACAGCTTGCCTCTTCAGGTAATAACTCTGCCAACCTCTTAATGAAGCTTTTAGTTGTCACCTGTAGCAGTTCTAAATGTAAAAGAGTGAAATTGACAATGGAACAAAGTCTTGAAACAAAATAAGATTATCTTTCTTTGAAATCCAAGTTGAAAAAACACTTTCAAAATGCTCTTGTCGTTGTCCACCGCTAGAAGCAAGATTTTATTGTGAAAGTCACATGCTTTAAAAAAAATTTGACGTGACCACCAATATGATAATTTTAAACACATTTCATACCTTGGTAACCACACTGATTGGGCACGAAAGCCTGTCATGTGGTCCACTGCTGATTTCTATTTTTGTCCATACAAGTTAATTGTAGTGGGCATTATTTTTAAAAGAATAAATGGGGCATCCATATCTCAAATTCCAGAACATTGAATTCGTTGAGGATTGTTTAATCATGTACTATAAACATTTGTTTTCTAAACTGTACCTCCCATTTTTCGTCCTAGTACTATGTCTTTATTTCTTGACTATTTACAGTCTGACAATTGGCTTCTCATTCTCTTCTGGAATATTCTTAAAAATACATTTAGAATCATATTCTATGTACATGTACCCTTCTTTCATAAACATGCAGAATGATGTTTCTCCCAGCCTTTCTCCACATACTTTACTCCTGTTCCAAAGTTTTTCCAAGTAATTTGTTTTTGCAGAATGGTTATAAAAAATTTGTAACAATTCCAGAATGGTTGGCATCTTCTTACTGGTCATTAAAAGACTTGCATGTAGTCTAGGATGTATATTGCATGGAAGAATTTGTGGTCAAAATCAACACAAATAGTCAACCTATGTTTGTAATACTTAAATTGTAAGTCACATTAACCTCTAATTGTAAGGCTATAGTAATGAATTAGATCAATCTCAAGTTCATTATTCAAACAAAAATGGAATTCTTTGAAAACAGGGTGCAAAAAATCTATTTAGTAATGAGCTAAATGCAAAAGCTTGAGCTGAGCTAAAAATTGGTGAAAGTTATATTAGGCACACAAAAAAATATGACAGCCAACCATCTGTTTCTCATTACCAATCCTAGTACTTCCCTCCCCCATGATTAAAAAAAATCCCGATTTGTGCATCTAATTTAGCTATTTTTTCTCCATAATTTTGAAGTGCATAGTACATTAATCCTAATACATATACATGTAATGTAAAGATTATCTAATGTGAAGATAAAGTTTTGTAAAATTTAACAATTTATTTCCCCAGAAAAGCAGATTAAAATGTGAACAAGAACTTACGGTTCTATGAATCGTATCCAAAATTAATCCAATAATTAAAAACCAGAAGTTCTAGTAATCAAAAATGCAATCGAATCGCGATGAAATCCAAAATGAAAGGTGATGATGTACGTTGTGGTCAGCATCATACTAATATGTCAACAATTCTTTCTTGAATCACAGAAAAATATTCCAGTGTTTGAATTCTGTGTAAATTTCGATAACTTTCCTTGTCCAAGAATTAGTTTAGAGCACTAGTATTTCCAGGGAAAACAAACTTGTAATCCAAATTAATTAATTTAAAATAATTGTCCAAGAATTAGTTTAGAGCACTAGTATTTCCAGGGAAAACAAACTTGTAATCCAAATTAATTAATTTAAAATAATTAGCCCAAAAAATGGTGACTAATAAAACACTACTCAAGTGTTTAGGCACTAATGACTGACTATTTTTTCTCAAGACATCAATAATAAATCTAGCTACAATGCAAAACAGATGCCTGGATTTGGGTCAGTCCTCTGGGAAAAACTAATTATTAATAATAATAATAATAATGAGGACTTTGTATAGCGCCTAATCTTAAGAAGCTTTAAGTGCTTTACAACATCTATAATGATATGAATACAAAAAAAAACATCATGAAATTGAAAAACAAAAAATGCTGAAAATATTTAGGGTTTGAAGCATTTTTAGGTCTTTAAGTTTGTTCTTGCAGTCAAAGAGTAGGTCACAAAACTTCACTCAAGGAACTCTGTAATCACCAGCCAATTTATTAGAGTCCCTGCCGTAAACTTGCAAGTTCCTCATTTTCAAAAAAAAAAATTAAATAAAAATGTACATGATCATTTTTATTACAAATCTGGATTCAATTCTCAGCCTCATAATCCAAAAAACTTTATATCATACACACTTGACCATCTGGAAAGTAGTTTCTCAAATGAGTTTCTTTAGTTTTACTGCTTTGTTTTATCTATGCACATCATTCTGGTTTTCTAAGTCTTCAAATACTGAAATCTTCACTATGATTCTCATTATTTTATTCAGTTGCATTTTACAGAACTGTACTGCTTTTTGCATTTTTCACACAAATTTTGAGTTTTCTAAACAGCATAAATGATTGTCTTTTGTGCATGTACTGGCAACCCTCAACAACAGTTAAATGATAAGATTAAATTCGCCAGGGCTGCAGACTGATAGCTGTGAGTACATATTTCATATATGCAAGTGTAGATTAATGATATACTGCTCCAATGGCCAAGTGGTTAGAGCGTCCGCAGCAGGTTGTGGGTTCGATCCCCGACCGAGTCATACCAAAGACTTACAAAAATGGTACTAACAGCTGCCTCGCTTGTTGCTCAGCATTAAGAGGTTAGTGTTAGGACTGTTCAGCCTGATGTCAGGGTAATGTGACTGGGGGACATGCTACATGTCTGCAGCATGATGCCCCAGTGCCAGACATCACTATAAACTGCCTCATTGCAGACATTGTAGTGATGTGACTGAAAAATTGTTAAAGCTATGTTAAAGTCCTAATCACATATTTTGATTCATGATATAATGCAAAAGTTCTCCTCTGTGAAAAAAGTAGAGGAAGAACCTTGAAAAGACCATGTGAAGAACCACGGACTGACAGAAAGCTCACATACCCACTATAGTGGAGTCAAGATTCACAGCCACACATTGATGTATAAAGGATCTGCATACTAATTAGCCAAGCACTTAAGACCACTCAGCCACCAGGGGTCCCTCTTGCTTGGTAATCATTATGAAGCAAAGACTAATTTATTTTGCAACACGCACACTTACTTTTTAATTGAATCAATGATTATCTGTATAAACTGTCAAGAGGATATTTTTACATGAGTTCCATGCAGGACTATTTATATAGACTACATGGACATGCATACTTTGGATATGTATAGTGGTGGTCAAAAAATGTCTTGGCTATTCTTGTTTTCCTTAAGATTATTGAAAACTGATTTTTCAAAACCACCCCATCCCTCAATGACTATGCAAGCTGGAGATGTGGGATATATGACTTGCAACATTACTCCTATGAGGATGAGACCTGGGCAATTCTTATCCCCAAAAACTGGATTAGCTCACATCCCATTGGGATTAAGAAGGATCATATGGAAGGTGGGAAGCAGATCTAATCAGACTCCCTGTTCCCATTTATAGGTACCGGGTAGCATGTCAAAAAAAGGGAGTATCAGTCCAATCCCTGTCACAGGAAGGGGCTTTGGCTGGTGATCGGTACCTTAAGACAAATGCCATCTGCTTCAGCCCAGTGATTGGCATTTTATTGGTGACCGGCCAGTGACTGGTCCAGTGACTTTGGAGTGATGGAAAAGCACTTCTTTAAACTTAATGGAGTAAGATCACAGCTCTCCCCTTCTAGGGGCACTCAATCTACTTGTTGCCACATATGAATGGGAAGATGGTACCAACCATTACCATAGAAATCCAAACATACAAAAAAAATAACCAACTTACTAACTAAATAATTCCAATAGTAACGATCTACCTTATTGAATGTCAGAATGCATCTCTGACATCAGAAAAGAAACATTTTCATTAACCATGATGTCTATAAGAAACAGGACTGATATAGGCCGTTAAAGGGAAGGGGGGTGGCTGTGTAACTTGTAGACTTTCTAAAATTTTACATCTGTGGAGATTTTGGAAATTTCTTACATCAATAAAAGTAATTTTCATTCATGAAAGATGAGCAATGCAATAACGATATAACTGATATTAAAATAAAGAAACTTAAGTATTCAATATTGACTCACAGAGGCAGAAAACATATACCGGTACCATTAGCAATACTTAATGCATGTAGATTCATACAACTACATGACAAGACTAAATATAAAAATATTTCTAAAAATGTAGGTCAAAAAGAAACATTTTTTTATTATAATAGCATATGCCTTTTGCTTTGCTTTAGCAAACTTTTCTGACATCAATCACAGTCTGTTTCTCTCTTTCGTACATTTCTTAAGCATATATGTAAAAAAAAATTATCACGTGAGCAAAATTGCTTTAAATAGTGTCTCCATACATTTTGTTTTTGATGCAATGGTTTTCTCTTGTACAAGATGATCATATCTACCAAATTAAAGTTGAGGTATACCAGGCATGCATGATAAGTTTCAAATGATATCCATATTAACAGATCCTGGATATAAGATGTTTTTGTTCAAATGACAAAGCCAGCCAGTCACATCTGATGAATCTAACTATTAAGAATATTGTCATCCCTTCTTTTTTAATTTCTCATGTTCCTGTATGCACTGTCGAAATTTCTGAACCTCACCTTGACACTGTCGCCAGTCCTTTTTATCAGCTATGCATTCCTTGAAAAGAAAGCATAATTAAATACAATTAAATGAAGAAAATCTTGAGTACTGGCTAAACATGAACTATGTATATTTAATTTGTATTGTTTGTTGGCTTTTCTTAATTCTTTCACTGTTTACCTAATCAGGGACATTTATCTTGTAAACAACACAATACAGAGCTAATATTTCTCTATGAGTGTGGATTAATTTTCTATAGATCATTATCAATGGAAGTAAACATGTTTATTTGAGTCTGGGTCTAGGACTTTAGATTTCCTCTTGGAAATTCATAAACTTGCTGACAACTCTGAATGTTTTAGAAAGGATAACGACCTACATCAAAACTCTATAATTATGTTTTAATTTATTATATAATGTTGTATTACTTGCACAATTAATTATTCTTGCCTTAATATACATGAAGTTGATTCACCCTTATTGCTGTGTTTAGTGGACTTACAAAATGCTCATCAGTAATAATCTTGGACTGGATTACATAATTTGGAATGATAGTGAATTCAGACAAGAATATGTTTGGATTATATTATTGTGATATATCAAAAAACTCTTAAGCACATTTTAGGAGCTGTAAAAGAAAAACTGGACAGACCCATGTCAAATTTGCAAGAAAAGAAGAACAATTATTTGCTAGGTGGTGCTCAACCAAGAAGGTAGGTAAAGACTACAATAACCTCAGACAACTCATATTAATTGAAGAGTTCAAGAATTGCAACCAGTGATGCTGATTAAAAAAGGTCAAAGCTTTAGAAAATACTGCCTGTAGAGCAATTCAGTTTCAATAAATCTTACACTCAACAGGTTTTTGGTTTAAAAAAAAATATTTTAGACTCGTATTAAAACTTCCAATCTCAATCTGGCACAACTTTTGGGAATCAAGTTTCTGACAAGATTGATCAGAAATCATTATCTTTTCTTATGTTTGCCTAATGCAAGAAGTAGGGGCACATTATTTTTTTATTACTAAAGATTGAAAAATAAACAACAGAATTATGACAAAGCTTTTCCAAATGCTCTTATTAATAAGAGGTCAGGGTCAAGGTCATGGTCATGCACTGAAAGCAATGTTGGGTCAAACAAAGCCCAGACAGTCTGATTTTATTATGGAGAATTATGAAATAAGGGGTCATGGTCAAGGAATGGCTCTACATCGCTTATTAGTCATTCTGAGTTTCTGACAAAATATCCCTATTAAAATTTTTTAAGGAACGCAGAAGCTTTATAGTCTTTTATTATCAGGTACTTAAGACTTTTCCTGAGAAGTCGTCTTCAAATGAAAGTGTTCTTATTCAGGGAGTAGAGTGCAGTTTTGTTCTGTTTCTCTCCATTATGCAAATTTTTTATCAGACTTAGTCTCTTGACCTATGACAACTGGAACAGGGACTGCTTTATCCATTGCAAGCATTCATTTATTACTAGACAGTGACCTAGTTGGAGATAAGATTATATTAATCCACTTGTAACTGACAAGCCTTATCTGGATCAGGTTGTTGATTCTATTGAATAAGAAATCCCTGATTTATACCCAGCTTGCACGGTTACTTGTGCTATGGCAGAGAACGTTCTTTAGAATGATGTTGACAAAGAAATTACTCCTTTAGCCGACACACATATTGGTCCAGCATTTAATGTCACTTTTTCTCCTGGTCATTGTCGATGAGGAACAAGATCCCAAAATCTGTTTGTTTCAGAGGGCTTTTTAGCTAAACCGAAGCCACAAAATTATCTGTTTATTATTTTGTTAAAAATGAGATTCTTATGAGACCTGCTTGAGCGAGCATCCATGGGACATGCTATTTCTCCTTGTGACACGCCAGGACAAGTCTCCCTTTTCATAGTCTGGTCAGGTGCAGTGAAACTGAATAATAGTTACAGGTTAGACTTAAGTACATTAGCATTAGCCCAATGTGACTAATAGGACTTTATATTGTGACAAGGAATGCCCTTCAAGTATAATTCAAAGAAACCATGTTCTACAGTTTGTGTATACAAGCACCAGCATTTGATTGGCAAACAAAAGATGCCTTATTTTGTTGTAACATATGATGCCTAGGACTTCATTTTAACAGTTCAAATCTGCAGTGACAAGTAACTGTACATGTAGCAACTGTTTTTCACACACTTTATATCTCCCTTAGTCTAACTCTTAAGGCAAGTAACACTGTTTACTAAATAAAATACTTACTCTCAATTAGGTCTTTGAGGGCAAATATACTTTGTGGTATATTTATTTTATTCCTTCTTTTAATTTAATTTAAGTTGACATGTACAGCCAGGTGTTTAAAAGGCTGAGTTTTTTTTGGCAGACATGGAGATGAGAGTTGTTTGCAGATAAAATTAAACAGCATTCACTGTCATCATTCGTGGGATTGAAAGTAAGCAGTGACAATATTTTTACATTTTTTTTTTTACTATTGTACTGTTGTAGGAGTTTTAAAAATTTGAAGTTTACATGAAAGATTCTATTTACTGAAGAAAAAACACTAGTGTTATATTAATTATTTCGTTACATCAGTATTGGCAAGTGATAAGTAGAATATGGCATCTGTGGTGTGCATATGATAAATCTATGCATGTTTTTTCTTCCAAGGAATGAAAATTGAGACATAATGTAAAAATATCAGTTCTCTGCGAAAAGTAGAGATATTATGAGGTCTGAAGGTAGGTGTGGAAATACCCCAAAAATCGGGGAGGATTTTCTCCTGGCTCAGGAATGTTTGAAAAAAGAAATTTATTATTTGCTGGAGAATGATTTCACTGAACCAAGTAAAAGTGACTGGAGTATATAATGTATTCTTGTGCTGAAACCAGATAATACTTTTTACATGTGCAATAGTTATAGAAAAACAGTACAACCAAAACAAATTCATTTCCACTGCCAGGAATCAATCACTGCATTGGCAAAATTGTCCTGTACCAATCATTAAACAAGTTGCAATAGAGTGCTGCTGCAGATTAGTTGAAATATATATGACTGCAAGCAGTCTAATTGATTAAAGATTAGTTGAAATATATATGACTGCAAGCAGTCTAATTGATTAAAGATTAGTTGAAATATATATGACTGTAAGCAGTCTAATTGATTAAAGATCAGTTGGACGATTAGTGATTCAGTTACAATCCAAGAAGGTTACAGTTCCATCAACAGCATTAATGCATGCTCTGGTTAGTAAAATCATCAATGAAACTGCACAAATCAACGAAACACCTAGATGAGTTAGCATAAACCAGTATCAATTCAATGATTGCAAATGTGGGAGAACAAGCTACTGGCAAGCTTTCTCACACATCCTCATTGGTCAAGTAGAGTCTCCAACACACATAGACAGAGACGATATGTGTGATTGACCTGTAATACTAAAGACCTTTAACTATTTGGCATCCATGGGCCCAGTACTTGATATGTGTTACAACTCTATTGTCTTCCGCTAAGTAAAAGAAAAGAAAAGAAACCAACAAAAGTTTAGTAAAATCATCTGATATATTTTTAACTCTTAAGTAACAAAGTGAAAATTTAAGAAGTTTGTAGTACTGTAAATTAATCCTAAATAGTCCTAAATGTTCCATCACAAATCCAAAATTATAGTCTTTTATGTGGATTCCAATACTATAAGCAAACAACCCATTTATATCATAGAAACATGACCAAAGAAAACAGAATAGTCTGGTAGGCCAAATCTCTTAACGTCAATATGGACGAAGGTCAAGCACACAATAGAAATTAAATATACATTATACCTTTCCTCATAATAAAAGACATTTATACAAAAAAACTTTCCTTTTAATCAGACATACATATGCTACTGTAATAATTAAAAGTACATGTCTTATGAATGACACAAAATATACATAAAGCAGTCTGTGCACAATATGTGAATCTTTTGTTATTAGATTAGTCACTAATCATATCACTATTGTTGGAGCACTCCGGAAAAATACTAGAATTAAGAACAGCTTTGTTGATTGAATTACGCAATGGCCACACTTATTTCTAAACTGAATATTTGAACATAGTTTAAGCACCTTGAATATTTAAAAGCACAGTTTATATCCAATAGCTTTGGTTAACAAATAATTTCCTGAATTCTAAACTTTAGCTAGACTAAAAATGATGAAATTTATGATAAATGGCTGCACTGGGTTTTAAAGGAAGACTGACATTCATATGTCCATGCCAATGAGTAGTGCTAAAAAAATCTGAAAGCCCAATGCCAGACCTATTTAAATTTCAGATCTGGCCCCAGCTGTACTCTTGAGTGAAGTGCCCATCGGACTTGTCGAATAAAATAAAAACTAATCTGCCTGAGAAACTTTGATCACGTTGATGAAATACATTAATTTATTTTCGAGATGTTTGAAGACTACTAAATTATTAATATTTTTCTCCATTTATGCCCCTATGCTTATGAAAATCTCTACTTGACAGACATCTATCAAAAGCTCTCGACTTTGTATACAAAGAAAAGCATGTAATCCATGAATCGGGAACAGACTACAACACTCACAACACTTTAACATCAGTCAGTCATGTAGTGTTGTTCTGATTATCGATTATAATCGATCACCAGTTGGTTAAGCAAACCAATAAGATAATTGATTGTGAACTCCATAATTGATATATGTGTAAAGGGATACTACTTTTTAATGTATGCAAAGCACAAAGATTAGTGAAACTCCCATACACTAATACTGATCTGAAATTTATGAATTCCCTTCACAACTACAAATATGAAACCTTATGATTCATAATTAGGAACATATAGTCATTATTACATGTCAAGTTGTTAAATTGTTGAGTTAATAATTTTAAACATTGATTTGTTTCAGTTAAATTGCAACATCTTTTGTAGTATTAATAAACAATGACAAACAAGAAAAACATGTCCTTCTATACTTTATATTATAGATAACATCACATATGAATGAAACAATTTTGGGGAATTGTAGCAGTATTTCAGTTACATTTGACTGATCAGCCATAAAAAGTTGCGTTCATTTAACAAAGTTGTAAAACAAAAATAACACACAATGTAATATTATTGTCAGGTTAATAAAGTATACACGTCATTAATTTAAAAGAAATTATTGCTGTATAAACAATATTTATAAACATATTGAACTCTTGATCAAAGATATAACTGTTTAACAAATATTAAAATTTGCTCTTAGTAACCAATTATAAGCTATGATCAGTTGGTTAAGGGGAACCGATTATCGATTATGAATTTCTGACCGATTCCTATCACTAAGTCAGTGTATCCACTAGGGGTGCAAGACTGAGAGTCAAGTCTCCATGGTGTCAAAACTGGGGGTCAGACTGATTAAAAAACAAACATTGGGGTCTCTGAAGCACAAATGAGGGTATAGGGAAACACTGATCAATGCTCACAAAATTTGATGACCCAACGCCAAGTGTCTCTCTAGTTTTAGTTCCGGCCCGTCGTATATTCTAAGTGAGGCTCTTGTTGGGCTTGTCAAACAAAAAAAATTGTTTGCCTGAGGAAACTTTGATCATGCTGATGAAATGAGTACATGTACTTTTTAAGATTCTGACATACATGCCATAACCTAGTGCAATCTAAATCAGATTACCACTGCCCTACATGAAATTGAGATGTGATTTTAATCAAATGAAAGCTTTGCAAAAAATATGATTTTGTACTCCCAAACCTCCTGATATGGTCATGTTTGGAGAAAACACAATTTTCAGTAATCTTAAAAGAAATTTAAAAAAAAACAAAACAAAAAACAACTTACAGTCAATGCCAGTTACATGAAGTATGTATAAACGGTGATGTGTATTGATTGGAACTGACATAAAAATCTCCCTTGTTTAAATAGCAGGGCTTATGATATGTTCTAAGTCATCAGCCCTGGGTCTGTTCTTAAAGAAAATTTCATCATGCGCCACACTGGGTAAAGTAAGAACTACATAAGACACATTTTCGCCAAATGTGTCGACATATGTAGAGTGCATCATAAGCAAAGCCCTGGAAAACCACTGTGGGACAACAGCATTGGTAGGCGTAACATCACCAACCTCTGCTTTGCAGATAACACTGATGAGCTTGCCACCTTAGTGAAGAACCTGGATGAAACATCTTCCAGATTTGATGTGGAGATAAGCGCTGAGAGGGCAAAGCTGATGTCAAATAGTGGCAAACAAATCTCAGCCAAGAATAAAGTCAGAGAACAGGAACTGGAAACAGAAAGGCCAGTTCAAATATCTTGGTTCTATAATCACCAAAGAGGGATCAAGAGCAGAAAATTTGTCACAAGCAGCACAAACAACGGCAGCAATGTCAAAGTTAAGATTCATCCGCCGAGACAAGAATGTCTGTCTGAAAACTACAATGAGACTATTGAGAGCACTAGTCATCTTAATCTTTCTTTATTCATGTGAGGCCTGAGCCCTGACAGCAGAATTACAACGAAGAATCCAGGCACTTGAAATGAGATACAACAGAACCATCCTTGGCATCTCTTACATGGACCACATCACAAATGAAGAAGTGCGTAACACCATCAGGCATAAAGTATGCCAATATGATGACCTCACCACTGTCAAAAAGAGAAAGCTGAAATGGTATGGCCATGTCACTAGAGCCAACAGTTTATCCACAACAGTACTGCAGGGCAGCATCCAGGGTGTCAGAAGGAGAGGTAGACAAGACAAAAAAGTGGACTGACAACATCACTGAATGGACCAGGAAATGTTTTGCAGAGACACAGGCATTGGCAAACGATCGAGACGAGTGGAAAGAACTGGTCAGATGTTCAGCAGCACAGTGCCTCGATGACCACACTAGGTCAAGGGGCTAATGATGATGATGATGTCACACACATTGCAGTTTTCTGGAGTGGGCAGGTTAATTTGTATTTGATAATAATAATAATAATAATAATAATAATAATAATAATAATAATGAGGGCTTTGCATAGTGCCTAAGTTTAGAAGCTCTAAGCACTTTACAACATCTATAATGATATGACTACACTACAGATAAACAAAAAAGAAAAACCATGAAATTGGAAAACATAAAAACATGCTGAAAACATATAAGATACAAAACATTATTAGGTCTCTAAGTTTGCTTGATACACTAATGTAGCCTAGATTACACAAATTTATGTATATGAATTATGATTGTACCTTTTTTCTTTTCGAGATATAATCCTGTAATTTACCGTGATGTTTACAATCCAAAATCGGGCGGACCACTATATATATATATATATATATATATATATATATATATATATATATAGAGAGAGAGAGAGAGAGAGAGAGAGAGAGAGAGAGAGAGAGAGAGAGAGAGAGTATGCCTCGAAATCAAGTATCACCGATAGTTGCGTAAGTTTTTTGTTAATCAAACTGAATTACTGACGGCTTCGGCAATTAACATCATGTCACAGTAATCACCTGAACAGCATAGTGCAGCTCTAAACAACCTGATTTTTTCAACATTTTTTCTACAGGATCATCTTCATCGTCAAGTGGCTGGGTTCGTCGAATGTGACCCATGGTGGTCTGGCTGGGCGTCGCCATTTTGTCATTTACAACTTTTAAAAAAGCAAAAAAGTACGTCCAATCGGTGGTCGATTTGAACTAGGCCTATCAGAGATTCAAATAAAATATTTTTATAAAATGCGGATAACGACTTGGTAAAATTTTTTGCCAAACAACCAAATGCGGATAACTGATTATGAAACATTTGTGCATGGCATAGATGCTTATCGGCTGGGTAGAAGCAATAGGCCATTGTTGTTAGTGGCATGTTGTTATTCACAACGACAGAAAAGTGTTTCATTCTGCTCACTTATGCAAGATAAAAACAACTAACAAAGGGTAATTAACTATCTTTAAAGATAGCACTGACTAACATAGCTAATAGCAGACGCATCGCCCGAAATTTGTGTTTGGGAATGGAGTTAGGGTGAGTGTGATAACACTCAAACATGAATAACAGGTGATAAAGTCTTACATTGTAGGACATCGAATAGCAGTTTTTACAAATTGCAATGGATCAAAAACAACCAGCCAGCATTCTCCGACAGTCTTTTTGACTGAATGCTGACGGAGAATGCTGGCTGATTCGGTCCAAATTACAGGCTTGTTTGGCCAATATGACATAAGCACCCGATCCCTACATTGTTAAAGCCATCAAGGCTTAATTTGTTAACAAGAATAATTATGTAGCACACCGACCCTAATTTATTTTGGTAGTTATAAAGAAAATGCTAAAACATTAGGATACTGAGACCAGTCTCAGTACGAAAACAAATTAGTTGGATTGATTTTTTTTGTTCATTGTTATTTACAGAACAATGTATAATACATTATGATTTCACAGAACAAAATTTAATGTATACAGATTATTAAAATAATGTCATCTTTCGATTTTGAGCTGTGATATCATATTGAGCTAAATAATAAATTGTACAAGACCCCACTTTTACTTTATAGTACATGTTTGTAAAAATTTTAGTACTATTAGTATATATAGTGCAATACACAGTGTAAATTCTGTGTGTATATATATATATATATAGAGAGAGAGAGAGAGAGAGAGAGAGAGAGAGAGAGAGAGATTAGGATTTATAACATAGCTTTTAAAAAAATTAAGTCATATTGCTACAATGTCTGCAGTGAGGCAGTTTTTAGTGATGTCTAGCACTGGGGCATCATGCCTCAGATATGTAACATGATGTCCCACCCTGTCATATTATCCTAACACCAGGCCGACCAGTCCTAACTCTAACCTGTTAATGCAGAGTGCCAATCGAGGCAGCTGTTAGTACCGTTTTTTGTAAGTCTTTGGTATGACTCGGCCATGGATCGAACCCACGACCTCCTGCATCTGCGACAAATGCTCTAACCACTAGGCCAACAGAGCGGTAGAGAGAAAAAAATGTTACAGTATAGGCCATGTTTTTGTGATTTTTGCAATTAGTAATTTTCATACTCTTTAAGTGATTCAATATAAATTCACAGAAAACAATTACATTGCTGTGCTTCAAACAAAGATTAAAGAATATATTTCATCTTTCAACAGAGATATTAACACTGCCATTTTCATTATGTTATCGTTGTCTTTATTTTAATTATTACAAGTCCACATGGTCTGCATAATAATGACATATCCTACTGACATATGATACTGTATTGAGTTGGATCATAAATTTTACAGAAGCTTCATTGTAAGTTGGTAGTATATAGGTGTTATTTATTTAATATGTACATGATAAAGATTAATTCTAAAATAACAAAAGCATTAACAGATATATTTAGTGTTATATTATTTTATTTCATTTCATTGTATTTACCTGATACAATTTCTTTCATTCTTTCTTTTCTTTTTTGTGTGCTTACACACATAATAATGACAGGATCATGTATATCCATCAACTTTTTTTTCTTCTCCAGATACATTATAATGGGTCAATTAACTATTTCATCATTTATGCATGTTCCAATACACAATATTGTGTCGTATTTATAAGCAAAGTGTATGTCATTGCCTTGTTTCCAAAAGAAATAGATTGATGTACAATTAAACCTAAATGAATTCAAATTAACTTACATTGACAAGGGGCCCTGAGTGGCCAAGTGGTCTAAAGCGCTCTCCATTACGGATCAATGCCTTCTCACCTCTGCGTGGGTTTGAGTCTCAGTCTCGGCCAGTGTGGGTATGTGAGAAAGCTTACCAGTAGCTTCTTGTAGGTCGGTTGTTCTTTCCGGGGGTTTCCCAGGTTCTTCCTCCACCATTAATACTGGCTGCCATGTATAACCTATCGTGTGCTGAGAAATGGCGTTAAACACTACAACAACTTACACTGGCAAAAGAAGATTATGTCTGATAGGATGTAGAGCTGTACTGTCTTATCTGCTAGGGTGTTCAAGTCACCATCAACCTCTGAATAGTTTTGTTATCTTTGTAACTTTCAGAGGAAAACACTAACAAAAAGAAATAACTGGAAACTCCACTTTTACAATGCCAATAAATCCAAGTGTTTGCTACTGCATAACTACTCAATACCTTTATTTAAAGAAGCTTGTTGACCACTATCAAAATTTTAAAAAAATCCAAATTGTGGCAGACTATCTTTGAGAGTGCTTCCAAAAACGATTAGAAATATTTAAAGTTACATTTAGAAAACCTCAAATATACTTCAGAGTTAAGAGGCCTTTGTACTTCACTTAATTGTATCTAGTTACTCACCTGCAATCTCTATGGGAAACAATAGGTAGGTGAGAGAAAAAAGGGAATTGATTGATTTATTGATTTTTAACGGCGCACCAGCACTTTTAGGCTATTTAGCACCATACAATAGGTTGTATTTATACATGGTTACAAATACTAAAGGTTTAATATCGACCAGCGATATAAAAAAACAAATAATTCAATATAAATTGATAAGTTGTTGGTAACAGTAAAATATGAAGCTTCCCAATCAACGGGAGATGTAAATGGTTTATGTTGATGAAAAAGATGTTGAAAAATAATGGGCAGTATTTGCATTAGATAAAAATACACTAGGTGATGACATAAAAGTTAAAGTTTAAAATAAAGATTTACTTCCTTCAGGAAATCTAAAATACAAGTGATAGATATAGTATCAAAAAGTTCAAAAAGGGAATTACAAGTGAGAATAAAAGATACCCTTGTGTCTATACTCTGTAACCAGTCTGTACACTCAAACCAATCGGAACACAACATAAACATTGAGCAATCTATTTTTGAATGATTTCTGCAATTGTTGTTACATGATTTCATTCAAAAAGTATTATTTTACTTTTCATTGTAGTCTGCTTATTTCAAAAGATATTTTACAAATTTAAGGGTGTTGAACTGAGTATTAACTGACAATGGATGCTGAGGGACCAGACTCTAGTCCCAAGGTGCGTATTATTCTGCAACAGTGTCTCTCTGCACGGTTAATGGTTCAGCCAGCAACTGAAGACAGTGAAGCTCAGTATGTTGAGGTATGTCCAGAGACCATTGATTCACTTTACGGAAATGGCTGGGAATTCCTTTAAAGCAGAAATATTGAATGTTTATTGAGAAAAGGACATTTTTACATACCCACCATTAAGCCTAGTGCATTATATTATGTTGTTAATTATTTGTCCATCTGTCTGTTACCAATAATATTCCAGTTCTAAACAATAACTAGAGTTGTCAACCATCAACAGTTCCAAATATTGGTGAATAGCTTGCACTTGGATAAAAAAAAGTAAAATAATGATTTGGAGGTTAAAAGGTAACATCAAAGTCAGAGAGACTGACAAAAGAAAATTGGCTTTTTCACAATAAAGCTTAAAATCTCCACTATCTAAACTTAGCAAACTTTGAGAGTGGATCTCACACTGAGCAAGAAAGAATCCTATTGATTTGGGGTCAAAAGGTTGAAAGAAGAAAAATTAATTCCACAATAGCTTGAGTTCTCCATGAGGTAAAGAAGAAACCCATCAGTTAGGGAGTAAAAAGATCAGACATCAGTGTCACTAATACTGAAAGAAGATGATTTATAATGGTTCCCGTATAAAAGGTCAAATTTTCCAGTATCATCATTTACCAAACTTTGTGGATGGCATGCATTTGGAGTAAGGATCACAAGGTTCAAGGTCAAGGTCGCTGTGACTGAAAGAATAAAACTGGTTTTCAATCAATATTATATCAAACATATCTAGACCCAATTTTGTGGATGGCTTGCACCTAGGATAAGTAGGAAGCCTTTCAGAGTTGATATCAAAAGGTCAAATATCAAAGTGAATGAAAAATAAATGTAGCTTCCACACAACAACATTAGTGCCTTGACCAAACTGTATGGTTAGCTAAATATTGGGGTTAGGAAGAAGCCTATTCATTTGGGCTGATGGTGATGGTAAAAAATGGGTTCAACACAGAAATTTTGGTTATCCCCATAGAAGTATTAAACACTGAGTGGGTGTATAATGTGAGGTTTTTTGTACTCTTGTTCATGTATGATGCCTTTAACATACAGTACATTCTATTGTTTGGTGTCGATTAATCATCCTATCTGATGACTTTAACATACAGTAAATTGTATTGGTTGGTGTCTATTAATATTCATATCTGATGACTTTAACATACATTAAATTTTATTGGTTGGTATCTATTAATATTCATATCTGATAATTTTAACATACAGTAAATGTTGATGTTTTTGTGTGAAGCAAAGAAAACAGAATTTTCATCAATACTTACATTAGTGGATTGAGTAAAGGAGTAAAGGAAGCCTATTTTGACTGCATGCCGGGATTATTTTTAGTTGAAGGCCTTCAAATTCTTAAGTTGTAACATCCCAAGGTCCGATATAATTTGGTATCCCACAATTGAATAAAGATTTATCTACAACATACAAACAGATGTAAGGACCAAAGCAAAGCAGACGTATTTAGCAAAGGAATGCTGTTACACAATATTCATAACATTTTGTACTCCACAGCATTCAGTCAAATACAACACTTGAATATTTGTTTATTGTCACACTATTGTTGAAATCCTAGTATAGACTGAGAAGGGAAATTCTCATTGGGTTACACACACTTAAGTTAAGGTGGGTTCTAAAGCATCTTGGACTCCATTGATATCATATCAGTACCAAAACATTTTGTTATAGTTGGATTAAAGTGCTCTGCACTCACTAGGAGCATGTATCACTATTTAATACCAGCATAGCTGGCTTTTTAATTACTCCGAGAGAAGTAAGGAGAGCCACATCTCCCAGGCTTTTATGTGTTCACAGAACACTTATTAATTAGGCCATCAGATCAAGGTACTATTAAGTTCCTAATGATCTGAATGTAGGGCCCCGTTGAGTGGGATTGGACACAACACACACTCAATGATCTCCAGTTGACCAACTGCTTTTTGGTGTGCACTGCACATAGTGTTTGCGTCCAGTCACAGCAGAGGAGGCAAGGGTATATAGCTTGGGAGGCACTTGGTGCAGGTCAGGTGCTTCTCTGCTCCAGGGTTTCTTGTGTTCTAAAGGAAAACTTGCTTAGTTTCGAAAAGAATCTCTGTGCTGTTTTATTTTAAGAGTCTTAGAGTTAGAGTTTGTTATCTAGTTTGACAGCCATAGTTATTAATGATGCCACCTTGTGTGGCAGGCCCTGATGGTCTTGGGCTTTTTGAGACCACCTTATATGGTATAAATTTGTGGTCTGGTTGATCTATGCAATGTGTTTTTGTGTTGCAGTCTTATGCCGCTAATCCTGGTGGTCTTAGAGGTTGGACCACCTTATATGTCTTAATTTGGGGTCGTTGTCGTGTTTTTAAATGCAGCCTTATGCCACACGACTTGATGGTCTTTGGGGTTAGACCACCTTATATATTTTTAATTTGGGGGTCTTGTTCTCTGTGTTGAGTTTAACGTTCAGCCTTGTGTGGCTGTGCCTGACAGTTTTGGGCTTTCAGACTACCTTATATGTACTAATTTACGGTCCTTGTGTGTAATGTGGATGGCCCAGGTGGTCTGTGTTGGGACCACTTATGCTTTCTAGTTTTGGTTAGGTTATTCATTTATTGGTTTGTCAATTAGGTTTGTTAGACAAAATTCAGAGGTGTTAGAGACAGTACCGAGGCCGGTTGTTCTCAAAGTAGGGTGCTATTTAGAATTCTTGTGTTGCCATCTTTGTTGCTTCATATTTGACCTATCCCACTCCTGTTTATTTAGAGGTTTTTGTTATTGCAAAGTTATGATCCTATCCCTTGTGATCTTATTACTATAAAAACATTAGAGTTATCCATGGTGAGGAATCATTTTCATGAAATCCTCACTCATGTGATATCAATATTATTGTCTAATTTTGTGTTTTTTTAAGATTTTTTTTATTGTTAGATTTTTTAGTTATCCCTTGTAATCATATCCTATTAAACCGTACTTGACACCTTTTTCACCTCAATGAACCCATGTGATGGGCAGTGTCTGCACGGTGTTAATTTTTATTTTTTATTTTGTGGGTGTTTATTGCTATCCATTGTTGTCCTACCATATTTTATACCTTACTTAACACCTTTTACACCTCAGTGAACACATGAGGTGTAATGCCCTTCAATGAACCCATGTGATTGGTGGTGTCTGCACAGACTGACTGACATTATTTGTTTAAAGTGATTCGTCCCGAAGGCTCTTGTCACTGTTTTATCCATCAATGGACGGTTATTTACTTTATCCTGAGGGTGGGAATGGAGCCGCCACCCTGCAGGCGTTTATGTGTTCATGGAACACTATTTACTTGGGCCGTCACATCGGAGTAACTATTGAGCTACTGCTGTGTGATTGTAGGGCCACATGCTATATGAGTGGGAATAGTTCCAGCACACACTCATATTAATTCATTCTGTTTCTGTTTGGTCGTTCAGGACGTGTTAAGCACGTGTAGTTGCTGCGGGTGTTTAGTGGGCGAGGCGAAGTGCCTGGCAGGGGCTGCTTCTTTGAACGTATCCTATCCCTATTTATATACTCTGTGCTGTTCCTTGAGTGTACAACGTTTGTGTAACAGTGTTTTGTAATGTTAGGTGCTCAGTGTGTATTTAGATGTTGTTGTTTTCCTAATATTTTTTATATGCAACTTTGTGTTGCTGTGTCTGATGATCTGGACTTTGATCACCTTATATACACTATTTGGGGGTCTAGTTAAGTCATATCTCTTGAGTTGTTTGGTGAACTTTGCAGCTTTGTGCTGCTGGGCCTGATAGTCTTGGACTTTTGACTACCTTATATGTTCTAATTTTGCTGGGCCTGTATTAATTTCTTCCTTAATCTATTTGGTGTGCGACCTTGTGTCGCTGGACCTGATAGTCTTTGGACTTTTAGACTACCTTATATGTTCTAATTTGGGGTCTCTATCATATTTCTCTATCTAGTTATAGTGCTCCGGTCTCGGTGCACCTGTTGGTTCTAGTTAAGCTTTTTGAGTGATTGATACGTATGTTTTTAACACTGTACACTTGGTTGTACTCCTAATGAGAAAGTGTCTAGAATAGAAAGAAGGGAGAGTAGAGTGTTGACCTACATCCTTACTGCCTATGATGTTTTTTATTTTGCGTCATCTTGTTATTTCTTGAGATGTTATTTATTGGGTATTTTAATTATGTTTTTTATGACCTGTTAGTGTTGTAGCTCTTTATTCCCCTTTTAGTTTTATTGTGACCCTATTTCCATATTTGTTTTGGCCCCTTGGTTTTGTTCAGGTGTGTGGTTCGGTTACTAGGTAGTAGCAATGGGTCCCTGCGGGAAATGTCCCGGGCCGTTAAGCGACACGTCAAGGATTGTCCATTTCCACACCCAGTCACCTCCCCACGGCCGGTCCGTGAGGCACGGCGGCCAGGCAATAACAAGGGACCTCTGCCGGAAGTATCCGGGGCCGTTAAGCGACACGTCAAAGGTATCCCTTGTTAGACCCAGCTTCCACACCCCGGTCCTGGCCGTTTCTTGTTTCCCTGTCCTAAAGGGGCTTTTTAATGTATTATATGTAAGCATTAGGGTCCTGTTTTGTTGTTTGTTGGGGTTAGGATTTGATTGGATAATTTAGATATTCCCTATTTTTCCTATGTTTTGTAGAAATTCCAACATATTCTTGTGTGTCATTAAAATGTTGGGATTGGTATTTTGTATAATTTCTGAGTATGTATATGGGGCTTTTATATTCTGTTGCTGTGATCTAAATTTGTCCCTTTCTTTTTTGGTTTTACTACAATTGTTGAAGATATGATGTAGATCTTCCGGGGTATTGCAATTGTAGCAGTTTATATTATGAGGAAAGGGTCCTATAAATTTTCCCATGCTGTTGGCCAGCTTGGTTTTTCCTAAAGTTATCCTATTGATGATTGTCTGTTCTTTAGGTGAGCCCTTGGGCGGTTTTTTGTGCCTGTTGACTTCCTTAACAGTAGTGTACAACACTCTCCCTTTTGTACTATTGTCCCAATCATGTTGCCATTTTATATCTATTTGAGTGTTTATTATACTGTAGAGTTCGGTTGTGCTATAGTGCAGTGGCTCGAAATTCGGTTCGTATAGTTTTTCCTTAGCCAGTTTGTCGGCCATTTCGTTACCCTTAATTTCGATGTGGGATGGTATCCACATGAACTCTACAATAGTATTTCCGGTATTTAGTTGTTTTAATTTGGCGTTTATTTGATTGAGAAAATCTTCCCTGCATTTGGTGGTATTTGTTTGAATTGAAGATAGGACGCTAAGCGAGTCACTAATAATTACTGTCTTATTAGGTTTGAATTCTTCAATCCATTGTAATGATTTGAGGATGGACCAGAATTCAGCTGTGTAAATAGAGCAGTAGTCTGGGAGACGTCTGCCTATTTGTATGTTAAGCTCTGGTATGACCATTGCAGCAGCTGTTCTGTATGGGTTAGTAATTTTAGATCCATCCGTATATATTTTGGTATATTGTTGGTATTGAGTATTTATAATGTTTAAGGCTTCTATTTTGAGGGTTTGTTCTTGATTTTGTTTACTGCCTTTTTTTGCGAGAGAGGTGTTGACTTTAGATTGTACGTTGTTCCAAGGTTCGTGTTCGTACACTACGTTATTTTCTAGAGGGATTAGTTCTACTGGTATTATTGTTTTTAATAGGTGATATTGTTTTCCCATGGGTAGTTTTTGTTTCAAGCTTTTCCTGATTGGGATGTTGGTTTTATTTATGGCCAGGAGGGTGGGGTGTGTTGCGGGGTGGGTGGACAGCCGTGCTGCATATTTTAGAAGGAGCTCTTGCCGTCTCAAGTGTAGGGGTAACTCTCCCGTTAAGACATTGTCTGCACAGAGTAATACTATCTAGTTATATAGCCCCAGAGTGGCCGAGTGGTCTATAGCGCTTTCCGTTACAGATCACTGCCATCTCACCTCTGTCTGCGTGGGTTCGAGTCTTAGATTCGGCTAATTTAGTTATGTGAGAAAGCTTGCCTGTAGCTTCTCATAGGTCGGTGGTTCTTTCCGGGGATTTTTCCGGGTTCTTCCTCCACCAATAATACTGGCCGCCATGTGTAGCCTATAGTGTGCTGAATAATGGCATTAAACTCTACAACAATAACAACAATATAGCCCTGTTTTTTGTAAATATATTATTATATTTTTGTAGATGGTGTTTAGGTTAGGATTAGTTTTATTTATTATTTCTGGGTATGTATCTGAGGATCCAGTTTTCTTTTGTTTAGTTTTAAATTCTTAATTTGTTTCTTTTTTTTTGTAACACACATTGAAGATGTGTGTTAGGTCTTCAGGGACCCGGTAGAAATTAGGGTTGTGTGGAAAGGGGCCTATGTATTTCCCAAAGCTGCTGGCCAGTTTGGTTTTGCCAGTGTATATTCTATTAATTATTTTTTTATCTTTACCTTTAATTTTGGGAGGTTTCTTGCTTCTATTTATTTCATTGATGTTATTGAATATTTCTTCCCTTTCTTATTGTCATTCCAGTTTTCTTGCCATCTTTTTATTTATAAATACTGTCGTTAAGATATATAGTTTGATAACGCTGTATTTTAATTGTATGTAAATAGGTTATAGTTTTAACTTGACTGTTAGATCCACTGAATAGTTTCCTTGTATGTTGATGTTGGATGGAATCCACATGAGTTCTATTTGTTGTTTATTGTGGTTTAGGTTTTTTTGATTGAGTTGGCAAGTCGGAGGAAATTTTCTATAGATTTGGTGCTTTTGTTGTGAATTGAGGAGAGGACGCTGAGCGAGTCACTTATTAATACTGCCATGGGTGTATTATTTTCCTCAATCCATTTAAGAAACTTTATGCAGAAACCTTTGGGTGTTTGAATCCCAATGATGTTTTCTTGGGTTATTTTTGGACATTTTGCACAATTTTGGGACTGACATGATGTTTTACAAACATAATCTAATGCATATATTCGTTTTACAGATTGGCCGAGGCTTGATATTGCTAGTTTGTTTCATGAAAGGTGCCACACCAGATATTATGGAGAAGATAGGTACTGTATTTCATGTAATTTATTTTACTAGGAAAAAAAAATTTTTTGCAAAGTATGACAATAATATGTAAAAAAATTACTGATCAATTTTGAGGATTGATTATGTGTGAGATTTTTTAGGGACATGCATCAAATAGGACTTTTGCTTTTATTACATCTGAATGCATCTGATGTAATTGCCCTAAAAACATGAATGTGCTAGTACAATATATATTTGAATTTGATTATATGTGTATGCATTGCATAGATATATTAAATATGGATAACTTTCACACAGACATAATTATTCCATCATCACAACATTATTTATACCATGACATGATTTTAAAAATAATATGCCCTAATAGGACTGAAATCAGTGGCATAGCAAGAAATTCTGTCCCTTCCCCCCCCCCTTCCAGCAAAACAATTGACTCCCACCAATAAAACAAGTTGTTTGATGCATTTTTTGCCCATGCAACTATGACTGGGCCTAGGCCCATCCACATCCCGGCTGCCTCTGGTGGTTACTGAGGTTGTTGCTAAAACCAGAAGAGTGAAGTTCAATATAGTTAATTTAAAAATTCTGTACAAGATAAAAACAGACAGAAAAAAGTCATCAGTGAAAAGGAACATACTAGCTTGTTCAGTAAAATTAGATTTTTAAAATTTTTATACAGTGCTTTGATTTCTATAATGCAATTGTACAGAATTGCGACATTATTGTCAGGGATGAAAGGTACTTACTTGCTTATAAAAATGGAGTTTATTATGATTTGCACAATAGAATACATATCAATTCAGTTGACTAAATTAATACATATTTCTCAGCACTTTCATAAAATTTATGTAAAATGATCAGAAATATTAATACCTGATGATTTATATGTATCAGAGGCAGAAGTTTTTGTAGTTTTATTAGTTTATTGTACATTTTCTACAAACTGGTTTTTGAGATAGATTCCTTAAATAAACATGCATAAAACATCATGCAATAAAATATTGATGCATGGATTTAAGAAGCGGTGTGATTTCTATGTACTTGTGTGCAACGGGATACAACGGGATACAACACTAAACTCTCAACATCTTGGTAATTTACAGAATTATCTGGCAATTACTAAATAATACAAACTACATCACAGTGTTGTCTGAGGAAATCAACTTGCTCATAATGTACATAACATGGCGGGGACCCGAGTGGCCTGAGTGGTCTAAAGCACTATCTGTTACAGATCACTGCCATCTCACCTCTGTCTGCGTGGGTTCGAGTCCTTGGATTCGGCCAATGTGGGTATGTGAGAAAGCTTGCCAGTAAATTCTCGTGGGTCAGTGATTCTTTCCAGTGGTTTTCCTGGGTTCTTCCTCCACCATTATTAATGGCCACCATGTATAGCCTATCATGTGCTGAAATATTGAGTTAAACCCTACAACAACAACATAACATAACATGGTACCTTGTTAGTATGGAGTCTGTTAAGTATAAAAAGCATTGAGGATGGCAGTATTAGGGCCACTCTTGTCACATTCCGCTTAGAATTATAAATGAATTGACTAAATTCTGTTCACTTTTTATCACATTAAAGATTACTGTTATCGAAATCAGTAGAGGGGTACAAACAAATGGGAGGTATAGTCCGACTATTGTTTATCTATTCACTGTTCACTTGAATATCTTGAAAGTCTTAATTATGTTTATTATATTCCATTTCAAAGGTTGAACCAAACTACATGCTTCTAGGCTTTTTTTGTTTTTTTATATATCCAAAATTAGAACAGGTTATATTTTAACAGTAAAATCCTAAATAAAACATAAACTTTGATAAAAATGTTCAGTATAACCTGTCTTAGTAGACACCTCCATATAACAGACACTTGTTCATAATTGTCCCCAGTGAGAATCCTATACATTTCATTTATATCATTCACACTTCAGAAACATAGACTATGGTCAGCAAACTTGCATAAAAGAGTCATCTTGACTTAATGTGTGGATTTGTCTCTATTGTATCTCACAACAAGTGCTATCAGATGTCCACAGATTTGTACAACCTAGTTTGATTTGACAATTAATTACTCGGTGGACAATGACCATAGTTTTCTTAGCAATGATTTCATCGCTTATATGATCTTGGTTTGATCAGATTCAAAAGAGTAGTTATGATGGGCACTGATTCATAAGCAAAGTTAACTGTAAATTTAATTAAGATAACTGATTAGGTCTTGCTCTTATTTAGTAGAGGTTTAATAGTAAATTACAATTACAATATATGTAATGCTGACTTGAGAGAAAATATGTTATTCAAAGGTCAGTAACATGCATGAGCTTGTCTGCTTTCAGCTAAGGTCAGTTAGCTTTACAAGGCCCGTGTTCCATACTTTTATTTACGTTATAGCAATCTTTTCTTTGTAAAGAAAGATTGTATGTTACTAAAGACCTGACAATGTATATGATGACAATTTTATTTTTAGATTTTGCCCAATATTGATGCTGATGCCAAGTGTTGGAATCAAAATCATGCTGACATTTGACCTTTAGATGAGGTTAACTGTGTTTAAATGTATCTGTAGTAATGTCTATTTAAAATTATTTGTTGATGACTAAAATCAAAAGCCCTAGTGCATAAATGTTTACTTTTACTTTATTGTGCATTTTATTATATAATTCACTGCTTCTGGATTTTGATTTTTTCAATGCTGGATTTTCATTCTTATTGATTGCTATACCATAATACAATTTTACACAAGGAATCCTATGATCCCTGATGACCCTATACATTTTGGCATTGTATGTAATGTTCAGTCATGACTGTACATGTGTAAACAATCCAACATTGGCCATCAGTGCTTTAGTTGACCTTTATCGCTGATAGACTATTCTTTCTTTTTATTGCAGTAAAATCTTGTCTTAATGTCAAACTAAGCTACTCTGCAGAAAACGGGAAGATGGTGTCAGTTTTAGATCTCCCTGGAGATGTTCTCATTGTTCCACAGGCCAGCCTGGGTGGAAATCTCAAGGGAAAGGTGATGCAGTATCACAGGAATATTGACAAAGATGAAGGGATTCATCTGTACAATCAGTTTGTCTCTTTGTGTAGAGATACTGTTCAGAGCTGCAACAAATGTAAAGAAAAAGACTGTGTTGTAATGGCAGGCACGTATGGAAACCGACAAGTTCTAAACATGGATACAGACGGACCGTACACACATCTTATTGAAATTTAACAGATATTTTGGGCTAATTCTGTCATAGTATTTATATTTTTTGCCTTATTGAAGTAAAGAGTGCTATTATTTTTTGGCTGTTATTTGAGATCCATCCAGTTGTCAGCACAAGTTTGTTATCTCTATTATCTCCTTCTAAACTATTTTGATGATCTCCATGAAACAATACACACTCATTCATCCTAAGCTGTTCCCCTAAATGAAAACGGTGATGCTCACACATCCAAAGTGGCCACCACAACAGCTGTATTGAAATTCTTGTATTGCTATTCCAGAACAGAAAGTCATATCAACATGGGTTTTTCACCAGAAGACTTCTGATGGTGTCTAGTTGGTCTTGAATGAAAATGGGTCCAATCTAACATCCAATATGGACACCACAGCCACCATCTAGTGTTAAGTATAATCACATAAAAGTTCACAATACAAATTCAAACAACTTTGTTAAGTAAACTGGAATAGTTTTAGGTAACAGACAGTATCGTTTGATTTATTTTGTAAAGAATTTTTTTTTTATTTGTTTAAAGTTAATTTTCACATTTAAGAGAATAAGAATTAAAACAAATATATTGTCTGCAAAGATTTTTTATTGATGTTATCTTTAGAGCCCACATCAATTGCCTTTTTGTTATCTTTCAGTTCATTTTACATCTCCCCAAAAGCAGATCCTTGTATCCATGTGATGAGCAATTCAACTTATTCTGATAGATTCAGCCAATGTGGGTATGTGAGAAAACTTGCCAGTAGATTCATGTGGGTCAGTGGTTCTTTCCGGGGGTTTCCCAGGTTCCTCCTCCACCATTAATACTGGCTGCCATGTATAGCCTATTGTGTGCTGAAAAATTACGTTAAACACTACAACACATTCTGATGCAGTTTGGTGTGTACACTGACCTTTATGTGCATTCTATGTGTTTTATTTCATGAACTTTGTTTTTGAGTTATATCCCTTATAGTTATATGGAATGGTGTTTTTAACTGGCACGGCTCAAGAACCATTCAGCATGTAATAATTCAATTTGGTATGACAAACCTAAATGTGCCTTTATGGATTTTGTCTTGTCTACTCTATTTGGAATAGTCATGCCCTATACAGCCATGAGCCATTTAATGGATTGTGGTTCAGTTTCCTATAGATAAGGATTTCATCATTACAACTCCAATGTATGTCCCCATGACAATGAACTTCATATCTTTATGTGGCATGCCGTTTCTAAAAAAAAAATCATTCAACATATTTTAATGCAATTGGTATGAACATTCTCACATGTCTTCTATGGGTTTAGTCCATTTTTAACAAAATTATTACCATCGACTTCAAATGGAAACCTGGAATGTTATTTTTAATTAGCAGAATTCAACAATTTGTTTAAAAACATTGTCTTGGACCGAAATCTGCATTTTGTGGAGTTTGTCCATCTGCACCATTTTCAACAGAGTTATTGCCATTGTCAATCAGCTTAATGTCTTTACTTGTAATCAGGACAGCAGACCATTAAGTATATATTATTCTGATGAAATTGTATGTTGTTCTGAAGATCTCTATCTCGCATCTAGTTTTGGCCTTTGTTGATCAGTTTGAAATCTTCACCTGGGATCTTGCTGGTATCGATAAAATCTTCAGAAAGTTGGATTTGAAGCATTCCACATCATTTCCATTCTGAGGGTAAATGTATCATCATATATATATATATATATATATATAGTTCTAGAATATTATTGGTTCATTTCACAGAGGTCTCGGTAGGATTTAAAACTAGTAGTCCAGGAACAAAAGTTGCAGTCCCCTACCAGAAGCATATTGGGCATACCTGAAGTGGCTAAATTAACATATCAGTAGAACCAGTGGTTATGATTTTCATTTTCTAACTTTTATACACCACAGACATATAACTCTTTTTTTTTTTTTTTTTTTTTTGTCCATCAGAGTGAGAGTGAATTATATCAGTCCAAGGAAAGGTCTTATTCCTAATTCTAAGCAAGGCATCACACAGTGTTCTATGAAAATTATCAGATCTAGAAACTTTCAGCACTCTGCTGAATTTCATTACAATCTTTGTGAATTTGCTTTTTAACCCCAAGTTATTTATCCAAATTTGCAAACAGCATTTTGTCTAACTCTCAATGTGTTTTGATTTCGAGGTCACACGCACTACATTTTTGGCTACATTTGGAAACAAACACAATAATGAAAGCTAAAGTTGTTTTATTGATGTACTAAAGTACATCACCTGGGTCATTCTGCCTCTGAATTCAGTCATTATAAATATTGGCACTTTTTCCCACCAATTTCAGGCAGCTGTTAGTACTAACTTTATAAGTCTTTGGTATGACTCTGCCGGGATTCAAACCCACGACAATGTTAACAGTTCAGTATAAAAAATTTAAAAAAGGTGTGGAAAAGGTTCTGTTACACCACCTGTGTCTGAGTATAAGTGTGTTGCACACTTGCACCTTCTAAATGGGCACCTGAATGGAACAGGATAGATTTTGTAAATAGTTACATGTACATTTAAATGTCAAAAATCAGTATTTCTTCTTGAAAATCAGTATTTTGGTCATAAGCAGTCAGTATTTTTGTACTCTGGGGATGGCAGTTGTGACCATGGCCCCAGAATGCTCAACAAGAGTTACAGTGTAGAAAATAACATACAAAAAAGAGAAACTAAATGCAAACTTAATATCCATGCCTCTGCCAATAACAAAAATGACAATGCCATTGGAAATGTGATACCGTCATGTATGTATGTTCTATTCTAAGCTTAAATGGGAGAGAGGAAAACTTGTTCATCCAAAATCCTGCCTACTGAACATTTTTCATGAACCACCAGGAGCTTATATAAAAACGATTTTTTTACACTAACCTATCAGTATAAAGGCAAAAATATGTTAGGGATCCTAAAGAAATAAGTGCCGTTGTGCCTATGAAGACCCAGTCATATCATTTTTGGGACACAAAATTGTGGTTTTGTTTTGTACGTTAATTTCAGACTCTAGGTATTTATGACATATTGACATAAATGTGCCCAAAATCTGTAAGAAAAAACATGAGTTTAAGGCCATTTTTCAATACATGACAGGCTATTCATGTCAGTCAGTATAAGCAGCAGAAAGGCCAAACCCTACAAAATTTTTATTTTTTTACAGCCGTGCATTATCGATAACGATAACAATAACAACGATAACTTAATTATCGCTGTTTTTTCAGCATTTTTTTTTTTAAAAAAAACAGTTATTGATGTTTTGTTATTGCAATAACGTTGTTATTGTTATTGATAATTATCGTATATGAATTAACCGTATAATTTTATATATAAATGGCAAATATCGAAGAAGCTCATATAACTAGATTAACTAGAGAACGATTGGCCGTGATTTAGAAATTTCTCCCGGTGAGAAATTCTTTCCAAGATAATTTACAAGCGAGATAACAACAAAGACTTGATTTTGTTACTGATACTGAACAATTTTTTAAACCGGTAACTACAGCTACTGAAAATGTTGGTACAGCTACTGAGAGAGTTGGTACAGTAGCTGAAAAAATAGCAAAAACATCTAAACAAACCAAAAAATCTATCTAAGGTATCAAATAAAGATAAAACATATAATGATCTTATGCAACAAATAGGTAATATTGAATCATCTTCAACTAAGCAATTGGATCCTAAATTTCTCAGATTACCAGAGAGATCAAAACTTTTAGATATAGAAAAGTCTTCTTTGCAGGGTGCAACAGGTACAACCAGTAAGGGATATTCCCAAAATATAACTCTGTCTAAAATCCATGGTAGTGGTCTCATTCCTTGTTCAAGAGGTATCCGCGATGATATATCACGATTAGAAGTTCTCATCGGGGGAAAATGAGCTGGAAATAATTCCCCGGAGATAATTAATGAAGCAGCTGATATCTGTCAACGATTATTTCAGGGTGCTGTAATGGATATTGGTTTATATCACAATTTCATCGATGAACTCATTGTTGATTATCACAGTGACTAATCTGATGATTTTATCATTCCGATTAGATAAATACCATCTAAATAAAATGATCATATATCGTAACCACAATAGACCAACTCCTGTTTATTTTATGAATTCACGGTTTCCCATATATAAAGTGTAGTACGGAGATGGATTAGGTAACATTATCTCAGGGTTATTTGCTAGAGTTGCTCCAAAGATTTTACCGATCGGTAAGGAATTAGCGTCAAAAGCTATTGGTGTTATTCGCGATAAAGGTATCAGCGCAGTTGGTGATCTCGCTGGTAGCGCATTTAATGCTGCAAGGAATAAGCTTATGTCGTTGGCTCGAAGAAGAAAAAAAAAACACGCATTGGTAAAACTACCGTCTACTGAACAGATGCCGCCTCGGGTAAGTAAAGTAATCAACGATATAGTCAATCAAAAACTGGCCCCTCTGGCACGATCTCGTGATGATGATTCTCAAAGAAATATTGTTGCAAATTTGATCACTGGTTCTGGTCTTAGAAGATTATGATTTTGATCGACGACTATATATTAAAATGTTCCAATCGGATTCAGATGAAGCTTTTGATATGGACGCTCCTGTACGAAAAAATGATTATGTACGCGATTATAAATTTTTCTCATATAACGCGGCAATCGCTAATGCTAGATCACGAATTGAACTTCAATTTGATGATACATCTAAATACTTCTTGCCATGTGAAGCCTTCATCGAGGTGGAGGTGCGACTAGTACAAGCTGATGATACCCCATATAATAATTTTTCAACTACCGCGGTAGGTTTTGTCGACGGTATAATGGCGTTGTTTAGTAGTGCTCAGTATATGATTAATTCTAACAGAATCGAATCTATCAATAACGACGTTGATGCTGCAACCACAATACTTGGTCTAGCTAGATACTCCGATGATTTCATCAAATCTGCCGGTCATTCAATGATGTTCGCGAAGGATATCACTGATAATGGAAAACATCACCAGAGGGAAAATCTCCGAAAATTCTAAATTACAACACTGTCTCAATGAAATTTCCTCGTTGAGAGAGATTCTCAATGAAAAAGAGTCTCTTGTAAGCGATTTGAAATAAAGAATACAAGATCTGAAACAACAAATACAACAATGGAAGATAATTTACTAAAAAAATAAAACATTGGAACAAGGTTTAATGCATCTAAGTAAACAAAATCATATAGTAAAAAGATGAATTACTACAAAATATAGATCAACTAGAACGATTAGAACAAACATATAAGGAAAAAAATCTATAAAAAAAAAAGAAAGAAAAAGAGCAAATTTAATTATGTGGGACCTACCGCGAATGAAATATTTGCTCAAAATGTTAAAGAGATAAGAAAAAGAAAACCAGAAGAATTTCGACACGCGCAGGAGAAAAGCCGTAAATACGCTGAGATAAGAAAAAGTACTCCTCGGGACCCTCCGGTTTTGATACCGATAAAACCAGATGTCAATTTGGAACATTTAAAATGAAAAATGGTAATTAATAAATGTAAAATCTTTGATTTTCAAACATTCAAATCAAATTCTTTCGCGGCAGATTCTATCAGATGTTCTATGTTAAATATATCTCCGACGGATTTTAAAATCTTTGCTAACGTCGCAGACACTGCAATGAATTCCTGTTCGGGAAAATCGTCATTGTGTTTATTCTCATAGATGATACGATTTCGTTCCCGGGAGAGGATCTTTGCTATGCGGTACTCTGACTTATCCGTGGGAAAACTTAATCGTCGCGCTGCAGTTATTTTTGAGTATTCGGCGTCTACGTAATCACTCATAAATATTTTACTGTCATGAAGATGTTGTACACGATCGAGTTCGGTTTTCAATTCTGCGATGGATTCGTTGTTCATTATTATATATAAAATTATTTCTCTAAATTCTTTGAATTTCAATTGCTAGCAATTTCAATTTCAAAAAATTTCATGTAACGTCCAAAGGATTTTCAACGAAGAATTTTAATTGCTAGTAATTTTCATCTTTGAATTTATTTCATATTTAAGGAATTTAGAGATCTCTCTTTTTGTCGGATTCTATCAGATTGTTTAACATCTCCTAGATTGAATATATCATAATTGATCGATTTAAATATTTCATATAACAGTAAAACAATCAATTTACCTGCAGCAATTGCAGTTTCACATTGCGTTAAAAGTTTTTCATATATACGATATTGGTGACGCTGCGCTAAATTTTCACATTTGTACTGACATTTACTATTTTGCTTCAATAATTTCATATTGATTTCATAATCTTCGTAATCTATTTTATCCGGGTGATTTCTTTCCCACTCGAGTACATCGGCTAAATAATTAATTGTTTTTGAATTTATCTCAGCTGTTTCCCGGTAAAATTCTACACAATTATATTTTCTTAAAAATTTCCTTAACATAACACCACGATATATTTCACCACCGTGTAGTGGTCTGCGGCGAATATTTTCGAGTTCGGTAACGATCATCGATACGATTTCGTCGTTCATTATAAGCAGCGGGGGGGGGGGGGGGGCGAATCGGACATTTGCTCCAGACATCATTTGCTCTAAATCTAACAAACATCTCGAGAGAATTAATTCAAATCCTTCTTTTTCAACCAAAAAAAAAAAAGATTACTTGCTCGAAACAAGTTTTTCGCAAATCAAACTCCAAGACCGTTTTCATCGTTTAGTCAAAATACGGTCTCGTCGTGATCTCATCGCCCCCCCCACCCCCTGCTGCTATGGGTTAATAATTTATTTCAACCAAATATTTGATCAAGTCCGATACGATATCGAGTTCGAGGATCATGTAAATTTATTATTATAAATCCATGCGGGGTTGACTGAGCGTTACTAAAGAAATTTCTAAATTGATTGAAGTCCATATCGGAACACCATGTCTGCCAAATATTTCGTAACGTATGTGTATCAACGCCGTTAAATACAGCAAGAATATTACAGTTATCTCTGATTACTTTTGGAATCTGAGTGTATCGTTGAGTGACATATATCACGTCGGTGTTTTTATGCCTGCCTCTGGAAAATATTCTAGCTGGGTTTTTTTTTTGATTGTCTAACATCACATCGTCGTATACGACTAAATTGTTAATGCTCCCATCAAGGTCGTCCATGGATGGTGCCTCGTCAATATCAGTTATAAAATCAATGACGTTCTCACCTTTAATCTCTGATGCATTCTCGTTAAAATCCTTTAACACTTCATAGCATCGTTGATCATCTACGCTAGGGGCAACTAAATACAACTTATCTCACTTCATCCATCTCATTATTAAATTGAGCAACAATTGCGTCTTGCCGGATCCAGATGGCCCGATTATAATTGCGCGGATAGAGTTTGGTAGCGCTGCATGATGCTTAACTGGTTCTCTTGTTTTAGTCGCTGAAAAATCAATTATATTCATATCTCTATACATAAATTATGGATCTATATTGTGTGAAGTGTAAAACGCGTACTAACACAAATGATGTGATGACGATTACAACTAAAAATAACAGATCAGCACTTACTGGTAGATGTGCAACATGTGGTATACAAAAGTTTAGATTTGTTTCTATGAAATCCGGAGATGTTTTTAAAAAAAACGAGGAGATGATATCGCAGCCAAGTTAACAAAACTCCCTGGAACCCCATGGGCAAAGTATCCAGGAGAAAAGCATCTTCCAGGATATAGCTACTGTGGCCCCGGAACACGATTAGATATCAGACTTGATGATCAAAATCAGCCCAGACCCGGCGAGTATCCGATAAATGCTATTGATAAGGCGTGTCATGCTCATGATGTTGCATATAAAAGCAGCAATCTGCAAAACAGGCATCTCGCGGATGTGAAATTAATTCATGCGTTAAATGCTATTCCTGATAAATCCTTCAAAGAAAAGTTGGCTTCGTGGTTGGTAAAATCAGCTATGAAAGGCAAATTGATGATGGGCGCTGGTAATTAATAATATGGAATCTATTATTCTCCAAAAGGCTACTGGAGGGGTAACGCTGCAATCAATAAACTCGCCAACGCCGCAAAAGTGAAAAAGGCCACTGCGGCTAATTGGTTATCCAAACAGGCTATATGGCAAATTTATCTACCGCGTCCTAAACAAATCCATTTCTCGCATTTTGATGTTACCGGACCCAATGAAGTTCATCAAGCTGATTTATTGTTTTTACCACATGATAACGGTTACAAATACGCGCTAACCGTAGTTGACGTTGCGAGTCGATACAAACAAGCAGAACCGCTAAAAACAAAATCATCACCTGAAGTTGCTTCTGCATTTGAAAAGATTTATCGACAAGGCCCACTACGCTGGCCAAATCTGTTACAAGTTGATCCTGGCAAGGAATTTCAAGGCGCTGTTTTATCAGCGATGAAACATCACAATGTCACCATCAGATGAGGGCATACTGCGTTACATCGCGATCAGGCAATTGTAGAACGATTTAATCGGACTCTTGCTGAGCAGTTATTATGATATCAATACGCAAAAGAATTCATCCAAGAAAAGCGATCCCGTGAATGTGTCAAAAGGTTACCAGGGGTAGTTGCAGCGCTAAATAACGAGATTACCAGAGCAATCAATATGAAACCTAACAACGCAATAAAAAAAGTATATACCACAACCACAGCGGGATAGCGTTTCTCAGCCAATTCTCGGCAATGTCACCGTGAGATATTTATATGAACCAGGAGAACTCGAAGGTGGTAAAAAAAGGGCTACTGATCCTATTTGGAGTGTCACTACGCATAGCATATCTACTATAACACGATCAACTGGTAGACCCCCAATCTATAAATTGGATTCAACTGCCCCTCAGCGGGGTTTTACACGCGAACAATTACAAGTTATTCCTGATGATACTCAATTGCCTCCACATGGTCTTAACTAGCGCCGTTGCGTCTGTTGCACTCAAGACAAGTTAACATCACATTGTTTCTGACATGACCGAGACTGTTATTTTTTCTGTCTACGGTAAATTGGCGAGGCTCTTTATCCGAATACTGCCAACGCATTATACAATTGCAACTTGCGCAGTGATTATTCTGTTGTTGCTTCAGCGTAATTATTAATTCAGCATCAATATCAAATTCTCGTTTTTTTTGTCTTGCTGTTTGTAATCACAGAGTTTTTTTTATTAATGATGCTAACATCAATATCATCCATTGTGGTGTCATCATCGAAAACAATTCTTCGAAGTTGATTTATTCGCCGTACTCTAGACACTGCAAGATAGACTAAATTTGACCACTCATTGCGATTATCGACTATCCAAACAATTGCGTAAGTAATTACTTTTACTTTCAACGTCTGCTGATTCAGAATAATCACGCAGCCTTTCTTTTTTAATTCTCCATGATCCCCAGCTTTCATCCGAATTAGTGAATTCAGCAACTGCGTAACTGTACTTGCTGTTAATGTAAAATGAATCAACAGCAACTCTAACCGCAGTGTCAGGAAATCTATTTATCATTGAAAATAAATTAATACAAGCATAACCCAGCATCGACAACCTCAAATGTGTATACGGGGATCTGTAACCGTCGCTATAAGTAACAACTGTACCCAATTTTGTTCCATCGGACAAAAAAGCATCTTTACGATCCACATATATGTTTTTGGTTACTGCATCCGCGATTACAAAGTCGTATTCGGTGTTATCCATAATCAGCCGTGAACAATATCGTTTATAGTCGCATTTTTTCCTCCCTGAGTGAATTTTCCGATTATTCTTCTGCCGAGATCTTTTGCTTCGATGTTTCGTTGATTAAATATCCGTTTGGACCACTCAATGATATATTCTTCGTTGGCATCAATATGTTTTCTGGATTCCTCAATTATACTATCAAGACGTTCCGGTGTTGGTAACCAGACATTGATTTGTTTCCGATATGATATAATTGCTTCACTGACTATCAGCGAAATTAACATTTTTGTATCAATCATGAATCGTAATAGCGCTATTGGCAGCCACTTCTTTTCAGACATGTGTCTACCAATCCAAATATAACAACAGCGATGAAGTCCTGCTGCGAACTCAAATGATACTACACAAGCGAATCCAGTTAAATCAAAATCAGGCAGCGGCCTTAATTGCAACACGAGTCATTTCATGTAGGGGTGTCCAAATCGTTTAAAATACTCAGTACACTCTCCATAACCAAGAAAACTCGCTGGATAACAAGCAACCATATCAACTGAAATGATATTATCACTGTCGTATTTGTTATTCCATAAACCGCCATGATTAAATTCTAAACAACTAGCCTCAATATCTGGCAAGAATTCTACGCGTGTTGGTCTCCATGCGCTTTTGATTCTTGCAAATTGAGCTGCAACCGACGGGATTGTAAAACAGTTTGTCAATAATTGTTCATCATCGTTAATGATTTCATCGTTGATGATTTCATCATTGTTGTTGCCTTCGCCACACGCCGTTAAAAACCCACTAGCTGTTTTTTTTTCATTTTGTTGTGAAATGCTTCAGTGCGGTATAATTCACCATTTGGTCTTACAAACTGATCAAACGTATCCATGTCGTTTTCAGTGCTGCGAAGTAACCACACCGACACGGGGTCGTTTTTACTCAAATGCGCAATAGCATCGAATAGTTTCTTTTCAACGAGAAAACCGTCCCTGGAAAATTCTTCTCGTAAGAAATCGTCGGGTATATACTTTATTGTTCTGTTTCGTGGAAATATTGTGACCGCGGGCGTCCACGCGTGTTCGTTATGATCAATAATTTTGATTGGAGCTCCCTTTGATTTATATTTTGATTCGTATAAAACTTCTCCCGTTATCGTTGTAACAGTTATTGGAAATCTCAGCGACGTTTCTAATTTTGCTATATCGCTAATAGTCGCTCCGCGGTCTTTCAACGTTAACTCCCATTGAGCTATTTTGCTACGCCGTAGATCGGTAAGTTTGTTCCCTCGAGGTGCATTTGTAAAATGTTCTGTTATTCGTGCTGCTACACAATTGAGTGGAAAAACCACTGACGACGAAGTCGCCGGCGACGACTGTTTCATTGGTTTAAGTTTTCTTATATCAGGTTTTTCATTTAACGGATATATCCCATACACAACTGCTGTTTCAGGATATGCTCGTTCACAGTATGGTTTGTCAATTCCAGTTAACAAACCCGGCTTAGAATCACGGCTAACAACGACTGTTTTCTTGTCTTTGAGAATCGGTTCAAATTTGTCTCGTATAATCCAACCGCCTGATTCTACACGGATAATGAATTTCACTCTAAAAAAGTACTTTTTGTTGCCAAGTTGTGATAACATCATGGCTGCGTTGATATCGTTCATGGTGGCATCAACAACGCCATCAATTCGAAATGTTGACCAGCTATGAGATGTACCGTCGTGTTTGAATTCATTAATACAATCGCATATTTTATTTATCAGGGCTCTATCCGTTATTGCCCGTTTTGGCACATCTTTGAGGGTTCTATCGAGATTAAATTTAACGCTTTTGTAATGCTTAATTGCCAATAATCTCTCAAACTCCTCCATGTTATAATTAAAACAAGCATTTAAATAGAAAAATATAGTATAATGAATCACTGCAAGTGGCTAATGATTGGAGGCTAATGATTGGATCAACAACCCCGTAATAACAAATCATGCAGAAGCGAATTCTGTGGGTATCATTTACAAAGTGTTTGGCAAGGAAGTTTTGGCCCCCTTCCGTGCCTCCGATGTGGGGTGGGGGTAAGGGGAAAATCGCAGTTGTGTCTCAGTTGTGGCGGCAAACGATACAGGGAACTAAAACGCTACTATGACAAACGAATAAAAAATCCATTCATTGATCCTACCGATGACTCGGTCAGCGACAAAATCATAAAAAACCTCAAGACTACATTGATAGACTTATAATTAAAGCAAATAATAAATTAGGCAAATAGTATTATTATACAAATGAGCCAAGATTTCAGACCTCACCCAGTGCTTGTTAATTATGAAGCATCCCGTGATGGTGTTGTTAGGCATCGCAGACTAAAGAAACCGGTTGGACGGGTAAATAATATGGGATACTTGATGTTTACAGCCGGGAAGAAGACATATCTTAATCACAGAATAATCTATGAAGCATTTTATGGATTAATCGAAGATGGATTTGTGATTTATCACGTTGATGGATTACCTCAAAATAACAAATTGGATAACTTACGAGTTGTTACTCAGCGTCAGAATACAAAATTAGGTGGAACCGGCAAACACGCAAAAAAGGCAAAAATATGTCAAATCATGTGATACAGAAACCAACGAAGAAAAAATATTTCAGTCAATAAATGAAGCCAGTACATATTTCCATATTTGTAGTCCTTCAATACGATTTGTTGCAGAAAATATAACTAAATTAGCTCTGTCAAAGAAAAATGGCCATAAAATAAAATTCGTATACATCTGAAACGATTCAAGGGAAATAAATCCTTTAAGGATACTTAATTAAGTTAATAAAGTAACCTCTGGGTCTCTCTGACGTCATAGGGCGCCAGCGAGATTGCCAAATAAGTGTTACTTTTTTTAAATTAAAGATAAAATGTATTATATAAATAATGGATATCAAAGATGTAAATGCTATAATTGCTGAAATTTCAAATTTGAAAGATCGAGGAATAGTATTATCTAAAGATCTCGACTGCGACAGGATTACCTCGGAATATGAAGACATTGAGTATCAGTCTAGAAATGTTCGTTATGTTTTACCTAAGATGTACAGGCTCGTGAAAGAAATTCAAAAGTCCATCAATGCTTGTTTGTACGGTAACGACATTAATGTATTTATAACGCTATTTAGCACCGTTGAAGCAATACGTCAAAAGCTCGGCCAAGAGTATCAAAAACGAGCTGAAATTAGTTCTAAGGTTCGTGATCTTAGAAAAATGTTAAACGAGGAAAAACCCGTATCCTAACCACGTAAGCGTTACTATAAAAATAGGCTTTCAGTAAATTTTCAGTAAAAAAATTTTTTTTTTATCGTATCGTTTTTTGTAACACTTGTTACACTTGTCACATAGGATTTTCTCCTGAAACAATACTCAGCAGTTTGGGCTTGCTCATGCAGTTATGTGCGTACTGGATGATCTGGCTGTGGTAGCAAGTAATCACCGCGACGCCTCCATTTTCACGTAGTTGTTGTTGTTGCCGCGTCGTAAACAAAAATCGTTCATCGTCGTTCTCAGATATTACAATTCTGAAACCCTCAGCGATGTTATTTCTGAACACTAGCGGTTAGCGTCGTACAGTTTAACCCTGTCGGAGATGGATACGTTAGCTTAATGGTACATTATTTAATAACTCAGCTTTTAATTGTCATAGTTTCACATTTGAAAACTCAGTTCACAAACAATATATGGTAGGTGAATCGCTTACAACCATATTAGCCCGAGAGCGGCTAGCAGCAATTAAAAAGTTTATACCGGTTCGAGACAGACTTCGCGAAAAACTTCAACAACGACAACAGGCGCAGACTGACTTTTCTGTGTCAAGTGAAAAACTGTTTACTCCGATAACAAGTGCGACCAAAGATGTAAAAAAGTTAACTGAAGCAGCGATATACGGAGATATTCCTGAAAAAGAACGAGCAACGAAGGCGCCGCTGCTTGATACGCTTGAAAAGATAGCAGCAGAGACCGAACAAACACACGCAGGGATACAACAGCTATCCAGTGATATAAAAACCCAACACGAGTATGAACGATTAGCTGATATTGATGATTCTGCACCCCACCCACAAGTATATCGACCGGGAGAAATTGAAGAACGCGAAGAAGAACAACAAGATGCAGCAGCAAGAAAAGATTATTCACCTGAAAATATATTTACAGTCGCAACGTTAAAGAGAATTGGAGAACTCGGTACGGATTCCGAATTAGCTGATTTTACTAGAGAAAATTTTCCAAAGGGTAAAAGAGAGAATTTATTGAACGACGGGTTTGAAAGTTTTATAAAAACCAGAGACACTTGGGCATCAAAAATATATTTGGCGAAACACGGCGGGGATAAAATCTCAGCGTCTCGGCACCCTGGTTATAATAGCTTTCTAGCTGCGGTTAAAGGCAGTACACAACCACCAACTTATACGGAGGATCCAATCCCGGAACAAATAGATATAAGAGCAGAAGCCGGTTCAAAGAAAACAAGCGGAAAAGGATATTCGATTGGAAATCATTTGGATTTCAACGCAACCGTGACATGTCCTGGTAATATTCTCAGTGATATATCACGGTTAGAAGTACTTATCGGGGGAAAACGAGCCGGAAACAACTCCGTCGAGATAATTAATGAATCAGCTGATATCTGTAGACGATTATTTGCCGGCGGTATCATGGGCATTGATGTATATCGAGAACTCATTGCTGAATTAGTTGAAAATCACAGAGACACCCATGGTTATGATGAAAATCCTATGGATTTTAGCGATTGATCACTAATTGAAAAACTACTAGTTTTATAACAAGATGATCATACACTACAACCATGATAAACCCGTAAGCGTCTACGTGGTGAACTCACGATTGCCTGTTTATAGAGCATATTACGGAGATGGTTTCGGCAATACCATTGCGGGGATATTTACAAGAATGGCTCCCAAGGTGGCGCCGTTAGCTAAACAATTATCAATGAAGGCCATTGATATTATTCGTGATAAGGGAATCAGCGCTGTTGGAAATCTTGCCGGAAAGGCATTTTCTGCCGCGAAAGATAAAATAATATCATTGGTGCGACGACGAAAAAAGCAACCAGTTGTACTGCCATCTACAACAGTGATGCCTGCAAGTGTCAGCAAAGCAATAAATAGCGCAGTGGAAGAAAAATTAGCGTCGTTGGCTGCTTCGGTGACTCCGTCATCCGTGGCTGCGCCGCTGGCGAACAGTAACCAAGATGATATCGCAAACATGATAGCAGGAAGTTGTTTGAAACGAAAACAAAAACGACGATGAGTACAAAGAATTTCACAATTGAAAATACTGATGTGAATAATAATAATAATGTTCAAAAGAACAGCTGATCCAGCGTTAGATATGGAAGCCCCAGTACCCAAGGACAATTCCGTCCGCGATTATCAATTTTATTCCTATCATGCAATACAACCAGATATTCGATCGCAAATTGAACTTCAAGTCCATGATTCCAGCAAATACTTTCTACCCGCTGAAGCGTTTATCGAAGTAGAAGGAGAACTTGTACGACTTACTGATACTCCTGCTGTACCCGCACCATATCCAGATGGTGCCAAAGTCGGCTTAGTCAATAACGGTATCATGGCGCTATTTGAATCCGCGAGATATCTCATTGACGGAAAAGAGATTGAGTCTATAGAACGTGATGTTGATGTGGCTACAACAATAATTGGGTTAGCAAGATATTCTGACGATTATACAAGATCAGCAGGTCCGTCTATGATGTTTGCAAAAGATAATAAAAACACTGCTGGACACACTCAATTTATTGTACGACGACCTAATGATCGTGCTGGTCCTCCCGCCCCTGCTTCTATCGAGGATATGATTATAAATACTAATCTCCAGTACAATCTAGGAGCTGCAACACGAATAGCAATGTTGGCAGGACAGCGTAGATCGTTTTCATGTGCGATTCCGTTGCATCATATATTTGGATTCTGCAGAAATGTACGAAAAGGTATTTATGGAGCGAAGCATACAGTAGTACTCGTGCGAAAGGGTAGTGACGATGATGCAATCTGGAGAATTCCAGCGGCTCCTGCAAATCCAGATGCTGACGCTGGTAAAGTCATTTTAACTAAATTGGTCTTGTGGATGCCAGTAATGACCCCATCAATTATCACGGAAGAGCGACTACTATCATATATGGATGCGGGTGGCAAATCATTGCTAAGTTGGCTAACAACAACAACAGATGTTAAGCAATCAAATATCAATGGTACATTTACATGGAACTTGACATCACAACAAGGCGTTTCAGCTCCACGTCATATATATATCACGTTGCAGGATATGACAAGAGTGAATTCACAATTGCACAGTGATATGATATTTGATCAATTAGGAGTTACTGAGGTCTCGTTGAGAATAAATGGCCAGCAGGAACCATCCGAAGACATACAACTTAATTTCGGTCAAAACCATATTGCTCGCGTGTACCATCGTATGCTGTCATATATGGGCCGTGATCAAAATGTTGATACTGGTTTGCAAATATCGCAATATGATTTTAAGAACTTGTATCCGATCTACTACTTTTCGCCGGAACATCTTGATTTAACAAGGCAATCCGTCGTTGATATGCACTTCAGAGCTAATGTCCTTCGTGGCGCTATTGCTAATTATAGAGCGGTTGCTGTCATTCTCAGCGACAGATCAATGCTACTTGAAGGTGTTGGTGGAAGAATGAGAATCGTTGATGCACCAGTAGAAAATATGTAAACGATTCACAAATAGATCAGTTGAAAGCATAAATGTGTTTTACAATAAAATGACATATAGTGTTGTTAGTGTCAATCTGACTGATGGTCAGGTCAAGAAATTAAAATCAAAATCCGCTAAAGAATGTGGAACAACAATAACGTTAAAACCAGCGCAGATGTCCGGCGGTACACATAAAATATCACTGACGGATCGTCAAATAAAACATTTCAATGATGCGCTAAAGATTAAGAGAGGGGTTCAAATTGTATTTTCAAAGGCTGCAGTCGCCAACATGATAAAATCAGATGGTATATTTCCATTGTTAGCTGCAATACCAGCATTGATTTCAGCGGCTGCCCCAGCGGTGGCGAAAGCGGCTGCGTTGGGAGCCGTTGGTACCGCGGCAGGGATGGCGTTGAAAAAGGCAACTGGGAAAGGATACAAAAAAAAGGGAAAGGGTTTAAGACTACCAGGGACTCCATATTCATGGTACAGCGGAAAGGGTCTGAGAATACCAGGAACGGTTTATTAGTTGAAAGCCCAATTCTCCCTATGTCCAATTTTGATTTAATTGATGCTGCTAAAAAACTAGCGATAAAAAAACTTCAGAGGGGTTTTTATGAGAGATCAATTACCGAGAAAACCTAAACGCGTTGAAACCGGTATCATCAATCTTGATAACAGTAACGGATCGGGAACTCACTGGGTTGCATACGCGATTGATCCACGTGGGATTGTCTATTTTGATTCATATGGTTTAGCTCCGCCAAGCGAGTTTATGCGGTATATAAATTCTTCGATGAAACTCAAAGAGTTTCCGATTTGTTTTATTCCACGCTGCCAACACAACAATTAAATGATCCACCGATATGCGGCCGTGAAGTATTAAATGTCCTCGCGGAGATTTCATCGTCACAGAAACCACCTCATCTGGTTGTAAATAAATACACGAGTGGGAAATTACAAGGTAATTTTAGAAAATCAATAAATTGAAAATACAAGTTGCGCTAACAATAATGATAGATATTTGGGGACGATCTCTGTCAATGTTGAAACCCACCGTGGAAACATCTACGGGTTCTATCGAGGATGTAAAGAAAATAATTGAAGATGAAATCGCTGAGACGTTAAATTTAGCAAGTGTTGACCCGAACGAAATAGTTGTATTTCAAGAACGCCAGGGTAAATTGAAAAGCAGTAATATATCCGCGGATGACATTTTGATACGGCAGAGCGATGCCGCTGAAAACTCTATTGCGCTGTTTTCCAGCGGTGGACGACTTAAACCAGGCGCACTTGTGTCTACGATCACCGACGCGATTGCCGCCCATGGCCGTGAACTGGATGATTATATACGAAGTTATAATAGTTTTCGCAAAAATGTCATACATAAATTCTTTGGAACCCCGCTTGTGGTTGGCATGACTCTCGCTGAAATTAAAAACTTTCTATCTTTATTCTTTTTTAACAAGGAGGCGGGGAGGATGATGAATGAAAATGAAATCAAGGCAAATTATCTCGATATTTACACGGATATTTCTAAAATAATAGAAAATCTTGAAAAGGTACAAAAACCCACTAACGACGTCGTTGTTAAGTTTTTTGGAACCCCGCTTGTGGCAGGTATAACTCTCGCTGAAGTTTATTGGCAAGCATACTCACATTGCCTACGTCGCTAATAGTTTCTTCGGTGTCCCGGCTACATCTACGATGATTCTCAAAGATATTAATATGTTTATGGTGAGACAAACAACACTTAATACCATCGTGGATAAATTTTTGGGGAGAACACCTGTGTCTGAAACCACATCTCTGACAGGCCCAACCATCGCTGAAATTAAAAAAGCTATTGACAAACAAAAGCTCACCAGCGAAATTGTTAATAGGTTCCTTGAGGGCAGTAAACCCCAAGATATCACGACGAAATTTTCTAACATCGACCAGCATATTAAAACCCAAGCACGGCTTGGAATCAACGACCTTCTGATTTCATTCTTTTTTAGCGAGAGGGATAGGAGGATGATGGTTTCTAACGAAGTCAGGGCAAATTATCTCGAAATGTACAATGATATTCTTAAACTAAAAGGTCTCGATGAAATTAAAATCCCTCTGGAGTTATTCTTTTTTAACAAGGAGGCGTTGAGGATGATAAATACTAACGAAATCAAGACAAGTTATCTCGATATTTACAATGATATTCTTAAACTAAAAGAAAATTTTGAAAAGGTAAAAATTTCACACCGCGTAAAAACCGTTGGTATCATCGTATACACAGTTGCCAGTGAAACCTTTGATTGGATCCAAGGAAAGGAAAATAGTTTACATTTTCACAGCCAATATGGTTGTATACCGGGTTGTTATCGATTTACAATAATACATCGCCGTAAATTTGATTTGGGAGTCGGCCCGGCAATGTATATAAGCGGTGTTAACACAGTAACATATATAAACGATATGATACCAGCAGCACCCGACCGAATAAGATACCCTATTAGGATTGATATAACTACATCCGACGAGTCAGTGGTTAGGGATTCGCTACCCTGGACGCTATAATTTGTATCCGGTATTCCCCCGACCGACCATAAATCCGAGTACACAATCGAATAATTGAAAACACTAGCAGGTTTGAAATAGTAATGACATCGATGAAATCAATTGAACCGATAATAGTCCCAGAGGTATCACAATCGCATCGATATCGATATGATACCGTGAAAGAATTTTCCGCGAACTTGAAATAAATTTCTGAGCGTTATCGTGAAAAAATGAAAAAATACCGACGCAGCGTAGCAATCATCGACATCACCGTGTACTCGGTGTCCGGTGTGATGGCCAGCGCCGGGGTTATTTTGTCGACGGTGACCATGATGGCTCCGATTGCAGTTCCAATTGCTATCTCCGCGGCAACAACAATTGCGGCAGTCGCCACCGCGATAACTAAAAAGTTATCATCGTATTCTCAGAAAAAACTCGCCGATTATACAGCTCGGTACAGGGTGGTATTTGACGCGTACTCGAAATTATCCGAGTTGATCTCGCTGTTGATAGATAATTCGTTCATATCCGATGTTGAATTTTCCACGATGACCCAGTTGTATAACTCCGCGATGTTGAAATTGGAAATTGAAGACAGCGTTAACAATAATGTCACTCGAACTGCTTCAACGAATCGCGGAGAATACCACTCCGATACGAACAAGCATGATATCAATAACATCAACAAACCCACAATTTAGTGTGAACTTCCCTTCTCCGATTCCAGTGCGCGAGATCGCGCTGACAAAATTACGAGTATATCATAGCTGGCCTAATATCAGATCGGTTGCATTTGGCGATAAGCAACCGAATAACGCACTGGTGTTCTCGTATAAGAATAAACCCGATGGTACTCCAGCGTGGGAAACTGTTTCGTTACAAACTGGGTCGTACCAAATTGAGCAAATCGATGCTGAAATTCAGCGTAGAATAAAATCAATCACTGGAAAAGAATCAAAAATAGCTATTAAAGTACATGAACCGACGCTCTCGTCGTCGATCGAGATAAGCACAGAGGGATACATTGTAGATATCTATAACAGCTCGTTAAGAACGGTGCTAGGATGGCCTGAAAAACCACCCGGAGCCGCCGCCGACTTAACCACGGATGTACAATCATATCATGAAATAAATCCCAGATATCGAGATAGTTTATCTGATATAAGAAAAGGAAAAATCGCCGATAGATTTATATTTACCAACAAAAACACATTGCAATGGGATTTTATCATTAAAAGAACAGCCGACTCATCTGCTACTATTTCATTTACGCTAACTGACATCACTGATTATTTTAATGAAATTAATCAATTACATAAAACACAACTAGAACAACCACGGCAAACAAAATCGCAAAAACACGTTGAAATATTAAATCAGCTTATATCTGACATGGACTATATTAATGAACTAATTATTCAAACAATAACCAATGACAACAGCGACAATAAACAACGATTCCTAACCGATTACAATATCACAGAAGCCAATCTGCGTAATTTCAAGTTCCTCGGATACAACGCTGAGGAACTAAAAGAATCTGTTAGGAATGTTAGCTAGGTATTACAAGTACAAGATTCAACTGTCCTCCTCAAATATAATAATGATCCAGATGGTGGCGGTAGGCATGTTGCCCCGCACAATGTGAATATTTCAACGGTGATTGTGCTCAATTTAACATGTGATTCAATTGAAGGAAGCTATCAAATTAATCTTGAGCAATCAAATCAAGCTCAGCAAGGATATATTCTTTATTCGTTTGCACCAACAGCTCCTCCAGGATTCCTAATTATTGAAAACCCAATTAATCCTGTCTACATGCGATGCCATAATAATTCGCTAACGAGAATTAATTTCCGACTCACCGACCAGTCAAATAATTTGATTGATCTACAAGACGAGGTGTTAGCGATTAGTTTGTTTGTAAAGTCCTAAAGACTTGATCGAATATTTGGTTGAAATAAATTATTAACCCATAGCAGCAGGGGGGGGGGGGGGCGATGACATCACGACGAGACCGTATTTTGACTAAACGATGAAAACGGTCTTGGAGTATGATTTTGCGAAAAACTTATGTTTCGAGCAAGTAATCTTTTTTTTTTTGGTTGAAAAAGAAGGATTCGAATTAATTCTCTCGAGATGTTTGTTAGATTTAGAGCAAATGATGTCTGGAGCAAATGTCCGATTCGCCCGCCCCACCCCACCCCCCTGCTGCTTTATATAATATATGAAACTATTTTTGGGGGTCTAAATTATAATATTTGGTAATAGAAAAAATTACGAATATGTAAATGAAACCTTGTTGTTGAATTTTTTTGAATACACTGTCGAAATTGTACCAGACGCAGCTCGTTTCACGGATGAAGGGTTAATATCAAAATGTTTAGCCGCGGATTTCGTTGATGGTCAATCTTGGATTAAACTATCCATGAAAGCGGTTACGGGTCTTGATTTATAATTTCTATTTTTATCGGGAACTTGTGTTAAGACAGTTTTCACGTGGAGTTACAATTCTCATATTCTCTATACGATTATCGAGTTTATTTCGGTTAATATGATCAACTACAAGACCGTTACCGATTTCTCCTATGAAACATTCAACGAGGAATCGGTGAGCAGGATAATCTTTTCGTTTTCCGTTATTTCTAACAGTAATTAATATATACCCCTTGTTATTAACCCGACCGATTGGAATTTTTCGTTTTCGATGTCAGACAATTCCATCACATGACGCTTCGTAGTTAACGTAAATCGGATGAACGACGTATTCGTTGCGATTCATTTTTTATAGGAGATATTATTTGTCTAAATTATTATTTTCAGTGTCTGTCAGCGTAGTCACGAGAAGTCTGTATAATCTTAGTCTGGTGAGAAATATGATTATTTTATCATAATGTCTTTTAAGTTCTCTGTAGTTTTTTTCCTCCACAGCTAGCGCATAATTCTGACTTTTCTGGTACTCAAATACCACACCGAATACAAGGTTTACGTCCTAAACTTCCTCGTCGTATACTCTGCATGTGAGTCCCACAGAATTCTTTTCTGCAGAATTTACCACAGCGGGTAGATGAAGCAATGGGCAACCAATTACAATTATGCATATATAATAAATATATTTTATTTAAATATTTGCCTTAATTATAATATCATGAATATTTTCAATAGTATTGAAATTGAAACAAACACTCGCCGTTGAGTAAATTTCAGCTTAGATGATAAAATAAAATTCCCTGCGCGGCTATCAGCGATTATAAAGAGCATTAGACGAGCTAAAAGAGAATTTTATAACGACAGTGCCAAATACACATTTTCGACGTGTCGAGTTCCTGGTTTTAATTACACGATGACCGATTCTCGTGCCAGGGAAATTTTATCGATGATAAATTTTGAGAACAATGTTAGATATTCCATCCGGGTCAAATATAACAAAATTTATAAACGCGATGAGAGGAAAAAATACAAAAAAAAAACTTATGGAGTATTTGATCATAGTAAACTAGTATTGGATTCAACGAAACAATAAGTGGTTTTGACAGAAAAAACTAAACCGGGCACATTGGTCGGAATCGATAATCAATATTATCATCGGGCGTACCCTAAAACAGCGTTGACTTATGGATTATATAAGATAAATACCCCGGATATAAACAAATTACTCCGGCGAAGGTTTCAACGATTTTGAATTGTGCTGCAGAGCAAGTCATATAACATTTCATGAATACTAAACGAGGAAACGGTTTAACTGATTTAAGAAAATCTAAAATATATACGTGGAGTGAATCTATTAAATTGACAGGAGCATCGATAAGCGATATTGCTAAATTAGAAAAGAAATTAAGATTTCCGATTACAGTGGAAACTATCACAGGATATGTTTTATACGAGTCAAAATATAACAAAAACTGCGCTCCAATCAAAATAATCTGTCATAATGGTCATGCATGGAGTAATTCCGTGAGAAGTTTTCCAGTATCACTCACAGTAAAATATTATAACGGAAATATAGTTGATGCTATCCACGAGATAATTAAATAAGATCCCGTTTCAGTATGGTTGTTTAAGAGTGATAAAGAAGGAGAAGGATATGTTCAATTTTTCAAGACGAGCGAAGATTTATATCGGACTGAAAAACTTTAAACGAAGATGAATAATCTCGCGTTGAAGTACACCGACAAACCCGATGAAATTACCCGAAATAGTTTCACGGTTCCATCAGTTGCAGCTCATTTTGCAACAGAAAAAAATTCATGGAAACCGACCAGATACGACTTGCTCAAAGGTATACAAGATAGTTGCATAGAACATGGTCATGGTGGATTATGGAACACAAAATATAATCTCGATGATATGATGTCCGTGGACACGGCAGCGTGTTACCCAGCGAGTTTTCTCGTGTACGGAGAATGTCATGAATATTTTAATGATTTGGCCATCCCACACATGAGATGACAAGGGTTGCAATAAATGGACCATTACCTGATTTTAATCTGACGGGACATGCCAGAGTAACATCGTTTAAACTCGCAGATAATCTCCATCCGGTAACTTATCTCTGGGTGGGAAAACATCTCTGCGTGAAGAAATGGGCTCCGATAGTGTTATTAAAGTTCTTGTTAGATAAGGGAAAGTTGACCTCGTTAACTGTATCCGAGGCGATAATCTCAAATCGAGCACAGTCTGATGTATGGTTACCAACCCCAGAACAATTTGATGATTACGAAATTGTATTTAAACGCAAAATCATAGAAGAAGATTGTAAAAAAAAAAACTTGGAAGAATAATAATCGGGATGTTTACTCAAGGTGGAGCAGATAATCATAAACGAGAATGTACCAAATTGGTGCTCAACGATTAGATTTTATCATCGCGGATACAATCTTGAAGGGGACATTTAAGTCGAAGGAAACAGTTTATTTATCCAACAAAGAAAAACTGGGAACTATCGATAAATACTTCGAAGAGATTCACCGCAGTATACTCATCTGAGATCATTTATGCTCAGTTATGTCTTGATAAATTTACTGTCTATGGTAAATCGATTCACTGATGTCGCGGTGAGAGTCGCCACGGATTCATTCTATTTTGACTAAAAATATTACGAACGTGTTAAGAAATATCTTACGGGGAACGGTGAGTGGGGAACATGGAGAGTAAAACATGAAGAACTACACGAGTACTGCGAGTCAGCCGATACTCCCATCGAAGATAATTACCGCGAGAGTTACGACATGGAGATATCACTGTATCCCTCCGTGTATGATCCAATAACAAGACATAAAACAGTTTATTTGAATGGCCCAGGAGATTGCGGAAAAACAACTCGAGTAATTGATTTATTTGGGAAAATCGCTGACATGATCGTGTTAACTCCAACTCACCGCCTTGCCCGTAAAATGACATCGTGAGGAGTAAACACTTGTACATATCATAGTTTCTTTCGATGGAGCGGAACTAAATGGACTTGCGATCGCATGGGGACAAAATATATTCCACGGATAATTATATGGGATGAAATCGATACAGTATCATTAGAATTATTGAAAATATTTCTGGGTTGGTTGTTAAAGAAAAACACCGCGGTGATAATGTGTGGAGATCATGATCGACCGCCACCATTTATCGGAGAATCACTCATGAATGGCTGAAAAATAATGTGGACGTTTACGAAGAAATCAACACAGATCATCTATCACTCGATGAAGAGTTAAAACTATTAAAATCCGCTATACGGTTACAACCGGATCATATAAAATGAGAAAAAAGCACGTAATATAATTCCAGAAACTTCCAAGGGGGAGTTTTTACATACATGGAAACCAACAGATTTAGTTGTAGCGAGCAGAAATAAAAATAAGAGATCGTCTTCAGGTGGAACTATTTAACATCCCCAAAGAGAAATTCCCAATGGAACCGGTTCCGTTATGTTACCGGCCAGCGGATACACGACGAAAAAATATTTCCGTTGACATCCCAGGAAAATCTGAGCGTCAAGAACTCGTATTAAATGATATTGTGTGGGTTGATATCGCCGAAGTAGAAAACGCACTACACGCTAATAAATCTCCATGGGTGTTAGGATACTCGATGACGATACACTCTTCTCAGGGATTGACAATCACAGATACTACGATGTGGATCGTTGATAATTTCATCGAATGGTCAAATTTAATGTATCTTGCTGTGTCACGAGTACGAAGAATAAATCAACTTCGGAGAATTGTTATTTGAGATTGGTTGGTGGTAATTGAGTTTCATCTGGAATTACTTGTAATTGTTCACAGGTAAAACTTCGTTGTGGTGCAGTTGGATCTAGTTTATAACTAGACCAGCGAAAGTTGGTCTCTAAACCTTTTTTTTTATTTTGACTTTGCGGCAAGTCAAAATAAAAAAAGGTTTAGAGACCAACTTTCGCTGGTCTAGTTTATAACGTGCTGGTCTATTTTTAGATGTTATCGTGGAAAATATTGTATGTGTGGTGATACTCCATATCAGATCAGTTGATCTTCTTGTACCACCTTCAAGTTCACCAGGTTTATATAAATATCTCACTGTAACATTGCAAGGTAAGATCTCTGATTGAAAATCTCTTTGAAAAGTTTTGATTTTTAATTTTATATATTTTTTTGTTATCACGATGGCCGGTTTCATATTTATGTTCCTGGTTAGCTCATTGTTGATTGTTGAAACTACTTCCGGTAATCGTTTAACCCATTCACGAGATCGTTTATCATCGATGAACTCTTTCGCGTATTGATAATGAATCAATTTATCCGCGAGCGTTCTATTAAATCATTCAACAATTGCTTGGTCATGATGGATTGCGGTGTGTCCTCGTCGTATCATGGTGTTATGTTGCTTCATCATTGATAATACTTCACCTTGAAATTCTTTACCAGGATCAACCTGAAAAAGATTTGGCCGCCGTAGAGGACCTCGATGATAAATCATTTTGAATGTAGAGGAAACCTCAGAAGAGGTCTTCGTTGATAATGGGTTCAGCTTCTTTGTATATACTTGCTACATCGACGGTTAACGCATATTTGTAAACACATTTTTTAATTGTGTCATGCGGCAGAAATAATATATCAGCATGATAAACTTCATTTGAGGTATTAACATCGAACGACACATATTTAATCTTTTTAGCCGGTGGTAGATAAATTGCTGATTTACCTATGTAGTATCTGGTTGGAGAATAATAAATTGCTTCCATATCAAATACTGGAACCCAGCATTAATTTACCTTTCATGGCTGTTTTTATTATCCAAGATGCTAATTTTTCTTTGAAGGTTTTATCCGGAATTGAATTTAACGTGTGAATCAGTCTTACATCTGCGAGGTGACATTGTTTGAGATCATTACTCCGATACGTGATATCATAAATTTACATGACAGGCTTCATCGATGGAGTTTATTGGGTGTTGACCCAGGCGAGGATTATCTTGATTATCAAGTCTAATTCTAATCTTTTTCCTGGTCCACAATATCCTGGAAGTTGTTTTTCTCCTGGATACTTCGCCCATGGTGCTCCTGGGAGTTTTGCTAACTTGTATGCGATATCACCGCCACTTTTTTTTAAAAAACAAATCTGAATTTTTTTATACCACACCGTGCACACTTGCCAGTGATAGCTTCTGTTATTCTTTGTCGTGGTAGGTGTTAGACCAATTGTTGGTGTACGTGATCCACATTTTACACAATATAAATCGATAATATTAGATAGTTATATCTAATGGAAACTCACGATTTTTCTGCATTGAAGAAATGAACACCTGTAAAACATCATCCGATGTTACCAAATTCAATACGAATGATCATCATTGGTCCTTCATGGAGTGGTAAAACACAACTGCTATTCAATTTAATTATGAAGTGGATGAAGTGGGACAAATTATATTTAGTTGCTCCGAGTGTAGATGATCAACATTGTTATCAGGTGTTAAAAGATTATAATGAGAACGCCTCAGAGATCATTGATTTATCACAGATATTGACAAAGCACCATCTGTGGAAGACATTGATGGAAATATTAATAATCTAGTTGTGTATGATGATACAATGTTAGATAAACAGAAAAACCCAGCTAGGATTTTCTCATGTGGAAGACACAAGAACACAGACGTGATATTATGTCACTCAACACTACACTCAAATTTTAAAAGTGATCAGAGACAATTGTAATATCCTAGCTGTGTTTAACGGGGTTGATACTCATACGTTACAAAATATTTTTCAAACTTGGTGTTGTGGTGAGTTTGACTATAATAAATTAAAAAATTTCTTTAGTGTTGCTCAATCAATCCCACATGGATTTGTAACGATAAATTTGTCAGATCCTAGGACGCGATATCGGATAGGATTAGATAAATTATATGGTTAATTTATAGCGATAATTATCGATAACAATAACAACGTTATTGCGATAACAAAACATCAATAGCCGTTTTTTAAATAAAAAAATGCTGAAGAAACAGCGATAATTACGTTATCATTGTTATTGTCATTGTTATCGATAACGCACGGCTGTAAAAATTTTGTAGGGTTCGGCCTTTCTGCTGCTGTATATGTTTTGGAGGAAACACCAAAAAACCAAAGACCCATGGAAAGCTGTTGGAAAGATTTTTTGTGGTCAAACAAAGTCTAGAACTCACAGGGGCAGAAATGATATGTCGGTGATCTGTAAAGGGAGTGCCTTAGACCAATCAACCACTTAGGGCCCCTGCACATGACTGACTTAAGTGGTAAACTAACATACTGCAGAATTAAAATGCAACAGGCATTTTGGTACGCATCAATAAAGCTTCTATTACAAAAGGGAGCAAAAACGCAAGATGTATAATGTTAGGCATGATGAATTGAATGAACATTAAATAGTTGCCATTATTATGCCATTATGTCAAATGTATCATACTGGAAAAGTTGAAAAGACAGATTATATAGGTCAGTAAATCAGTGACAGCATTTGGAATTAGGTCATATTCTGCTACAATACTGGGTCAGTGAAGACAAACATTTCATGTAATGGAAGCTGGTGTTGGTATATTGTTGCTAATGTAAAAAGAATGAGAATGAGTGAGATGATTAAATGATTAAAAAAGAAGAAAGTGCAGTGGTGAGACAGAGAATAATGTAGGTAGATTGTGAGTATACATGTAAGGTGGAAGACATTTTTCATATGGAGTATACATTTAATACTTATCTGTTGTGTCTTGGGTTTTTTATTTTGTAACTAAGAAATCCTCCACTCCTCTGAACACTTATGGTCATATGACTTCCCAGACCTCTATGCTGGCACACATATCTACGAGTCCATCTGCATTGCATTCAGAAATGTCATAAGTTATATTCAGCCTCATTCTTAATGAGGTAATTTTGGCAATAACTTTAATCACAAGGCATTAGGCATTACTATAATTTGATACAGAGGCATTACTATAATTTGATACAGTGTATATGTAATTTCAATAGATGTGTGGGAGGAAATTGCATATCTGTCCAGCCTGGCATGCAAATGCACTACAATATGAAACATAGGTCAGTTTCTCCTCCTGATATCAGTTAATAGTTCTACTAAAGCAAAAGCCCAAACCTGCTCAACAATGGCAAGAAAATTCCTGCTTTAAACAGATTACCTGGCATAACTGTGTCCCCTGCCACTTTTGTTTTTAAAGTTCTCTTTGTTTTGGAAAGCTAATGCTTGGTTAAATTAACTTAAGAATATTTGCAACTTTCCCTAACCTCCGAGTTCTGCCTAAAGTTGCATCAAGGTTCAAATGTCAATATATCATTCCTGTTGCGTTTTTTTTGTGATGGATTAAGGGGTGACAGAAACTATGATGTACTGATTTTTATTCTGTAAAACAACAGCTGAAGGAATCGCTGTAAAATTGCCATCATAAAATGTAAACTGCAATGTGCTGCATTTTAAATAGTTTTGCTGTTTTATGAAGATACCATAAAACAATCCAAGACCAACCATATATCAAATTAGCACCATACAAACTTGCAGACAAATTTTCAGATCTTATCACCTATAACAGTGGATGAAGGTGCATGCAGTTAATTAGGATTAATCAGAAGTGGATGAAGGTGTATGCAGATAATTAGGATAAATCAGTAGAACGGTGGATGAAGGTGTCTGCAGATAAACAGAACTAATCAGTAGAACGGTGGATGAAGGTGTATGCAGATAATTAGGATTAATCAGTAGAACGGTGGATGAAGGTGTATGCAGATAATTAGGATAAATCAGTAGAACAGGTCTTCATTACATACACCAACATGTCAGCGTCTATGACTAATCTGGAGAACAAACAACACAGATTCTGATCTTTTATTACATGCAACAGTAGATCAGGGTCTATGCATGGAGATTTGACTAATCCAATGAACAAACAGTGCACATCCAAATCTTCCATCACACAGGCTGGTATATCAGGGTTGATATAATTTGATTGGACTAATCTGTAGAATTATGCAATGAAAAATCTGGATCTATCATGTTTGCAGTTGGGAGTCTAGTACAGTACACAAATTTGACAAAAAGATCATTTATTCATTTTTCTATCAATCTAGATAATTGGCAAGTATAAGTTTAATAACTGTAAGCATTCCACAAACACTCAACATGTACATGCATGTTTAAATAAATAAACATATGCATACTCTGAACACTCAACTTGCACTGGCAAGTATAAGAAGTAAATGTAAGCATTCCCAGAACACACAGCTTATACTGGCAAGAATAATCCGTAACTGTATGGATTCCCAGAACACACAGCTTATACTGGCAAGAATAATCCGTAACTATGGATTCCTTGAACACTCTATTAGTTCAGCTGTAACAATGGTGAAGATGGTTTAAAAGCACTGCATACAAATATTAAAAAATCATAGCTGTATAAACATTATTAAAATATCAATCATGCATCAAAAGCAGAAAAAGAAGTAAAACTAAAAAACCTTTCTAACTATAATACCAACAATTTAGCTATATAGATTGTGATATAACAATGAAATTTTGACCACTCTCAACTGATAAACCTGCAGTACATCTTGGTAAGTGAAATTTAGCAGTCGATGGGATGGACTCTTGTTAGATAGGATACCTTGTGTACATCTAGGTTAGTGAAATTATGCAGTGAAGGACCCAGGCAGATATACTTAGAGTATGTCTAGGTCACTTTTGCAGTTTATGATAGGAACTCTAGTTAATCATATCTATTTAGATCTCTCACATATGTAGATGTACTGGAGGTATAATATCTACTTGGATCACTCTTAGACTGCTAAGTTTCATCATCCTAGATGTACTACAAGTATCATATTTAACACAAGCCCCTCTTGTGGAATGCTATAATTTGCTGACCCCGATGTACTCCAAGTATAATATTTACTTAGGTAACTTCGACTCACTTTCACAGACTTCTAAATTTCACTGATTAAGATGTACTGCAGAAACTGTATCTAGTATAACTACTGTACATGCATTATAATTAGGTCAGTGAAATTTAGCCTTCCATGTGAGAGATGCAAGTAGATACGATACCTGTAGTACATCTAAGTCTGTCAAATCTAGCAGTCTATGAGAATAATTTGCATTAGATATGATACCTGCAGTCTATGAGAATAATTTGCATTAGATATGATACCTGTAGTACATCTAAGTCAGTCAAATCTAGCAGTCTATGAGAAGGATGCAAGTAGACATTAGAGAAGTATCTCTAGGCCAGTAAAGGACTTGGGTTAGAAATGATACCTGCAGTACATTTATTCTTGGGCCTTAGGAATAAAAGGTCTTGCTTGGCTTAGGGAATACAGGGCCTGGCTGTGCCCTTAAGAATGCAGAGTTTTATCTGGTTATAAAATTTCTGATCATGAGTGAGGACTAAAACAATAAACCATCATGTAAGTAATGTTTTTGAGGCTCATACAAATGCTTCCAAAAAGAAAGAAATTTAGTTTACATAATATGTCCTTATCAGATACTCAACCAGATTATCTTTGTTTGGAGTTAGATTCACTTTCATCCATATGCAATCTATTTCATTTTTTTAAAAACCCCAAACACACATGAAAGAAAAATACAGCAAAACTATATCCATCCAAGATATAATATGTGATGTCCAATAAAGAACAATACAGCAAATATATTAGATCTATACTAATTCAAGATGTTATGCATGAAAAAAAAAATGTATATAAAACTATGGCATACAAAGTCTTAAATAATATATATTTTGGAAGAAAAAAAAAACAACAAATACAACTAATTCATATGTGTAATAAATAAACTACTTAATCATACTAGAAAAAAACACCATAATAAATCTGTCATGCCCTCTTCTGCTTGTGATGTCCAGCTAAAATGATGTCCACTCATGGTTGGAAAAATTACTTTTTATAGGTGTAAAGTGGGAGAAACACAGCAACAAATTCTTACCTGATGGTACATTTTTATACATATTTTGATACACTACAATTCATGTTTGCTGAATCAACATGATATGGATTTGGTCCATGGTTTATATTTTCTTCCAGTTGAGAAAGAAAAATAAAGGCAACAAAACTCAAAAAATCTTGCCTGCTGTTGCTTGCCAGTTTTCAATGTACAGGTGTGACAATTAGATGCATACAAAGACAGACGTGTGTAACACCTTCAATTCTATAAATCTAATTAATGTCAGTATGTACTTTAACATTATACCACTATGCTGGTGAGGTGTATATTACAGATTTTTGTGTCTTTTCCTAGAACAAAATATAACCATAAACTTTTACCACCTCTGTTGTAACTGGAATGGTTCACATCTGCTGCATGTCAATGTTTTCTAAACATGGATTGAAAAGTCAAAAAATGTACTCAAATGCACGTTACTATCCAGGATGCACATCAACATACATGAACAGGTGCAAACAGCAATTTCCCATATTGTTCCAAATGAGTCACTATTGCCTCCACAACAACTGGCTCCAGAAAGAAGCAGTTTACTTTGAAACTTGCTCATCTGTTCCTAAACATTTATTATTGTCTCCACCTCTTTCTTTTATACCTATTTTCTCAACTTTCTAGAAAATGTTCAACATATTTTAATTGGCAAATTCTTCACGAGTCTTTCACCTACTCATGCTTTATACTTGACTAAATGCTAATGTTTAACCCAGAGACTCTTTACCTTGATTATTAAAAGATTTTGTTTTTATAGCCATTAAAACTTGATGTCATCTGTCATATCTTCAAATATATTTCCAATTTTTTGTACCATATAAAAGAACATTATAAGCCACTGGCTTTCATGCTATTCCTTTAACATATCTATATTGTACCTCTTGTAAAAAATCATATTCAGTCATATGCCATATTTTGCATTCAATTGGATGTATGTATTGAAGACTGGATGGTTAAATGTCCCCTATCTCATGGAAGATGTGAGTGAATCAGAGCACACCATTTCTTTTGCAAATATGTGAATGTATTACTGACCATACCACTTCAAAAGCATCTTGCCATTTCTATTATAGTATTGATGTATTCCGTATTATACAGAAAAAATACACCATTGTGTTTACTGAAGCAGATTTGTATGCCAATAGCGGTGGGCATTTGTGATATAAACAAAGAGATCAACACTATCTAAAATAAACAATATTGTAGCTGTAAAATTTATGTAACTAGTTTACAAAAAAAGCCCAGAAAATAAAATCAGGTTAAATGTTTCATGAAATTCTGTTAATTATATGTGTGTGTGTGTGTGTGTGTGTGTGTGTGTGTGTGAGGTACTAATTACAATGTGATTGAATGCAAAATGATTAACTCACAAATATATGCATTAAAAAGCTCTGTTGTTCTGTTTGTAAACATCTTAAAACAATTTACCAAAAATTAAAGCTTTGTAGTAAATAAAATAAGAACAAACAACAAAAGAAAGCCATATAAACAGGTGGATACCAATTCAATGTCCAACAAGTCAACAATCTATTATTATTTAATGTACAGCAGGATGTGTTTCATATGCCACTGAATTCTTCAAAAATATTTTTAAAAATCTATTTTGTCCAAGAACACTGATATTTTCAAAAGAATTTAGAACATCAATCCTTTAATTCCACCTAATATATGTTGAATTAAAAGACAAAACCATGAGAGATCTGAGATCTATAATTACTTTTAGGCCAGAAAACAGACTATCTGGAACAATCTAAGATGCTGTACTACTTTCCCACCAAGATTTAAAAAAAAAAATCTTATTTATCTACAAGTGCAAATCAACAAAATGGGAAAACAGTTTCAAAGAACATGTATTTTTCATTCTCTGTAATTAAAATCACATTGCTCTCTTATCATAGCTTAACTCTCAGAATAAAAATGCACAGTAATCTGTTATACTTATTACCCTTCTTTCAGAAGGGCACTATTTGTAGAAAACACAAGAAGTAGATACATGGCTCATAAATCAGGTGGTCCTGCTCAATGTAAACCCCAAGACAAGTTGCTCAACAAACAAGACAACTCTATCTTGACTCGATGCTCTTCCTGATAATTTGTATGAGAATTTTCTATCTTTTAAAGTCACCATTTGCCAAGCCCAAGGTAGATATGTCAAGTAAATGATTATTAAAGTCCATGATAATCATGTCCGTTTATTCTACAAGACCATCTGTCTTTGTTCATTTGTTTACAAGCAAGCTTAGCAAATTTCTTATTTCACTAATACTGAACAATCAACATCAAAATGTTGTCAATCTACTGAAACTGGGGGTAACCCATGGGATGTGAAGTTTGACACTGTCACCATCTTTTCCGATAACACACACTAGGAGTAAATCTTTTACAGCAGTAACTGACATAAACTAATACTGATCTATTCTCAACATACCAATGTGGTTTGGTCAGAGATAAAATGCAAGATATTTCTTAATAAAATTGATTTAAAAAAAAACTCTAGCTAATTCTACACTTTTTGAACACTGTTTTCTGGTCCTTTCCCAGAGCCTGAATCTATTTCATTCTTTGCTTTATTTACCACAGGATTTTGTGCATAGAGAAAAACAGCACCAGAGACAATAAATATAGCAAAAATTGTATACACATCAATAGAAATTCCAAATATAAAGTAGCAGAGTACAGCTGTGAACATAAGTTCCAGTGCACTAGCAAAAGTCTTAAGAATTGAATTGAGTGATCGCAGGAACAAGCTGACAACAATCCCTATCGCAGCATTGTTAACCATTATAGCAATGACATTGAGCTGAAAGATTGTCTGAAGACCAGTCTGTGTGAAGGCACTGGTAAGCTGACCTCTAAAAGACAGCACCACAACATTACAGACTATGGAGTCCACATACATGAAAACATTTTGCACCATGATGTGAATGTCGCAACCTTTGTCCTTCAGTAGGTATTCATTATAGACTCCAGCAAAACATGAGGAAAACACCTGAAATAGAATAAGTGAACTTAGATGATATCTGATAGTTGTGACCTTTATATGGGGGTGATTGCTAATACAGATTCAACCTTTTTGAAACATCTCCACTCCTCCCTAAAAAATGCATGTGGTGGGCCTTCCCAAAAATCAGCAAGCTTCACCAATCACATTATTTGGTTTTCATATCATGCCCACATACTCGAGGAAGATTCAATTAAACTACATTAATGTTCCAATTAAACTACATTAATGTTCCAATTAAACTACATTAATGTTCCAATTAAACTACATTAATGTTCCAATTAAACTACATTAATGTTCCAATTAAACTACATTAATGTTCCAATTAAACTACATTAATGTTCCAATTAAACTACATTAATGTTCCAATTAAACTACATTAATGTTCCAATTAAACTACATTAATGTTCCAATTAAACTACATTAATGTTCCAATTAAACTACATTAATGTTCCAAAACTTAGTGATGGTGCTCAGTCTGATATATATGTTTTTTGCTACAGTAAAAGTCACATTGGTCATGTATGTGCATTTACTCATTTTAAATTAAATACAAATTATTCTTTAAAAATTTAACACCAATTTTCTTTAACCCAAGTCTATTCATTCTTAATTATTGAATGCTCTACACCTCAACTCTCATCAAGAAACTTCCAGACAAAAACTATCGATCTCTGTGGATTTTTACAACGGTGGCTATGTACTAAACTTGGGTTAAAAAAAAGAGTGCATTGATTGGTATGATCACAATATAGGGTAGTACGAATCTGTTTACCAATACACAAAGCTTTCATTGAGACATCACAGCACACAACATTAATCTGGATTGTACCAGATCACACCTTTAGATTCATTTTGTCCAAAAAATGTAAATGTATTTTAACACTGTGTTTGTCATATGCAATTTTCAGAGTGTCTTAATAATCTTCTTCCAAAAGGAATGTGGATGAATGCAAGGAATGTGGATAAATGCAAGGAATGTGGATGGGATGAATGCAAGGAATGTGGATGAATGCAAGGAATGTGGATGAATGCAAGGCTAATTTTTGGTGTATTCTAATCTGTATTTTGCTTTTTGTGGAATACATTTCTTTTTACATTGGCGGTGAAAACATTTTAACAGTAGTGAAGCTTAATTACAAAACAGTATTAATAAAGAAGATGAGACTACGAAAGGTTAACAATTAGAGCTGTGTGGTACGTGTTCAAGTTTCATCACTTAATCCTATATGGCTTTAAGGGTATAGAGTGAAAAGGAAAAAGTGAAAAAAAACATAAAATAATTAGTTGTTAGCTTGACAATGAAGAGAGCACCCCCAACACAGTGATTAGGTGTAAGAATATCAAGTCTCATCCATGAATCTCAAATGATGAAAGTTTTTGCACATGTGGATGGTTGGATGAGTGGATAGAAAAGTGGATATTATGTCCCCACCTTATCATCAAAATTAAGGTAATGGGTTTTGTTTCTAAAAATAAAAAGGGAAAACCCACTCATTCCAACATTAATATCTATACCTGTAACATTATGAGAAAGAGATGAGGGTCGAGGTAAGAGAACACATGTGACCCACTGCCAGCAGGGATTGTCGTAGAACTAGATCGGCTGGCATCATGACCATACTCTTTGACGATGCACCCAACTGTCAGTATAATGAGTGACAGCCACTGAATACGACTGAGCTTCTTCTGGAAAATAATCTGTAAAGAAACAGGGAAAAAGCTTTATTATAACACGTTACTGACATTTTTTATGTATTTATGTGGTATCTGCTAGCTATAATTTCCACTTACTGCATTAAATTGATTTGTTGTGAACTAAGTTAAGATAGAGCAAAACAAGACTAGTATTACTGAAAACAAAAGGAAGAATAATAAATGATACAGTATATGCGAATTAAATTTTATACTTATTGAAATCGATTATTGTTTCAAGTGAAACTATTGTCAAAAAAATGTATGCCTCGTTTGATCTATGCATTTCTAATCCCAATAAACAACGTAACTATAAAATATCATTGCTTGAAGAACAATAGCTAAAGAAACACTATGCAGCAACATTAATTAGAGCCGAGTACTGAAGCTCACACTTCACTGACTTTCTTAAGAGACCGGTGAATCGTACAATAATCTGGATATTGTTAAATTAATCAAGTTCAGTTTTCAAAAACTTAAGGGAAATTACTCTCATCTTTCACCGATTTGTGTGCCAGCTGCAATTATTCATTCATGAAAAATTGGCTTGGCTTATGAGGTTTAAAGGTCTATTAATATGATATACCGATCTTCACACCATCCATCAAGGTCTCCATGACCTGTTCTGGTATACCAGTTGTGGAAATGTGGTTGTAATTCTTCGTTGTAGTGTTTATTTATTGTAAAGTCTAGTGGTTTAGGGGTTTTTTCTTCAATAATAATAATATAACATGGTTATATCCACATTTTTGCAGATATATTGTGATATGTAATTAGCCCAGCAATCCATATGTCATGTTATCCTTATAACCTAATGCCCATTGTGGGCAAATGATCATGTTTGGTGTTTAAAGAGAATGAGTACCGCATTTAATGTAATTTTTAATAGCTGAAAAAATAAATATGCTGCCAAAAAACACAACAAGAACCAACATTAGGAAGGATTCACAATATTTACAATTGCTCTGGTGGCCTAGTAGTTAGAGCGTCCACTGTGGAAGTGGGAGGTCATGGGTTTGATCCCCGGCCGAGTTATACCAAAGATGTACAAAAATGGTACAAATAGCTGCCTCGCTTTGCGCTCAGCATTAAGAGGTTAGTGTTAGAACTCGTCGGCCTGGTGTCAGGATAATGTGACTGGATGGGAGATTATACTACATGTCTGCGGCATGATGACCCAGTGCTAGACATCACTATAAACTGCCTCACTGCAGACATTGTAGTGATATGACTGAAAAACTGTTAAAGCTACGTTAAAAATCATAATCGCAAACACACAATCAGTTACAGTATTGTCAGTATTAAATACACATGCATCAGACAATTGCGTTAAAGCAGGACGCACTAGTGTAATATATGTTGTTGAAATGTGCTTACATGTGTACATTGAAATAGAAAAGTGAAAAAAGGAATTGTCCATTGCAAAGTTTTCTTCTTGCACCTCTCAATCGAAATAAAATTTACCCTGATATAAGAGAGACAGAATAAGAAATGTCAGCCCTTCTTCATGCTATTTATTTAACGTACCATATTTCCCCAACATAGCTGAAGCTCTTGTCAATAAGAGAAAATAGTAATAAAATAGAAAATCAAAATTATAAAAAGGAATGTCATATTTTTCTAGTTTCAAAGATATATATATTTTATATATAATTTTCACAATAGTTATATCCATAGAGATTCCAATTAATTTATGTGCCAAGAATGACCATTTAGCATGCTGTGTTATTTTCTTTGCAAAATAAAATGAACTCTCCATTCCAACCTAATACAATTATAAGTAGGTTAGAGCCTTTTTCCAAACATGATAATTCTCTAAACATGAGATTCGTGTTAGAGAAGTTAAAGAACCTTGTAAGTGAAAACAATTTGGCAAAAACTTAGCTAAAGAACTTACTAGTTTATTTGAGTGGTGACATTTAAGTATTAATAAATAACCTTGTGTAAATTCATCATGGCAATACTTCACATTTAAGGTTTCAATTTTCAACTACTGTACATATACCAGGATTAATTCATATTTTGACAGAACTCACCATATATTCCATCTTTATTCCTTAGGTTCAATATTTATGGCAATAAACAATGTTTACTAATTAGTTTTAAGGACATATATATTCAATCTTTATTTGTTTCATTTAACTATTTTTTATTTATGTCAATGTATATGATGATGCATATGGACAGATAATGACAGGTGATTACTCACTTAAGTTTCTTAAACAGTAACAAATTTTGTTCTTGTCAACATAAGTGTTAGCACTTTGAATTCAAAGAGCATGAGCAAAGATCAAACCAAATACAGAAAGTATACATGTACTTACTGATTATAGACTGATCTATACCAAAAATTAGAAATTTTCAATTATAAAAACAAATTTTAAAACAGATAAATACAACTTTTAATACTCAACTGTGCAAAAACGAAAAGTCTAAAAAAAGGTTACAAAATAATTACATGAAATACAGCAGACGATTTCATATACTGGCTAGAGCACCTGAAAAGAATGGGAAAGGAGGTCATTTTTTTGATAAATAATATTGACTCTTCTTTGTAACTCCATTTTTAGCAACAGAGAGGGGATGATTTTATATTAAGTATGTTACAAGAGGATACATGTTTGACGATTAAGGTTTCTGAATTCAGATTACAGCACTACAAATCGGGACAGGGTATTGAATGAGACAATGAAAATACATTTTTAATGATTCTTCTCTTTTGTTCCTTATTAATGGCAGAATGGCATCATTAGTATTAAATTAAATCTGAAAGCTCGTTATGCCAGGATACTTGTTGTCAAACTTGGTCTCATTCTTTTCTACATTATTTTTGTTAAAATTATTTCACGGGTTTCTATTTGTAACAGTTCTAGCCACATTTGATGGTAGATGGGCATTACTTGCACAAATGAAGCTTTTACTAACAGTCAACATATTCTGATGTCTCAATGCTTTCTGTCAAATGAGGCTTTTGCTAACAGTGAACACATTTTGATGCCTCAATGCTTTCTGTCAAATGAAGCTTTTGCTAACAGTGAACACATTTTGATGCCTCAATGCTTTCTGTCAAATGAAGCTTTTGCTAACAGTCAACATATTTTGATGCCTCAATGCTTTCTGTCAAATGGAGTTTTTAGTAACAGTCAACATATTTTGATGCCTCAATGCTTTCTGTCAAATGGAGTTTTTAGTAAAATTCTATTAAGAAATTGTTAATAAAAATCAATTTAAAGGTTTTATTATCTTTTGCAGCAGTGGCCATATTTGTTGGTGGATTCATATCATCAACAAATTTTTTAAAGACCTTCATGTCATTTTGTGTCAAATTTGGTCACATTCTGTTCAGTGCGGTTCTGAAAAGAAGTAATTTTTAAAGGGTTATTCTATTTTTAGTAATGACTGCCAAATTTGATGGCACATAGGTATCATTTCAACAAACTTAAAAAGAATTTGTACTTGGATACTCTCTGTCATATCTTGCTGAAATGGCTCAAGTGGTATTCAAGAAAATAACAAAATCAGCTTATGCACAGTGACACAGTGCCAAGTTTTGATTTTGTTTGACCATATGGCATGATGAGTAAGTGTGTATCCTTGTCATAGCTTCCAACTTTATTATCTAATATTTATGATTACAATATTACTGAAATTACAATTTAAAACAAAAGCCCTCTCCATTGGCTCTACTTATTGTTGTTCAATACCAAAATATATCCTGCATGAATTGTGACTTGTTATTAAATGGTAAGGTATTCAGTCTAATTAATGCTGGGGGATTCTGTAACCTCAGTATCACATTCATTATTGTGTAGTTTTGCAGGCAATTTGCCTACTAAGTTACATACCATAATTCTCTGTTAATAAGATTATGGTTACGTGTCACTACAAGTATATCTGGAATACAACTTATGTAAAAACCAATAAAGTATGAGTGTCTCTGAAACAAGAAACTGATTAGCTTTGCTTGTTTGTTCTGATGGAAGTTTCTTACAGATTTATATGATTTTTTTTCTCAGCACATGTTCAAATGAAATGCTATTATCAAGAATTTTCTATTTGCATCGACTGTCTTTCCTCTTAAGCCAAAACTTTAATTTTTTAACTAGATTAAATTGTGATCCCTGGCTTATCAACAGTGAACTACAGCAACTAATTTTGGGATATGGCCTCCCCTACCTGGAAGACAACTCCGGTAACAACGACTCGAAACTGCAGCAGTAGAAAGTAGGTGGTAGGATCATATGCTCCCAAATTGACAAACTGTAGATTGTTGTACAGACAATAGAGTCCAGCTGGGACAAAGTAGTACAGAAGAACTAAAAAAAAAAAAACATTAAAAATAATCAAATACACAAATGCATACAAAAGATGAAATACTACAATAAAAACTATAGAATCCGGTGCATTTGTCTTTAATACAACAACAAAACCAATAAACATATACACACATCAGTCTTGATTCATTCTCATTCTAAAACTTGCATATGTGTAAATCTTAAAAAGGTCTGATGATATTCTTAAGATTCTGCCTACATCTTTAGTATAATATAGTATATAATCAAATACACAAATGCATACAAAAGATGAAATACTACAATAAAAACTATAGAATCCGGTGCAATTGTCTTTAATACAACAACAAAACCAATAAACATTTACACACATCAGTCTTGATTCATTCTCATTCTAAAACTTGCATATGTGTAAATCTTAAAAAGGTCTGATGATATTCTTAAGATTCTGCCTACATCTTTAGTAGCAATAGGAAAGATTGCACAAAGTATAAGGAATACTATAAGGTTTGGAGGTTTAGATAATACTATATTATTATGGATAAAAAAATTGTATGAGATTGATAACTATGTGCAAAAAACCAATATATGTCTGCCCTATGTTGCCAAGTGATCTAAGGTGCTTGTCTTTACAGATCACTTACATCTGTTTGTGTGTATTCTAGTCTATCTTATCCAATGTGGGTAAGACAGCTTGCCAATAGGTGCCTGTGAATCAGTAGTTCTTTCCACACCAAATGTGCAGACAAAAAACCTATTGTACGAGAATGGCGTTAACTTATGGGTATTTTATGTTAGGTCCAACAGTACAGTTTTAACTCATCACAACCTTTTGCAAAGGCTTGGAGGATAACAAAAAAGTTTAACTTAGTTGTTCTTCTCAGTAACTGTTTAATCATGGGCAAGGCTAAATAAAGTGATGTCTAGCACTGGGACATCATGCTGCAGCATTATCCTGTCTGTGACATGCTGCCCCAGTACTAAACATCACTATAAACTGTCACACTGCAGATATCGTTGTGATTTGAATGAAAATGAAAATTGTTTAAAGCCATATTAAAAATCCAAATCACACACACACACACACACACACATCAATGGTTCTGCTAAGGAACTTGTTGTACAATAATAAATAACATAGTTTACTATTTTTCTAATTGAGTCGGCATTGTCAGTAATCAATCAGATTTGTAATGTACAGTACAACCAATTGTAGTATACTGATTTTTTTTCATATGTGATTTTCATCTTTCTGTATTACTCAAAGCCATGTATATTTTTGTTTACTAATTTTGAAAACATCTACATGCAGCAAACTAAATGTAGCAACTACACATATAAACTTTGCAGTTTTAGTATGTCCAGATGCATTATCTATTTTTATCATGTGCATGCTTTATGTAGTAGTTTGAAACAGTTGAGCACAATAATTCTAAAGATGTTTTAATTAAATTGTCGGATATATTCATCAAGGTATATCTTAAAAACTTAATCCTGTCATCAGAGATGCTGCCAGGATTTTCATGCCACAAAAATAATGGGGCAGAACAAAAAGGATGTGGAGTAGGAGGTAGGAAACAGCCCTAGTTCAATATTTATATAATACTTCAATATCCATCTCTCTTCTGGATCCACTCTGTTAGAATCCTATTTAAATTAAAATCTTTCAAAGATGTCACCGCTATCTGTATAACCGTTAATCTGTTGATTGTCGCTGAACTTAATCTGTTCCTTATCTGAATATTAATATTGTTCCATATCGAGAACCTAGTTTCAGTCTGCAGTCTTAAGGGTATATACAAAACTAGCTCACCAAGCTGGAACAAGTTTGAAGGCTTTTCTTTAGGGCTGTTACATACAATTTTCCACGGCTCATAGGTACTGTGTTTTGAAAAATTCTGTTCCAAAATAAGTTTTTTCACCAACATATGTTGTGCCAAAATTTCTTGAATAGTATCTTACTGATAATTATGGCAGAGCTAATGGTCCATAAAGCTATATTGGGAATTATGTCCATGAATGCCAAAACTAGGTATTTTGATCAAATAAATACCGTTCCTTCTTAAATTCATTTTTTAAAACTTCATCTTACCCTTTATGCTAGGGCTACATGGTTTTGTAGCACAATTTACCACAAGGCTAAATTGTGATGAGAATAGAAATGAAAATTGCACTCTTCTTTTCAATTGCTTGTATTTTAAATGGCTTCTTAGCATGTTCTTTCTAGATTTACATGTAATTTTGAAATACTGTTGAAATGGGCTTTTTAAGACATGCCATTTGTTTAAGTATATCCTGCATGTACATCAGGTTCATATTTAACACCATTTAAGGGGTTTAAAATCACTCACTGTTATCTTCATTAACACTCTTCCAGCTCCAATAATATGATTTATGTCCTAAATTTACAAAAATCAACAGCCATTATTTGCCAACAAAATCATCATCTAAACATGAACCATGTTGGAAATCAGCCATCTGGGGTTTTGTAAGTAGTCCATATTATAAACGTGAGACCCCCTTAAATCCTTAAACAGCAAAACATATCATCAGATGGTATTATTTTGTCACCAATAAGAAAAAAAATTGCAAATTGTAACATTGGTGAAGCCCAGGACGATTTCTGCATTTCTGTTTAGTACCAACTATACATACTAAGAAGTCCTCTGGTGAAAGCACAATGTCAACATGACCAACCATCCTGGAAAAGTGGTGACAAGGCTTTCAAGATAGCTATTGTGGCTGCCATATTAGATGTCAGATAAGTACCATTTTCACTAATGATCATAAAAAATATTTCATCCAGAAGACAGTGATAACAAGATTTTTAAGATGGCCACTGTGACATATATACTAAATGTCTGAATGGCACCATTAGAACCACATGACAATGAAAGTCATTTACCAAAATATAATATACAAAAAAAAGGCTGATAGGACCATCCATTCAGGAGGAATAGTGATAACAACATTTTTAATATGGCCACAGATCAACATCATTTTCATTCAGGACCAATTACACATCATAAGAAGTATTCATATGAAATCCCAATCAATATTATTTTTCATTAAACAGGTCACACCATGTAGACATTATTATTAGTGTTTTAGTGTAAGCTCCATGTTGATATGACCATCCATTCAGAAAGAGAAGCAACAATAAGATTTTCAAGATGGATGTCAATGCAGCATCCTATTCATTAAGGACCAACTTGATCATGAGATGAATATATTTTAAGTTTCATTGCAATTCTCTACAAGTAGTTTAGAAGGACTAGTGATAATGAAGGGACAGACAAAGGATGACATAACAGACCATTTCATATTTTCTTCTGGTCTCTAATCAGCAGAGCTTAAATTATGTAAATGCATGAACAAGTATATTTTTTTAAACATACATTTTCTTCAAGTCATTATTTGAAAATAAATTAATTACTCTGGTTAATGAAATAAAATCAAATCAAATCAAATGGTACAATAATTTGAAACATTTTTTGTAAATATTACTCTATAGTTTACAGCAAATGTAAATTCAAAGCAGGATTTTACCATGTCCGACAGCACATAGGGACAAAAGCAAGAGCTGCTTGCACCCCACCCCTCGCAATTTCACCTCTAAACATGTATTGGCTTACATCCATAAAACATAATAGCAACCACTATGTGTTTGCCCACCCCCACCCCTGCAAAAATGATTCTGTCGGTGCCTTGGGATTTTACTTACCTTTTCTGTTTTTGGACACCTCTGATATAAGACTAGAAACTGAGTTACTGCAAATGAAAAATTAGATTTCAGAAATAAAAGCCCAAACATAAAATAAGCCTTAACTTCTACAAGTTACAGTACAGTACAGTAAAATATATCTTAAGAGACCACTGCAATGAGACCAACTGTCTTGAGACCAGATTCATCATGCACAGATTCTTTTATTATAAAATTTTAAGACATGTCATGATAGACCAACTGTCTTGAAAGACCATTAGTGTGTTAGAAAGAGTAGAAGTCTTTCGAAAAAAGTTCCACTGCAATAATTTCACTATATTAATTATTCATGTCTTCAAGTCTGTGAGTTACAGTAGAAACTCCACTTCATTGCATGTATTCTTTGGGTCAAACTTGACTGATGATGGTGTGGTTGCAATTACTTCATGCAAAATACTCACAAAACTAAATCTGAAAAGGAATTTTTATCATAGGAATGCAACAGGAATGATATAAAGGAATGTAAGGCTAAGTTGTAAAGTCTTTTCAAGTGAAACAAATTCTCAAATGCTGTAGCTGCAATTATTGAAAACATCAGAATTTATATACAACATCAGAACTTTTCATAACTTTGCCAAATTTATCAATGACTGTTCACAAAATGGAAAACTTATAAGGGTGAATAATATTTCTCATATTTTTACAAAAACTGTTTTGAAGAAAATCTGAGAACCAGACATTTTGTGGGGTCAAAATTATGTATATATCATTCATTCACTATACCTATATGAAGAGATTGTAAAACTATATAATAATTACACCTGTACACATTTCAAAACACACTGACATTTTTAAGTATTAAGGCATTGCATATAACTATGTTTTAATATATGCTCCAAGGCACAAAAATCAGTTGGAAATATTTTCTTAGCAAGCATAAAGAAACCCAGTTACACTTTCACATTATTAGGTCCCTGGATGGCTGAGTGATTTAAAGTGCCAGGCTTACCAATCACTGCCATCTCACCTGTTTATGTGGATTTGAGCCTTGGGCTTAGGTAATGTGGGTATGCAAAAAAGAAACCATTAGCTTCCCATGGGCCAGTGGTTCATACAGGTCTTTTCCTGGTTCTTCCTCCACCATTTACACTCACTTCTATGTATAGCCTATCTTGTGCTGAGAAATGGTGGTGGTGGTGTAGGGTTTAATGCCATTTTTCAGCACATGATTGGCTATACATGGCGGCCAGTACTAATGGTGGACAAACAACCCAGGAAAACCCCTGGAAAGAACCACCAACGCACGAGAAGCTACTAGCAAGCTTTCTCACATACCCACATTGGCCTAATCTGAGACTCGAAAACAGAGGTGAGATGGCAGTGATTCGTAATGGAGACCGCTTTAGACCACTCGGGGTCCCCTTGAGAAATAGTGTAAAATCCAAACAATAACTACTTTCATATTATCCTATATTCTTTTTTCTAACAACCCATTGCATCTCATCTGCTCTATTTTATATATTTTCAATGTTCACATTACATTATCCTTCTTATACATTAGGCTTCAAAATTACATTGTTTATTTCTGCCGTATAAGTTGTCTCCTATGACAGAATGCAGTGACGCACAGACTTGGGTTTAACTACTTTTGTCAATTACAATTACATAAAATTATAACTGTTCATTTACAATTACACCATACTGGTGATATTCAATTGTAATTAAAATTAGAAATACAGTAATTAATTATCCAAATTACGCTGTAACTGAACCCTTGTCTGAATCCCACAGCAGACTAAGAAAAATCATTAATATAGTTTTCTTATCTAAAACTTTGCAATTGAACTAAAGTCTGAATCCCACAGTAGACTAAGTAAAATCAGCTTTAGTTTTCTTATCTAAAACTTAAATTTATTGCTTATTCCATATTAATTCCTATATTATTAGCCTAATACCTGGCAGTTAAGATAAATATGTATATTTTCTCATTTTTCATAATTTGGAATTAAAAGATACATTTATCTTTGCTTTTGTAACTGACATGTAATTGAACATTTGCACAAATCTAGAACTTCACTTACAATTATAATTATATCATATCAGTGACGTTCAATTACAATTACAAATACAGTTTCATTCCAATTTATTACAAAGTTACAACCAATTAAGTTGTAACTGAACTAAAGTCTGATGATGCATCCACATTGTATCTGTCCAACAATGATTTTAATATTGATAATGGAGTCACTACCACCAGGAAAGTGGTACCTATATCTCAGAATTTAATGAAATGTGAGAACAGAACAAAAACAGTGTTAACACAATGGCTCAAAATTGCAAATCTACATGATTTTTCCACCATAATATCAATCCAACTTCCATTACAACCCTGCCACCCACACCCATGCAAACCTGTAATCACCAGAACACCAAGCCAGTGATTCAAGGGTCATATGCAAAATCCCACATATATATGTCGCATCTTTAAACTATGGCTGCAAAGTTTTATCACAAAATATTGAAAATGTCATACTTTAAATTTGGTACATTTTACTTTTCACCTCCTCCTATGGACCGCATGGGTAGGAACCGAGGATGTCAACCCTCTTGCTGATAACATAAGTGTAAAACTTAATGAATTTCTAGCCAGCAGTATAGAAGGAGATATGGTTCTGGACATACTGACAGACTGATGATGGGAATGGCTAGACTGATGAACAAATGTCCAGACTGCAGACTGATGGTGTGAATGGCCAGATGGTGTGAATGACCAGACTGCAGACTGATAGCCAGATGGTGTGAGTGACCAGATGGTGGAAAGAAATTGCCATACCGATGAGCAGATGGTGTGAATGGCAATAATGATGGTCAGACTGCAGACTGATGGACAGATGGTGTGAATGGCAATAATGATGGTCAGAAGGTGTGAATGGCAATAATGACTGCCAGACTGCAGACTGATGAGCAGATGGTGTGAATAACCAGACTGCAGACTGATGACCAGATGGTGTGAATGGCAATACTGAAAGACATATGGTGTAAATGGCAAATCCTGATGAACAGATGATGGATGGTGTGAATTGCCATACATTTGAACAGAGAGTGTGAATGACCCCCAGACTGTTGGACAGATGGTGAGAATGACCAGACTGCTGACTGATGGCCAGATGGTGGGACTGGCCAGACTGATGGACAGATTATGATGGGAATCATAATATCCTAAAGCTTGGAGTTATAAAAAGCTGCATGGAACATGTACGGAACTTACTCTCTGAGATATATAAGTATGGCAGCTATCAGCTTCATGCATTCTGTTAGCAGAACTACTGTGACTGTGTTGTACTGATAAGCATTATTCTTGGTCTTTGAGGCTGTCACTAGGATACCTGAAAACAGAGTTAAAATTTTGTACCAGTGACTTAAGAGAACAGTGTACATGAGTGCAACACAAGTATTACAAACTAAAATTCCAGGCAACAGGATTGTAAATAATTAAACATATGGAAGTGTGTATGATTATATACAGTATAAAATTATGTTAGACTAAGTCACAAACAAATAATTTTAATTTTGGAGAACTTCATTTTCTTGGTCATTCAAGTTACAGACACACAAGCAAGACTGGATTGTAAATGCATAAGTTGTCTCCCCTTCTTTACTTCAGTATATTTCACATGTTTGGGATTGCACATGTATTTTGTTTGAACATTTACCTTTTTTACAATGTAATTTTACTCTCTCTTTCTCTCTCTACAAGTAATGTTGAGGTTAGTTCATATTATTAATGATGCTGATAGCCTCCTGAATAAAAGAAAATCCAATATTGTAACATTTTGTATAGAAAAAAGCTCCAAAACTCTTGCCTATAAATGTGTTGTAACAAGATAACCGGGTTGGATTTTGGATTTATAACAGAACACTTTTTGGGTGCCAAAAATAAGATGTTTATTGATGGGTGTTTTCCATAGGAAATTATGTTTCTGATAGTTTTGAGCTGATCACATTACACTGGAACAACTTTCCTGCTACATTCAAATCTTGCCCTCCCTGAACGAAGGAAATACATTTTACTGTTTATATATTATAGACAGAAGTAATGAACTCTTACAGGTTAACTTCTCTTCCTACCCACTAAGTGGCTTCCAATATACACAATTTAAATCAGTTTCTACCCGAGTTAAAGTTTAAAGGATGCTCAGAGTGTGGTAAAGGGTTTTATTAGCAATGTGATCATTATCTGTATTTTAACCCTTTGAACCCTAATCTCCCCCATATTTCGGCACATTAACCCGAGTCTCCCCAGCAATTTTTGACAATTTTATAAAAAGTAAAATTTTGCAAAATAAAAGTAATATTATGCCTTAGAATGATAATCCACTATGAAATAACAGCAAATATCAAATTGTCTCTTTTCAAACATGCTTATAAAATACTTTTTATTACTATGACTATGTAACAAACTGTCTTGAAATTTTGTTCATGTTGTACCATTCATGCAAGATCTATATTTCACTGATCATCTAGCGAATAACATAACACAGGCCGAGATACCAGCCTGTCGGGTTATGTATATATATATACACACACACACACACAAGGCAATGCACACAACACATATAACATTTATGTCCAATATAATACTGGCTACAATTGGATATCATACAGTTACACAACCATATTTATTATTTTATATCTCACTTGAATCATACTGATTTGTTTTAATTAAATACTCAGTGCAGTAGTTGGTATTGTTTGGTATCATTCGATGAGTGGTTGGTTTTGTTTTGTTTCTTTGTTGTTGTTGTTGTAGGATTTAATGCAATTTTTCAGCCCACAATAAGCTATGCATGGCAGCCAGTATCAATGGTGGAGGAAGAACCTGGACAAACCCCTGGAAAGAACCACCAACCCACAAGAAGCTATCATTTTTACATGTTTATGAGTCTTGTGTTGTCTTGAATTATACACAAGAATCTATGTTTGTTGTCTTGAAGTTTTATTTTCATTCAATAAACTCTTTCACTAGAATACATTATGTTCAGCATTTTCAATTATCTCAAAATACACTCATTTTCAATCCTGTTAAAACCTGCAATTTAACTGGATACTAACAATTTTACACAGATGCACTGAACATAAAAAAAGCACACAATAACTTAAAAAATATGAAATGGCCATTAAAACAGTATATTTTATGCACATTACTCTTATGTAAATTGCTGACCGACAGACCAAGTATATAAAGGGCTGATTGAGTAGTCTGATTTAGCTATGATGGTAGGGGCTAGTTTTGTAAGTTTGTCCCGAGCAAATTTCTTAGCTTAAGGGTATGGTGTGACATTTTCAGCTAATTTTTTTTTTACTATTTATAGATATGGATATATTTGTTATCTAGGTGTTTTGGGCTGGTGTTATTCTTGAAACTGATGTCAGGCATATACACTGTCCATAGTTACTCTGCAGTAAACGGCTTGGATAACAACTATTTTCAATTGCTTCAGTCTGTTTAGTACACAACGTTTTGAAGAATCATCATCTAGGAAAAGGGCTTGTTTCCATTGTGAGAATAACATGGTATCAAAAGTTACATTTGGATGTGAAAATTGCAGGTATAAATTTGGGGTTGGGGTGCACACATTTCTTCTGCCATTAATTTGGTCAAGTGGATAATATTTATATGCTTTGTTTTAATACAGGTATTCAAATATGGACCTTTTAAACCTCGCTTCTGTATTTTAACTTGTATCGGTTTCTTTAATACTAGGCCGGTGATTGCGGCATTAAGCTTGTACATAAAAACTGGCCCCTCCTCCCCATACGACGAGAACGTTGGTGGGCCGACTCTGCTATTAACTACTTGCTTTTAGTACGACAGTGACATTGCGGAAAGGTCAATGTTGAAATAGGATGCTGTTAGTGATCTTTATACAATAACAGTTCTAATGGTTCATATGCGGGTGATTCGTGAACAAGACTGTTAGAAAAATGTAAATTGCACATGATACATAAATATTAGGACAGACACAACAAATTAATTAATTCTATGTGTTGTAGGACCACGACTTGTAACGCCTTTTTAGTTTACGCTGAAACTTCACAATAGTTTACAATTCAAATAGAGACTAGCATCTGTAAAACATACCTTGGTTTATAAATAACCCCATATAAGCCACAAAATACACAAAGCTGAGCTTCGTCGGGAAAAAGTCTTCTGAACACCAAGAAGTCATGTTGCCGGGCTCTGTTCTTCCTGTACGTTATCGATATGGCCGGTTTCATATCTAACAATTGCATTCCGACCACCTCGGATATTTCTGCGAAACAAAATATTAAGCCCCATGCATCATTTTGCTGGAGCTTGGTACCCTGGCCTTCCATTTTGAGCGGAGCATCATGGGAGATAAGTATCCCAAGGAACTTGTAGGTCAATCTTATTTTTCGTAAAGAACAGAGTCTATCCGAATGGCAGTTATCGGCAAACAAGCGTGATTAATCTCCATGCCGTTTTGTCTTGCCCGTGTAACAACAAAATGTTGAAGTTAACACAAAACAAAGAGAATGTATAAACTAATTTGCCGTCCTCTTTCCAACGTTTTCTCAATATATTTTGAAGCAGAAGAAAGTTGACAGCAATAAATGTTGCTCTGTAAAGATAATCGAAAATGTAAGTTTACGCCAAGCACGCATTATCTTTCCACTCTCCAAATCGAGAAACCTTAATCCAATTGAAATGGCTGGTTGTAATGTCAGAAATTTAATATCAAAATTACATGTGGAAAAACAAAACAATGTTTGACCAGATAAATCAACCTTTTAGGGAAACCGATCCTGCGAGAAAGTGTCCTATAATTATCTACATTTCAACAGCATGCTGCATCGCTTGATGTGACTAATCATAGATATCAAAAGCGTGTGATCAAAATCGCATTTGAAACGATGCAATACAGACATCGCTCCTAAAAATAAATGATCTGTAACTTTAAATATTACAGGAAAATATTCATTAACTTACTGAATATGAGGAATTACTGCATCGAATAATATTATTTGATAGCGAAGCTTGTAATATATCATTTGCACCAACACACTTGATCCTTAATGCAGCCGTTGTTGATTTTTTTTTAACTATTCCATTTGCAGAGTTGATATAAACATCTTACATTTTGATCAATTAAGAATTGTAATCAGCGCCCTCTTCAACTTAGAAAAGGTTTTTGTTACTCAGAGTTGTCTCCAAGAAATTTTAGCGAATTCCGTACAAATGGAAACAAACAGTACTATAGCAGACGGATTAAAACGAGCTCTAAATTTGACTAGGTTATATATATAATAATTGTCGGTTTGCAAACATCTTGATCAACGAAACTTTCCCATCGGCTCGTTTTAATTAGTGTGTGTGTGTGTGTGTGTGTGTGTGTGTGTGTGTGTGCCTTTTACCCCAATAAAGTTAAGAAAACACGAAAATATGTTGCTTTTTCACATAATTCTTTTTCCCAAGTTAAGACCACATACGGCACACAAGAAACATACTTTTCATGACAACAACCTTTCTATCTATACACTTCAGTAGTAATGGATGGTCGACTTATTTAGCAATACAAAATTTTTATATTACAAAAAACTCGGTTACTCTACATTTAATTGATGTATAATTTGACTGGTTTGATGAAAACAACAAAGAAATCCAATAACTGCTTGTCAAAAAGAGATTAGCGTACCAAGACCACCTCGCTCAACCATCCTGTCCACATAAGAAAGCAGTCTTCCACCTTATCTGCATACCCATCCAGTACAGGCTCCGAGGCATACAAAATTAATGCTGGACAAAGCTTGCAGAAAGAACCCAGCTGTACACTGACACCGGAGACTACAAAAAGTTCAGTGAAGCGTTGAAAGCAGTGTATGGTCCAGCACTACTAGCCATACAGTCCAGGAGGCAGCTATTGATCGCATCCCGCAACAGCCACCAAAAAGGAACTCGACGAGGCACCCACACTGTAAGAGACTGTAGATATGGAAGATTGTAGGCCAAGCATTACACTCCAAACTTCACGACTTCTTCGTTTGCTGCTGGGAGCGAGGGGCACTTCCACAGGACCTCCGAGATGCAGTCATTATCACCTTGTATAAAAACAAGGGGCAAAGGTCTGACTGTCAAACTACCGCGGGATAACTCTGCTCTCCATTGCAGGCAAAATATTTGATAGAGTGTTACTGAACAGACTGGTGCCTACCATTGCAGAAAAACCTGCTCGAGAGAGTCAATGTGGCTTCAGAGCAAATATGGGCACACATGACATGATGTTCGTCCTGAGATAGATCCAGGAGAAATGTCGAGAAAAAAACAAATGACTTTACGTCACATTTGTGGACCTGTCGAAGGCATTTGACACGGTGAACAGAAATGGACTCTGGAAAATTCTTGAAAAGCTCGGCTGTCCTCTAAGGTTTCTTACCATCGTCATCGAACTGCATGAAGACCAGCTTGGTCTGGCCAGAAACAACAACGACCTGTCACAGACCTTACCCATTGTAAATGGCGTGAAACAGGGCTGCCTTTTAGCCTCCACGCTGTTCTCAGTCTTCTTCAGCATTATGCTCCAAAAATCAACAGAAGACCTTGATGACGAAGATGGCATCTATATCCAATTTCATACTGATTGCAAACTTTTCAACTTAAGGCGACTTTAGGCCCACACCGAAACCTTGAAGAAAAAAACTTATCTTTGCAGAAAACGCCTTCCTTGTATCCCACGCAGAAGCCGCCTTACAGCGCATAATATCCTGCTTTGCAGAAGCTTGTCAGCATTTTCGGTCTTAACGTCAGCCTAAAGAAACATGAGGTGCTTCATCAGCCTGCACCCAAGGGAGAGTACCGGCCACCCAGCATCTTCATTAACCAAATAGAGCTAAATGTAGTCAACCACTTCACCTAACTGGGATGTGTGATATCCTCTGATGCCAAGATCGGCAAAGAAATAGACATAATATTGGCCAAGGCAAACAGCGCCTTCGACAGACTCTATAAACAAGTGTGGTACAACGTCATACGCAAGATAAGTACAAAGATCAGCGTCTACAGAGCTGTCGTACATACCACAGTCCTATGTGGCGCTGAATCATGGGTTACATATAGCCGCCACTTCCGCATCCTTAAACGCTTCTCAAACAAGCAGGGATCACTAACGTTGCGGAAATGCTCATGAATATACAGCTACGGTGGGCAGGGTACGTGTCCAGAATGGAGGATCATCGCCTACCAAAGATCACACTGCTTGATTAACTGTAAACTGGCCACCGTGATAGAGCACATCGAAATAGATATAAAATACTCTTTGAAAAAGACTCTCACCAACTGTGGCATCGATCACCACCAATGGGCATCAAAAACGTCTGACTTAGAAAGCAGGAGTTGAGTACACGGGCCCATTGCCACTTTGAACAAAATAGACGGGCCAGCTTGGAGGATAAACGATGGCGAAGAAAAAACCGGGAAACATCGGCAACACCCACCACTACCCAGACATTCTCCTACAGCCTCTGTCGACGTACATGCATGTCACGTATTGGGGTTATCAGCCACCAGCGCGCGTGCAATATACGTGGACATCCCCCTTTATAAATCTTCGCAAGCGAAGTCAAGCCAACAACAAAGTTTTGTACAGGAAAGGGGGAGTTTCATTTACTCATTTTCATCTACCGCACCCCACCCCCCAAATATACGTAATGAAGATTTTGTCCAGATTCTACTTTTAAAATTTATTTATTTTCTCTGACAGTAATTAATATATTATTTGTGCATTTCTTCGGTTGTTTTGTGAATTACACACAAAATCTCCCTTTGTCCAGAAGTAATGAAATCAGTCAAAATATATTTGGCTGGCTGCACAAGCCTGCAAACCTTTTAAACTTAGTGATCGAAACATGTGATATTTGCTTAAAGGAGAGGTTCAAACCCTGGCGCGATTCCCGCTAGAGTTCATAAGTTACCTCAAATTTTCAAAGACTTCTATACAACTTCAGTTGTAAATTAGAAAGCCAGACTTGCCAATTATATACAATAATTTTACTCTAATCAATACACATATACATGGTTTCTTTTCATCAGGTTCCCATACCGTCAGCAGTTCAGGCCATAGAAACTATACAACTATCTAACACAGGGAACTATTTAACTACGGCACATTATGCCATTCAGTTCATGGTTTCAAGGCACATTTCGCCAGACAAGCTGCGTCACATTGTCCACCATGGCGACATAAACGGTATTTGCCGAGTCCCTTCTTATTAATTCCATTGTTTAATTTACCGCTTTCCTATCGTAAATATTGCCACTGCAGTCACACCGCCTCTGTACACCTTTTAAAACGGGACTATGGTACGACAGGGACACTAATTCGGTTGTGACCTGAATTCACTAAAAGTGAACCATGGCATCATCGAAACTTACTAACACTTCACTAAGTGACGTTTGCTCGTAATAATTGACTAATTATTTCGGGCTAAGAAATATTTCCATAGCAATGAATTCCAATAATTAAACAAGTAATCATACAGACCTAAGAATTTCTTAAAACGGAGCGTTATAACTAAATGCGGATACCCCAGTTTTTTTAACAGTACTTTCAATTCATTTATCAAGTTATCTGATATAGACCTTTGATACATTGATTAGTAGTGATCGCCTCAAAGATCTCGATTACAATCTGGAATCAGAGCTATACATTTATTGCAATTAACTCGATGGAATAAAAGGGGCTCCAATGGAAAAGTTGTGTTGTTCATGAAATAGTTTCTTGTTCGTCGTGTTCTTTCATTCGTTTTATATTGGATTTTTTTGGGGGTCGGGGTCGGCACATACTACATGTTGTCAGAGGAGAATCCCCTTTGAAATGGGGTAAGAATTCTTACTCGTCCTCTTCCCTTCTTTGCTAATTCAATCTATCTTTTCTCCCATTCCTATTTTATCACCATCCTTCTTCTCCTCATACTACCGCTACTTGTGTTGTTGATCCCCTCCTATTGATACTGTCACCCACAATGATAACGACGTCGATGTAGAAGATCGTTCATATATATGTCGTGATGTTGAGGAGTATGCCGGTTTTCGAGATAACCGGTGACTATCATGTTCACATTTTGTCTTTAAAATATTTGTAAATCATTGTGATAGTAGGGGTGCTGGTTATTGTACCATATCACACGTCATATTGAGATACCGTGGAACCCTTCTTTTGTTTTGTTTTATTATTGACCGTTCTCCCATATTATGACAGCAATTATAGGAATGCTTTTTGATGTTACAGCATTGTACTGGAGCTTCGATTCCGTGATGGATGATTTAGTGGCAATATTTCAACTTTCTTTAGCAAGGTTATTTTCAAACTTTACCTCCGTAGCAGTTATATACTTGCATGAAGGCACACAGTTCATGTTTAGCTAATTTTCTTGCATGAAAACACGCATTTGATTTGCAAAATGCTTACATGAACGCACGCATTTCATGTTTATCTTGTATGCTTGCATGAACGCATGCATTTCATGTTTATTTTGAATGCTTGCATAAACTCATGAATTTCATGTATCTTGAATGTTTACATGAACGCTTGTATTTCATGTTTACATGAACGCTTGTATTTCATGTTTACCATGAATGCTTGCATGAACGCATGTATTTCATGTTTGTCTTTAATGCTTACACGAAGCCTGTATTTCTTGCTTGTCTTGTAGGCTTGCATGAACGCACGCATGTCATGTTTATCAGATTTGCTTGCATAATCACTTCGTTTCATATCTATCTGATATGCTTGACTGAATGCGTCTATCTGATATGTTTGACTGAATGCGTCTGTCTGATATGCTTGACTGAACGCGTCTGTCTGATATGCTTGACTGAACGCGTCTGTCTGATATGCTTGCATAAAATCATGTATTTCATTTGTACATGTTATGCTTGAATAAATGTAAGCATTTCATATATATGTAATACGATTGCATGAAAGCATGCATTTCATGTTTATCTTATGAGCGTGCATACATACACTTATTTCTTGTTTACTTTATATGCTTGTATGAACGAACGCATCTCATGTCTGATATGCCTTATGTTGCTGGTGAAGTAAGCATCAATGTCAAGAGAACGATATACAAACGCATGGCATCCAGAGTCAGATACAGTATTTTTTATATTCAACAATTATCAAGACGGATGTTTTCTGTGGAGTTTAATTGTTTATGTTCAGGGTTTTCCGATATCTTCAACACTGCCAGATTTGGCCAACATCTAGCTGATCCACTGTTTTAGTTTATTATCTCTGTTATGGGCCAGGTTGGAGAACCATCTAATGCATAAAAACAGACAGTTGCATTAAGGTTTTGTACGTTTGTTGTTTTCTGACTTCTGTTTCGCTATGAAGAAAACACTTTCTTCCAAGAGAAGTCTTTCTAGTGCAGTAGCAGAGAGTGCGGACAGACCGAAACTATTTCAAGCAAACCGAAACTATTTCAAGAAAACCGAAACTATTTCAAACAAAATCCTAAAGGATTTCAAACCGAAACCAATTCAGGCGGACAAAAAAAAAAAAAAAAGGGTTTCAGTTTGTCACGCTATTGACCAGGCGCTGATGGCGTTGTGGAGAGGAAATGAAAATCCTTTACGATTTCACAAATAGACTGATTTGTAAAATCTCTCCTCGTAAATCAATTAGATTATTGGACTGGTCAGTGAGTTTGAAATTAATTCTCGTTAACTAATCATTATGACATCGCATATACACTGCATTAGTTGGATACTCAATGATTAGAAACCCTAGAGGAGCCGTTGGTGCAAATGAGTATTAAAAAAATATCCTTCTTGGGCTTGATTTGATCTTTAGAGATTTATCTGATAACTTCTTTCGATAACATCACATACTAGATTCACTGTAATCACCGAGTATATATTGACGTTTCGAGGATCGATATGCTTACCACCACCATCTGGGTCATTATTATGTCTGAGGATATTTGTTTGTGGCTGTGGCATTTTTTTCCATTCGGCGAGTATCAAAGAAAAGTTTTCTTGAATAAGATCATTAACAGATTTTTTTAGTTCATTTGCGTTATACCCAAGAAACTTGAAATCGGGTAAATAGCTTCTGTGATATTGTAACCGGTTAGGAATTTTAGTTTATCTCCATTCTCGTCATTAATTATTATCTGAACTATTCGTTTGTTGATATATTCCATGTCGGATATAAGTTGATTTAATATCTCAACATATTTAATAATCTCGATGCGTGAACTCGTTATATCAGAGAGATGCTCCTGGAAACTCTGTCGTAGTCTCTCTAATTGTGTTTTATGTATTTGATTAATCTCTTTCAAATAATCAATGACATTATTTAGAGTGAATACAATTGCAATGGATGAATCAGGAGTTTTCTCAAAACCAAATTTCCATTGCATGGTATTGTTATCGAGAAATGTGAATCTATCAGTTAATTTTGCATTTTTTATACCAGGTAAATAATTTCGATATGATGGAGCAATTTCATGGTATGATTGTACATCTGTGACATTCTCAGATTTTTTAGGTTCTGGTATTTGATAAGATGTCCGAGGTGGGATTTCAGGCCAACCCAGTATTGTCCTTATAGAACTCTGATAGATATCTACGACATATCCGGGTGAGTTTATCTCAATGGCAGATGATAGTATTGGTTCATGAACTGTTATAGCGATTTTCGATTCTTTTCCAGTAATGGATTTTATTCTACGCTGAAATTCATTATTAATTTGTTCAGTTTCACAGGACCCAGATGGTACTGAAACAACGTTCCAATCTGGAGTTCCGTCTTGTTTATTCTTACTCGCAAACACCAGAGAATTATTCGGTTGTTGACCACCGAATGATTTTGATCTAATATTTGTCCATCTGTGGTATACTGGTAATTTTGCCAGTGCTAATTCCTTAACCGAAACCGCAGTAGGGAAATTCACACTGACTTCAGGATTCGTTGAGGTTATTGATATCATGCTGGTTTTCACCTGTGTGGTATTTTCCGTTATTCGTTGAAGTAGTTCTTGCGATGTTGCCATTGTTATTATATTCGTGCTGTTTTTCTAATTTTGACATCGCGGAATCATAAACACGTACCATCGCTGAAAACTCACTATCGGATATTTAATGTCATCGAGGGAGGATGATCTAATCCAGGATAATTACGAGTACGCGGTTGACACAACATGGAACTTAACTACGTAATCCTGCAGTTTGCGCTGGTTACACGATTTTTTTTTTGTTGTTATTATTGAAATTATTCCCGCGATTGTTGTCGCCGCGGATATACAAATTGGAACAGCTATCGGGGCAATCATTGTCACCGAGGAGAGTATAATACCAGCTCCGGTGATTACACCTTATACCGAGTATACGGTATCATCAACTGCGGTAATTCTTCGTCGGTATTTTTTTTATTTTTACTTGATACTCCTCAGTGAGTGTTTTGAGTTTAGTTTGAAATTCTCTGACCTGATCATAGCGATACTGCTGTGACGTTGCCAATGATGACATTTTATTTTGAAACGCTAGTGTTAAATTCGCCAGCGTTGAAAATCCTATGGATTTTTAATTCAGTTGTTTACTTAAATCCGCTACGAATTCCACATACCATGTTACTGAAACCCTAGCCAAATTATTATCAGTGGATATTATTGTGAATCGTTCAGTTGTTCCTCTGTCGATGATCGTTGATATCTTATTGTTGACCCCAGATGAACTCGTTGATGAAATATTAAATGGAGTCGGCGACACTAGTGTTAATCGATAAATACATTTGACGGCCGCGGTGATATTTAATATGTTAGTGGATGGTGTCCACGTAAATGATCCGTGTTGAATCATGTACGCATTATTTACGATATATTTTTGTTCGTGAGGGATTTTTATTTTTTCAAGTTTTTCTATCATCCTCGGTAGATCATCCCTGATGACATCGTTGGTCGTTTTAATATCATCGCGAACAACTTCTATTCGCCGATTAATCGCGGTTATTTCATCGATTTTCGTGATAATATCATCGAGATCTAGTTTGATTTCTTCGGGTTTAGCATTTTTACCAGACAAATATATCGACGGCATCATCGGTTTTTATAAAAGTTTTTACGTAACGTAGTAAATTGTTCGATATAAGCGTCATAATCGGATCGTAGTTTTGTCAAAACATCGACAGTGGTTTTTATCTCTGGGAGTTTCGGTGTGGTCACCGGTGGATTTCCAAAGAAATCTAATAGAGGTTTGTCAATATTGTCAATTATACTTCTTTGTAATTCAGAAAACCGATTCAATTTTGTTATATAGTCGTTTATATTCATCACGTAGTTTTTTAATGGTTCGAAATTGTTAATTCTTTCCACAGTAGTTGGAACAAGTTCACCTGGTTTGAGTTTACCCTCCTTGGAAAACAACGCGATAGTATCTTCTACTGCGTCGCGTTGTTTAACTAAAATATCATCCAGGGAAATATTACTAGTTTTCAATTTACCCTGACGATCTTGAAATACAACTATTTCATTGGGATCAACACTTGCGAGGTTTAACATCTCGGATAATTCATCTTTGTTTATTTTTTTACATCACCGGTTGCAGATATTTCCTCGGTGGTTTTTTTTTCAGGCTTGATAAAGATCTCTCCCAAATATTAAACATGTTATTTTATAAAATTTCTCTCTAAAAAGCGATTACTGGTATATTCGTGTACGGTTTATGGGGTGGTTTTCCCGATGATGAAATAGTGCTGAGTACATTTAATACTTCTATGCCGCATATTGGTGGGTCATTCATTTCCTGTGTTGGTAGCGTGGAATACCAGATAGGAATTTTTAAGCAGTTTATATAACGCATAAATTCTTTAGGCGGCGCTAACCCATATGTATCGAAATAAACAATTGTACGCGGATCAATCACATATGCAACCCACTGAGTTCCAGGTCCGGTGCTGGTATCGAGATTAATGATACCGGTTGCAACGCTGTTTGGTTGTTATGATAATTGATCTCTCATAAAGACACCTCTGAAGTTTTTTATCGCTAGTTTTTTAGCAGCATCGAGTAAATCAAAATTTGACATGGGAACTATTGTTAGTAAACTGTTCCTAGTCTCATTCCCTTTCCGCTGTACCATGAATACGGAGTTCCTGGTAGTCTTAGACCCTTTCCTGATCGTTTCATTTTTTTTATACCCGCTTCCAGTTGCTTTTTTAGTGCCATCCCTGCCGCTCTACCAACGTCTCCTAGCGCGGCCGCAATCAACGCTGGTAACGAAGCGAAAAGTGGGAATATACCACCTGATTTTATCATGTTCTTGCGGCCGCAGAGAGAGAGAGAGAGAGTGACCTGAACACCTTTTTTTTACCTTTGATGGCATCATTGAAGTGTTTTATCTGACGAGTTGTCAATGACAATTTATTCTGACCACCAGACATCTGATTGTGCTTCAGCGATATTGTGGTTCCACATTTTTTAGCTGATTCCGATTGCAATTTTTTAATTTGACCAGGAGTTAACGTAACACTAACATGACTATATGACATTTTAGTTAATAACAGATTGATCTAATTGTCTACAACATATTTTCTACTGGTGCATCAACTACTATCATTCGTCCACCAACACCTTCGAGTAGCATTGATTTGTCGCTAAGAATAAGAGCAACTGCTCTATAAATTGGGATAGTGTCAACACCACCTACAACCGGACGAGTTACACGAGTTCTGAAGTGTATGTCAACTACGGATTGTCTTGTTAAGTCAAGATGTTCCAGCGAGAAGTAATAGATGGGATATCGATTTTTAAAATCAAATTGTGATATTTGAAGACCAGTATCCACATTATATCGCGTCCTATAAATGTCAACAAACGATGATACGCACGTACTATTTGGTTGGTTCCGTAATCAAGTATTGTATACTCGGATGGCTTCTGTTGGCCGTTTATTCTCAATGATACTTCATTAACACCTATTTGATCAAATATCACATGACTCCGTTCCTGAGAGTTTAATTGCGTTTTATCCTGTAACGCAATAAATATATGACGCGGAGATGAAACACCTTGTTTTGATGGCAGATACCATGTAAGTGTACCATCAATATTTGAATCCATGGTATCTGTGGCCACTGTTAGCCATGATAGCAATGATTTTCCTCCATGATCTATAAATGATAGTAAGTTTTACTCTGCGGTGATTGGTGGAGTCATTACTGGCATCCACAATGATAGTTTTGATATAATGACTTTACTAGCAGCAACACAAGCACCACGCCAGATTGATCATTATCACTACCCTTTCGCATGAGTGCTACTGTATGCTTCGCTCCATAGATAACTTTTCTAACATTTCTGCAAAATCCGAAAATATGATGCAGTGGAATCGCCCATGAAAATTGTCGACGTTGTCCTTGCAACATTGCTACGCGTGTTGTAAACCCCAACTTGTGATTAGGATTAGTACTTTTTATAACATCAAAAGCAGCAGCTGGTCTTGCTTCGTGTACAAGAGACCCAACTGGTTGTGGATCAGATGAGGTATCTTGCGGTATCCGTAATTTAGTATACTGAACGTATTCAGCGTGATGAGTGAGATCCTTAGAGAACATCATAGATGGACCTGCCGATCTTGTATAATCATCAGAATATCTTGCCAACCTCACTATTGTTGTGGCAACATCAACCTCACGTTCTATAGACTCGATTTCTCTTTCATCAATCATATATCTAGCACTCTCGAATAGCGGCATGATACCATTATAGACAAAGCCAACTCGGATATTTGAGTCATTTACATATGGCGGATCATTATGAGCAGCATCATTTGTTACAATGTCTCCTTCTACTTCGATAAAAGCTTCAGCGGGTAGAAAGTATTTGCTGGTATCATGGACTTGAAGTTCGATTCTTGATCGAAGATCCAGTTGTACTGCATGATAGGAATAGAATTGATAATCGCGTACAGAATCATTCTTAGACACTGGGGCATCCATATCGAACGTTTCAGGAGCCGATTTGAACATATTATTATATATTTCTTGATCTAAATCGCGATCTTGCTCGCGATTTCAAACCACTTCCCGCTATCATATTTGCAGTAATATTTCACTGAGTGTCATATCCTTCATTTATCCGTGATGCTATATTCTGATCCACTGCGTTATTATTTTACTAATACTTGCAGGGAAAAGTTCCGTAGATGGTAGTGGTCCTAGTGATTTTATCGCTGATGACGAAGTTATTGTTGGTTTCTTTCTTCGACGAACTAACGCTACTAGTTTTTCCTTAGCCGCGGAAAGGCTTTCCTGGCAACATCACCAACAGCGCTAATACCCTTATCACGAATAACATCAATAGCTTTTATTGATAATTGTTTTGCGATTGGTGCTATTTTTGGAGCCATTCTTGCAAATAACCCTGCAATGGTATTGCCGAGACCATCTCCATAGTACGCTCTATAAACTGGCAATCGTGAGTTTACTAAGTAAGTCATGGTTGGTTTATTGTGGTTGTAGTGTATGATCAACTTATTTAAATGCTATTTATCTAATGTGGTGATTTAATCACTGTGGTAACCGTCTGCTTGCTCATCAATAAACTCTCGATATACACCAATATCCATGATACCACCCTCAAATAGTCGTCTGCAGATATCAGCTGCCTCATTAATTATTTCCGGTGAGTTATTTCCAGCTCGTTTCCCTCCTACGAGAACTTCTAATCGTGATATATCCCCGAGAATACTATTAGGACAACGAACAAAACCACTACCTGAAACCCCTTTTGGAGTTCCGCTTGGATATCCCTTTCCATCTTTTTTTAGTGATACCAGTTAGTTGCACCCTGCAAAGAGGGGTTTTGTATATCAAAAAGTTTTGATTGCTCTGGTAATCTAAGAAATCCATGATCTGATTTCTATGTTGTAGATGATTCAGCTTTTTTTATTTTTTCTATAAAATCTTTATATGTATTATCATCAGATGATACCCTGCCTATTGTAATAAACACACGATATAATCCATTATGCCATGATTTTTTATCAGGGAGATTATAATCATCATGGATATACTTTCTTCTCTGATGAAAACTATTAACGACGAAATCAGCTAATTCTTCAATAGTATTAAATCTCATATATTTTATTTCATCTAATTTACACGGAAGGAATTTATTATTGAATGCAACTCTTTTACCCCCCCCCCTTTTTTTTTCTTGTGGTTGTTCATCTACCATTATAAATATAATATACGATCTAAATTGTGAGTGAAAACTCACCCCCACCCCCGACAGTGTGTTCATTACTTCCGCGTTAGTGATAAATCACCGAACAATATCATACCCGTCTATACAAATTCGTTCTATGCGAGTAAACGCATACCTGTCTATAGAATTATTTTTCAATGGGGCTTTGTTGTATGCGGATTACTCACCTGCAACGGGTTGGGCATTGTTTAGAGTGTCAGAGATTTTTCACTGTGTTGAGGAAACCAAAAGGGGATTTTCATTTTTGTCTGATGATTTCTTCTCTTATTGTTTTGATTTTCGAGTTTATTGTGCGTTTGATTTCATATTGTTTGCCCAATTCACTTCTGACCTTTGCGACAGCAATGAATAGCGGAATAAATTTGTTGATGTCGTTACAGAATACAAGCGAGTCATTTACCGCATGCTGAATTCGTTTCATCAACCCATATTGTTTTGCAAGGACATATCTATTATTCCGGGCGCTATCATCAATATCATGAAATTCAGAGAGAATCTGATTACAATCTAATTTATCTGATAATTGTATTCCTTGATTTTTCAAAATTGAAATCTCAATTATATGACATTCATATTTTCGAAATTCATATATGAAATATTACCGGTATATATCTAATAAAAAAATTAGGGGTCATTTTTGACCCGTTTTTGTATGATATGATTTATATATGAACTCCATTCGTTCTAAGGTGTTCTTCACATCTTATTGGGCCTAAAGATATATATGATGAACCCCATTTGGAACCTTTCATGTGTTATTCACATCTGAGAGGCCCAGAGGTTACAATATAAGACAACACATCCCCATTTGAAACCTATCAGGTGTTATTTACATCTGAGATGCCCAGAGGTACCACGAAGCATTGTCTCCGAGAGGGGATCTAACTCGTCAAATAACGGGTTAGATCCCCAAAAAGGTATGCTTGGTGAATGGACGTCACATTTACATATAGATATATACATATTTACATATCTGCAAGTATTTACATGTTTACATATTTACAAGTATTTACATATTTACAATGAAATGAAATGGTATTTACAATGAAATGCTATGGTACAATAGGACAGCACACGACAATACAACATATAACAATGGATTATAGGTGGACACACAGCACATTCTACATTCAAACTGAAACCACCATACCCCCAACAAAATCACGCGGGTTGAATGCAAAAACACATTCACACCTTGTGACGGTGTGTGACATTTGGTGGTTTCACTGTTTGAATTTCGAATGGCTTAAAGTTCCAATACTATAGGAGACAGCATGGCATATAAGCTAACTAATACATGAAAACCAATAATGTGGTGTGCGATTTTTATGCTTTCGTGTACATAATTATGATTATTGAAAGTATCTAAAAGAAACCAAATACTTGAATAAAACATCAAATAAAAAAGAATACTACCTATTTGATTCATTTTCTCACAAAACAAATACTTGATTATTTCCATTGAGATCCGGTGACAGTGTTTCAAAAACCAACACACAAAACAAACATTCAGTCATCCAAAAATCCCATTGAGATCCGGTGACAGTTGTTTCAAAAATCGTATACAAACCCACACGGGTTATCCGTAACTCTGTTTCATCAACCACACACAAGCCCACACGAGTTATTCCCCTTAATGCTACATATAATAAATCAGGTATATACGAATTGAATTCTGTTTTAATTTGTTTTTAGAAAAAGCCAATCTAGTGATATTCTCTGTAAGGGTATACAAATATCGAAATACTTTCCAGCTTCATTCATTGATTGAAAGGCTCTTTCTTCGTTATTTTCTGTATTAAATGATTTTATAGGTTTCGCATTTTTCGAGTTTTTTCCAGTCCCTCCTCGTTTGGTGTTTTCACTTTGTGTTATACCTCGTAGATTCGATAAAGAATTGTTCTTAGGATTAGAATCAATATGACCAACTACAAAACCATCTTTGATCAATCCATTGTAACATTTATATATTATCCGGTCGTTGAGATATCTTTTCTTTCCAGCACCAAATATAAGTAATCCCATACAATTGTCAAAACCAATTTGTTTCTTCAGCCTACGGTGTCTGACAATACCATCACGAGATGCTTCATAATCGATGATCAGAGGATGTGGTTGAACTTCTTGGTTCATTTATATACTATAATATTATTTGTCTAATTCATTATTTGGTTTAATTATTACTTGAAAATCTATCAATGTAGTCTTGAGGTGTTCTTATGATTTTGTCTTTGACAGAATCAGAGTCATTGATGGAGATTTTAACGGAATCTTTGATGGAGTTTTTAACGGAATCTTTGATGGAGGTTTTATCTCTATTATCATAATAGCGCTTTAGCTCTCTGTATCGCTTACCACCACAATTGAGTCACAACTGCGACTTACCACGCACACCTACCCCACATCGTATGCAAGGTAAGGGCCCAAAACTTCCACGACGTACGCTTTGTAAATGATATCCACAGAATTTATTTCTGCATGATTTGTTACAAGCGGTTACTGATCCTATCATAAGCCATTTGCAATGATTCATTATATAATAAATTCTTTATTTAAATACTTGTTTTAATAATGACATGGAGGAGTTCGAGAGATCATCGAAAATTACGCCTTGGAAAAATGTTGAATTCAATCTCGATAGAGTCTCCACTGATGTACCAAAGAGTCTAATAAGTGATAGAAGCATGATAGGTAGAATCCGTGATGGTTTTAATGAATTCAAGCGTGATGGAGCATCTCACTGTTGGTCAACATTTCGAATTGATGGTAGTGTTGATGCTACCATGAACGACGAAAGAGCAGCAGTGATAATCTCACATCTTGACAAGAAAAAGTATTTGTTTAGAGTGAAATTCATTACCCGCTCAGAAACGGGGAATCGGATTATACGCGACAGATTTGAACCCATCCTGACAAATAAGAGAACTGTCAATGTGAGTCAGGAATCCAAACCAGGAATTCTGACTGGAATTGACAAACCGTATTACGAGAGATCCTATCCTGTAATCGCGGTTGCTTATGGAATCTATCCGATAAATGATAAACCGAGTATTGAAAAATTAAAACCCATGAAATATTCGTCGTTGAATTGTGTAGCAGAACGAATAATAGAGCATTTTACAAATGCGTTGCGTGGAAACAAATTGACGCATCTAAGACGCAAAAAAAAAAATAAATGAATTGGGATTAACAGTGAAGGAGAGCGGAGCAACAATTCAAAATGTGGCCGCGTTAGATCGGATACTAAAATTCTCAATATTCGTAGAGACAGTAACATGCGAGATATTATATGAACCGAAATATAAATCGAGAGGATCTCCAATCAAAATTATTCAACATAATGCACACGCTTGGACACCGCAGTAACAATATTCCGCGGGATAGAACAATAAAATATTACACGGGAAATTTATTTGATTTTATTTACAAGTCGAGTAAAAACGATCCTGTGTCAGTGTGGTTCCTTCACAGTTTTGAAGACGAAGAGGGTAAACTCGATCAATTTGTAAAACCCAGAGGTGAATTATATCGTACTGAAGCCCTCCATGACGAGATGGAAAAACAAGCTAGTGGTTTTTCAACGTATTACGACGAGCAATTATTAACAAACTGTTTTACAATATCGTCAGTTGCAGCTCATTTCACGAGATTGAGAAATCTATGAAAACCAACACGCGCAAAATTTCTCTCAGATATCGAATCAAGCTGCGTGGATTATGGTCATGGTGGATTATGGGATACAAAATACGATCCCAAAATTATTATTTCGGTTGATATGATTGCATGTTATCCAGGGAGTTTTCTTGGGTATGGAGAGTTTTCTTCAAAAGATTTCAACATCCAACACATGAGATGACCCGCGATTAATGTACCACTGCCTGATTGTGATCTCACCGGATACGCTCGTGTAGTATCATTTGAACTGGCTAAAGGACTTCTTCCGTGTTGTTATGTTTGATTTAGTAGACACACCTCTGAAAAACACTGGATGCCAATAGTGTTATTACGGTATATGATTGATTCTAAAATGCTGATATCGCTGATTGTCAGTGAAGCAATTATATCATATCGAAAACAAACTGAAATCTGGTTACCACAACCCGATAGTCTACATAGTATAATCACCGAAAACAAAAAACAATTTCCTAATCTAGACGAAGAATATATCGTGAAATGGTCCAAAGAAATCTTTGAAGTTAGAAATAAACACGCAAAAGATCTCGGTAGAAGAATAATTGGTAAGTTCACACAGAGTGGAAAATACGACCATCAACGACATTCTTCGCGGTTGATTATAGACGATGCTGAATACGACTTTATAATCGCAGATATAACATCTAGAGGTATATACGTCGATCGTAAAGACGCTTTCTTGTCAGATGGAACCAAATTAGGAATAATTGTTACTTACACAGATGGAGAAAATCCTCAGTATACGTACTTAAGGTCGTCTATGCTGGCTTATGCTTCTATTAATTTACTTTCGATGATAAATAGATTTCCTGAATCCGCAGTTAGAGTCGCCACTGATTCATTTTATATAGACGTAAAACACAAAGAAGCAGTGGCTGAATTCACAAATTCCGATGAGAGTTGGGGATCATGGAGAATTAAAAAGGAAATATTGCGTGATTATTCTAAATCAGCAGATGTTACGATTGAAAAGAACTATTTGAAAAATAATCAGATATCAGAACTATCTAATGCACCGTCGTGTTCCGATCCAATATGTAGATATAAAACCAGTTTCCTAAACGGCTGTGGTGGGTCAGGAAAGACGACTCGTGCGATCGAATTATTTCGAGGGAAATCAAACATGATTGTGCTAATATCAACACATAAACTTGAAAGAGAGATGACACGGGGGGGGGGGTTAATGCTTGCACTTATTACAGTTTCTTTCGATCGAAGTTGATATTCCTGGCAAACAAATTCTCGTGAAAAATGATATTGTGTTTGTTGATATCACGGTCGTCAATGATGCATTGTTCGCTGAAAAATCCCCATGGAAGCTAGGATACGCAGCGACCATACATTCTTCGCAGGGGTTGACTATATCCGATACAATTGTTTAGATCATAGATAATCGCATCGAGTGGTCGAATTTAGTTTATCTTGCATTGTCCAGAGTACGAAGAATAAATCAACTTCGAAGATTTGTTTTAGATGATAATGACACAACAATCAGTGATATTGTCAACCATGACATAATCAGAAAAAAATCTCACTGGTTATAAACAACCAGACAACAAAAAATAACAGAAAATTTGACATTGATGCCGAATTTATAATCACACTGAAAGAACAACAGAATAATCACTGCGCGAGTTGTAATTGTATAATGAGTTGGTGTTGGTCGGATAAAGACCCCAGCCAATTTACCGTAGACAGAAAGAATAACAGTGTTGGTCATACCAGAGATAATGTGATGTTGACTTGTCTTGAGTGCAAGAGACACAGAGGTACTAATTAAGACCACGCGGCGGTAATTGAGTATCCTCGGGTATCACTTGTAGTTGTTCACGAGTAAATCCTCGCTGAGGAGCAGTTGAATCCAACCTATAGACTGGCGGTCTACCCGTTGATCGTGTTATGCTAGATATTTTATGCGTAGTGACACTCCAAATAGAATCAGTAGCTCTTTTTTTACCGCCTTCGAGCTCTCCTGGTTCATATAAATACCTAACAGTGACATTGCCGAGTATTGTTTGTTTTGAAAAATCATTTTGCGGTTTTACAGGTATATACTTTTTTTAATCGCGTTGTTAGGTTTCCTGTTGATTGTTCGAGTAATCTCATTATTCAGCGCGGTAATTACGCATGGTAATCTCTTGATCTATTTACGAAATCGTTGACCCTGAATAAATTCTTTCGCGTATTGATATCCAAATAACCGATCAGCATGTGTCCGATTAAATCGTTCAACAATTGCCTGATCGCGATGTAGTGCAGTATGTCCTCGTCTGATGGTGACATTATGATGCTTCATTGTTGATAACACTGCACCCTGAAATTCCTTACCAGGGTCAACTTGTAATAGATTTGGCCAATGCAGAGGACCTCGTCGATAAATCTTTTCAAATGCAGAAGACACCTCAGTTGATGATTTTGTCTTTAAAGGTTCTGCTTGTTTGTATCGACTCGCAACATCAACTACGGTTAGCGCGTACTTGTAAACACCATTATGCGGCAGAAATAATATATCGGCCTGATGAACCTCATTAACGACGCTGACATCAAAATGCGAGAAGTTATTGTTTAGGCGGTGGTAGATAAATTTGCCATATCGCCTGTTTGGATAACCAATCCGCTGCAGTGGTATTTTTCACCTTTGCGGCGCCAGCGAGTTTATTGATTGCTGCTTTACCCCTCCAATATCCTCTTGGGGAATAATAAATAGATTCCATGATGTTATTAATTACCAGCACCCAACATCAATTTACTTTTCATCGCCGATTTTGTCAACCATGAAGCCAATTTTTCTTTGAAGGATTTATCAGTGATAGAATTCAATGCATGAATTAATTTCACATCTGCGATATGTCTGTGTTGCAGATTGCTGCTTTTATAAGCAACATCATGAGCATGACATGCCTTATCAATAGCGTTTATTGGATTTTCACCGGGTCGGGGTTGGTTTTGATCATCGAGTCGGATATCGAGTCTGGTCCCGGGTCCACAATAACTATATCTTGGAAGGTGTTTTTCTCCCGGATATTTTGCCCATGGTGTTCCTGGGAGTTTTACTAACTTGGCTGCAATATTACCTCCTCGTTTTGTTTTCAATCCTCGATTTTATCAAAGGAAACAAATCTAAATTTTTTGGTACCACATTGTACACACTTACCAGCAAGTGCTGATCTGTTATTTTTAGTTGTAATCGTCGTCAAGTCATTTGTGCTAGTACGCTTCTTACATTTCACACAATATAGATTCATAACATGAATGTAATTGATTTTTCGGCGACAAAAACACGAGAGCCTGTTAAACATCATGCAGCGCTACCAAATTCTATTCACATGATTATAATCGGGCCATCTGGAAGTGGCAAGATACAGTTGTTACTTAATTTGATAACGAGATGGATGAAATGGGATAAGTTGTATTTAATAGCCCTTATTGTAGACGATCAGCGATGTTACAAGGTGTTAAAGGATTTTAACGAGAAAGTAAAATCGGAAATCGATGAGGATATTATTGAGTTTATAACCGATATCGAGGAAGCACCGAGTATTGATGATATGGATGGAAATATTAGCAATTTAGTCGTATATGATGATGTCCTGTTAGGCAATCAAAAGAATCCTGCATGGATATTTTCCAGAGATAGGTATAAAAATACCGATGTGATATATGACACTCAAAGATACACTCAAATACCAAAAGTGTTTAGAGATAACTGCAATATTCTTGCTCTATTCAATGGAGTTGGAACACATACGCTATGAAATATTCACCAGACTTGGTGCAGTGGAGATACGGATTATAATCTCTTAAGAAATTTTTTTAGTCACGCTCAGTCAATTCCACATGGATTTGTAACGATAAATTTGCACGACCCGAGATCAAGATATCGTATCGGACTCGATCAAATATTCAATTGAAACAATTCGTCTCCACAACGCCATCAGCGCCTGGTCAATATAGCGACAAACCGAAACCATTTCTCTTTTTTTGTCTGCCTGAATTGGTTTCAGATTGAAATCCCTTAGGATTTTGTTTGAAATAGTTTCGGTTTGCTTGAAATAGTTTCGGTCTGTCCACACTCTCTGCTGCTATTGCAAACGACTTTTAAAAAAATACAAAGTATTTTATTATCATCTTCTTGAGGTATTGTAAGTGTAATGTCTTACCTTGTTAATGAATAGCAAAGGGAAAGTTGTAGGAGTCACTACTATTCGCTACTGCTGCCTCGCAATTTCGAAAGTTTGACAATATAATTTTCAATGAAGCCGAAATATTGCAACTAAATTTACTCGTCTGTATTACCCTGTCCACTTGATTATGAATTACAAAAAACTTCATCATCATCATCATCATCATCATCATCATCGACTTCTTCTTCTTTGTCGTCGTCGTCATCATCATCATCATCATCATCATTTAATTGTCTTCTTCATCTCTTTTTTCTTCTTCTTCTTGCTTTCGAAATCGTCCAACAAGTTCAATTACCACACAGTTTGTATCGTTGTTCCCCTCTCTCCACCTCTCCCCCCTCCAATTCATTCAATCCCACCTACCCAATCTCCTTGAAAAAAGTCAGAAATTATGCTTAGTTAAGTAATTTCAGATGACATCATGATTGTATTAGGTCCACTGCACCATAAATAGTAATACGTCCGCCCTAGGAACAATAACAAGATTTCTCACACAGGAAGGAATCAATAATCATAAGGACTAACACAATGTATCACAAGTTAATTTCTGTTTCTTTACAAGTATAGCGACTGACAAGTGCATAAGATGGGACAAGTATATAACATAGAATTTGCACTTAGTGGTGATATAAGCGCTGTATTCAGTATAAGCCCTTTAATGTCGCGCTTGTGACGAATGTCACACAAGGCGACACACAAAGATAAACAAATTGATTAGTCGTCCTTTTAAATTTATAAGCTATGCACTCAATAATAAAAATATATTTGGAAAAGCTTTAAGTCTGTCGCCAGGTAATTTTCCCCTAGACTTTCCTTATTATTTATTGCATCCGTCACACAATCGCCGCCATAGTATAGCCTCACCCCTAGATCTCAGGAAGTGAATAAATAAATATTCATTTTTTTGTTTTGAGCTGTTACAAATTTGTTATCTTTATCCCAACTGTCGTGGGAAGAGTTGGGAAATAAATAGACTGACACGCACGCAAACACACAATAGTAGTACGAATAATGATGACCGCTATCAAACTATCTCGGCTACTACAGTGCAATTTATTTGATTGGTATACCATAAAAACAATCTCATGTAGTTATTAGACTCTGCTGCCTTGATTCATATCATTTATCTCATTACTTACTATCCTAAGTGGGAGCCCCGAGTGGCCTAAAGCGTTATTCGTTACGGATCACAGCCATCTCAACCTCTGTCTGCGTGGGTTCGAGTCTCAGATTGGCCAATGTGGGTATGTGAGAAAACTTGCCAGTAGCTTCTCGTGGGTCGTTGGTTCTTTCTGGGGGTTTTCCCGGGTTCTTCCTCCACCATTGATACTGGCCGCCATGTATCGTGTGATGAGAAAGGTCGTTAAACCCTAATACAACAACAACTATTCTAAACAGTGATATACGCCACTTGGGGGACAATGTGATTTTCAATGGTCCGAATGGCACTTGTGGGACAACATTAAATTTTACAAGAGTGACGTCATGGTACTGGACACAGAAGAAAGTGGACAGTGTTACAAGTGACTGACCTCACTGTGGTAACAGTGTTCGAGTTGACCTTAATAGGCACTACTCTAGGCAGGAACGGGAAGTTTTATGTGACAGTTTACAGAATCAACAGGATTTACTGGGTCAAAGGTGTTTATGGAGTCAACATAAACAAACAGACAATGCTTATACAACGCAAAGACAAAACTATTTTTTTGGCAATAGTAACATAGTATATCTTTTCGAGGCAAATGAATTGGGGCTTTTGGTGCCTGTTAAGCAAAGACAGTTTACGTACGGAGCAATGTACTGGTCTTCTTCTCTTCCTTAAACTTCGCCTTTCAGCATGACTGTACATAAAGACTCTTGTCCGATACCCTTGTCTCTCCACATAAATCCTTCTTTTCCATATAGCCGTATTTGTAATGTTAGTGATGATAGCCCATGATGATTCCCAAACACGAGTAGCCCGGGCTGAAAAGCATCCCTAAAATTAGGGTAAACGACTCAACTGATCAAAACCAATTGACGTGTTTCACCAATTCAATATTGCGTTATACAATCCAGACAGAACGCTGAGTGTCTTTCATTTAGAAGAGATATGCGTGTAATGTCACATACAGTATATAGTTGCGCTAGTGTCGGTGCGAAGTAAATCGATGCGACAACGTTTTAGCATGGCGGAAACTAAGAATGCGATGTATTGGGGGTGCGCCTGCAAGGAGAGATGACATTGCAAATGCCAGAAAAACACCACATATATACTTCCAGAAGAGATTGATTTTAACTGGCATTTCGTCAATTTTCTTGTCTCTTCGCATTATATTAGATAGATGATTTTTGACAGAGGCAGAAAAAAGAATTAACTAATTCTTTACAACAGCAGAATGAAGCAGCACAAACCTTTGTCTTTCAACATCAATAGCAAGAAGAGGAAAGATGAAAACGAGAGAAAGAGGAGAAGATAAAGTGCAAAGGAGAGAAGAAGTTAAATTCAAACGTTTATGGTACTGCTTGACATGTTGGCAGAGTTAAGATATCTGAAAGGAATGTATCAGACTTATTTAACTTGACCCAAGAGAAAAAACATTTTCACTTGCCAAAACTTCCAACCCAGTCATCACTACCTTTGTACTAGCTACCTCTGAGAGACCATCAAAAACAGAAGCGATCGCTACCAAATACCAAATTATCCACAGAACAGGTGAATAAGTAGGACTTGACCGCCGTATAAGGCAGTTAAAGTTCGACTTGTCTAGTCCGTGAGTTTCTTATTAAAAAAATCCCACACCCAATGGTTCTATTCATGGCCACCCACTTCTTTTAAAAAGAGATACCACTTTAAGATTGCCAAATCAAGTAAAACTTAAATCCCTTATTTCCCATGGCGTTCGAATGATGAGCGAGTGTAAGTATGTGCTTATAGAACCATATTAGTTAAAATTTAAGACCAAGAAACTTACTCTTTCTTTCTGATATAGTCTCTCTTTCTTAAATGACGATGAACATTTCACAACATATCATTAAAAGTACATCGTTTCCTCTTCTTTCCCTTTGTGAATTTCTTCACTGGCACGTGTTCTACCTCTGCTTTATTTTCGTCTCTCTGTTTCTTCTCTTGCTTTTCTTGACAGGTATGATTCCTTCATTTTCGAAAGGCCCCTCCTGCTCTTCTTGTTCCTTTTTGGTTTCATTTTAGGGCACTATGAAAACCACCACCCTTTCTTCTGACAATGATAGCATGTTTCCCGTTCTTTGTTTCTCTTTACTTTCGTCTTGCTTTGACGTTGAAAGCATTGTGAAGACAATGTCTTTTCTTCTGACAGATATAGCAAAAATCGACTTTTATCTCGAAAGGTTTGAAGAGTACTCTGTCGTCTTTTCTAAAGTAAACATTCGTTGGACGCTTCTTAACGCATTCACTAGAAGGTCGCACTGTGTTGGATCTTACATCTTCGTAGCCGTTTGAGAACATAATAGACACTAACTCTATGTATAGGGTTACGTTGCATGTATAACCTAGTCCAATGAAATTTTTCTATCAAGATGAAACGATCGCACGCTTTCAGTGAGAGAGAAAAGGGGAGTAATAGGACACCACGTGGCATATCGCCTAGCACACGAGATGAATTCTTGGCTCAAATCCATGGCAGCGATTTTGAAGAGGATCGGAACGAGCCTGAATCAACACCTTCCATGTCGACCAAGAGAGTCTACCATCAACGAAAGTCAGACAACAGCTCCAAAAACTATTATCACATTCTAGAGACGCAAATATTGATCCTCCAGAAAATTTAAAACCACAGCTTACACGTACACGGTGAAGTTTAAAGATTTAAAGTCCGAAGTACCTATCGAGAAAGCAAAACGTTTCATCACCGATTTTGGGGATTCCTTGTTAACCACATTGAAACGATGATGCCAAGCCAAAGAGAGCGATTGTTTGAAATTTTCCATTTATCATGGCAGTTTGAAGAGTCACGTGCCTGGATCCAGTTTAGCAACCCAAAAGATTTGACACCTTCCAAAATCATTGACACGATTCAACGCGTTCACCGAAGGTAAAGCTATACTTTACATGACTTTTGTTTCCCCTCAGAAAGGGAGTGGACGCAGAAAAGTGTTATTGGTGGAAAACATTAGCAGTGCCCAGTGCAGCATCTTCAAATTAACATCGTTCAAGACCAGATGTGTTTAGCACAAGCCCATTGTCATGGGTTGAACGTATACCGATAAGAACGATACCATGGACTGGAAACGTACATTGAACCGATGAAAAAAAAACAAAGAGAAGCAAAACTCCTTTTACAGCAAGCTGACATATCCAACCACACGGTCTTTATCATTCCTGCAATACATCAACTGCAAGAAATGTTGGCTCCACGCTACACGTTGAAACTCTACCGTCAAGTGATGCGCGATATCCCAGAAAAAGATTAAAACCGCGTCACGAAGAACATTACAATACCATCGCCAGGCTCACTGGCGTCCTCAGATATAATTATTATTGTGAGAAATGAAACCTTGTGTTTGCCAATTGTCAGGTTACTCGCGGGTCATGAGTGTTATTCGTATAGTATTGTATAAGCCCCATTTGTCAAAGGGTAAGTGTTAAGTCCCACTTTGTCAAGGGGTATTCTACAACATATAATAATAATAACTATAACCCACTCCCTTTTGGATACTCGTTATCTAGGAGATGACCGCCCTCGATATAATTGCCCGGTGCGAGTATGAGAATAGATATAGTAAACTGAGCAGGTATATTGAACAAACAACTCCGAGCCCCCATAAAGATAAATAAACAATTTAATCAATTGCATATACAATTATGAAACTTCCTTTCATTAGGAATACACGCTGTTTAGAAATACAACTTTCACCGAATTACAATAAGATTTGAAATAGATTTAAACAAATTAGCAGTTCAATTACTGATAGTTTTAAATCATCATAGGATCGAGTGGTACAATCGAAGTCAATGACTTGTTCGATTTTCATAACCTGCTATTATCGATTCTCGTTGACTGTTCAATCAATGTTGTTTCAGGAAGTCGCTGTCTCGTCCAGTTTCTAGATACTCTGCACTCGTGGATGTTTCCGCTTGATTCCGGATTTGTCCACTGTATCAAGCGTTCACTGCAATTTCCATCTCTCAATTCTTTTTCCAAAGTTTACGTCGTTACTCTCGTAATTTTACGATCTTCCCAAAAAGCTATTTTCTTCCTTTCAAAAGAAAAGTAAAATAACGTAAGTCTCTCGTTACAATGGTTACTGTTGAGACTTTCCATTATTCCTGGATCGAACAATCAGATATTTCTATCAGTGATAACAACTTACAACCCAGAGACAGCCGACACCCCAAGGGCGCTATCCGCATAGTCTCCTGAGACTAAGGCGCCAATGATGATGATGATGATAACAACTTTACTGCTAGTAATTAACTACACATGTCCTCAAATGAACGTAGTTAAACAAATTGTTAATTCGTTTTGCCTTGACCTAATACATTAACGTACTACGCAGCGAGGCGTTGAATTATGGCTGTACCTTAATTTCCACAGCACATAAATCGTATACACTGTCGCTAAATCATCTATGAAATCAAAATTCGGTGGATTCACATGTATTCTTGTAAATCATTAACTAAGGTAATACATTAAATTCTTAGAACATAAATCATTATGCAACCAAGATGATAAATTCAAGAATTAACGAAACACTTCCTATTCATAACTCAGCATAGTGTTTTACGACATAAATTAACACTACGTCATTCTTAACTAAGAATTAAGGTAAGAATTCCAATTCATAATTCTAAAGCACATTATTATATGAATGTATCAAATTAAATCAATTATACAAATGTATCAAACGAAATCATGCAGACCTGTAAATTGAAGCAAACATCATGCAAATTGCATCAACAATATACACGGAATTGTGACAGTACCTTCGTGTCTTTGGTGTGTCAACCCTAAGTTTGGCGGGTTTTCCCTTGGTCCACGAATTAACGGATGTACTTCTCTAAAAAACATCCAGAGCATTAACTAAATAATACTTCTCCAAACTCTCTTTCAGAGCAACTTCAACACTAAATTCTACTTTAGCTAATGCGATATTATGTCCTACGAATTTTCATTTGAACGCACGCCCCTTATTTAACCGTGACCAATCAGAATCAAATGTATTTTCTCCCGCTCTTCTCTAAAAGTCGCTTACGTCATAGTCAATATGACATGCTTGGGTTTAAGTAACAGAATCTCTGCATTTTCTCAATTCTGACACTTTTCGTGGGAAATGAAACTTTAAAATGTCGCCAGCAGTCCGTCGGCTGCTGAATAAACACGGTTTAATTAGTACAAAGGTCGCCCTCGAGTCTATAGATCCCGCTTTGACATAGCCTGTCATCATAAATCTAACTAATGGCTAGCTGGCCACAACTAATGTTTAATTAATAGATCGACTGAAATTTGCCCCTTTACACCAATCATGATGAACACATTCATTGCAGAGAGAGCTGTCAGTGTTGCTTAGCCAGCGAACTTTTGTCGGTCCTTCGTGTTACGAATAAGATCGCATAACACAAGGTTCAGAGCAGAAAAGTGCTGGTCAATTAATGCAATTTTGCTCTAATTGTAGAAATCCCATAGGCGAAAAACCTCCAGAGTCAACGTTTGTAGAAAGAAGAAACAATATTGTCACCAAATCGTGGATTTTGACTGCTACATTCAATAACACAAATCTAAACAGGATGAGACCTAAATTTTGCGTGGCTCATCAAACGTGCGAGAAGTGCATCCAAGAACCTACTTTTATGAATTATCCCCACTATCTCAAGATTCCTAGAAGACGTGAAAAACAAATTCAAGGATCTAACACACTTCCCTATTTCATGCAATGAACCTTAGATCCTCGCGTTGACACATGCTACCAAGTGGATATTGAGTGTTTCGGAGAATGACATCGTTTTGACACGGGGATACCAAAAGCCACCATGAACAGAGCCGAACTCATTCACATGCAGATATAGAATGTACAGTTTAAAGATTCCTTACGCTATTTAGTCATCTCTTTTAGTCGAATGTCTAAAATGTTAAAAATGACAACAGTGACCGAACCCCATCAACACGTAGTCCTACCACATGTGACTGACGCACACTATTACAACCCCGACAATATGCACACCGAACGACAAGAAGACTTCTACGCTTGGCACCGCTCTCAAGCTTAGGACCCCTTCGACTTTCAGGACGATGTCTTCAAGTATTGTCGATCCAACATGGATATTTTATGGCGTTGTTGGGGAAAATATCGACAATCGTTAATGGCAAACGGAGGGATTGATCCTTTGAAGGAAGCCTGTATGATTGACAAAGTGTGCTACTTAGTGTACCGTAACCGGTGAATGCCGCACAACACCCTAGCTGTCATACGCTCTCAAACTACGAAGTTTATCAGACGTTGATAACCGACCAAACGTGTGCGATAGTTACAATAACTGTGTGCGAAACGAAACATAAATTGATCAGACATGACCGAAACAGAGCAGGCGAAAAGACCATTATAAAATATTGAGTGGATGGCTGGTATTTTGAAGGTCCTTAGACCGTCTATGACTTAAATGTATGCTTATTTGACAGATGCATTATTTCTTACCCTCAACGTCACACGAAAACAAATTATTAGACTGTACCATGGAAGAATTGTACAATAAAACGTACCAATGACATCTGAAGAGAAGGATACCAAGTGGTGGAAATGAAGCACGACAACGATCGACGATTGAAAACCGATCTCCAGTTTAAATTCATTCTGTAAAGTTACAATTTCGTGAACCCAATAGGCACAGTTTATACTGAAGATGATAAACGAACACCCCTGCTTGACATAAAACACAGACGAGGAGAAATGAGAATACATCAATTACCGATACGTTTGTTCCTGTATCCTTGGGTGTTAAAATATTGTCACTTTCCAGCTGGACAATCACAATTGCTGACGCAACACACTGACATGAAAAATATTCGTCAATACAAAGGCTTGATCAAGACATAAAGAATGACCACCTATGAGATGCACAATATTTTACGGTTGCTAACTCAAGAGATTGTCAGACGCCTTTTGGAATAAATGTAAAAAAAAAATCATGTACAAGAGAGTGAGACTTCCAACTACTGCACTTTTCCTTAGGGACACGGTGAGATCACCCCGTATTAAACAAGATCAACTTCTAAAACCGATATCTTATTGTGCCAGCATACGCGGAGCTAGAAAGATGAATCATTTCACACGGCCGCAAGTGAACGGTTCAGATTCAATGAACACTAGTGCGGTGATGTGCTTTGCGATCGCATCGATGCCATATTCTGCGACACCATCGATACAGCACGGCATCGCAGTTTCTCAGCTACCAAAGAAAGCGATAATATGCGTGGACCATCCGATGGATGCAAATTTGATACCATTTATTACAGTGACCCTTGCGTCTTTAATGGGTTTCATGTCGTGCGTTTACCACCCTAGAGATTGCATCCATGTATGTGACAACAACTCTGAATGTCACAACCACCTCAACGAAATGCATCTGTCAAAGAAGAATACACGTTGCGAGTGGCTTTTGTCTGGCTACTGCAACTTTGAAAGTCGATTTCAAACGTTCAAGGGGAGTTACCTAAATATTTGGCTGGCCCTGTACCCAAAGAATTAGCCAGAGCCGGATTTAATTTACTTGAGAGAAAAATACAATGTCAAGTGTTTCAATTATAGTGTGTCACTTCACGATTGGGAATAAGAACACTCGGCTTACCTGGAACATGTTCGATTGTCTCCGCGCTGTCACTATTTTTCTTTAGTGGGACCAAGTATTATATTCGTCTTTTACCTCTGGAGTTGAGATAACATATTTACAAAACGTTCCTCAAGATACACGTGCAACGCAAAACTAATTGCATCCCTGAATGCTATAAGAGGATTGATTCTTTTGAAAATGTCAGACACTGATAAACCACCCGACAGTCGGTAGGTTTTGGATACTCTTTATAACTTCCACTTACACGTTATCAATGTGTGTGTGTGTGTGTGTGTGTGTGTGTGTGTGTGTGTGTGTGTGTGTGTTACTAAAACATTTCGGTTACCTCCAAACAAAAAACAGTATTGTCAACCACTGGTTTAGAAGAGCACATTCAGACTCCATCTCTGTAGCTGAGTGAATGGATTTGCAAAGTGTTTGTCAAAAGGTGAAATGCTTACGCAAATTCATTCATCTATTTTTAGAGAAACAAACCTTCCGAAGTATAGAAAGACAGATTCTTGGAGAATACTTTTTCCGTCACAAATTAAAAGGGTATTGGCCACGACCCTGCGGCGACGAGTAGAAGAAGACTGATTCTTGGATAACACTGTTCATATCACCAACACCAACGAGAGTATAACAGTTTTATGCCGTGCCACGAACTGTATCGGAAGTTATGCAACAGATTCCGTGGAAGGAAGTCAACGACTGTATTCAGACCTTGGACGATGGTAAATATTTGAATTATATTTGTTTCCATTGAATTTTTTTATGATGTGTGGTGTGCGTGTTATTTACTACGTTTTTCGGGGGTGGGTGGGGTGATTTTGGTTATAAGCAGATTCCTTATAGATTATTTACGAAGAGCTCCTACAAAGACGTAATGATTGCTCCTTTAAATGTGCACGAGACACTCATTCTGTTAAAAGCGTTGCGTTTTCACATCAACGTTTCACTACCACTGCGTCAAAATAATATGATTCATGAAGCTTTATTGACATTGGATGTTTACAAAGAAAAATATGTGTAGCTTGCGACCTACACCATACCTGTAAATATGTGCGTGACTGGAAAATGGTTGTCTTCAATGCTTGGATGCAAGAAGTGGTTCACTATGCCCAAGACATTTGTAATTGATCCCAAAAAAGGCGGGCTTAAAACGTGAAGTGAAATATGTACTATTTTAACCCGTGTTAGACGCAGTAACAAAATGACCTGAAGGAAAACCAAATTCATGACAGCAGAATCGATGTCGACATCGACACGAAAGAAAAGCCGTTCTGGGATTAGAGACTCTGAATGGTGTTGAGACATTACGGCGTATCTCTAGAAGTTCTAGAGCACCACACTTTTATCGCCAACGTTGTCCAGTGATTTGTTTTTATTGCACTTTTATCTTTCTGCTTTGCATTTTACCGATGACTTAACCATTTTGCTATTTTGTGTTTTTGTATTTTATATCAAGTTTCCACTCTGAACACTGAACAAATTTGTCCTGAAAAGTATTTTCAAAAATCTCTTGTCTACTTTATGTTATTTCCAGAATGCTGAACATGGTACATCCTCCTTCTCTTCCTCTGCTCATTGACAAAAACTTAGATCGACCCAGGCTGTAAGGTATTGTATCTTTGCCACATCTTTAACATGTTAATTACTGGCCCGAGTGTTTAAGGCAAAATCGAATTAGTGAAACGTTTTAATCGGGCATAAAATCAGTCGTCCAACCCAACGCATCCTGTGGTGTTACAAGGGTGGCAATCGGCTTACAATCTCCTTAAAGAAAGCCAAGAACAATCCTTCGATTTTGTGGAAGTCTTCCCTCTTGCAAATGACGGGTGCATATTTGACAAACACATCTGGTCGTCTTCGACGACTTAGTAAAGCCCATCTTACCATCGGCCACAATGATCATTACATGGTCGTGTTTAAAAGTCAGAAAGCTAAATCTTAACTGTATGGGTTTGGGTTAGAAAAACAGTTAGGCTCGCTTATGCGTCCGACGATGCCACTAAAACACCTCACTCGTATTTACTCGTCGATTTAAAATCCACTACACGTGATCGATTTCTTAACCATCTGAAAAGTAATTTTTTTAAAACAACAACATATTCTACCAGAAACAGAGGCATTGTTGCTTGGACGCAAATTTTATCCCCAAAACCACGTCACTTTCCAGTTTCTTCGACTTCGCCATTGTTCGTGATGCCGTCCAAAGAAGATTTGATACGAGTTTTTCCAATTTAAATTCGAAACCCCTTACTAAAGGATCGTCTACAGTGGCGACACCTTTTTCTGTAGATGCAGCAGCGGCCCCTAAATAGTATCCTCCCCCAAGATCTAATTCACACTGTTGTCAACCTTGTAAATATATTCCTGTTTGAAGAATTGTTGACTTTTTTGTCATTAAAAACGAGGAAATTTCAAAACCTAGTGTATGTTGTTGTATTGACACCATAGGACATTTATATACACATTTACACAAAACTTCTAAATTTTGAATTAGGAAACAGTTTAATACGTGACTCTAATTATGAGTGTGGCTTACACAGAATTGGTCGTATGGTTTCATGTATCAATGAAAAATTGGGCTGGATTTGCCTCAGTGTATGTCTTAATGTTTCAGGCTGTATTCTGATAGGTTCATTGAGACTCATGCCGAGTCCCTTTTCTCCCTTCCTTAGCTTGGAAAATCAAAGACGAGAGTGTGGGCCGATTACCACTCGTCTAGTAAATCAGATGCCTTGAAAATCGTCTGCGCACGAAACTGGTGAGTCCAATTACGCCTGATGTCTCATAGCGCACATGTAGACAGCATTGAGGTCAACTCGAACACTGTTACTATAGAACTACTTGAGGTCAGCCTCGTGTAACACTGTCGCGGTTTTCCACGGTGTCCATTGCCGTCATTGCACATGTTACTACTATCCTAGTAAACTAAATGAACACTTTCATAATAAAAACATTTCGAGAGCAGTTACTTATAAAATCATAATAGGATTTAACAAGGCTCCATCCAAATCTGCTGAAACAAGACACAAACAAAAAATAATATTCATCACTATGTAATGTAAATACACAAGTCAGGCTTATATACAATTTTCATATTCTTAAATGTTTAAATAACTTATCATTTCTTATTATAATTCATGCTAAATTTCACTTTGAATTAGAGGCAAACAATCAGCATGCTTCTTACATAATAAACTAAAAAATAAAACAATTATTACATGTATTATCATCTATACCAGGTCAGTTGCACGATGTTGGTGTCCACCTACCAACTCTCAAAGACATTTAAAATACCAGGCAAACTCGTCTCCAAGTGGCTGTGAATCTGTTGGCTGTGAAATCAGTGTCTGATTAACAGTAGAAGTCTTTTGTCAAATTGCATTGGCTGGTTTTAATCCAGTCGTGGAATTGACATCTTTATTTAAAGCTGTTATGACTAATGGAATTCGTACTACCCACTGCCGAGACCGCTCTGGCCTAAAAAACAATTGTACGTACTGATAAATGAATAACCGTTCTGCAAAAACCGGAACAATAGAGAGAGAGAGAGAGAGAGAGAGAGAGAGAGAGAGAGAGAGAGAGAGAGTAAAATACAATTGATAAGCATGCAACGATCCTATAGAGACACTGTTTTGGGGTCAGAGACGAAGTCAGATGGCAGGGACCCAATAGAGACAAAAAGCAAAAGTCCCACATTCATACTACTAAACACTTGTATATTACCAGTTGTGCCGTTTTGTTACTTACATCGCTTGTAAGCCACATTTGTTATCTATCCATGACTTGTAGGAATTCTTACAATATGATAACCGTTTCAACTATGTTTCTAAAGCGATGAAGTATATCTACAGCATCAAGGACTACTAACTAGTAACTGGTGCATTAGATACTGAATAAGTTTAAAAGCATCGAAATAAGTAAAATTAATTTTTGTTTTGGTTGTGATAAATGTATATAACTTTCTTGCTAATTGCATGAAAATCATAAACATTGATCAAAGCCCATACTATCCTTTCTATTTCGACTTAATATTTTCCACACATGATATTGGTACATCAAAAAAGTACTTTCACACAAAGAACCGTCAAAAATTAAAACTTGACAAATTAATAGTTTAAGAATTTCTTGATTGCACAGAGATTAACAACAGGCACATCCATTACGACAGGAAGAGAAACTCACACCATTTTTTACATATTAATGTTATTTTTATCTGACATTTAAATTATGTATTTGAAAGAAGCTGATTTGACTGAATCATAATACAAGCATTTCTTCGACAATGTTTTCGTTATCTAACTTTTACGTTCTACACGACTTGCAGCAGATAATGGATTTTTAGAGACGAAAATGTAATTTTGATATATATCCTGACGATACGTGAGACAAGTGGATTGAGTAACTTATTGATGTTTCCTGGGGGCTTATCTGTTTCTGTAATAGACTATTGCATGAAGTGATAGAATGCAAAAAAGAAGTCACCTAACCTAATAACTTGCTTTTAGTGGTAAACATTATTGAACGTCTGTGTGAGATATTGCAGAAATAAAGTTCTGTCCCAAGGGACCTATATATCACAGTAAGGAACGTATATAAAAAAAAATGCCTTTGAGGAAAACAATGTCGTATCGGTGGTCATGAGAGAAAAGGCATTTTAAAAGCTAAACTAGACAAAACGAAACTTTTAAAGAGGTTGAAATATTCATTTGTTTAAAAGGTTGCAGAGAAACCATATGAAAATGCGTTACTATTATCTGTTATGCGAGCAAGGGCTTTTTCAATATTTTATTTGTGGGTTTTTTTCCTTTTTTTTTTAAAAAAAAAGTCATTGGTTACTTTTGTCTAAGAGTTGAATTCAAGTCAGTTAATGATTTCGAGCATATTCCATGTATGAACTCAGTCAGTTTTAAAATGAACCCAACTTACATATTTATATTGCAATACTGTTTCATGCAGACATTCCTAACCCCTTAAAAATAACATATGACATTAATGTAGTTTGCTCTACGTAGTAGAGATCGAGATGATCATGATATTTTAATTTTTAATTGTAATGACATCTTGTACAAACTGGTAATCCCCATATGTTCTGCATTATCCGGAGAGGCCGGATTCAACTTTTTCGATTGGTGATAATTTAACTTCGAGAATCATTGGCAATAATACAAGTATTCTCACAGTCAATAAGTGCAGGATCTCTCTCTGTACATGCCAGCTGAATGATACTAATTTGCTTACACCCAGAATGCGCTTGATTTCCATACTTTGCCAGTTAAAATGGTTGTTATCGCCTACGCGAGTGAGTGATTTGGATTTTTTAAACGTAGCTTTACCAGGTTTTATGTCATATCGCTAAGATGTCTACAGCAAGGAAGTTTATAGTGATGTCTAGCACTGGGGTATCATTAAACAGACATGTAGCATTATGTCATACCCCGTCACATTATCCTGACACCTGGTGGACCAGTTCTCACACTAACCCCTTAATGCGGAACACCTAGCGAGGCAGATGCTAGTACCGTTTTTTGAAGTCTTTGGTATGACTCCGCCGGGGTTCGAACCCGCGGCCTCCTGCGTCAGAGGTGACGCTCAAAGCACTAGACCAACTGCTATTTATTTTTAATTTGTTTGTTTGTTAGTTTTACCCAATAAAACTATTTCATTTCTTTTGTAATGTAACATCGTATGTTGGACTTGACCTTTTCCAAAACTGAGTTTATTCTTGCTTGAACCAAGTTGACTTTTTTATTATTTAATGTAAAGAATTAATACGTATCATCATTATTCTCTTTGTTTATGAGCTTAATATCAGAATTATTATTAATATAAAACGTAAATATGTTTATTTGGGTCAGGGGTTTGGTTTTACATAAATGAATTTTACAGGCAATGGATTTGATTTTATAGACATCAGGGTCATTCTAGAAAGTTATTTTCCATTAGGTAATATGGTTTTTTAATAGAAAATGATAATTGTGACCAGGGGTCAAGTAGATTACTATATAATCTTGTAATTGTGAGGATTTGGTCATTCGTGCTTCAACATCTAGCATTTTAAGTTGCATTATTTATTGTGACCAGGAGGTTTGTGCTGGAATCTTTTTTTTGTGTGTTCAAATTATTGATTTCAAGTTATTTTCTCTGAAAATACAAACGTGCTCTGATAAACATCTTGGATAGCGATATTCACTGGAATTTATAATATATTCAAACCCGAAATTATATTTCTGTGATTACTTAAAATACTATTGACACATCAACACTTCTATAGCTACCATAGACACGTCATCGACTTCAGCTTTGTGATTTTGTCTGTACCTTTACTGAATTTTATTTAGCATTTTAGATTACAAGGACGTGCATTTGTTTGTTTTGTGATCGTCTTTTGGATTGAAATCGCATTACTGTTAAGTTATTTTTTTCTCATTTTCACTTTTTATTCTAGGGAAATAAATATATTTCTTAAATTTTACAAAGCTTGTTGTATTTCACTCTTTTCTGTTACTTATTTTAAGATCATAGACTCGAAACACACCGATTCCTTTTGGGTTTCGATTTCCTTTCCCCATATATGAGAATTTTGTTATGGGAACAAGTGTTTTTTAACATATTCCTTAGCAAGCGTTTTCATATTACCATTTTAGGTCGCAACGCTTTCGTAATACAAGTCTACCATTTTCTGTATAGCTGTCTTCAAAGGTTTCAATTTAATCTATTCCTATGTAAATTATGGACCCATAGCACTGTGCACAGACTTCATGTGAAGACAAACACTTGATGGTGTATGTTTGACTGTTTCTATTGTTCATGATTTATTAATCTTGCTTACAGATTTCTTTTGATTTCGTGGCACGTTCGAAGTCACACTCCAGATACACAGAAGGGAAAGTCTAACATGTTATTGTTGGTGCACCTAACCGTCTTCGGAGGCATGGTTTGTCGCATTCATGCGGAGAAACTAAAGGGTCGTTTCTGTTGATTTCCTAACATCAAATCGGCCGAGATGGGTTTTTTTTTTGTTGATAACTTCGTTTATACACTTGAACTCCTATTAACACCTCCTACCTCCCCATCGAAGCCCCTAGGCGAAACAAAATGGTACATGTTCATCAAGATTTTGGAGCTTTGCCATGGCGAAACTACCTTTGTGGATATTATTTTCCTTGCTTTGCAGTGTGAAACAATCCTGGCAACAATATGATGTTATAGTAGCCACCAATTCACACCATTCAACCTAATTACAACGCAATAACAACGATGAATTGACGAACGCGTAAAGGCTTGCTAAATTATTTAAGAAATGTTTACAATCCCCCATTACTGGAGTCAAAATATGCATTCGAAATCATTTATTCACCAGGACACCGAACCAGCTTCAATCAACACTTAATAATAAAAAAGAGCTCATCATTGGAGAGTTACTGATTTATTTTCATGTTCGACATATTTAATCTCTTTATTTCGGCGCAAGATTAAGTATCTAATTTAAGTAGCTGCATGCAAACACGGTATAACAATCTTGCATTATCGATTGATTTAACGAATTCCATTATCTGAAATCGTCACAGAGGAGCCATTGTACAGACCAATACTTTACTCATATTTTGAAAACGTTTCAGACAGAAATTATTGTAAACTTTGAAACTTTTATTAACATGTAAGTAGTTTTCATTCCTAAATGTGCAAGACAGACAAACAACCATTAATTAAACCTTATTTTTTTTCTTAACACATGTGGATACGACATGCATTCTACTCTTTCTTGCGTAATGACAAATTAGTTCCTGGACAATACATATTGAATACAAACTTCATCATCCCCCAAACGTAAAAGAAATACAACAAATTCGAATGTGATACATATAACAGCATAATTTACAAGTAAAGTGTCAGTTTTATCCATACAAATACAACATCAAAATAGTAAGCAATGTGGTTCTCTATTACATCCTTTTGCTTACGCTTATATATATAGGTGCTGAGGGTCTTTTTTCAAGAAGTCCTTGTATCTCTTTCGAGATGCCCCTCTATCATGGGCCAGTGGACAGCTCATCATAAAGTGCGATCTTCGGCAGGCGATGATCCTCCATCCTGGACAACATGCGTTACCCAGCGTAGCTGTATCTTCATGAGCATTGCCTCAACACTGGTGATTTCTGCATGTTTGAGGACTTCGGTGTTGGTGACGAAGTCACTCCAGTGGATGTTGAGGATGGTGCGGAGGTAGCGCTGATAGACGCGTTCAAGGAGGGGGAGGTGGCGGATGTAGGTAACCCATGATTCGGCGCCATATATGAGGGTGCACAGTACGACAACTCTGTAGACGCTGATCTTTGTACCTCCCGAGACTGGCGTTGTGCCACGCTCGTTTATAGAGTCTGCTGAAGGCGCTGTTTGCTTTGGCCAGTCCGTTGTCTTTTCTTTGCCGATCTTGGCATCATAGGACATCACACAGCCCTGGTAGGTGAACTGGTGGACTACATTCACATCTGTCTGGTCAATAAACACGCTTGGTGGCGGGTACGTTTCCTTGGGTGCAGGCTGGTGAAGTACCTCAGGTTTCTTTAGGCTGACCTAAAGACCAAAGTGCTGGCAAGCTTCTGCAAAGCGGGAAGTTACGCGCTGTAAGGCGGCTTCCGTATGGGCAACAAAGGAGGCGATGTCTGCGAAGAACGTTTTTCCAAGGTATTGGTATCACGAAATCTGATATAGATGCTATCTTCGTCATCAAGGTCTTCTGTTACGATTTGGAGCATCATGCTGAAGAAGACTGAGACCATTGTGGGGGCTAAAACGTAGTCTTGTTTCACGCCATATTCAATGGGAAAGTCTGTGACAGGACATTATTGTTTCTGACCTGACCAAGCTGGATTCTGTGCAATTGGATGACATTGGTAAGGGACTTTGGAGGACAACCGAGCTATTCAAGGCTTTCCACAGTTCAGTTCTGCTCACCGTGTCGAATGCCTCCGTCAGGTCCACGAATGTGGCTTATAGTCATTTGTTTTGTTCTCGACATTTCTCCTGAATCTACTGTCAGGCCGAACTCATGTCAGTTGTGTTCTATTGGCTCTGAAGCCACATTGACTCTCTGGAGCATGTTCTTCTGTAATGGTGGGCACCAGTCTGTTCAGCAACAATAACAAGGAATTTGCCTGGAATGGAAAGCAGAGTCATCCCATGGTAGCTTGAGCAGTCAGACTTTTCCCCCTTGTTTTTGTACAAGGTGATGATGACTGCGTCTTGGAGGTCTTGTTGAAGTTTCCCTCGCTCCCAGCAGCAAACGAAAAACTCGTTAAGTTTGGTGTGTAATGCTGTTCTATATTTCTGGTGGGATACTGTCTTTTCCTGCAGTCTTTCCAGTCCTCAGATGTTCATAGGTTTTTACAGTTTAATGCACACAAGGTAAATTTACAATAGCCAACAATTAAAGCGGTTATAAAACGTTTCCATTATCTCAACGCCTGTCTGTCTCTCTGAACTGGATAGAAAAATGTCGGTCTGTTTGTCAGATAGAGATAGTAAGAAATAAGAGGAATGATGAATCAATATATAATTTTTTTATTGAGTACTTATAGCATGAAAATAAACATAAATTATATAATCTAACGCTTTAAGCGGTCAGGAATAGGTATGATTTGCATCATTTCTTGTAACTTTTGATTCGAATTACCGGTAAACAAAACCAGGTATGAATAGATCCATTTTTAATACAATACAATATTGATTATTACAACATTGATTATTAGTATATTGATTATTACAACATTGATTATTACAATATTATTATTACAACATTGATTATTACAACATTATTATTACAACAATGATTATTACAATATTATTATCACAATTCAGAGGAGCCTACAGTTTTTGTGCCTATATATATTGGATTTACGTACACTGGTATTAATATAACAAAAACAACGTTGATTAGCATCCAGAGAAGAACCCAGTTACCAGCATTTTTAACCATCCATATTTGTATTGCGTTTGCTAGTTACTCAATATTGCTGAATGATATAGTATATTACGGTTGAACATTGAGTTTACATACAATGTGTTTGCTGCCTAATATTTGATAGAAACATATTACATCGCTTGGGTTGTACTGGTTGTACTGTACTTGTACTGGTTTACAAGGAATACATTCCTCGTTTTCATGCAAAGGTCATACCTTATTCATATGGAGGTACACCATAACTCGACATATTTTTTGTTTTAAGACGTCTCTATATTAATTGAGTTCTTCATATTTTTTCCATTATTTGCATACAGTTTTCGTTAAATCCTTTGCATTATTTTTAAGTTCAGATACGTCAGACTGTTTGACTCGTGTTAGGTACAAACCAGGACACAACATATACAAACATATCAGCATTTTTTTAAAAAATAAATGTCACAGTTGAATGAAATAGCTAGAATGTTTAGTGCCAAGGGCATATTTGGAATCACTTCAATTAGTCACACATTTTTAATTTGTGATCCTGTACAGAGGCTGAACTACATACACATTCCATTTTCTCTTTAGGATAAATAATTCTGCTTTCTGTTGAATCCATGTAACATAACACTGTGTAGCAAATCTCCTCGTACAAATTGGAGAAAAAATATATATGATTTTCTTAGGGGTCACACAGGCCGTGGGGTTTATTTAATGTGGTGAATGGTGAACCTTTATTAAATGAAACATTTTATGCCCAATTTATTGTAGAATGCAGTACCATTGAAGACTCTATAAATGTATCTCCATTAATAAATTAAATCTCTATAATATTTGAAGTTAAGATAAACTATTAGAGAGAGAGAGAGAGAGAGAGAGAGAGAGAGAGAGAGAGAGAGAGAGAGAGAGATTATAATCAGATTGGAAATAAAATAAATGTATAAATGAAAATATAGATAAACTAACATCTCAATTGGTACACAACAGACTCGACTGATGCATGACAGACTCAAATGGTGCATGAGAGACTCTTACTGCAAGATAATCTTTGCGATTAAAAACACTGTTCGTTTTCATTACAAAGTCTGTATTCTGTACAAGTCATTTTCAAAGAAGTATTATATTATAGAACGAAAGTGTCAGAAAATGCTAATTTATCATCTTATTATAAAAATGCACTGATAAAGAAAATGATAATCATTTCAGTTTGAGAGAATAAAACATGCACTGATAAAGATACTCATTTCAGTTTGAGAGAACAGAGGCTCAACGATCGGGTTTGCTATAAATAAATAATAAATAAATAAATAAATAAATAAATAAATAAATAAATAAATAAATAAATAAATAAATAATAGTTTAGTATACAGTCAAATCTTAATCAGGCTCATAAACCAAAGCCTGACAATTGCTACAAGCTAAATAGTCTGTGCTGAAATAGCAGTGTCTAGTTATATCTTTTCTAAAGATTCTGACAGATGGTTAGTAGCGTGACGCTATGCTCATTCGAAGAGATAGTCATAAATGAATCAAAAGGATTTTTAAAATTTGTTTTACAAGATATATGTACAACTTTGAAAGTCGCTTGAGTTTCGCAAGTTTTAGAATATTTTCTGTCCATGTTGCTGTGATAAGGTGTACGTTGTATCTTGATGATTTGATTCAGCTCAAAGGATAGTAATATTTCTTCTCTACGCAAAGTGATATCTTGAAAGTTAATTTATGGAATCGGCAAATGTGTCACAGATTGCCAAATTAAAGACATTGCATCGTCTTGTACCGTGTCAAGTGACTATTAGGTTGTAAGATCCTTCAACGGACCAGATCTCCGGTATCTCCGAACTTCTGGCATAGTCGGGATTAGTCAGACTTTGACTGTCACTGTCAGCAGAACGTCTGCTAGACAAAAAAATACTCAGGAATGTTATTATGGCAACAATTACCACCAGAACGACGGTCAAGGTCACGATGAAGATTATATCTCCAGGGCTGTAGGTGTACGGCATGTCGCTACACCCTAAATTGCCTGAAAAGTGAAAACAAATGAATCTTTGAGCATTAAAGCCATTAAAAAGTAATAACACTGCGCAAGAAAGAAACAAACATAAAGCAAAAGCAACAAACAAACGAAGTATAGGTTTCAGTAATAAAGTTACCGTTGACAAATCGAGTGACCGAGTGGTCTACAGCGCTCATCGTTACGCTTCACTGCCATCTCACCAATGTGGGTACGTGAGAAAGCTTGCCAGTAGCTTCTCGTGAGTCAGTGGTTCTCTCTGCGGTTTACCGGGGTTCTTTTTCCAACCATAATACTGGCCGCCATGCATAGCCTACCTTGGTCTAAAAATGGTTTCCCCATACGAGTGATAAATTATTGCTTTGTCTTTAAACATATTTCAGTGGTGTGTGTTTGTGTGTGCGATACGGGATCATTTATATAATGGAGCTGCAAGTAAGTGTTGGTCACAATCTCCGACTACTTGAGAAAACTTTGCAAAGGCCCTTGTAAACTTGAAAATTGTTAAACACGTACGATCGATACATAGATCAAAAACCACCATTCATATTAACTTAAATTTTACATGGGGAAAACCTTGGGCCAACAATGTGAATAATTTGAGGCAGAAAATCAATAGCTGTACTTCACAATAACCGGCCCATCTGAGTCCATTGTAATAAAATTACGAGTGACTGTAATATACTCTACCTCAGGTGGGTCATTGTTGCATAAAAATACTTGTTACATTAAAATACTACTAGCATTGCAACAATACATCATCTGAGAACCAGTGTTGCAAAGTATACTACTAGCATTGCAACAATACACCATCGGAGAACCAGTGTTGCAAAGTATACTACTAGCGCTACAATGAAGCGACAGCTATGGGTAAAGGCTCTAAAAAGTACCGTTGACCTAACAACATTAATACTGACATTACAACAGTGCAACAGATGTGTGCCAAGTTTAATAAGCCAACCAACGGTCAGCAATACGATCGAATACCAATATTGGGTCAACGTGTGCATGTCTGTTTATCTTTTGATTGGTACCATCTAGCCTGCAATATGCTGACATGCCGTTACAGATACATGTATATTTACATATACACATTCTGTTTGTACCCAGTTCCCCTCACTCATCACGCCTTCTGTCTTGACAAAGACCACATGGGGAAGTGTATATACTATTTATTTTCAATGTGGCCAATAAAATCTGATCTCGGAAACTGGAATGGTACCCGCCTGTTAAAGTCAATATATGGGAGAAAAAGTGATGAAAATCGAGCAGCTGAAAATGAGTTGGAACTACCAAAGTCAAAAAAGAAAATATTTCACAATAGATAGAAACAAATGGATCCATTTTATTAAGTAGGTATAATACATTTTTCAAGACTGTTTTCAAGCCAAATAAATATGTTAAAAACAACAGCAACTTAAATTCACATGCAAAATTGCACAGATTATTTCAAAGCAGCTGAAAAACTTAAAATAACAAATGGCTATGTTTCACCATAACTGATGATGACTCGCTCTTTAAAATCTAAAAGCAGCAATATCAACTTAAGACATGCGTGCTTGGTATTGCTCTTTTGAATGTATGTTGGAAGAGCATTTGGAGGATATTTATTAAAAACATAACTTTATATATATATATATATATATATATATATATATATATATATATATATATATATATATATATATATATATATATATTGCTTAACAAAGAATGCAAAAACATATGGTCTTCAGTAATGAAGACAAAAAAAATTGGGATTCAGCAAATGGCGGCTATATGAGTGGTGGAAAAAGTGTTGACCTAAACGTCGAGGAACTTGACCACATGACTGTATAAAGTTCCACCACAAAACTAATATAATTCGAATTACAAATATTTAATATTCATGCCATTGTTCATCCACATCTTGTCGGCGTATAACAGCAGCTCCTCACCCAGAAGCAAGTTAGGCACAACCCTGATTAGGCGATGATATGTAACACGGATGAAAAATATATACTTCTTTAATACCTTGGTAGTTAACAATTTCATTGAAAAGAACGGGCAATAGACCATTCATTATATTTCTAGATAGCTCATGGACAAGTTCCACGATCAAATAGTACAATATTTAAAGGGGACAAAAATTCGAACCTGCATAATTTTATTGTAAATAGCAGGATATTTAGTAGTTTCTAAAAACAACCAAGCATACAACAATTCCTGCATACGGACATCTATCCCCATCATCTATCCGTACCAAAACGTTGATTCATTTCAAAATCTTAAAGAGACAGCTTTACCATGCATATCGACTTTGCATCGCTTGTAGATCCTTCACACTGTTATATCTCAATTGACAATTTCACGATGTGAGTGAGAAGACATCGGATGTAGGACAAGCCACACTACTATATCGCCCCAGGACAAACTCTTGGTGCAATTTAAGATATTGGGTGCTGAGCTAGGCTCACTACTATATCACGCAGAACTATATCATTTTAAGAATTTGAAGATATCGGGTGTAAAGCTAAGTACACATTTGTAACGTACGATTGATTGTTCATGATAGCAGTTTAAAATATCGGGTGTATATTTATAACCTGTATACTACCACAGAACACTAAAACAATTTCATTATGTAAAGATCTACACCCACTACTATAGCTCGGTAAGTAGTTCATTATGTAAAGATCTACACCCACTACTATAGTTCGGTAAGTAGTTTATTATGTAAAGATCTACACCCACTACTATAGTTCGGTAAGTAGTTTATTATGTAAAGATCTACACCCACTACTATAGTTCGGTAAGTAGTTCATTATGTAAAGATCTACACCTACTACTATAGTTCGGTACGTCTAGTTCATTATGTAAAGATCTACACCCACTACTATAGTTCTGTAATTAGTTCCTTATATAAAGATCTACACCCACTCCTATAGTTCGGTAAGTAGTTCATTATGTAAAGATCTACACCCACTCCTATAGTTCGGTAAGTAGTTCATTATGTAAAGATCTACACCCACTACTATAGTTCGGTAAGTAGTTTATTATGTAAAGATCTACACCCACTACTATAGTTCGGTACGTCTAGCTCATTATGTAAAGATCTACACCCACTACTATAGTTCGGTAAGTAGTTCATTATGTAAAGATCTACACCCACTACTATAGTTCGGTAAGTAGTTCATTATGTAAAGATCTACACCCACTACTATAGTTCGGTAATTAGTTCATTATATAAAGATCTACACCCACTACTATAGTTCGGTAAGTCTAGTTCATTATGCTAATGAAAAGATATTGCGTACAGTGCTAGGCACACAACTATAATCCATCACACTAGCTTACGATACAAGTTTATTGGGTATAGAGTTAGATCCTGTAAACTGATGGTGTGCACCAGGATGACCTCATGATGCGAGGTTAACCAGCTGATGATGCAAATTTAAAAAAGGCGGGTATTGAGAACACAAGACGCTTGGTTTTTCTTTGTGGATTTAACGCCTTTTTCAGCACATGCTAGGCTATACATGGCAGCAATACTATTTGGTAGAGGAAGAATCCGAGAATAATCCAAGAAGAACCATCAAACTAGGAGAAGCTATTGACAAGCTTTCTCACACACCTACGTTGGCCGAACCGAGACTCGAACCGACGCAGAGATTAGATGTCAATGATTCGTATAGGCAAACACCTCAGATCACTCGGTCCCGTACATACAAGATGTGTGTGTGTGTGTGTGTGTGTGTGTGTGTGTGTGTGTGTGTGTGTGTTTAGGAAGGTAGGTATGTTTAACGGCATATCAGCACAATGATGGCTATATGATATTAATTAAAAATAAGGTTTTGAAATGTAGACACGATGGATTGTACAACATTTAGAAAAAAAGACCTCCAAATAAATGTAAACAATAAGTACAACAATATAAAATATTGAAGGTAAATATTAACAGTAAAGACGTAAACTTCTAAACCCGTCCACCACCCTGCACATAGCCTCCCCGCATCCCGCCCCTTCCTCAAATCTACGAGTTTTCTGAATACAGATTTTGGTGTATTTTATGATCATTCAATAATAAGATAAAGACAAATCAGCACTCCAGTTTAAATCATGACCTGACTAAGCTTAATTATGGGTTGTTGGTGGTTAGTTTCATCCAAGAAAAATTTCTCTCAAATTTTCATACTGAAATCCAAATGAGCACGAGGGCCAGTTTGCAAAATTTACTCGATATAGGTCGACTCTCAAATTGCTATTTTGTATGTCATGTCTGGTAAATAAGATATTGAATTGTCCTGAATAACAAATAATGAAATGACTTATCAATATTAGGTAGAATTCGGGTTTTTTTAAACAATATTTTGCAATAAAGTTAAGGGAGGCGATTGATGAAATTTTTAAAAAAATATTCGATTTAGTGCCTAACTGTATTTGTAAAAAGACATGATAAGTTACTTACCTTGAGGTTTCACGTTTTTACTGATGATGCAGTTTAGAAAATCTAACTCATCAATAGTAAATAATCTCTCCTAGAATTCGTATCACAGAAATAGAAAAGCGAATCAGACAAGCGGATATTAAAGGATGACGTTTTTCAGCCACATGTTACTCCATCTGACTAGTGCTCTTGATCCCGTACACATCTGTATAAGATTTGGGTCTGAGGTCTGTCACAGTAATGACTTTCCAGTGTAAGCTTTATTCATTGATTTCCGTTTACTCGTTGTGTCTCAATGTTATCGCACTTCATTCCTCTATTTATAATATTTGATGTTGAATCATAGTTGTTAAGTTCATTATCGTTCGCTTAATCATTTCATTTTTTCCATATCACTCAGTATCTAATTAACTATACATTTAACTGATCGTAATATTCCACATAGGATACATACGGCAATCTTCTGCATAGTAATAATACTAAAAATAACTTGTTTGACTAGTTTCTTTTTGTGTTCACGCTTTGTTCTGCACGTGCTAAACAATTTTCAGCACAGTTCGTCTTGGGCCACTGAAGCTGTGAATGTCTCATTTAATCACACACATTTAATGATTATGTAGTATCTGCGATTCTGTCGGTCGATCAACCATTCTATCTTCAATTTTATAGCAGTTTATGATTAAGGAATGAAGCTTAGTATACCTGTATATCATCAACAGAAAGTGTCGAGTAGCATGTTTTGGTTCTTTTTTCAATGTCAAGGTCACACCTGTACATTTCCTATTCCTTAATGTAACTTGAAAGCAGTCTGAGATCGAGGGACGAAACGTGGTATATTTGTACATTAATAGTAGTAGTATTTCGCGTATCATATTTGGGGTGCTGTCTTCAAGGTCAACGTCACTGATTGAATTTTAGAACTATTTGAGATGAATGGATATCTTGTCATTGTCGACAAAATGCGTGTCGTGTACGTCATCGAGTCTTATATTTAAGGACAAGGTCACAGGAATAATCATAAGGCCACTCGAAGGACAGAAATGCCTTTTGGGGGACAAGATGAATTTAAAATGGAAATAGCACATGGGAGACAAGGGGAATTTAAGATGGGACTATTACTCGAGGGACAAGGGGAATTTACCACGAGGGACGGAATAGGAGTTTGCGGACAAGATGAATTGAACATGGAGATGTTTCAGGGACAGATATGGCACTTGGGGGGGGGGGACAAGGGAAATCCTGTGTTAAATCTGTCTGTAGGGTTAACATTATGGAGACTCAGTAGCGTCTAAAGGGTTTATATGTTGACAAGGGTTTATAGGGTCATACAATTTGAAAGGGTCAAAAGTGTGATGGGTTTAAAGGGAAAGGGGTAAAGGTTTATGGTGAAGTCGAAAACATGCACAAACACACAACGTCACAGACACAAAACAAATGTATTTAGCAAGAGTGAAAAATAGTGTATTTTCGAGACATGTGGTTATCCTGAAAAAAACTGTTGATCTTTTTAACCTCTGAGTTAGCAAAAACGACATCTCATATGTCTTCTTCTCTTCCTTAAACTTCTTTTTACAGCGGGCCCGTACAACACCCTGTTCGGACAACCTTGTCTCTGTATCGGCGATTCTAATAATGGCTAACGATACCTCTACATACATGAAGTAATCCGGACTGAACAGTATCCCAGAAACAATAGTAGTCGATTCAACGTTGGTCCACATCTTCACGTGAGAACAGGTAAAACCATGGGACAAGGCGCTAAGTTTTAAGGTCTGTTGTTGTGGAGTTTAACGCCATTTTTCGACACACGATGGGCTATACATGGTGGCAGTATTAATGGTGGAAGAAGAACCCGGGAAAACCCAGAAAGAACCACCGACCCACGAGAAGCTACTAGCGAGCTTTCTCACATACCCACATTGGCTAAACCCGAGACTCAAACCAACGCAGACAGAGGTGAGATGGCAGTGATCCGTAACGGAAAGCGCTTTTAGACCACTCGGCCACTCGGGGCCCCTTTTTTAAGGTCTAACGTAGGATCAAAGCGGTTTTAGATGTTTCATCAATCCAAAACTTTAAACACAACATGAAGCCTCTCTTCCAATCAGTAGAGACCACTGGATTTGCGTCACATTCAATCACGTTGTTTAGGTTTCAGTTACAATTGTGTTTCTGCTTTAAGACTTAACATCTGTGTAACATACTTGATATACTTATGTTTTGTTATTAGAAGACATGTTCGATTGTGTTATCATCAAGGTCAAGGTCGCATGTTAATATCTTAAGGGTCATTAATTTGTTTATGCCTTATACACTAAAAGTAGTTTTAGATTCACATATGAAATCTCGTATACTTATACCTCTAATTTTGGTGGTATCTCGTTTATCACTGTCAAGGTTTAATCTTCAAGGTCAAAGTGAGCCATCAATTTTACTAACACAGACATCTATAACGTATTATTATTGTTCATGATACGAATTTAAGATATCGGGTGTAGAATTTGCATTTTGTTCACTACCGTATCATACTAAGAAAGTTTAAAGATATCTGGTGTACTACAAGAGCTTCAAGCAAGACACATTACTACATCGCACACACACTTGATAAACATTGACAAAGAGCTACTCCCATTATTATAACTTATTAAGGCAAGTTTTTGTGTGTGAGTTTAAATCGTAACAAATAACTGAGTGATGAAAACACAAATACTGGAAACAGCTCAAGGGGTGTTCCGACTGTCACACATGGTAATTAAATTCGAACAAACGTTATCTTAGAAAAGATTAAAGAAACAATGAATATGCAAATGTATGTAACCAAACATGTGTCGGAATTTATATCTTGGCGATAATAATTGAATAAATATAGTCTGCGTCTTGTCTATTACAAATCGTACCGCACCTCCTGCCTTGCGCATAGAACGTGCATTGTTTCATTAATAGTTCTTCTTCTATGCAAAATTACTTAAGAATCACGACTAGTTGAAACATGTGCAAAAAAGAATTCTTCTCCAAGATACTACCGAAATAAAATAAACAATTTGAATTTTACATTAAATTGGTTTTCGTTTGGTAATTCAGATTTTGATATGCCTAAAAAAGCAACAGGTGCATTCACATCAAAGGAGTCCGGAGTTGGTGTTTTCCAAGAAATGGAATGTCTACTTTACGGCCATGTAAGTTAATAAATGATGATATAATTGAGTGTAGCATCATCAACTCCAATAATCGGCACCATCTAGCTTGTATTGTGTTGACATGCCGTTACTGAAACATGTATATTTATATACACACATACTGTCTAGTACGAAATTCCTCTTTTTCGTCACGCCTTCTACCTTGACAAAGACCGCAAGGTTAAATGTATATACTATTTATTTTTAATGTGGCCAATAAAATCTGATCTCGGAAATTGAAATGGTACCCGCCTGTGAAGGTCAATGTATAAGAGAAAAAGTAATGAAAAACGAGCAGCTGATGCTGAGTTGAAATAACAAAGAAGAAATATTTTTACGAACTAACGTCGGACAGAAACATATGGATACACTTTATCAAATATATATAATATATTTGACCAGTCTTTTTTCAAGTTTTTTTTATTTAAAAAAATTAAAAATATCAACAACTTAAATTTATATGCATAAATCGCGTGTATAACTAATTGCACGTGTATAACGTAAGATTGTTCATGATACGAATTTAAGACATCGGGTGTAGATTTGCATCTTGTACACTACCATAAAATACTGAGATAGTTCATGAAGCAAGTTTAAATATATATATATATGGTGTACTGCTAGAGCTTCGAGAAAGGCATATTACTACAGCGCACACAAACTTGCCTAACACTGACAAAGAAATGCACCCACTACTTTAGCTCAGAAAGTCTTGTTCATTATGTGAGTTTAAATCGTAAATGATATAATTGGGTGACTGTGATGAAAAAACAAATGCTGGAAATATCACAAGGGGTGCCACATACGAGAATTAAATTCGAACAAATTTTTATCTTAGAAAAGATTAAAGAAACAGATTAGAGACTTACTGATGGAAAGCGAAGCACATTTATCCAAAACAATCTTTTCAACCAATAATGGACCAAAATATTTTTGATTTCTTGTTTCGTTAAAAAGGAAGATTTTGTCTAAGAAAGATAATATTTTCAGGCAAGTTGAATCAGTTCATCTTTTTTTCAAACAGTCCAACTGTTCCTGTGTAGGATTGAAAAGAAAGGAATTAAAATTTAAATGCAAGATGGAATTCGAGTGAAGAAAGCTTGAACTTTAGAAAGAGGAAAAAGAAACGCAAAAGCGATAGAATATACGATTGGAATTAGATATAAGAGAGAGAGAGAGAGAGAGAGAGAGAGAGAGAGAGAGAGAGAGAGAGAGAGAGAGAGAGATGCAGTTTTAAAAAACAAATGCAGTTACAGAAAGAACAGAAACAAATGCAGTTGCAATTGGAGTGAGAGAGATGCAAATGCAAAGAGAGAAGAAGAGAGGAAATTAATTTAGAATATAGGAAATGGAGTGGTAACTGAAAAGCACATTCCCACTTTGGATTTAAATTCAAGTTTTGATGTTGCTAAACTATTAAGCTGGTGTCCACTTTCAGAGAAAAAAAAATAGACAAATATTTCCCTGTTTTTTTTTTTATCAAATTGCTGAAAAGTTTAAATGGCCAAGGGAGCATTGGATTTTATCATTAAAATATGTACTTACTTGTAAAGCTAGTTATAATTATCATTCACTGTCACTACAGCATTGTGGCGACCATGATATGATTAAGGAATACATCTTTAAGGGTTATAAGATAGTCATTGAGATTTATCGGTAAAATTTCAGAAACTATAAAAATAAGAAGCTGGACAAGCTCATGTCGAATTTGCATGGGGTAAATGGCAATTATTTGATAGGTGTTTCTTAACCAAGAAAATTGATAAAGATTATGAAAGTCTCAAACAAATTGTAGTACTTGAAGAGTTTAAAAACTGTGTCCACAGTAACATTACAAATTATCTTGTTGAGCATAAGGTTGAAACCTTGAAAAATGCTGCTCGTGTTGCTGACGAGCATTCCTTAACTCATACAATTCCTTTTGTAGGCAAGTCTTCCACTCAGCAGTCTTTTATTAGAAACGTATTCTAGCCTAATACAAGGCCTTCTAAATTTCAAACTGGCACAACTTCTAGAAATCAAGCTTCTGATAAGCGTGATAAAATATCCTTGTCTCTTGCTTCGTGTACCTATTGCAATACGAAAGGACACGTTATTTCTGATTGCGACAAATTGAAAATTAGGCATGAAAATCAAAACAGGCCTATTCCAAATGGTCGTATTTCTAAGAGGTCACGGTCATGGTCAAGTATTGAAAGCAATACATTATTTTGGTCTAATAAGTACCATTCTGATTTTATTATGGATAATTATGAACCATCCCTTTTAACATTTTGAAGGGACAAAGGATCTTCTCATAGTCTTTTATTATCAGTTACTTTGCATTTTTCTGAGAAGTAATCTTCTAATGAGAGTGTTTTTATTCAGGGAGTAGAGTGCGGCCTTGTTAATGTTTCTCTCCATTGTGTAAATTTGTCATCAGACGAAGTATCAGGACCCGTGACAGTCAGAATAGTGTCTGTCTTACCCTTTTGAGGGCATTCATTTATTATTATGCACTACCTAGCTGAAGATAAGGTTGTGGTTAATCCACTTGTAACTGACAAGCCATGTTTAGATCAGAAAGTCAAATTGAAAATAAATTCCCTGATTTATTCTCAGCTTGTGCAGTTACTTAATCGTTGGCAAAGAAAGCTATATAGAATGATGTTGATCAGAAAAGTATTCCTTTAGCTAACATTTGTATTGGTCAGACTTTGGATGAGGTCACTTTCACTCATTGTTTGTATCAATCAAAAGGAATTGATCACAGTGATCCTCTTTTAGCTATTCATTCTCTTTATTCTAATCAGGGTGACAAACGACAATCACTCATTGAACTGGAAAAAGATCAGGAGATCTCCTGTTTGTATAAAAAGGCCATTGGTGAAACTCAAACCACTGAAGTCTATTATTTCATTAAAATTTTAATTCTTATGAGAAAATGGAGACTCTCTAGGTGCCTGCTGGTGACTAGTGGTCAGTGAACAGTATAATTATAAAACAAATTCATTTCCCTTTCCAGGAATCGACGGCTGCATTGATAAAATCGGAAATGTCAAGTATGTAACCAAATGTAACCTTCTTAAGGGATTTAGGCAAATTCCACTGGCATCAAGAGCAAAGGATATATCGGCTTTCGTGATTCTTAATGGACTGTATCAATATAAAGTAATGCTGTTTGGGATGAAAGGTTGACCATGTACTTGTCAACGTCTAATGAAAATGATTACTTCTGAGCAAGCTAATTGTGATGCTTACATCGATGATGCCATCATCTACAACAACACTTGGAAAGAACATTTAGCAACAATTTGTAAATTCTTTGACAGACTATTTGATGGAAGTCTGGCAGTTAATTTATCCAAAAGTGAGATCTGGCGTTCTTGTGTAACGTTTATAGGATATATCGTGGGGCATGGGTTAGATAAACTGTAGATACTAAGGTCAACGTTGTCTCTGAATTCCCTGTGCCTGTTAGTAAAAGCAACTGATGCGTTTTAGGTATGGCTGGATACTATCGTAACGTTAGTTTTAATGTTTCCATAATTGTTGAACCCTTGACAAATTTATTGAGCAGGAAACCAAGTTTCTTTGAACTGAAAATTGTCAGGAGGCTTTAATTTAAAAGTCATACTGAAGAGCGCACCAGTTCTTACAGCTCCAAATTTCAGCCAATCATATAAACCGTCTGTTGATGTAAGTGATGTTGCGGTAGGAGCAATATTGATTCGAGAAGACGAAAATGGTGTTGATCATCCAGTGTGCTGTTTTTCTGTGTAATTAAAAAAGAACAAAGGAAATTATTCAACAATCGAAACGAAATATTTGGCTTTGATATTGACAATACAACATTTTGAAGTTTACATTAGGTCAGCTCAATCTTTGATTATTGTGTTTAGTGATCACAAGCCCCGTTACTTTCATCGGCAAGATGAAAAATAGAAATCAAGGACTATTAAAGTGGAATTTGTTGTTACAGGAATATACTATTGACATCAGGCACATCAAGGGAAGAACTATTTCCTGTGTATATAAATATCTGTATGTATACTTTTTATAATTTATACAGGCTGTCTTATATTTTTTAACCTCATACATAATTATTCTATGGTAAAATGAAAGCTTTGTTATATAAAAAATTTCGTTTGTATGGGGGAAATGTTATGCATGTTTTATTTAATTTATATTTGATTTCGTTAAAATGTTTGTTGGTTTTTTTAAAATATTTTTATTCCATTTTATGCTATGGTAAAATAATTGTATTTACTGGAATAGAGTTCAGTTCTGACTGATTGTTTTTATTTTTGGCGTAAACAACGTTATAGAAACATTGTTTCTAATGCTGACCTAGTTCTTGACCTTGATTCAGAACAAGTGATAGTTTGTGCTTAAAAAACTTTGTTTTTATAATTCTTTCTCAGAGTAAGATTCATAAAGTAGAATCGAGTTCATACTTGAACTACGTGTTAAATAACATCTAGCAATTAGTTTTTCCAAAGGATTGACCATATCCGCTCATCTGTTTTGCGTTGTAGTTAGATTTGCTGTTGATGTTTTGTGAAATAAGTGTCATACTGGCCTTAACACTGGGGGCGTCCATGCGTTTTAAATTGTGACCAGTTGTTTGGCTAATTATTTTATTTTAAAGAAAAGTGATTCTTTTCCCTAGAAATACTAGTGCTCTAAATTAATTTATCGAAATTTGTACAGAATTTACATTGGAATATTAGTTTCTGTGATTCAAGAAAGAACTGTGTATACATCAGTACGACGCTGAACACAGCATACATCATCGCCTTTCAATTTAGATTTCGTCTGGATTCGAATTTCATTAGGACGTTTTGTTTCAAGGATTTCTATTTTTTAATTCTTGGATTAGTTTTGGATTTTATTCGTAAAACAGTAAGGTTTCTTTTCCTCCTTTTTACTTGATTTTCTAGGAAAATAAATTATTTGTTAAATTTTATAAAGCTTCTTGTCTTCACTTTTTTCTTGTTTCGTTTTATAGGAGCCTAAACACGTAACATTACGATTAATACGATACTCAATTAGTGCAAGATATACTCTTTACGATTAAAACAGTATATCTGTTTGTCATCAGTACAAAATCTGTTGTTTGTTCTGTACTCTATTAGTTATTTTCAAAGACGTATTTACATTATAGAGCGATAGTGTCAGAAAATGTCCATTTCGCATCTCATTATAAAACCCGCACTGATAACGAATACAATAATCATTTCAGTTTGCAATCCTAAGGAACAGAGAGGATCAGCGTTCAGGTTATATATATATATATATATATATATATATATATATATATATATATATATATATATATATATATATATATATATATATATATATATATATATATATATATATTAATCATACTTTAATATACAATCAAGTTTTAATCGAAATGATAAAACCAAAGCCTGACCATCACTTTAGTATACAATCAAGTCTTACTCGAAATGATAAAACCAAAGCCTGACCATCACTTTAGTATACAATCAAGTCTTACTCGAAATGATAAAACCAAAGCCTGACCATCACTTTAGTATACAATCAAGTGTTACTCGAAATGATAAAACCAAAGCCTGACCATCACTTTAGTATACAATCAAGTGTTACTCGAAATGATAAAACCAAACCTGACCATCACTTTAGTGTACAATCAAGTCTTACTCGAAATGATAAAAAAAAGCCTGACCATCGCTGCAAGCTAAATAGTCGTGTTATAGAATAGTACATCTAGGAATATCTTTTCTAATGATTCTGACAGTTGGATAGTTTTGTGCTGGTAGATGTAACTCATTCCATGAGATAGTCATAAAGGAATTAAAACATTTTTAATTTTTTTTTAACAAGAAATATGTATAACTTATAACTTTGAATATGTGTGAGTTTCACAAGTTGTAGTTTACTGCGCCTTTGCTTTCCAGGCTGTTCATATAGTGTGGGCGTTGTGTCTTGATGATATGGATGAGTTCAAAGGAATGTAATTTTCTTACTCTCCCCAAAATGATATATTGTTAAGGAATTCTTCACACACCTTACCAGGTCACAGACTGTCAAATTATAGTCAATACATCGTCTTGTAACGTGTTAAGTGACTATTGGGTTGTAGGCTCCATCAACGGACCAGATCTCCGGTATTTCTGACGTTATGGCATAGTCGGGATTAATCAAACTTTGACTGTCACTGTCAGCAGAACGTCTTCTAGACAAAAATATATTCAGGAATGTTATTATAGCAACAATTACCACCAGAATAACAGTCAAGGTCACGATGAAGATTATGTCTCTAGGGCTGTAAGTGTACGGCATGTCGCTTCCCATTAAATTGCCTGAAATGTGAAAACAAATGAATCTTTAAGGATTAAAGGCATTTAAAAATATTATAATAATAAAACCGCGCGAAAAATAAATAAAATGAAGTAAAAGCAACAAACAAAAAACAAAAAATAAACGCTGTTTTATAGGTCTCAGCAATAAAGTTACCACTGACAAAACATGTATGATGGTCACAACACTAGAGAGAATTAATTAACATAAGAACCGCTCTGGTGGCCGAAGCGGGAGTTTGTGGGTTCGATCCTCGGCCGAGTCATACCAAAGACTTACAAAAATGGTGCTAACAGCTGCCTCGCTTGACGCTCAGCATTAAGAGGTTAGTGCTAGGACTGGTCGGCCTGGTGTCAGAATAATGTGACTGGATGGGACATCATGCTACATGTTTGCTAGACATCACTATAAACTTCCTCATTGCAGACATCGTAGCGATATGATTGAAAAATTGTTAAAGCTACGTTAAAAATCCTAATTAAACAAACAAACAAAATTAACATAAGACCATATCTTGAGGTTGACAGTGATGGTGTAATGATGGAAACGTTAACCTTTTACACCTTAGAAATGAGGTGTAATTAAATGTTATTTAAGATAACAAAAGGCGTTTAAGTTGGCTCACATTCAGGCAGTGGCTGTGGACCGAGGAGGACGTCTTTTCTGGAGCGGATGGCATGGTGACGTCACAATGGGAGTGCTGTAATGGCATGATGATATCCCAGGCTGCAAAGTTAAGGACGACTTGTGATGTTGCCCCGTCGCTTCTTCGGAAAGGAAAAACTCGACTCGTACGGTGTCGCTAGTACAGGTGGCTCGAAATGGAAGTCTCGTAACTCCCGAACTTGATTTGTGGCGGGGACGGACATGGAGGGAAACTTGGAAAGTAGCGACTACCACGTGGACTCGACATGGAAGTCTCGTAACTCCCACTAGCTTGCGGCAGAGACGGAAATGGAGAAGAAACAGTGGTTGTTGCTTGCACTGGTGCGACTTGAGAATGTGACCGGCATGGATGTAACTTGAAGCAATCATGGAGGCCGCCACCCCGACATGGATGTAGATAGAAGCAGTCATGCCGGTCGCCACCGGACCGCCTCGAAGTGAAAAGATTTTTTCATTGCCATAGTCAATTTGCCTGAATAATAGGGGGCTCATTTGGTTACGAGTACCCCTCTTTGAACAACTTTTCGTGGCCCTAAAAAGCTGATATGATTTATTATTGGTACCTCCGTTCAAATTCACAACTAAAAATATCTACCATTGACTACACTAATATATGTCGCTAAGACATTTTTAATATTCAAAATTTGTTAGGGACTTATGTTATGTACGCTTATGTACTTGAAATTTTGGAAATATAGGATATTAAATATCAATTCTTCAACTCTAATATTTGATAAATTGCACAGGTGACTAACACATTATTGGATATTAAGCTGTCCTTAGTATAACTGGACTGAATTTGAAATAAGTGCGACCTTTTTGTTTCAGGTGTGGACTGCGGCTGTGGCCTTGCTGTCTTTCTCTTGTGTGCTCTTGTGTGTGTTGCTGTGTCGCTGCACTTCTGGACCCGGACCCTTGCCGCCTTTTCCCCTTTCGGATTGCTTCGGTTCTAATCGGTTGATGTCGAATGGGGGTGGGGGTGTATATGCTCTATTCCTACCCACCCCATAGGCCTCCATTTCCCTTGATAGTTACTTTTTAGTAATTCAGGGGAACGCCTAATGAATTGATAGTGCAATTAAGCTCTTTAATGGTAACTAAATGGCTACCGACATGGTAGCTATAAAAGCTGTACATATGTTCCTAGTGAACGGTTATAGCTATAAAAATTCCATTTCAGTCAGTTTAAGTTGGCTAATACATTTCAGGATGTAACTAAGGAGCACGACATATTTTATTAAAGTTTCCAACATTCTTTGAGATTCTTTTAATTTAACATCAGGGATTCAAACTTAATCGCTTCAAATGCAAGCTGGGGAGCGACCGAGAATCTTTAATTATTTTCCTAACAAGCGTTACACGTGCTATCTGACCTGTCTTCCGAGTCTTTTATTTTGGAACTGGTCGCGACCAGCAATAACTCTCACTGAATCAAGATTCTTTACATTCAAATCACGGTATGACCTCTCAATCAGAAACGTTTATGTCAATAATAATAAAGTTAGTGCTATCAGATTTCTTCTTCTGAAGACATACAGACTCCACTTATGAAAAGAAAATGGTGAACTGGAAGAATATTGCACATTAATCAATATTTTAATGCACTGAAATTATTTTAGTTATGCAGTTCTATCAGTGACCATATCGGCTATCTAAAACATTCAAATTTGTCAATGTTTCTCGGATCCAAGTTTTTCAATATATTTTGCAAATTACACACAAAATCAAACTAAAATTATGCAACCTAGTCAGTCCAAAGTTACATTTAATTATAGAGCTGGTAAATGCGAGGTATACACGAGATACATGCCGATAGCAAATCATGATATTAGTTTTAACAATTACCAAGCTTCTTGACTCTTGTTTTGTAGATATCCGTCTAGACACTTACCAAGAGGTGTCCCGAGGGGCCGAATGGTCTAAAGCGCTCTCCGTTACGGATCACTGCCGTCTCACCTCTGTTTGAATCTCAGATTCGGCCAATGTGGGTATGTGAGAAAGCTTGCCAGTAGCTCCTCGTGGGTCAGTAGTTATTTCCTTCACCATTAATACTGGTCGCCATGTATAGCCTATCGTGTGCTGAAAAATGGGTTAAACCCTACAACAACAACAACAACAACAACACTTACAAAACTTGTGTATTTTCTAGTTATCTGCCAGGACAATTACCACGCTTCTTTACTGTGCAGATATCCAATAACAACACATACCAAGCTTGCGTACTTTGTAGATATCCGTCTGGATACTTACCAAGCTTTCATACTGTGTATATGTCCGTCTTGACTCTAGACACTTATCATGCTTGCGCACATTGTAGATATATGCTGGGATACTTACCAAGCTTCCTTACTGTGTAGATATCCGTCTAGACACTTTCCAAGCGTGTGTACGTTGTTGATATCCGTTTAGACACTTACCAAGCCTGCTTACTTTGCAGATATCTGCCAGTACACTTACCAAGTTTCCTTACTGCGTATACATCCGTCTGAACACTTACCAAGCTTCCTCACTGTGTAGATATCTGTCAGGTCACTTACCAGGTTTCCTCTCCGTATAGATATCCGTCGGGCACTTACTAAACTTCCTTACTGTGCATATATCTGTCTGGACAAACTGGACACTTATCAAGCTTCCTTACTGTATAAATATCCGTCTGGACACTTAGCAAGCTTTCTTACTTTGTAGACATCAATGTTACGGACAAAGAAATAATATCCTTTGCATTAAAATAGCAAAATAGAACTTCAGATGGGTTTGATATCAAAACCACACATCATTTCATTAATTACTTCTAACAAATAGACGAAAAACGTTTCAAGACACATTACGATAAAATGTTTCAAACCTTCATAATCATGCTGTTGATCAGTGGTTCACTGGATTCGTATGCAATGTTCTCGCTGTTTCTCTAAATAATTCTATCCGACCAATTATTCAACCATTTGATCCATGTAGCACGCAATACATCGATACAATGACACGAAAATAATCTGTGTATACTGGACAATTGAAGATAAATATTCAGTCTATACTTTAAAAAAATGAAAGTGTTAAACAATGGAAGTTGTACATGAACTAGATGTATCAAAAGTCCACCCAAAGGAAACTTTTCACATAACCATTTTCTGAATCTATATGTGGTTTATTTAAACATTGCACGTTATTTTCCCCTTACGGATGATAAATTATTGCTTTGTCTTTGAAACTATTTTATTGGTGTGTGTGTGTGTGCGTGCGTGTGTGTGTGTGTGTGTGTGTGTGTGTGTAATACCTTACACATATGTGTCAATTTGGGCCTGAGGCCTGTCACACGAATGACTTTCTAGTGTAAGTTCTATTGATTGATTTCCATTACCTTTTTGTATTTGATGTTGAATCGTAGTTAAGTTCAATATCGTTCGCTTAATCATTTCATTATTTCCATATCACTCAGTATTTAATTAACTATACATTTAACTGACCGTAATATTCTACTTGGATTAATGCGGTAATCTTCTTGCCTAGTAATAATACTAACAATAGACTTTCTTGACCAGTTTGTCTTACGTTTACGCTTTGTTCTGCACTTGCGAAAACGTTCTTCAGCACATTTCACCTTTGGCCACTGAAGCTGTGGAAGTCTCATTTTCTCACACATTTAATGATTACTTAGTATCCGCGTCGGTCCATCACCCATTCTTTTTTTTCAACTTTAAAGCAGTTCGTGAATAAGTGATGAAATTTAGTATACCTGGATATCGTCACTAGAAAGTGTGTCTAATACCATATCTTTTTATATCTTCAATGTCAAGATCACAACTTAACATTTTATATTACATTTTCCATTCTTTATTGTAACTTTAAAGCAGTTTTGAGATTGATCAACGAACCTGGTATATTGTTTGTACATTATCAATAGAAGCGTTTGCTTATTATATTCGGGGTGCTTCTTTAAGGTCAATGTCACAGCGCAGTATTTTATGAATTTTAGTGCAATTTGAAATGAATTGATTCTGTTAATCCAATCGAGTTAACATAAATGACATCTCACTGGGCTTCTTGTCTTCTTGAAACTTCGTATCACAGCGGGCCAGTGCAACAACCTCTTCGGACAACCTTGTCTTTTCGCACACATTCTGGTCTTGCATAGAACTGTATCGGCGATTCCAGTAATGGCCACCTTTTCTTCCACATACATGAGGTGGTCTGGACTGAATAATGTCCGAGAAACAATAGATGAGGATTCAACTTTGTCCACATTTTTTTAGTGAAAACAGGTGAAACTATGGGATAAGAGGAGCACGGAGTCTTTTCCAGTCAAGAGAGAGAGAGAGAGAGAGAGAGAGAGAGAGAGAGAGAGAGAGAGAGAGAGAGAGAGAGAGAGAGAGAGAGAGAATACTGGGGTGCACCGGTTGGAACGATTACCACCGTAATGTTCCAGCAGAGAATGGTTTTAATTTGAATTTAGCGTATTTCTTTTACACGAATTGTTACTGGGACAGTGGTGTAGCGAGGGTGTTCGGCGCCCGGTGTAGTGTTCATATTTTTCGCTCCCCCACCCCCTTTACGACGTAGTGGGGAGAATTTGGCGCCGAGGGACAAGGTGTAAATTTTACGCCCCCAGTGTCACTGAAACATAGGAAAACAGTAGTCAATACTGAATACAACATAATCATAAAGTCATCATAGAAAGTCAATTTAAGGTTAATAAATTTTAACTGCAGCAACCACAACAAAAATGTTACCAACAGTTAGTGACTTATTTTTCTTCCCGCGCCCTCAAAGACGGCGCCCGGTGCAACTTGCACCCCCCTAGCTACGCCACTGTACTGGCACCACAGCCTTTACAACCTCCTCCTTCGTTATCATGAAGAGCCGACCGAAACTAAATTTCTGGTTTCGGCCGAAAACGAAACCAGACCGAAAGTTATAAATTGCCGAAACCGAAAGTTTAACTACACCTTCGGCCGAAACCGAAACCGAAAGATAAACTGAAGTTGCCGAACACAAGATTTATTAAACAGGCCAGTGTCATGATACAATGATACACTAATTAAAAACGAATCTAGAAGTAATCATTCAGTGCCTCCAGTAAGAGGACTTCGCTAAATGTAAAATTCCCTAGCGCCTTCTGACTGGCCGACAAGCATAGTAACAGACGCAGCACTAGTGTTGCATTCTGAAAGTTAAAAAAGATCTTCAGCTGATGACCTAAAGTCAATATCATTTTCGGCCTAAACCGAAAGCAAACCAAAAACTAACATTTTGGCTTCGGCCTAAACAGAAACTATGCCGAACGAGGCCATTTGCCAAATTTCGGCGCCGAAACCGAAACCGAAACAGAATTTCGGTCGGTCTCTACTCCTAACATGATCTATACGAGAATTAATCATTGTTTACTTTAGGAATACAAATTTGTTTACGCCTTAATTCACTAGTCTCATTGTGACCTTGACAACGACCAATCATTTTAAAATTAAAATAGAACCTGTTTCCGTGGTTGCCATTAACTCTGAATTAAGGTCAGATCTAGGTGACCATTACTTATTTACCAAAGAATAATTCATACCAACCGATTTTCTGAAGAAAAAAACATCTCTAGTGAATAAATCTGCATTACAATAGCATGTGATGAAAAATAAAAAAGAATATATATATATATATATATATATATATATATATATATATATATATATATATATATATATATATATAAATATATATATATATATATATATATATATATATATATATATAGATATATATATATATATATATATATATATATATATATATATATATATATATATATATATATAGATAGATAGATAGATAGATAGATAGATTTATATATATATATATATATATATATATATATATATATAGATAGATAGATAGATAGATAGATAGATAGATAGATAGATAGATAGATAGATAGATAGATAGATAGATATATATATATATATATATATATAGAGAGAGAGAGAGAGAGAGAGAGAGAGAGAGAGAGAGAAAGAGAGAGAGAGAGAGAGAGAGAGAGAGAGAGAGAGAGAGAGAGAGAGAGAGAGATGCGTAACAATACAAACACATTATGACAGTGATAGCTGTCTTCGCAATATACACCTGCATTGAGGGTAACATTTACAAAAATGGAGATAAAATCCAAGATGCTTTTATTAAAAAATAACTTCAAAGAAAGCAAGTCTATAAAGACATTTAGAGATGAATGGAAGGACAATCAAAGGTTATGCATTTGCTGGAAAATACAAGTAAGGAGTATTTTTCAACCGCTTTTGATATAAAAATCATATGTTGTGGAAAGATTTAACGCTACTGTGAATTATATAAGGTGGAAGTGTTTCACTTAAAATGATAGCAGACAATGCATAGACATTTCACCAACTCTCATTTCTGACTGCATTAGCACAAGTCACACTTCAAAAGACAAGCGAAGAAAACTCCAAATCATGGAGAAATATATTCGACTGTTTAACAACATATCCATTTTTAACAGATAATTCTAAAATTGGTGAAACAGACAGAATTTCAAAATATAAAACGATATAAGCATAAGGATACTTATCTAGTTTCACTAATGGAATTTTCAACTCCAGTAAGAAATATTAGGTGACTGTTGTTTACAAAATAGAAGACCTGCAGGGAGAAAATAATGACAGTATGTTTTCAGAACAAGAGTTATATCTGTACGATAAAGCAAGATGGCATACCCAACGATGAACTGATTTTAAAGAGGAAAAAGGTTGTATCAAAACATTATTTAACAACAAAATAGAACATGCAAATAATTTGATAAGGTGGATACATGTAATCAATGACTTATAATGGTGATAAATGACGTAACAGAAGAAATGGAAAGAGATGACGTCCAGCAATTTCTCTAAACGATACAAAATGAAATACAACGTAAAAAACTAGAATCTGGTTTACAAAGGTTTGAGCAAATTAAGTGGGATGAAAAGTATATCAATGATGGTTTACTTAGTAGGAAATTTCAAATGCTTTCAAATTTAAGTTATAGTAGTATTCATGCATTCTTTGCCGTAAACCTTTTTAACTCCTGCAAAATTCTTATTTCCCTTTCAAAGAATTAGCACAAAGTTATCCAAAATAAGTTTATACGAAAAGACATTGACACCATCTTTTTGCAGTGAATAACTGCATACATATTTTGAATATTTTGTTTTCAGTTAATTGTATTTTGAAAATAATTGAAATTATATATATAGAGCAATTTTATACATACAATTATGTGGCTTTCGTCACAGCCGTTATTCAGACAAACTGCATCATACCGGTTTGTTGTTGTATATATCGGCCACACAATTCATATACTTTTACGAGTCATTTGAATGTCATATATATATATATATATATATATATATATATATATATATATATATATATATATATATATATATATATATATATATAAAGCCAACAGTCTATCCGCAACAGTACTGCAGGGTAGTGTCCAAGATGGTAGAAGGAGAGGTAGACAGAGAAAAAAGTGGAGTTGACAACATGACAGAATGGACCAGGAAACGTTTTGCAGAGACACATGCATTGGCACATGATCGAGACAAGTGGAGGGACCTGGTCAGATGTTCAGCAGCACAGTGCCTCAACGACCACACTAGGTTAATGCACACTAGGTCAAGAGACTACTCTGCCCCCTGTGGGGCGATTTATAAGAACAAATGTTGTATGTTTAAATACAGCTGATGCGACACAGAAAAAGAGAAAGCTTTGGCACTAAAAAAACATCGTTAGCTCAATATTATTCATTCACAAGTGAGAATATGCATGTAGAATTATTACAAATTCGATTTTTATGGCAATGATACATACACATTCATTTGTAGAGCTTTAAATATACTGATAACCTGGTAAATTCGAGCCATTTGGTACGTCATGTACAAGAATGTTAAATCATATATAGTCACATTTACTAAAACTATATTTAACCTTGAAAACGGAGATATGGAAATTCAACGATAATATCTGGGAGGACAAAGGATGACAAATATGATCCATTGGATCAATTCGGAAATTTGACGCCAGCCCGACAGTAAACGTGTTGTATGACCATTAAGAAACTATAACGCAATAAAAAAAATGATCCCAAATTTTGCACATTTGTTTTTAAAATTGTATGAATGCAAATGTCAAAAGCGTCTAGCAAAATGTAAACTGCATTTAAAAAATACCAAAAAGCCCATTTTATTAGAGGAATGAGTAAAACATTATGACTAACTCTCTGAATTAAATGATGAATAATTATTCTAAGTCCAGATATTTAGTATTACGTCTAATTTAGTCACAGTGAATGGGTTAACTATTATTTTTTCGATTGATGTTTTACTAACAGTTATTCTAGAGCAGGCATTTAACAAACTTTTAGAACAAATGTGCCAGGTCGACGCAAATGTACAACGGTGCGTGCCATGTCTCGCTTATTTCTTAATATAATTATCGTTTTTAGTAGCTAAAGTACAAACCTACAACTCATTGCTCGTACCTTTTCCAAGAGTCTGATGTAACACAGTTGCCACACGTGCCATAGGTTGCCTTTCCAGGCTGAATACAAGTACTACCACCATGCTATACAAAACACGATCCAAAACAATCAATATAAATATTTTTTCCTTTTTCAAATTTCTAAACAAGTGTACTACAATTATCAAAGAGTTTAATATGAAATGAACTTTAGACGGTATATTTTATTAGACTAATTCATGAAGTCATAAAGTCGCGTGAATGCTGTACATTATGCCGTCGGCTCCTTAAAATTGGCTAATTATTTGGGTTGAGAAATACCTTCCCAACACTGACTCCCCATATTCAACAAAGAATCACTAAACTCTAACTAAGATATAAACGGAGACATAAATACAAATAGCACAAACTCTAGGTTTATCACAATATTTCATCGAAATGTTTGTTACAAAAGTGATAAATATACTGTTGATAGAAGATTATGATGTCACTATGTTCAAGAAGATGCCTTGCCCTAGATTATTGTGCACGTACATCGTAATGAAGTGATGAAATTTTATTTGCTTTTTCCCTTTCAGTGACAAATTATCATGTTTCCAATATATTTCAAAACTCCTTTTAGACGTCATCCAGACACGTATGTCACGGCTTTCATTCCAAGCGGGTCCTCTTTTAATCTGTATTTCGAAGTAAGAGCCAGACTGTTGAATTGTTTTTTACTTTTATAACACTTGTATTCATTCTAAAATATGAAGGCAAAACTCTATACATATTCCACAAACGAGAGAAAAGATATGAAACATTAGAAACAGTTAACAATTTTGGATATGGATTCATAAGGTTTCTAAAATAAAACCGACAGAGGAATAGTTATACTTACAACATAAATTGATGACAACAGATCGCACAAAAATATTGGATATATTATTTGCATTACATACTATAGTATCAAACATCTGGAGTATAATACGCTCATAACTGCAAATGCAAATCCACGGAAACATATGTACATGCTGTATTAAAACTCGTATACATATTTACATATATCTGAAAAAAAAAGCTTTGTTTTGGAAATGAGACAAATATTTGTGTATTTTCCGTTATTTCCATTCTGGACGAGATGCCAATTAAACTGAGATAGGAAATACAATCTTAATACGGATGTGAATTGGCAATGATTGTACCTTTCTAGTCATATTTACGTGTTGAGTGTGCTGTGTATTCATTAATGTCACTTTAATGTTTATATTAATATTATGTAATAACAAAAATAATGAAATGGACTCTTCAAAAGAGGAAATAAAGAAAATGTAGTCAATCAGACAGTCATAATGTATGCACAAGTATATGAAGATAGGCAGATGTGTACACATATGTATCTCTGTGCCGTGTATTCATTAATGTCATTTTAATGTTTCTGTTAATATGATGTAATGACAAAACTAAGTGACTATATCCTCTTTTAAACATGAAATAAAGTTAATCCGTCATCTATCTTTACGTATATACGGTCAAATAGACTCGCACATATATGCATACATTTATGTGTGCATGCACGTTCAACTATGTACATCATGCGTGCAAAACAAAACTAAAGGCATAAAAGAATATCAGTTGTTTATATGTATGTATGCATGTATGTATGTATGTATGTATGTATGTATGTATGTATGTATGTATGTATGTATGTATGTATGTGTGTGTGTGTGTGTGTTGCGCGTACATAAATGAAAGAGAAAGCTTACGCTTCATATTGTGCACAAGTAAACGAAAGAGAAAGCCGACGCTAACGTCGTCCATACATAACAGAAAGAGAAAGCATCACTAGCTAGAGCCAATTCCTTATTACCCGGTACTAAACGATCACAATATATTGCAAATGACAAACCAAAGAACTCAGTATATTCCCAAGTATAGGACTGGATATAGATAATGTATATGTTTTTGAATTGAGACTCCTTGGTATCAGAACACCTCACCACTGCTCTCTACCATACACTGGCTATCCATTCGATACAGAATCAAACACAAAATTTGTTCTCTGTGCTAAGTTTCACTGACAGACCCCATTCCAACATATCTATCCGGCCTCACCCATGGGGTGTACACCAGCAAGATCCTTGCGCTCCTCTTCTGACAATCTTATACTAATTGTTCCCACTATGAAAACAAAGTCATATGGACAAACGTTCTTTTGCATACCAGGGCCCGGCGATGTGGAACGAATTGCCCATTGAAATTAAACACAGTGGTCCCATTTAAGAGTGCTCTTAAAACTCACTTTTTCGAGTGCAGGAACAAACTTAGAGACCTAATAATCTTTTGTATCTTATATTTTTTTCAGTATGTTTTTATGTTTTCCTATTGCATGGTGTTTGTTTTTTGTTTTTCTGTACTGTAGTCTTATCATTATATATGTTGTAAACATTAGGCGCTATACAAAGTCCTCATTTTTATTATTTTATTATTATTAGTATTAGTATTATCATTTGTATTATTATTATTATTATTATTATTATTATTATTATTATTATTATTATCAACCATTATTGCGGGGTCAAAGATTATGCCTCATTTTCTTTAGATTGAGGAGGATAATATGGTCACAATTTAAAAACAACCCTTGTACTACCAGATTGGGAAAAGTGCGCAAAATAAGTTTTCTATTTAATTATTTATAGTGAAATACGATTAGTCAAGTAATTCCTCTAAACATTAACTGTATGACTTACAAGGCATCATATTATTAAAAGTTGTAAATTCTCTTTGAGTCAGATGCTCGACAGCTATAACTCCAGACATTCCTTTTTTGGTTTTGATATACACTTTAAAATGCAACCATTGTTTTATTTTTCTCTCATATTTGCATATGTTCTATTTTAAAATATTATTAACGTAAAATTGCAGAGGATCAAGAAATAGATGCTTATATACGTGTTGACAGTTACTACTAATAAATTATTAATAACTATGTTGACAAGTTCGGGCTGTTTCCAATTAGACAGGTCGGTCAGAGAAGAATAAAAATATTTATCATTGGATTGGTTAAATCTTACCGTGAAATACGTTATAATCTGAATTACTGTTAGGAGAGAGAGAGAGAGAGAGAGAGAGAGAGAGAGAGAGAGAGAGAGAGAGAGTAAACGAAATCTAGTTTGACCTAAAAAGGCAAATTTTTTGGCGGAAAATGTTATTTCTAGATACAAGTAATGCTATCATGCAATATCCTTTGGCTTGGCTTGTCAGTAATCCAATATTCGATCGAGAGACTCTACAACCTTGAATGCCCCTTGCACTCGAAGTAAATTAATGAGAGGGTAAAACACAATATGAATGCGATGGATAAAACCAGTTGCTTTGTAGTTTATCTTGTCTCATTCATCACCTATTTGCCTCCTCAGACTGCAGTCTCTGTGTCTTGCAAACCTAATAAATGTGTGTTCATACAAATAAAAGTAGTTAAATGACTTAAAATGTAACTATGCGCGGAATTTAAAAGCTAACATTTCCTTTCCAGTGACTTCAAAGCAAGACCCAAACTAAGCAATCAAAACTATTGATTATAAGCCTGCTGGGTAATGTAAAAGCACGTTGTAATTGATTTCTCTGGAAACTGGAATGGATTATTACGCGAATGGTGAAAGTTGTTTATTAGAATAATATTTTAAATTCTATATTTTAAATTAAACAGGGTTCCCAGCAAGACAATTCGAGCACGGTTTCTATTATCCACTTTATCAGTAATGTTGCACGTTCTTTTGTTTTTCTATAAGACTTTGTCTTTTAACATTTATTTCAATGATGTGATGGTTTTCATTGTCATATTTCACCAAAAAAAATGTATTCATGGTATTCTAATCTTTCTACTTCATGCTACTCATATCCTAATGTGATTACTTGTAACAACATAATTTAAGGAGATTAAAATTTAAATTGCATTTATATTATAAGAAAGACGAATCAGTATACAATTTACATAATCAAACGTTGTGATATTATACATTTGACTAATGAAGTGTTCACAAGAGTACTGCATTATCGTGTGCTATAACCGTTGCTCAGAATCAAACTACACACAGACAATTCCGAATAAATAGGTGATAAACGTTGGGGTTCTCATTTTATAATATTTATTATTATTATTATTGGATCTAGATTTTCCATACATTGTTGGATCTTGTTTGTCCCTAAAAAGGAATTTCACATTCCACGTTGAATGTTGAAAATCAAATACAAGATAAATTATGAATAAAAACAAGAGAAACCTGCATTCATGTAACTAAATAATAGGAAATGCTATCACCATTACAGACTAAGTAAAGTCTATGGACACACAATAATGGATTTAAGCTTTTGCACGCTAAGACCTACTTATCTGACAAAGTGTGATCATTCATACTGTTCAGGTGCCACATTGACATGTTAAGTAACGTCTCTGAATAGAATCGCTCCACTGTCATATTCAACTGCACTTTTGGACATGCAAATCAATGAAATGTCCTACGGATTTATGGGTATGCTTTTCAAATGTTAACAGTATTAGCTACGTTTATTGTATAGATGACACTGCAAAAAATATTGCTGATTAACAGAGCATACTCAAAGCATCTGATTTACGACGATTCCAGCTTAATATAGAATGTGTTTTCTCTTCGCAGTTCTAATGGAATGTATTCCTAAGTATCAATTAATCCAATTCGAAGGGTAATGACTGCAGTTCAACAACCGTTCCGAAAGCAAACACGCTGGAAAATAATCCCCGTCACTGTTTACATCAAGAAATTAAACTCTTGACACAATTCAAATTCTCGGTGTAAGAAGACACAACATTGGAATACAAATTAAATATATTTAACAACATACTGTATCGACTTTCATTTGACGAAAGAAGAACTTACATTTGTATTGATCTGTCTGCACCAATGCTTTATATCTTATCGGGCATATATAAATGCACAGATGTATTATTCAGCTTTCACATATTCCAACGCTTTGGTAAAGTGCTACGAAACCAGAAAGGCGTAAACGTGTTCTGTGTTACTGAAGCAAGCGAGGATTATTGGTACAACGTAATAGTTCATGTTTCGCAGCATCGGAAAAATAAAGCCTATAACTACCTTGACTTTTTATATTAGAGGCACCTGCCATTAAATTTAATAACCTCGGTGCGTGAAAATGATCAGGCAAATAACAATAAATATGTGAATTTAGTCTACAGTTTCTGTGGCAATTTCCACAGTGAGTGTTGTCTATGTAATCATATTAGACACGGAAAATAATATTAGTTTAAATAAGCAGGGCAATAAGACAAGTCCCTTCTGGAAACAAACACGTGACTTTGTTTATTCAGTAACGTTCTTTTATAGACATTATGTTAATTTGGAAGCTGTACAACATACAACACAACAAGGGCAAATATTCCAACTTAGTTTAGAGAAATCTAAAACTGACCCTGACAATTAAATACTCTCTCTCTCTCTCTCTCTCTCTCTCTCTCTCTCTCTCTCTCTCTCTCTCTCTCTCTCTCTCTCTCTCTCATATGTCTCCAATTTCTTATGTTTCTATCCATTTTTCTATGTTGCATCATTATCTCTTAAAAAAAGCAGAAGATATTGATGATGAGTCACTTCTCTGACGGCGTTAAATTTATGGTTAAGCTTGCTTCATTTAATAATGTATACTAACCCCCTTTATAGAGATTCTCTTCATGTCTAGAATTAATCATCAAGAAGTTAGGACAATTCATTCTGCAACACACTCGACCCTACACCTCGAAATCATAGTCATCCATAATTCGCGTTAATGGTTTGATTAGAATTGTTTAACTGGCCTATAATTTCTAAGTCCCTCATTATTTTCTTCGTATTTGGAACTATGAATTACGAACATAAAACAGTTCATTTGTATCAAGAACATTTACCAATTTGACAATGGGGTCAAGGCCACATAACCATAGTAACTTAAGGTTTTGAGTAATGTTTCTTTCGTATGCTTATATTTCCTAAACTTATGAATGGATTTTCTCTAAACATGCAAGGAAACATTATGAAGCCAAATCAATTCAAACCGTGGCTTGCAGATTGCCGCTTTATCTTTTGGGTTAACGTTACAGTCATATGACGTTTGCACTCAGCTTTAAATTAACGTTTTTTTTTTTTTTCTATTTGATTGTGTTTCCTAAATTCGTTGATGAATTGTGTCAATACATTGGACGAAACATTAGGAAGCTATGACAATTCATTCTGAAACATGGTCAATCAATCTTTTGACCTTGGTTTATGTGTCACAAATTTGACTCCAATGTGGATTAAACCTGTATGCCATGCCGTCTTGCTAAAAGTTACTCTTAGATTTGTCTGTTTTCTCCAAAGTTTTAACAAACACGACGAAGACGATTCCATTATGCACAAATTGCGCCAGACATTGTTGTTCCGTTTTGTTACCTAATAGCCTTTGTAAGTTTTTCTATACAAAGGAATATCAAGAAATATTTAATTGAGTTTTCATAGACTGTAATAGAAAATCAAAGACGAGTCTATAGTACTGTTTATCTTTCAGACCACTGACCAAATATAGATGATGTGTCACTTTTGCAACTAATAAACATTTGTTTACTGAAGGAAGTCAATTTTATTTAAAATCACCCCTGGAGTGTCTGATAAATAATGTAATTTAAACAAGTTACAAGTGGAACAACGTAACTTAATTTGTTATCGATTTCGATCTCTGGTCTTGACTTATACGTAGATGCTTTTTTCCATTCTGCATCGATTTTCAGAAATTCCAGCAGCAAATAAACTGGCATAATTTGAAGCTTTTCCATCGTTTTAATTGCTTGATTATACTCTCTAACCAAATTACCAGGATTCTGTGTTTTGGTATCATACCCAGTCGTTGCCAGAAGATTATATTTGTTGGATTTGTTTCTAAGCCCAAGATACTTATATAAGCAAGAAGTCAAAGAAGGCATGTAAGTAGTTGGAAAGTGGGTGTGTGACATGGGAAATGTATTGAACAGCTATATCGAATGTTAGATCAGACATGTAAGGTTAAATGATTATGTAATAAACACAGAATGACGTCGCGCTGATTGGATGCATGTGAAATGTTTTATATGTAACGTCATAACGGACACCCATGCGCCGTACACCATTTTTTTCATATAAAAAAAGGAAAGGCTTTGCAAGAAACAAGAGCACCCCAACTGGAGTCGATGTTAAATTTAATTATAACGGAAATAAAGTTAATCACTATAAATAAAATTTACATAAAAAATAAACTTTGCATCAAGAGAAAACAAATTTAACAGCAATCGGTGTTTAAATAAGAATTAGGTTCTTCATTTACAAGAAAATTGCCCCTGAGAAGTACATCCTGCTTGACGTTTTTAGGCATTACTCATAAGCAAATAAAAAAGGCAACAACAAAAAAAAATAGTGTCTAACCGTCTATAACAATGAGATATATATGGTCTAGTAACATTTTCCTTGTGTTGATCGAAGTCTAAATGTCTCTATGTTTGATTGGTCAGTTTTCTGTGATTATAATTCCCACGGTTATTATGTTATATTTTTACCTTGACACTTCTGCCTTAACACGGAAGAGCTCATGAAAAATTATTAGTTATCTAAAACTTGTACTCACATCTCGTGTAGAGCTCTGTACTCATAGGTCGTGTAGAATATCTACTTGTTGTCTATAATTCTATACTTCAATATCTACCAGGAATATTTAGCAATTGTATAAAGCTCTGTACTCATTTCATCTTATTCGTTTTCATTTGTCTAAGGCTCTGTAGTCATATTTCATCTCTCATATCTACCACTTGTTTAATATTCTGTACTCGTGTTTCATCTTGAATATATGCAAGTTGTCAAAGGCTCCGTACTCACATCTTATCTCGAGTTTCCACAAATTGGTTAAAGCTCATCACTCACACCATATCTTGTATATCTACCACTTGTCTAAAGCTCAACACTCACACAATATCTTGTATATCTACCACTTGTCTAAAGCTCAACATTCACACAATATCTTGTATATCTACCACTTTTCTAAAGTTCAACACTCACACAATATCTTGTATATCTACCACTTGTCTACAGACCTATGCTCATTGCTCATATACTCTCTAGTTTTCACAGAATTTAAAACTCTGTCCTCACAGCTCATAAAACTCTGTTCTCACAGCCCGTAAAGTTCAGGTCTCACAGACCATAAAACTGCTTTCGTAGCCCATAAAACTGTTTTCATAGCTCATTCAATTATGTGGTCACTGCCAATACTATGTTTGCACAGCCCATAAAACTGTTTTTACAGCCCATAAAACTAAAATCATTGCCCATCAAACGCTGTTCTCACAGCCCATAAAGCTCTGTTCTAACAAATAGAAAAGCTATGTTCTCATAGCCCATACAGCTGTGTCAGCTCACGAAATTGTTATACCTTCCCAAAGAAATCAGTTTTTGACGCGATACATATCAATATCAGGTATCATATCATGCAAAAGTACCAGAAAATCTTTAATTAACAGTACGAAATAAAGAGACAACGCTTCGTTTAGAGGTCTTTATATTGGTGAACGTTTTTCACACAGGTCATTTTACTATTCATCTTTAAAGCATTATTAAGCTTCTCTTAAAACATATGAGAATAAACAACGTTTATATGTATTTTACTTGTATTTCGCACAATATATATTCAGTATTTCATAATATTTCTAAAAAAAGCCTTAAAAACAATCTCGACCCCTAAGTCCAAACTTTTGTACATTGAATTCATAGGACTTTTGAAGCAAGTCAAACCTGAGAGAAAACATCAAGACACAAATTAGTTAGATATGTTTCGTAATATAAGTAACATTTCCTTTCGATCGATCGATCGAGAGAGAGAGAGAGAGAGAGAGAGAGAGAGAGAGAGAGAGAGAGAGAGAGAAACGCGGGGGTAGTTCTATCCCTGATGAGATTGCTTGTTAATGTTTGCATCATGTTTAAATACAACAAATAGTATTGTCAAACGAGTTTTTTTAATTCGAACATTACGGATAATCGATCCTGAGTCTTCAAGGTTGCCTTTTCTGCACGAATCAACCTGTATAACCAAATCGATGAGCGCCGTAACCCACTGACTCGGGTTTTCATCTCCCTATTCATGGCACCCCCGGGTTTGAAAAATTATCTTTCCTGTATGATAATATTATTTTTGTATACATTTTTAAGTAAAGCATTATGGTACGCTATAGGTAAATTTAGTCAAAGATTGTGCCAAACATGACATTATAAAGTAGCTTTTCGGAATCTACAAGCTCCCCTGACATTTTCTCTAGTGATATGGCTTGGATGTTTTGATGAAGGATTTCTTCAAATAATGGTTGCGAATTGGGAACAATGCCAACTAATTACGGCAAAAGTCACATTTCGTAGCTTATGCATATAATCTATTGCGAACATCTGTTTCACGACAATCCCAATTTATATTACTTGCACTTCATAACCGTTGAGGGGGGGGGGGGGGCGGGGGATAGGGTCAAAAATCTAACTCGGACACCTCTGAAGTTCTACGTGGAAGTATCCACACTTGTAGGAAAACGAGCCACAAAATTTATCATCGAACGCCATAGACTGAGGAGAAATCGAATAAACCCGAACTAATTAATTTCCTCGATTGTCAAAGTGAACTATAGAGGAGATAATATTTATTGTTATACTAAAACCTAATCGGCTATACGAGTTGTTAGCAAAAAAATCTCACCAGACTACGGAAGTACGCAATTGGACGATACAGAATAAGATTAATCTCAACAGAATGATTTGATCATCTTGGTTCAAGATGTAATTTTTCTTTGGTCGTTGATTTCCTAGAAGCTACTACAGTTGTTGTGTCTGTTTTAGTAATTTCAATTCCAGAACTGAAAGAATGTCTCTGTAATCGTTTTGGCATTACCTTAAGCATATTGGCGTTACTTTCTGACGTACCTTGCATATGTCTTTACTGACATTATCATGATTTTATATGGCCATTGAATTGGTAGTTCCTTAATGTATTCAACTTACAGATATTAAGGCAACCTGAGTAATATGCAGAAACATTTCAGTTTAAGTAAATGCTTTCGGTGACGGATACTCTTACTGGAACATAACTAGTGAGAGGAATATATTCTCTAAATAAGCACGCGCCATGAGGAAATTATGATCTCTGAATATGATGTTGTAGCTACAAAGATCGGACGCTATCTTACTTATTATCATATTGATTTAATAAAAATAGACCGCCTTCCTTGTTTTATCTCTGGTACTTTGAACACATTGTATCGGATGATGTGTTTTTCTCTTCTTTAATTCTGACAGGGCTCTAGATAATTCCAGTAATTCAACATCTGATTAGTGCTCTCTCTCTCTCTCTCTCTCTCTCTCTCTCTCTCTCTCTCTCTCTCTCTCTCTCTCCCAGCAACTCATGAGCAAACTTACCTGAAATTCAAACGAATCGACACCATTCTTTACACAGTTCATACAACTAAAGAGCCATATATGTTTATTAGTACTCTTTAGACCTGTTATTGTAATAGTCGTCTCCCTGGTATGCCACTGTCTTCAGCTATGATCATTCTTAGAGCACCGTGAACAGAGATCATACCGCCCTGCTTCTGCACAACCGTGACTGGCTACCGACATGCAGTATAATAGAACACGAAATCAAATCTCTCTATTACCTTTCAATGACTGCGTCTAGTCCGAAATACCTATCTGATCTCTCCTGCGACAGGTTTGAGCTCATCACGTGAGACTCGTATTTCTAGTATACCTAAATTATGAAGATATAAAGTCCGAACTCCAGAGAATAATATCGCAAGGTGTACCATTAAAGATGAGTTCTACAAGTATAATTAACCATGGATTAAAACAGTTGTTAATAGTATCCACACAAACAAATGCTACAGAAGAGCCAAGAAGTCTGGAAACTTATCTGACATCGCCAAATACAAGGAACTAAAGAGAAAAGCACACTCGCCTATAAGAACCACATACACACTCGCCTATAAGAACCACATATACACTCTAGTAGATTCATCATCTAGTGACAACCCTGACAATCTTTGCTTTTTCATAAGAAGCTAAACGTGCTACAATACTAGTTGCTCCATTGAACGCTGCAGATGGGAACACCTATTGTGATAGATAGGCTAAAGCAAAGATCCTGAACATTATTATTATTATATTTCCACACATAAATATGGTCAAAATTATTAATAAATATTAATAAATCTATACGCGTTTTATCATGTACTCTTCACATTCAACTTTATATATAAATTGACGCAAGAGAAATTGGCTTTCCTAAAGCCCCTAAAGTTTAACTGCAAAAATACAATTTAAACACCACAACTTTTTTTTGCCATAGTGTCTGGATTCCTTCTCAGTTAACAAATATTGTTTATGAAAGATTATATGCAACAATAATGTGATTTTAGGAGGGCTGCAAACAGAGCAACGTAACTAACTTAATGCTGTAATATCGATTGTCTTTTCTAGACTTGGCATAAATATCTCTTTCTCTTTTTGCATTGATTTGCAGAAAATTCAGCCGCAAAAAGGTTTTGACTAGTTCTAATTGCTTGATAAACCTGCTTGCTATGCCGGGATGAATGAATTTTTCATCACTTTGTCTGTAAGAGACTAAAAAATTCCCGAGTGAAAGACACTCTTCGCTAAGAATATTCTAAATTAACTGTTGTGTGGAAGACTAACTCATCCTACTTCGTTTTCATATTATTTATTTATTTATTAAAAAATTTTAATTATATTTTCAATTATGATATTGTTGCTATTGAGATTATCTAATACATTTGATAAAGTTCTGGCCAAAATGATTTTGGATATTGAAGTTCCAATTTATTATGTAATTCAACTGAGCAACGGTTATTTGTGCGTGTCAACTCATAGGCAGTCTATTCTCTGCTGATTTTGTATTGGCTCTGGTGGAGAGGTATGTGAGTCATGGGCTCTGATGGACAGATATGTGTGGCAGCGAAAAGGTAATCTCAAACAGACTGATATAGTAACCAGAGATAGGTGTATGTTTCTTATCTTAAAGACCGTCTCATAGGACTGCATTAACTGTCAGATATTCATTACTTCTATTAAAGAAAATCTCACAAGAATAAATTGAGAGATATTATTACTTATCTTAAAGACCATCTTCTGTGTACACCTATACTGTCGTTGGTGTATTATGTCTCTTAAAAGCCATCTCATATAAATACCTTAACTGTCAGATGTCAGATGTGTGTTTCTTATCTTAAAAGCCATCTCATATAAATACCTTAACTGTCAGATGTCGGATGTGTGTTTCTTATCTTAAAAGCCATCTCATATAAATACCTTAACTGTCAGATGTCAGATGTGTGTTTCTTATCTTAAAAGCCATCTCATATAAATACCTTAACTGTCAGATGTCAGATGTGTGTTTCTTATCTTAAAAGCTATCTCATATAAATACCTTAACTGTCAGATGTCAGATGTGTGTTTCTTATCTTAAAAGCTATCTCATATGAACCCTTAACTATCAGATGAGTTGCTTACCAAAAACTCCATCTTCTTTGATTACCTTAACTATAAGATGTGTTTTACTTATCTTAAAAGCCATCTCATATGAATACCTTAACTGTCAGATGTCAGATGTGTGTTTCTTATCTTAAAGACCATCTCATATGAAATCCTTATCAGATGTGTTGCTTACCAAAAACTCCATCTTCTTTGATTTCCTTAACTATAAGATGTGTTTTACTTATCTTAAAGATAATCTCAAATGATTACATTCACTGTCAACTGTTATACTTATTTTAAAGATCATCTCATATGTATATCTTAGCTGACAGTTAAAGATCACATAGCAAACAATATTATATAAAGATTATTCGTCATTTTTCAATATAAAATGCAGTATATTTGTAATTACAAATAATTCAAGTGGGGTTTAAGAACTTCAATAATGTCATAACTAAATCGCATGACTTAAAAGCGGGATGTTAGTAAGCCCATTACATATCTAGTACAACAAAAAATTATTCAAGAATTCTTCATGGAAGATATTTTGAAGATTATCTATCTTCTATACGAGATGTATATGGTGGGTGTGATAATATGGGTGTTACTTTTGTATTTTGCTTGTCTTTCGTATTTCAGTGAATGGAATTTAGTACATGATTGGGAATATTATTGAGGCACGTAGGTAATTATGGTATGGCCATGGCACTAGAGCCAAAAGTCTATCCACAACAGTACTGCAGGGTAACGTCTTGGGTGGCCGAAGGAGAGGTAGACAGCAAAAAGTGGACTGACAACATCAGAGAATGGACCTGGACACGTTTTGCGGAGACACAGACACTGGCACATGATCGAGACAAGTGGAGGGAATTGGTTCGATGTTCAGTAGCACAGTGCCTCGACGACCACATTAGGTCAAGAGAATGATGATGATGATGATGATGATAATGATGATGATGATGAAGTAATCCAAAAGGGTTTGCCGTCACCTTTCTGAGTAGTTTTCGCATTTACACATATTTGTAACCAAGATTGCTTGATATTCTATCAGCAAGATCACCGACTAGTTTGAATATGAACGAGATTTAAGCAATCCTAAGGGACTTGGCATTATGTTCATATCAACAAGATATTTCATTAAGCTTGGCATGTATGCTCATAACACCAAGATATTTGATTAAACTTGGCATGTATGCTCATAACACCAAGATCTTTGATTAAACTTGGCATGTATTCTCATAACACCAAGATCTTTGATTAAGCTTGGTATGTATGCTCATAACACCAAGATCTTTAATTACACTTTAAATGTATGCTCATAACACAAAGATATCGAAAGACATTGATTAATGACGACTTTGTGTAATGAGCTGATCTGTAAACGGTAACTCGACAATTATAATTTACTACACATAATTCTATCAGAAGAAGTCCTATCTGAATAATATCACCTTATTCTAATAAATATACACAACTCTGAGACATATAACTATATGGACAGTACAGACGACGGTAGGCAGAACCCTTAAGGCAAGATTGTAAATGAAGTCGAGTTTGCGTTAAAGATATCCGCATTCATTTAACAATCATATATCTTCTACAATCAGTTCTCTTTTCAAAACTCATCCATGAATCATTTTTGAAAGGATATGTGTTCAGCAACTGCCTGTCTTAGAAGTACATCTTGCAAACTTCCTAAAAGTGAATGTTTTACACAGTTTACTTGTATCTTAATTGTAATCTAAAGATATAACTTACTTGATCTATGTGTGTTAATTTTATGTTGATGTAATAACACCAATTCGTTAAACTAATTGCTTTTCTCTGCAGCGAAAATAATAATTGCCATCCAGACTGCACGCTGTAAATCCGACATGGAATATGATTCATTTCATATCAACAATTTACACCTGGTACTACACACAGCACAGGCTGCTCTCATTAAAACGTTTTAGTGGGTTAAGTATGACAAAAGTAAAATAACTATTCTTGTTGTTTATGTTTTGGCGCAGACGTGTAATATTTTATTGAGATCTAACAACATTTAAAGAAGTTAACTTCCTGGATTTCATCGATAAAGCAGCCATGCAGTATAATTCCACATATAGAATAAATAATACATTTTTTTTAAATTGACAACGTATATATGTCAATGCAATCAGATGACATGAACAACTTGTCTGAGTTCATACCTAATTTTGTATTTCAAGCAGTATTATTTTGGGAAGAGTAGTAAGAGATAATAGGCTCTTCTTATCAAAGAAATTTAATAATTCAGGATTTTATACTTTAAATACATGTAAAATCTTGATTACAATCAGAACTAGCTCTAGAATTTCTAAAGGAACAAGATAATTGTATTAGCTTACATTACCATTGGGTAGTTAGACACCAGCTGCACACTGTCACTCTTTGAAAGAATTGATGCATACTACGTTTCCTAGCTAAAGTCAACAGATAACCATAATGATCATAAAATAATCAAAATAATCTACTTTGTCATCGTTTCTGGAACAGTGACGATCGAAATAAGTCACTAAATTTTCATAAGGCTATACAAGTCTGTGTATAAAAAAGAAAATACACACAATAGTGTCCACACACCATGGAATATGTGCCTTGTCATTTCACATTATTGAATTGTGTCGTCTGAGCATTTCTTACAAAGTCAATGATGTCGTCTTTCAAAGGTGGCAATCCATACGAATCATAATACTCCACACAACCCTCTTTCGGAAAGTAAACGGCTACCCAGTGGGTCCTTGGGAGATGACTATCGTTCAAGACATAAGCTTGATAATCTTGAGGATTGCGATGAGGTAGTTCATCCTTAGCACACGCCACAGATTTCCAGGAATCAGTGTATGCACTGTGGTTCAAAAAGTAACAAACTTCCCAGGTATCCATTTTTTTGTTGTGTATCATACGTAACGATACGTCATCAATTCAATCCTGACATTTTGCTTCAAAATGACTGACAAATAACCGTTTCTTCGCTTCGTCTCTGCATGCCAGTAGCGCTCTTATGTGATGGAGCTCTAAAGCAATCAGTGAAGAAGAGGAGTGATCATGCACGTCTTTATACCACTGATGCAACCAAGCTTCGTCCAGATACTCGTCCAGTTTTTCTTCTTGACTCATCATCAGACATTTATCTTGTTGAATTTAACTGGGATTACCATGTTGACATCCATAGCAATCTTTCTTAATCAAGTCCGTAATTTTATCCACCAAGCGCTTGGCAAAACATGAGACTAAACGTTCTTTGTTTCGGTCATCTGGACTTCATTATCACTTCCTCTTCGTCTTTGTCTTGGTGTTTTGCTTCCATTGCTTTTTCCCAATCCATTCCCATAGATTCTTCACTATTCAAAGAGGGATAAATGTCTTCCACAGCTTATAATAGTCTAGAATGACTTCTCTCAAACAGTTGATTTCTATGTTATTATCGAATTCAGCATACAGAGTAACATTCACCGTCTCGGCGAGAGCATCTGCAAACTGACGTTCTACACGCAGTTGACCGGATTTTATAGCATAAATAGTCCCTCGTCGCTGCATTTGTCTGGAGTTAAATCAAAAGCCCACAAGGTGTACCCTTCTACATAATCTTCGTACAAAATGCCGTGACTGGTGTGGGTTCGTAACTGTCCTGTGGCTTCGTACAGGGATAAGTACGACTGAAAGTAATTTTTTTTTGTTCAAGTTAGGTTCAAAAGGTCGGGTATACTAGGTCTTGCCATCGCGACTCACTTCGATTTAGGACACTCTGTAGTACCTAAACTGGAAAGGATTTGATCGTGGGCTTCGTTGATGGTTGAAATGCTAACGATACCAATGACTAAACGTTTGGGTAATTGACCTTGGAACAGTTGATCGTCGATCTTGGATAGGAGTCCAGCAATGGTGAAAGTTTTCATTTCCACGCGTCGTATCGGATACATGAGAGTCGTTCTGCTTAAAGTGTGAATAATGCAGTTTCCCACAGCAGGTAACACTACCACACGACACACGCAGAACCTGTCTTTTTGGATAATGGTTTTGTTTTCGTTGGCATTGGTCATCAAATGGAAAGCGGTACTGCAACGTTTCAGTCTCAAGCGAATATCCGCACCGTTCAGCACATATTTCTCTTGCAACCACGTGTCCACATACAAACGATCCAACAGTTTAAAACTACGTCTTTGGTGGATTTGGTTTCGACGAAAGTTTAAACCCACATTGTGAGGATCGTCATCTCCAGTCAAGACTGTGTCATTAAATTTGTCCTTGCGTAGGACTGTGTCGTTATACTTGGTATTGCTGCTGTGTCAGGTTCCATACCACGCAAGCATCCAGATGAAAGTTCTTGGCTTCCTTTCCGTACGTCAAGAAATTGTCTGGGTACACTCGATAAATATCCATGCTACTGCTGACTAAATTTGTTTTCAAGTACAAATCCACTTCGTTGAACATGGATTGCATGAAATTGTTTACGAGATCTACTCTAGCATTGACTCCCGGATTGGTGTTGTCCGTTTTAATCATTTTGACTTTCAAATACAACTTACTGCTATTCAGATGGATGAAATCTTCAGGCTGTGTTTTGATTTCAAACTCGCTGCTAGATAAATCAGCCAAAGAGGATACGGGATGAAATTCCACCCGTTGGGATTCTTACATCGTCATCATAGTGGGTGGCATGGCAAACAGATCCAGTTTCGACTTGGAACAGGCGCAAGGCTCTCGGTGCATAATTTTTCTATCTCTATGATTTTTTTAATAATTAAAACGTCTAAGTCTCGAATTGTTCTTCTTTTCTTAGTCTTTCTAGCTCTAAGGGTATTGATGCCTTTGGAGAGGTGTCTTCTTCTTCTCTTTCTGCCTTGTCCTTGCTGTGGCGTCAGGGAAGCAAGAATGCCTGACTCGATACCGTCCAGGGCATTTATAGGAATTTCAGCCTAAAATCTCTTAACGCGTTTGCAGCAAGTCATTTTTGCCTGCTGTCAAGAAATCTTCTTTTGGGTTTTGTTTGACATTGATGTCCAACATCTGAATCTTAGTCAAGCTGGTTTTTTAAACGACATGATCTGCCACTTCACTGACTACGGTCCCACTATCGAGCATGTTCCAGGTAAGCAGAATATTTCTGTTCCAACTGGTAAAGCGGCACACCACAACTTAAGCATTTGACTTTATCCCCTTCGCCCAAGTACATAAATATGGCTCTGGCTAATTCTTCGGAGGTATGTCCTGCAAGATAGTTTGGCCATTTTCCTTTGAAGGTTTGGAATCAACATTCAAAGTCACAGTATTCAGGCACTACTACCTTCTCTAAGGTACCGTCATACCTGTACCGTATTGTGAAGGGTATAATAGCCATAGAACGGTAAGGACAGTGCGGAGATCATTGAGTAAGTTCTATAAAAATTGAATCGTTATAGATACATAGGTCCATTCGCAACTTCAGACCACAACTAAAACACTGTAATTCGCATCCCAATCCAGTCTCAGGTCCCAAGTAGACAAATTCTGTTCTAGCTAAAACATTCGCAGAAGGTAATCCTTCGCTATCCGTGGACCATTTTTAAACGTTTCCAATTGATGGGCACATTCACATTAGTCAGACAAGAATGACAGGAAAATAGTATGATTTGAATTTGGAGTTTACAGCGGGTCCCTCACTCGATTTTTGTTGTGTAAAATTAATAATTCTTATTGGTGGATATCCTCTTGGAACCATTTTTGTATATTGGCATGTCCGTAAAGTAAAGCTTAGTGGTTGGGAAACCGCACTCGTTTCTGGTACACGATTTGATAGACTTTTCCAAGAGTCCACTGACGATTTGGTGTTTGGGTAGACGTACAATTTTGTGCGGTTTGACTTTAAAGTTTTCATCTTGTCAAGACTGTAATGATTGTTTCAATAAGTTAACCACTCGACTAGTGCGATAACTGAAACTCAATCCTTTCACTTTACAATCCGTGTGCATTTTTACATGTGAGTCTCGGTATTAGTAGCCGTTATATTTAGGACAAGCAAAACTTAGAATCTTGTCCTCGGAATGCTCGTCTGTCTAGACTCCTAAACTGTCTCCATCGATTTTAGAATACCAGTGACCTACACGATCGATATAGATGCAACTGACGATCTCAACACAGTTCTAACACTTCGTACAATTTTAAGCGAGCATGGGCTGTTACGTCAACCGCAATGACGACATTTCCAAATTCGTGTGCTTCTACAAACTCCAGTTCTTCCTCGTAATTGACTAAGATCAAGACTTCACGAACGACATACACGTGTTTCATGTATTTAGTTTTGTTGTGAATCATTTGGAAGTAGCGGGAAGGCTCTGTCAAAGACTCTGTTTTTGCGTAAACACGGTCGTTGTGACATTTTACACCACAAACATCTTAACATCACTTTGGCAAACGATCGCCTAATTTCATTTTTCTCAATGTTGTCTAATACGATGCCTTCCTGCTCACTTTATTTCTTTTTTAATTTATTTTGTCTTCTGGTGTGTGGTACCAGGAAAGACAACCGCTGGCTTCTTGTTTCAGCTTCAAAAATGCATCCACGAACATGTAATCTACGAAAATGTCTTTCTGTGTCTCGTCCCCCTTGTGGTATTGTTGTGTCTTGGGAAAGTGGTACATTTCGTAACACGCTTTGGCAATGGTGCGGACTTCTTTCAAAGGATCGATCCCTCTGTGTTCCATGAACATTTCTCCAAAGTTTCTACACTAACGCCGTAAAATGTCTACGTCCGATAGACAATATTTCAACATTTCTTCTTGAAAGTCGAAGGGGTCCATAGCGTGAGTCTTGTAGAAATCTTCTCTTTGTTCAGTACGCATGTTGTTGGGACAGCGTGTTCGGCCCTCGAAAAGATTTTGTCACGTCATCCAGGCATCCTGCTACAGTTAGATCAATGACTAAAGATATGCTCTTAGATGCCTTTCTTGCACGCTCGATGAGCCACGCATAAATTTGGAATGTGAATGTCAGTCTCTTCCATGCAGTCGAAAAAAAAAGATGAAATTCCCTTTATTCTGGTGATCTTCTTCTTTTTGTTTGGAATTATATTTGTGAATGTAGCATTTATGTTCCATGTCAACAATTTAGTGACAAATGTGATCTCGTTTCTTTCCTAAACATACATGCGCCTTTTCATTGTTGGTACGTATGTCTTGTCCACAAGTAGGGCACAATATGAGGAGTTGACAAGCACTTTTCTGCTGTGAACCTTGCGTCTTCAAATGTTGTTGGCAACAGGTAGGGCGGACAAACGTGCGCTGACAAGCTGGGCAATGCACTCGTTGTCCTTCGTCCACACAGAGTTGAGAGGCTATACATCCTGAGCATTTCGATCCACAATGATTGTGATGCTCTCGATTGTTTTACCCATATTCACATTTATCGCAATAACTGAATCCCAGGAATCCGGCGACACTGGTGATGACATTGAAATGTTAATCATGATGATAGACGTGAATGTATTTTCCGTGTTTGAAATATTTACCTCGAAGCAGCAGATGTCACCGCCCTTCGTGAGGATGTACGTTCAATGTGAAGCGTGGGTCTAAGACATCTTGCAAATTTTGCATTTCAGGAATGTCACAGGGTGAATGGATAGCCTCGCTTGCTGTAACAAGAGTGCTGCGTCTCTTCGTTGTTTGGCTTGGTTCGATTGTTGAATAGTTTTTCAAGCTCTTTTCCATTCTGTCGTGTCATTCTTGTTGGCATTTGTTCGTCCCACAACTATGGCACGGGATAAACACATCTGGTCCTGGGAATCGTTAATTTGGACGAGACTCTTTTTGGTGCTGCGAAGGTCGTCCACCATTAACATCTATTTGCTTCCTATCCCTTGGGAAAGATAAACGTGGGTCATATGCAGTGCTACTTTTCAGTCGGTGATGTGAAACTTGTCGTTGGATTGTTGCACGTGTTGAATCTTGTCGATGCTTTTGGAAAGTGTCGATTTCGCCGGGCTGGTAAATTCAATCCAAATAGGGGACTTCAAACAGTCGTGATAAATGAAAAGTCTCAAGCGATCATCTTCTTTGGCTTCACATTGCCGTTTCAGTGCGGTTAACAAAGAATCCCATACCTCGGCGATTAACCGTTCTGCTTTATTCCAAAGGTACTTCAGACTTTAACTATTTAACCTTCAACGTAAATGTAAGCCGTAGTTCTAACTTTTGTAGAGAATCGCTTTTCCGTCTCTCAAATGTGGTAGCACTTCTGAGGGTTTACTGGTGAACATTGCATGAATGTAGATTCCCTTGGCCTGGATTCGGTTTCACTCATGTCATCTCACAATCGCTGCCATGAATTTGAGCCAAGGCTTCAGCTACTGTGCAAGGCGATAAATCACGTTTCTGTCTCTTACCTTCTTCGTCTTTCTTCACGAAATGATGCGATCGTTTCATCTTGACTGCCAAAGGTCAAATAACAACATTTTAAATCCCATGGCATCTTATATATTCATGTCAGACCAGTGTGATTATAAATGATCAGTGTCTTCCCTTCCAGTATTCATTTGACTCTCAAACCGATTAGAACTATGGAAGAGTCCATAGAAGTCGAACTTCTGATCAAAGCTTTGAGAGGTGTCAAACGAAAATTTTCTTCAGAAAAGCCGACGGACTACACCACCTCCTTGCAAGATAAAGGTCAATATACTTGCTATATCTGTAAGAAAACAGTGTATTAGGCTATAGAATGTCCAGACCGTGAAAATGCAAAACAGGTGCAAGAAGAGACAAAAGTCAAGACACCTGTTATTATATACAGTACGGACATTGGTCTCCAAACTGCCCTAAGAAACAACAGGAACAGGAGGAGGAGGAGAGGAACTCCGAACAGAAAAACAAATCTGAGGTATTGTCTCTCCAAAGGAAGAACCCCGAAACGTTCAGAAAGCAAGAAAAGAAGACGAGACAAAAATGAGAAAGAAGAGAAGGCGAAAATGTGACAGTGAAGAAATTCACAAAACAGCGAGAGAGAGTGAACAAAAACAAAGAAGAAATAAAGAAACTTTTTAAAGTTCTGTTGTGATATTGGATTGTAACATTTGTAACAGCATAGACCAGGCAGAAAAAAACGTAACTTATCTCTTAAGACTTTTAAGAATAAGAACCTACACCCAGGCACTTAAGCACGTACATCATAAGGCAAAAAAGGGATTTTGAGTTTTAATTGATTTTGGCATAATGAATACTACCTCTTTTCGAAAGAAGTAGGTGGCCTTGAAAAGGACCGTTGGGTGTTGTTTTCATACAAAAACAAACTCAGGAACGGCTTTAACTGGCTTAAGCCATTGCCACGGCAAAGGCTTACTTCTGGACTGGCTTCTGTCGATGACTTGGTAGAAATAATTAGTTTTGCTTGCTCCGGTGTAGTAACGGGGTTGGGTTGTTTAGCACGAAAAGGTCTTATCCTCTTCGGTCTTAATCAAGAAGTCTGATACATTTGTTCAGACTCCTTAACTCAGGCAATATGTCTAAGAGTGTCGTCACCGTTTGACTTTCATTGTCCTCCTTCTCTCCTGCACTTTGTTTCTTTACTGTTGCTTCTTATTCCTGTCGTTTCTTTCTTCTTACATCTTCTTGTTGCTGTTGCTATTGAAGGAGAAAGGCTTGTTTTTTTTCTCTCTGTTGAAGCAAAATTTATCCAATTCTTCTTTCTGTCTCTGTTTAAAATCCTCGAAGTGTGGTAAAGACGGAGAAGGCTGCGAAAGTAATGGTACCAGAACAAATTCTTGATAAGAAGAGAGAAAATCAACTAAATTCTAGTTAAAATCGGTCTCTTCTGGAAGCTGAATTGTGTTGATATTGGTAGCCACTGTTGTACCATCGCTTCTCGTCTCCACGGCCGGTGCACCTAAATTCATCGTCTTCTTAGTTTCTGGCATGTTCTAACTCTATCGCATGGCTTCACGGCGTACAGACACTAGCGCACCTATATAGAGAATGTGATATTACTGACCACTCTCTTCGGATTGGAATACAGATTCCGCAAAGTGACGAATTTTGTAATGCGTGTTATGATTGGTGAAAGAACGCAATCCGTTTTGATCCGCTCTTCCACTATAAATAACCGCCGTTCACTGCATTCCATTACACTGTTCGCGTCGCAAGATGTGGACAAACGAAGAATCGTCTCCTCTTATATCGTCAATGCTATTCCGCGCGGACTTACCCATGTATGTGAAATCAACATGGACAATTATCAGTATCACCGATAAGGGCGTTTGAAAAAGAAGGATCTATGTGGAGAGACAAAGCTGTTTGACGCGAGTCCTTATCTGCGGAACAGAAGTCAGAAGAAGTTTGTGGAAGAGAAGAAATGAGCGACGCCCTCTGTGTTAACGGAATGATCTTAACATATCTCACCTCTGTCTGCGTGGGTTTGAGTCTGGGATTCGGCTAATGTGGGTATGTGAGAAAGCCTGCCAGTAGCTTCTCGTGGGTTGGTGGCTCTTTCCGGGTTCTTCCTCCACCATTAATACTGGCCTCCATGTATAGCCTATCTTGTGCTGAAAAATGGTGTTAAACCCAACAACAACAACAATATTGAGGTCCAGCACATACCAGGGTTGTTCAGCATGGATTCTCCATTCTTCCATTTTCAATCAAATCTGCACCCTATGGGGACACCCAGTGATACATTTTTTTGTGATGTGTTGGAATGATAAAATGCCAAACTTTGTCTTCCAGTTTTCCATACCAAGAAGCATGGGTCATCAATGTTCTATAAGTTAGCAGGGAGGGAATGTGGACCTACATCTTCCTTCCATTAGTTCTGATACCAAAAATAGTTTTGAAGGTGAGGAACACCAGTAACCAGATAGTTCTGATTGTCCTTCTATGAGGGAACAAATCTATGATCAATCTGATTGCCTTTGTGACAGAAGTACCTAGGAAAGTCAAAGTAAGGGGTTTAGATGTCATTTTTTTTTAATTTCTATTTCTGATTTTTGATTTACCATATTTGCAAATAAGCACGCAAAAAAGATCCTGTTACACAACAAGCAATATAAACAGATGACGTGTAATGACAAGGATTCTAACCTAGATAATGCATAATTTCGATTATTGTAAGCCGATATATAGTAGCCTGGGTAACGTTTAATGGCGACAATTGTAAGCTGGTATATAGTATCTTAGATCATGTATAATGGCGATGATTGTAAGCTGGTATATAGTATCTTAGATCATGTATAATGGCGATGATTGTAAGCCGATATATAATAGCCTGCATAACTTATAATGGCGACGATTGTAAGCTGGTATAAAGTATCTTAGATCATGTATAATGGCGATGATTGTAAGCCGATATATAATAGCCTGGATAACTTATAATGGCGACGATTGTAAGCTGGTATAAAGTATCTTAGATCATGTATAATGGCGATGATTGTAAGCCGATATATAATAGCCTGGATAACTTATAATGGCGCTTAAGATTACTCGTGACTGGAAACGAGTAAATTACTATTGAATGATTGGAAAATAATGAAAGACCGTTACAATTTTCACATTATATTCCTGCAGTTTGTATTAAGGTAAGTCGTGCTTAGCATCATGCTTAGCTTTATCTATAATTTACTTCTTTTAAAATTATCCACGAATGCCAATTTTAGCTACAAAAGGATTTATTCCTTGAACGGTACCAAAAAGATCAACAAACGGGCTATTGATACGGCTTTTAAGTTCATGATATTACGATATTATTTGAAAATTGCTACGTGTATGACAATGCAAGTTGAAATAAAACTATTTTAACTGAACAGTGCAAAGAAATAAAGAATTACACTTAAGTTTTGCAATCACGTACTTTATTACTAATAGTGGCATCATTGAAATTAGGGTAACAGCAACCGGTAAAGAAAATTAAGGAAAAACCAGCGTAAATCTTCACTGACTTTTTAAACACAAAGAAGTAAAAGCTATATAAGTATATCAGGCATGTGAAATCTAAAGCGATTTTTAATATCATGATAAAATATACTAATTTTAATTTAGCTTCAAATCTACTCACCTAAATAATTGTTGTTTTTCTGACTGTTCGCTTGCCACACGGACACGTTAAATAACTCTTCCGAATTAAAAAGCTCCTCGGCCATTTTACATGATCACATGTTTTGGAAGTGCAGGCCTATGAATTGCTCCAAGTACTGAAATGTGTGATTGTAACGTTTGAAAACAAAGCAACACACCAGCAACACTAATGGCAAAATCCCGCGCTGAACAGTTTATGGCACATCCATAGGATCTATAAGACATCCGCGTCAAGACAGTCCCAGACGAATGTTCAGTTAAGAGCTTCTTTAAGAGTCCTCTAATTAATAATCAATCATATTAGATCGGTGAGGATGGCACTTCCTCGATAGATTTGAAAGCAGACGTTCTGGATGGTAATGACCGCTGCTGATTACATGGAGGAAACTTAAATATAGCACAATTTAAATTATACGTTCAAGAAAATGAATTAGTTGGAAAACAGCCAGAGGGCTAATCTATAAGTACCATGCTTAATGCGTGGCTTAATTTGCTGTATCAAATGTCTCTGCAAATATATAAAACATAATATCTGCGTTTCACTTCTGAGGCTGGTGTGTTGAAATCAAACAGCCGTACATGCTGCAAGTTCTTGTTATCTTACAACTGGATTAAATCGGAAAAAATTACTGGAAAGCGGAAGTATCATGTAACATGATTGTAGCTGATAGTAAATCAATTGAACGTATTATTTAGACCAGGTTCTAAAAAAATTAGTTCATCAGTCCCAATGCGACGAATTTTAACAAAACTGGTGATATCTTAAAGTACTTTTCTTTCATTTCGTGTAAATACTGAAGCCACTGAATTTTGTTTCAAGCTGTTTGACCACAGAATAACGTTAATTGTTCGTATCTGTAAATGTTTTTAAACGTCATGTGTTACATAGTTGGTAAAAATGAATTTTGTAGTACAATATTTTCTTAAAAGATAATTTGGAAATCTATCTGATCAGCAATTTGATTAAACTCAGATATCCGCTGTGCTACATGAAGATCTGACAGTGACTACTTAGGGGTCATGTTATAGTTAGTGCTCTTTGATATTACCATAATTGCTAATTTTATCAGTCAATCAGATGTAGTCTTATATCTTCGCTTTTGAGCAGTGTGGCTGAAGAGCATCAATAGTGTACTGAAAACTTTGATTCACTTTCTGATTTTGCAAGCTGCATTTCGATTGACTAATTAAATGGCCACCATAACATGAACCCTAAGCCAGTGCTGTCCAAACTTTGTGACATCATGGGCCACTAAAAAAAATTTTGAAGCTGAGGGTCGCAGCAGCAAATGTAAAAAGCAACGACTATACAAAAAATAATTTTTCAATTTTTTTTAGCTGGTTAAGAAGATATACTATGAAAGCAGGCCATTGACTTTGTTTTACATCAATGCACAAACCATTGCTCGAGCTCTGGCGAGCCATTTAAAATCATCCCGCGGGCCGCAGGTTAGACAGTACTGCCCTAAGTGATCGCTGTCAGATCTTAAAGTAGGACAGTTATGTTATTCAGTTACAAAAAGGTCAATCAACGTATTTTGGCACTCTGATCATCGAAATCATTTAAGATCTAGACGACGTCTCATTCCAGTGTGTGTGTGTGTGTGTGTGTGTGTGTGTGTGTGTGTGTGTGTATATATATATATATAGAGAGAGAGAGAGAGAGAGAGAGAGAGAGAGAGAGAGAGTATATATATATATATATATAGAGAGAGAGAGAGAGAGAGAGAGAGAGAGAGAGAGAGAGAGAGGGTGTTAATCTTTGACCAATTTTCGTTAATTATTCCCTATATAGCCCCAGTTTCCAATCATTAATAAAGCAAGCTCGTATACTGTGATAGAATGTTTGACACCTTAGATGTTCATATTCATTAAAGTGGTTGAGATAAACTTGGACTTTTCTTTGGAATACGGAAAACCAAATTAGATGAATTTCTCGTGATTTATCCACAATACAATTAGATTCATAATGTTTCGTCGGACCGATATTTGTGTCTTCCTTCCACAGAACCCACTACATCTCATCATCCTTCACTGATTATAATCACTAAATTTGCTTGTCCATATACGCCGTAAAAGAAGTAATTTTAAATGTTCTCAGAAGTAAAGCGTCTGGCTTTCTTCTCCAAGTATAGCCCCAAAATATACTCTTTTGACATGATATATCGAACAGTAAACAATAACTAATGGTCATTGTGAGCTACCACACATGAATCTGGTTAACGTATGCAAGTCACAATGGAATTGTTTCTGACTGTAAACTTGTGAGATCAGTTAATATCTATAATAGCCACCATAACATCGCCGTTTTGCAACATAGACAGACTGGGCGAAAACAATTAAAGTGCCATAAAGTTGTTTTATTGTAGTAAACATGAATAATTGGACCAGTCTGTGTCAAGAATTTACACAACTATATGCATTGAATGTTAATAATAGCATATTGTAAATATGTAGGTGAATACTAATGTTCAACTGAAACAGCACATTGAAGAGAAAAAGTTTGCAGGGATGGAATTATTATTGATACCAAAGAATTGCTGGAAAAGTACAATATTTAACAATTGTTTGGACAAAAAAGCATGTTAATGGAAGGTGTACAAGAACTGTAAATACTATATTATTGAAGTTGTTTGCTCACAAATGAAACCTAAAACAGTTTAATATTTGCTTTAGCTAATTCAGCGATACAGTAGGCGCAGCGCGCGCGCGCGCGCGTGCGTGTGTGTGTGTGTGTGTGTGTGTGTGTGTGCTTGATTGGGATTTTCAACGCAGCTTTAACAATTGTTCAGCCATATTGCTACTATGTCTGCAGTGTGGCAGTTTATAGTGATGTCTAGCACTGGGGCATCATGCCGCAGACATGTAGCATGATGTCCCACCCAATCACATTATCCCTGACACCAGGCCCACCATTCCAAACACTAACCTCTTAATGCTGAACGCCAAGCGAGGTAGCAGTTAGTGCCATTTTTGTAAGTTTTTGGTATGACTCGACTAGGGCTCGAACCAACGACCTCCCGTTTCAGAGGCTGGACGCTCTAACCACTAGGTCACTGGAGCGGTTAGTACAGTTAACATTATGGTCGATATCTATAATTTCAATTGAAGCAAAAAAGGAAGAAAATAAATCAATGGAATGCATCAAATTATGTGGTTATGCATCAGATTATGTGCTTATGCAACAGATTTATGTGGCTATGCATCACATTTATGTGGTTATGCATTATATTATATGGTTATGCATCATATGATATGGTTAGGCATCAAATTATGTGGTTATGCATCAGATTTATGTGGCTATGCATCACATTTATGTGGTTATGCATTATATTATATGGTTATGCATCATATGATATGGTTAGGCAACAAATTATGTGGTTATGCATCAGATTTATGTGGATATGCATCACATTTATGTGGTTATGCATTATATTATATGGTTATGCATCATATGATATGGTTAAGCATCAAATTATGTGGTCATGCATCAGATTTATGTGGATATGCATCACATTTATGTGGTTATGCATTATATTATATGGTTATGCATCATATGATATGGTTAGGCATCAAATTATGTGGTTATGCATCAGATTATGTGGTTATGCATCCAATTATGTGGTTATGCATTATATTATGTGGTTACTTGAAAACCGATCAATTTTGGAACTAGTAAATTGAACATTGATGGCCTAATTTCAAAATACAATTTTTAAAAAAAATTTAAAAGTATCGCCTTCATGGCTTTACAGAGTGTAAAATCTAAAATGAGGTACTTTTCTTAGGTGCTTTTTTGGTTTAAGGAAATACTGAAGGGAGGGAATATAAAGCCATGCTTTACCAACAATATCTTTATACATAATGTAAATTGACATTTAAATACTTGAAAATATTTTAAATGGAAAACAAATAACCAACAGAAATTATGTAGTCCTTAAACAAAGTTACAACAAATATTAAAACATAATGATATTCCAGAACTACACAGATGACTCCAAAGTTATACTGGAATATGATTTTGTGGTAATAATGTCATTTTGTCACCGAGTGACACGAGACAACAAAATTGTTTTTCAAAATATGATAGCTTATTTAAATCGGTGTTAAATCCTACCCTCACTACAGTAACAAAGATAGTATTCGAAAGACTGAACAACAATCTGTGTGACAGTACAACATGAAAACTGTGAGAAACAAATATAAGTCAAAACTGCGTTGAAAATGAAGAATTATCAGGTGATAGTCCCACTCTCACACCTGCTGCCACGGTGATATACTCAGAAGATTATATTTCATGTTGTAATAACAGAATGTGTACATAATCCTGCTTAGACATGCAACATTCTCAAAACAATATGGACCACACAATAAATAAGCAATCGATTATAGTAATACAAGCGGTTATATGAGCTGCCACAATTTAATTTTTGAAATTAGTCAAGAACTTTTAATCTTTAAAAAGTTAAAGCTATTTCATTTCTTTCAGTTCTAAATTTGTTGCCTGATAGCATGTGAATTTTTACCTGTAAAGTAAAGGTAAGATTAAACGTGCGTTACTAAATGCTTTGAGTGCAAATTAAGTATCTACAGAACAATATCGACCGAAACAAACAAAACCCAAGACAATTTACAATGCAACATTAAACATTGCTCCTACAAGATAATCATTATCATTTTCCAAAAGGTATTGAGCTATGAAACTTAATCATTCCAATAGCAAATGCTTTTTACCTAACAAAGTGCTACTAAATAAATGATCTGATAAAGTATTACTAAATAAATGTTCTGACAAATTAGTACTAAATACATGTTCTGACAAAGTATCACTATATAAATGTTCTGATAAAGTATTACTAAATAAATGATCTGACAAAGTTTTACTAAATAAATGTTCTGACAAAGTATAACTAAATACATGTTCTAACAAATTAGTACTAAATAAATGTTCTGACAAAGTATCACTATATAAATGTTCTGACAAAGTATTACTAAATATATGTTCTGACAAAGTATTACTAAATATATGTTCTGACAAAGTATTACTAAATACATGTTCTAACGAATTAGTACTAAATAAATGTTCTGACAAAGTATCACTATATAAATGTTCTGACAAAGTATTACTAAATAAATGTTCTGACAAAGTATCACTATATAAATGTTCTGACAAAGTATTACTAAATAAATGTTCTGACAAAGTATCACTATATAAATGTTCTGACAAAGTATTACTAAATAAATGTTCTGACAAAGTATTACTAAAAACATGTTCTGACAAAGTATTACTAAAAACATGTTCTGACAAAGTATTACTAAATAAATGTTCTGACAAAGTATTACTAAATACATGTTCTGACAAAGTATTACTAAATAAATGTTCTGATAAAGTATTACTAAATAAATGTTCTGACAAAGAATTACTAAATAAATGTTCTGACAAAGTATTACTAAATAAATGTTTCATTAAAGTATTACTACATAAATGTTCTGACAAAGTATTACTGAAAAATGATCTGACAAAGTATTACTAGTATTACTAAACAAATGTTTTGACAAAGTATTACTAAATAAATGTTCTGACAAAGTATTACTAAATACATGTTCTGACAAACAATTACTAAATAAAGGTTCTGACAAACTAATACTAAATCATTGTTTTGTTAAAGTATTACTAAATAAATCTTCTGACAAAGTATTACTAAATAAATGTTCTGATAAAGTATTACTAAATAAATGTTCTGATAAAGTATTACTAAATATATGTTCTGAAAAAGTATTACAAAATCAATATCTGATAAAGTATTACTAAATAAATGTTCTTACAAAGAGTTACTAAAAAAATGTTCTGACAAAGTATTACTAAATAAATGTTCTGATAAAGTATTACTAAAAAAATGTTCTGACAATGTATTACTAAATAAATATTCTAACAAAGTATTACTAAAAACATGTTCTGAAAAAGTATTACTAAATAAATGTTTTGTTAAAGTATTACTAAATAAATGTTCTGAAAAAGTATTACTAAATATATGTTCTGACAAAGTATTACTAAATAAATATCTGATAAAGTGTTAATAAATAAATGTTCTGATAAAGAATTACTAAAAAATATTCTGACAAAGAATTACTAAAAAAATGTTCTGACAAACTAATACTAAATCATTGTTTTGTTAAATTATTACTAAATAAATTTTCTGACAAAGTACTACTAAACAAATGTTCTGAAAAAGTATTACTAAAAAAATGCTCTGACAAAATATTACTAAATAAATGTTCTGACAAATTAGTACTAAATAAATGTTCTGACAAAGTATTACTAAATACATCTTCTGACAAAGTATTACTAAATAAATGTTCTGCCAAAGAATTACTAAATAAATGTTCTGACAAAGTATTACTAAATAAATTTTTCATCAAAGTATTACTACATAAATGTTCTGACAAAGTATTACTGAAAAATGATCTGACAAAGTATTACTAGTATTATTAAACAAATGTTCTGACAAAGTATTACTAAATAAATGTTCTGACAAAGTATTACTAAATACATGTTCTGACAAACAATTACTAAATAAAGGTTCTGACAAACTAATACTAAATCATTGTTTTGTTAAAGTATTACTAAATAAATGTTCTGATAAAGTATTACTAAATAAATGTTCTGATAAAGTATTACTAAATATATGTTCTGAAAAAGTATTACAAAATCAATATCTGATAAAGTATTACTAAATAAATGTTCTTACAAAGAATTACTAAAAACATGTTCTGACAAAGTATTACTAAATAAATGTTCTGATAAAGTATTACTAAATAAATGTTCTGATAAAGTATTACTAAATAAATGTTCTGACAATGTATTACTAAAAAAATATTCTGACAAAGTGTTACTAAATAAATGTTCTGATAAAGTATTACTAAATAAATGTTCTGATAAAGTATTACTAAATAAATGTTCTGACAAAGTATTACTAAATAAATGTTCTGACAAAGTATTACTAAATAAATGTTCTGATAAAGTATTACTAAATAAATGTTCTGATAAAGTATTACTAAATAAATGTTCTGATAAAGTTTTACTAAATAAATGTTCTGACAAAGTATTACTAAATAAATGTTCTGATAAAGTATTACTAAATAAATGTTCTGATAAAGTATTACTAAATAAATGTTCTGATAAAGTATTACTAAATAAATGTTCTGATAAAGAATTACAAAAAAATATTCTGACAAAGAATTACTAAAAAAATGTTCTGACAAACTAATACTAAATCATTGTTTTGTTAAATTATTACTAAATAAATTTTCTGACAAAGTACTACTAAACAAATGTTCTGAAAAAGTATTACTAAAAAAATGCTCTGACAAAATATTACTAAATAAATGTTCTGACAAAGTATTACTAAATAAATGTTCTGACAAATTAGTACTAAATAAATGTTCTGACAAATTAGTACTAAATAAATGTTCTGATAAAGTATTACTAAATAAATGTTCTGATAAAGTATTTATAAATAAATGTTCTGATAAAGTATTACTAAATAAATGTTCTGACAAAGTATTACTCAATAAATGTTCTGACAAACTAATACTAAATCATTGTTTTGTTAAAGTATTACTAAATAAATTTTCTGACAAAGTACTACTAAACAAATGTTCTGACAAAGTATTACTAAATAAATGTTCTGACAAAGTATTACTAAATAAATATCTGATAAAGTATTACTAAATAAATGTTCTGACAAGGTATTACTAACTAAATGTTCTAACAAAGTATTATTAAATAAATGTT